>JAABNY020000038.1:8423453-8446133 GCA_015164015.2 Brevimyrus niger
GTACTTTCGCTTTTCAAATGAAAAAATCATGAAACTTTAACCCTCTGTACAGAATTGGAAGTAAGAAAAAGGCTTATTGTAATATATCTGACTAACATGCGATGTTGGTATTAATATTGCACATTGCCAACCCGTTTAGTATACTACAGCAATTTTTTTCAATTCAGTACAAAATACTTAGCCTCTTGTTGTGATGTCATTCAGAGCCGGTACCAGTTTCTATGCCAGTGGAAAACCTTGAAGTACAAGTACTGTACTTATGGTACTTTCTTGTAGTACTAAAAGTACGATACCTGGTGCAGTGGAAAAGCGCCCTTAGTGAGTTTTGAAATTTCACTGTTCAGTTATATTGGTATGTTTTGTCTTGGCATTTAAATTTCAGTGTTCATGAACTACCAGGTTCGCAAAGGCTCTTGTGTGACCACACTGCAATGCACGCTGTAGTGTACCTGCCTGTATGCTTTATGCTTTCCCTTTCTGAATGTGCTCTCTTCCAACCTAGCTGGGTCCAGGGGAGAGCCTGGGGAGGACGTTGTGGGGCATGCTGGGATTGGGGGCCTTCGGGTTTGAGCTGAAAGAGGTACCAGGAGGACAACGCATCATCACCACCACTCGTTCCCACAGCAACAAACTGGTGACGGACTGCGTGCAGGCCATGGAACCACACGAGGTCATTAGAGTGGGCGGGGCTGGAAATAAGGTAAGTGGGACAGAGGGTCACTAGTTCAGATGCAGGATCCAGGGGCATTGCATAAGCTTAATGGTGATTGTGAGTAAGTGTATTCAAGGGCACTAAATTCTAAAGATATTTTGGACTATAATCCACTGGCTCTCAATCTTTTTTACATCGCGACCCAAGTTTTACTATGCCAGCGACCCTACAAGAAGTACATGTTTAATTAAACGCTGTGATCCAACTATGCAATTTACACTGATCAGTGCCTATCACACAAATCTGATTGGCCATGCCAGTTACTTTTAAATGAAGCATTTGCGATTTGGCTTCTGGGATTGGTTGAGTGTTCACTAGTTTTCCGCTAAGCATTTGGAGACCCAGGACCCATTTATATAGGTTAATTATAGGACTGGGGCTGGTAAATCTGATCAAGCTTGCTGATATTAAAATGCTTACGTTTGTAACTCCACCATGTGACACTTTCAGAACTTGCCATGACCCACGAATTGAGAATCACCGCTATAACCTATCAGTCACTCCGTTGGCGCTTTCTGCTTGTACTGTGCCGCTGTTATTAATCCGTCTTCCCACAAGCTGAGGTGTCTATACTATTCCATGAAGTGGGTCAGTTCCTTTACACTCGCCCTGTAGAGTATGTGCTCTGTGAAGCAGGCTTCTGTGAAGGATGCCACCACAGCGACCTGCTTGTCACAATGTGCGTAGATCATCCAGCTGGTGGAGGGCAAGGCTTCTGCGTACGTCTTCGCCAGCCCGGGGTGTAAGAAGTGGGATACATGTGCCCCGGAGGCCATTCTACACGCCGTGGGGGGTGAGAGACTCTGCCGGCCTATCAGGCTCCTGTGCTGGTGCTCAAGGTCATAAATGAGTGGGGGGGGGATGTAAATCAGCTGTAGTATTTTTTGTGTCATGTAGCTTATTTCTTCAAAGCAGCATCCCGATCGCTTATACTGTATACACACCTATATATTTTATTAGAGCAGCTCATATTAGGAACCTCACGAAGATTACAACTTACGTCAACGTTTACGTTAATAAACATTAACTCTGCTGTACGGGACGAGGATTCTGCAGGCGTGGGGATGCCCCCGTGAGCGATGAGCACAGGCTGTGTTTGTGTCTCAAGATCCCCTCTCTCCCTGGTGCTGCAGGAACGTTGACGGACATGCGCGGCAGGCCGTACCGTTACCATGCCGACGTGAAGCATATGAACTCGGCTGGAGTGCTGGCCACGCTCAGGGATCACCAGTACTACAGCAGCAGGGTCCCAGAGTCCGTGCTGCGGGGCCTGCCGTCGGACTGAGGCATTGTGGGTAATTATGAGGCTTGTTCGGGGCCTCATTTTGACCCAGAAAGTGACTGTCCAGCTCATACATATTTTTGTTACTCCACATAGGAATAACCAATCACAGAATAGAACAAATGTAGATTTCATAATTGCTGACATATTCAGCGTGAGGCAGCGTCACACAAATTGCCAGTTGTATCGTATCCCACTTTATTTAGTAATGTAAGCGATGACACTAGTATCACAAGACAGAATCGACAGCACTACAGAAAAACACAGGGGTTTATGCTTCTCCAGCCCTGTAGATCACAGCACTCTTCCATTTATACAGAGGCAGCCTTATTCCGAACTCCACAGCTCGAGGAAATGGAGGGAAAAAAAATAAACATGAAGACAACGAACAAGGAACAAAAATCACTTTTTAAAAGGGACGCCGAAGAGTGCCATGCAAACGTATGAAATTCTTGTGTGTGCCAACATGTAAGTGTATGATCAAAACTGAGAAATAAATCCAGATGGGTCAGACTTCAGTACATGATCCCTTATGCGGGGCCCACAACCCTGTGTGCTCATGGTGGCGGAAGCACTAATGTACTATAACCACTAGAGGGCAGCATTTCTACTGCAAATATTGACTTGGGTTTCTTTCCCTTCCCAGCGAAAGGACAGGAAGGAAACATTGTTGGGGTTGTTTGCCGATTTCAGTCGCTCGTCCTCTTCCTTGTCACTCAAGCTTCTTTTTCTGCTTCATCTGTCCCACATCAAACAAAAACAAACTGATTATTCAATGCACTCCACAAACGGCTATAGGGTAACAGGCATTTTAAGGGCATGATCTGACATCCGAGGATGGCTTTCGGGAAGCAGTTTTGAGTAACAATACATACATAACATCATACTCAGCTTAATTGGGTGTGTCAATATCCATGCATCTTCCAACCACCTATCTGGCATTAGGTGACAGTGGGCCCTAGCCTATCCCAGGCCGCATAGCATACTAGAGACCCCCTGGATGGAATGCTATTCCATCACACCAAAATCAGGAGGGGCCACTTAGAGATGCCAATTAGACCGTGGGGGGAAACCCACACGCCAGAGGGGATGCAGCCTCGAACCCTGGATGAGCCCCCAACTTTGGAGCCCCATGCTCTCTCCCAGCAAGGAACCTGTCTGTCAGCATAATAGGATGAGTTGGATGTCGACGCTAATGAGAAGCACGGTCCGCCTTAAGGAAACCTTACAGGACTCTCTTACCCTGATCATCATCTGCAGGCAGGAGCGTAAAACCCTTTAGCAACAAATATATCCTGAGCCGTGCGGAAGTTCAGTGTAGCTGTACCTGCAGCTCACGGCTTTGGAGAATAAATACCATTAATATAACCATTACATCAAACAAGGCTGAAAACACTGGCCACTCTCTATAGGCTGCAGTCACTGGAGGTGATTGGGGGGTGCACAGCGAAAAGAGGGGGGAAACAGACCAGTAACTTACCTCTTTTTGGGGGCCTGGGCTGTGCAGGGAGGGGTGACAGGACGGCCCGAATTCAGGCCGCCATACTGATACTTGGTCTTCTTCTCCGAAGGCTTCAAGATCTGGGGGAAGAGGCGTCATTGTTACAGTGGTGATTTATACTGGTGTGTCTCAGATCAGAGTGGGTTTCTCAACCTGGTCCTCAGGGACTCCTAGACCGTCTCTGTTTTTGCTTCTACTCTGAGGTGGGAGGGAACATATAACTGGACTGTCTGGGGGTCCCTGAGCACTGGATTCAGGAACACTAGATCGGAGTGTTTGCTGAAGGCTGCCCATGTTTCTGCCAGACCTGGAAAGAGCACATGAGGGACTCGTCCACACTCATCATGCCTCCTGCGTTGTCGAACTCGCCACAGTAGTTGGGAGCCGAGAAGAGAGTGACCAGCTGCCGCTTTGCGAAGAACTCATAGCCGTCCTCCACCACCTGCAGGGCAGACAGCGTCAATGCACCACCTACAGGGCGGACAGCGTCAATGCACCACCTACAGGGCGGACAGCGTCAATGCACCACCTACAGGCCAGACAGGGTCAATGCACCACCTACAGTGCAGACACCGTCAATGCACCACCTACAGGCCAGACAGCGCCAATGCACCACCTACAGTGCAGACACCGTCAATGCACCACCTACAGGCCAGACAGCGTCAATGCACCACCTACAGGCCAGACAGCGTCAATGCACCACCTACAGGCCAGACAGCGTCAATGCACCACCTTTTAGCATTTAAAATACACTATACTTTCCATGTCTCTTCATTTTTAAAGTCCAACTGACTAAATTTTTACAGAAATAAAAACATCCCTCTTTTGTCATACACTGTGCGAAATTCAGTTCCACAGCCTCTTAGGGGCTGAATAAAGGGAGAATGAGACCATCTGAATCTCAGTTAGTTAGTTCTCACACCATGAAAGCGGAGGGGAGTATATTTCTGGCAAATACTAGGTTTTATATAAAAATGACACTATAATCAAATTAAGTTAAATTAAATTTAAAATGCATTAAATTAAGAAAATAAATAATAATGTGAAAAGGTAAAGACTTAACAAGTAAACAACAGTAAAAAGATTACCAAAAAAAAGTTATTTTAAGAAAGGTGCCTTACATTGGCTTTCATCACAATAGGAGCTAAATTACACACCATAGCTGGCCGACTGGAAAGCACATTTCTAGGTATAGATGCAACTCTATAGGTACATCAGAAGTAATAGAGGCAGAGATTGAATATCTGAAGTGTGGCCAGATCAAAGCCTTTGTCGGGCTGCTGGGCTGGTGCTTGGGCAGTGTGCTCAAGGGCGCCACCTGGTGTGCTCTGCATATGAGGTCCAGGTCGTGGCGGTTGAGGAACTTGCTGACCACGTCGGCCCCGAAGGTGAAGGAGACGCCGCGGTCGTTTTCCCCCCAGCCCTGCACATCTTTGTCTGGATCCGACCACAGCAGGTCACACAGGAGGCCTGACCCAGGGAAAGAGACACTTCTGTTCAAACACACGCTGCACAGATACCCAGGGAATGGGCACACAGCTCCACAGTGCCCCTGCACATACAGTACCAAAGACGCGTTTATTCATCCTCCACATTTTCTACATTTTAGAATAATTATGAAGGCAACTGCACTATAAAATGACATACAGATTTATACTGACCAAAAACGTACAGTGGTACCTCAGAACTAACTTAATCCGTTCAAAACTCCGGATTGAATCTTGAAAAGTTTGAGCTCTGATCGAATTTCCCCATAACAAATAGAAAACAAACTATTACTATTGGTTCCCGGCCCCCAAAAATTACAGCTAAATGTGTTTTGTTTTTTTTTTACATTTAAACACAAAATGAACCGAATAAAACAAGAAGAGCATATACTGTACTAAACACATTTATCAAAACAGCATTTTTTTTATAAAGTAAGAAAATAAATGTATCCAAACAACGTGTAAAGTTGAAATGTTCTAAAGTCGTTATTCAACATTATTTTAAGGGTATACGCAAGTACTACGAACTCGGACGCCGGGAGTACGCACCCTACGCTGCTGCACAATGTGCTGCCCCAATTGTCCGTTCCTTCCGTGTGTCACGCCCTCAAGTGATCAGGCGTTTCTGGTTGTTTTTGTCGTTAGTCCTCTGTATTGTATTGTCCGTTCGGCATTTTGCCTGCCTTACCTGTAATTAAACCCTGTATTCCCCGATACCCTGACGTCTGCGCCTGTGTCTCCGTTCCATTCTCGATCGGCACAATATTATTATAATTCAATTATTTTAATCTCATTAATAATACATCAATAAGAAATCTTTATTTTTAAATGTATTTTATTATACAATAATAATTACTGTTACCGTCTATCATTGTCTAAATGTATTTTTACTGTCTAAATACAGTATATGTATTCAGTTAGTGTAAGCATGCATGATGCTATCACAGCGAATGCGAGGCTGAGACTGAAGCGTTACCCTTGTTTCCGTTGAGAGACGTGCCGCGTGACTCATTTCTCCGCACGTACAAGTTCTTAGGTTCATGGTTCGACTTATGAGATTCATAGGTCATTTTTTTTGGAACTGGTTGGTTCAACTTTTAAGAAATTCAAATTCTAATGAGTTTGAGACCTGAGGTACCACTGTATTAAAGAAAAATGTGGGTTGGTACTCAGAAGGTTGCTGGTTCAAACCCTAGGGTTGGCAGGGAGGTCCCACCACTGGGCGCTTGAGCAAGGCCCTTAACCCCAGTTACTCTAGGGACTGGCAGACCCTACTGTCTCCCCTACACCAGGTTCATGGGGTGGCCTCCTGAGATGCTTTTCCAGCTGGAGGAGGTCCAGCACAACCCCAAAACCATCTCTACTGGCTTTAGGTCAGGTGGCCAGGTCATGTGATGCAGCACTATCACTCTCCTTTGTAGCTGGCTTGGCATGTACAAACTTTTGACTGGTACTGTATACCCCAGAAGAGTCAGACACAGACCTGTATCAGGGACATCTGTAGGCCTCATAATCCTGCGGATCTGCTCCATAGACTGCAGATCAGGAGAAAGACCTACAGAGGAAGAGAGTGTCAATGTCCCTCAATGTCATCCAGCAGGATGAGAGACCCTGCAGCTCCTTAGAACCAGGACACCTGTAGATCCATCCACCTACCAACTGCTCATCCAGTAGTGGGGGGTCACAGACCCGGTGACACCCTAACCCTAAAACCAATATCATTAAACTTAAAAACATATTAGATGATTGTGGAGGCAAGTTTTTTTTAAAAGCCTAAATTCCAGACGCGAGTCATATGTGAACTCGGCTCCTTTTGTGTGCACTGTCAACATCAACATGAATTCAAGAGAATGAGCACATTCAACCACTTAAAAACCAACACATGCTAACAAAAAGGCTGTCAGCAGTAACAAGCATGGATTACATTGAACTGTTTAACGCATGTCAGCCATATATAACATGTCTAACGTCTTGCATTTAATTATCATTTTACTGCAACGTAATTGACTCTTATTAACCGCAACCTTTCTAATGGACATACCTCCGTGACAACAGAAGATCTTCTCGTCAATGATGGCTGCGATGGGCAGGCAGTTGAAGCAGTCTGTGAAGGTCTTCCACAGCTTGATGTTGAACCGGCGCTTGCCTGAGGGAATGAGTGGGAAAAGGCGGGAAGTGATGTGTCACATTCCTCAGGTCCTCTCCAGGTCTAGAAGGGCAGCACTGCTCTGTGAACGCACACCATGGACTCTTACACTCGTCGTAGAAACCGTAGATGCGGTTGATGGAGGCGCACTCGTGGTTTCCCCTCAACAGGAAGAAGTTCTCGGGGTACTTGATCTTGTAGGCCAGCAGCAGGCAGATGGTCTCCAGCGACTGCTTGCCCCGGTCGACGTAGTCGCCCAGGAACAGATAGTTGGCCTCTGGGGGGAAGCCGCCATATTCAAAGAGCCGCAGCAGGTCTGTGTACTGCCCGTGGATGTCTCCTGGGATTGGGCGGCAAAAGAAGGCGGGGCCAAAATCCAGAGATAAGTCAGTCTGTTGAACGGAAGGTGTATACAGACATTCCTCCACTTACGGACTTTCCACTTACGAACTTTAAGACATATAAACGAAGAGGACTCCAAGTCCAAATTGTGTTTATTGGGCTCCTGTTTCCTGTCAGCAACATAATTTTTTTTTGCGTGCCAATTTCACCTAATACAACTTCTGGCCAGTACTCCCGCCGTGTAGCAGCGTAGCGTGCGTACTCCCGACATCCGAGTTCGTAGTACTTGCGTATACCCTTGAAATGATGTTGAATAACGACTTTAGAACATTTCAAATTATGAACGGCTGATTGGAACGTATCTGATCCGTACGTAAAAGAGCGTCCGTATTTTCCAGTAGTCTGTAAGTCTAGTAAGTGTCTGTGCTTGTGCACCGTGTTATATTGTCCCTCACTACACTCAGCAGAAGGACCCCATCGGAGCCAGGCCTCTGCACGGAGGGTGAGGTGCTCCAGAAGTCTGCATTTAGCCTCCTGCTCCACTTTCTGCTCTACTTCTGCACTGCACCCTGCTGCCGCCACAGGGCCGAAAACGACAGAGAGGAGAGGAGTCTCGGGGAGAGAAAGGTGGGGCAGAGAAGAGCCGCCATGGTTGGTGTGAGAGGGACTGCAGGAGGTGCACTCCCCACACGGCTTTCTGGGTTCATGTCCCTTTTGGTCTCTCCTTTGGGGCTGGAACAAGCTCCGACACCCAACCTCGTGCAGACATGATAACCTACGTCTGCTCCGCCTGTCCATCGTGTCAGATTTTCTAGACCGGAACATACTGAAGCGGATGGCAGTGTGAGCGAATGGGGCGCAGCTGCGGCGTTTTGCAGGCGCGTGTATTTGCGTGTGCAGTGTCTGCTGTGAGCCAGGCGCCAGTTACACTGAGGCTTAAGGGAACAACAGAATAACACAGGAAGGGACTGTGAAGGATGTCAAGGGCTTCTGATCTACAGTCTCCAAGACTGTATTACAGCAAGAGAACCACAGTCTCTGCAGGAAGGCCCAGTGACATCATGAGGCCACTGTCAGCTCACTGCAAACACTGGGCGTTCGCTGGAATCGCCTGCTTTACAGCCGTGTTGGTACATTTGCTGTTCGCATTAGCCGTATGTCACTTTGGACAAAAGGGGCCAAAAATATAAAGATAAGAAGAATAAATTATATGGCAAACATATGAAAAGAGACTCATTCTATGAGGGGGTCACAGACATGTGGACCTAGATGCTTAAATCATAATTAAGCAGAACTAAGATCATTCATTATTATTTATTATTTATGGTTTATTTGACATGGACAGTGCAAAAAAAAAAAAAAAAAAAGCAGCACTGTCATCTTTACGCTGAAGAATTTGGTTATCAGTGGTCATTGTTGACACACCACAGCACAAAACAACATATTGTGTCCTCTGCATTTAACTCATATGTGACTTTCATGACATAGCAGGGGGCAGCTAATTCAGCGCCCGGGGAGCAGTGCTGGGGGATGGTACCTCACTCAGGGTACCTCAGTGGTGACTTGCTGGTCAGGAATTCGAACCAGCAATCTTTAAATTACAAGTGCTCTTTCTTAACCATTAAGCCACCACTGCCCACAAAAATGTAGGAAGTGTTAGCGCTACTGCTTTAGCGGTGTATAATACAGTGTGTTGAGTTCAGGGTCTGCAAATGACACTAACTGCAACCTGACAGTGACCGGTGAAGCGAGTCTACAGAACCGTCATTAATGTATTAGTAAAGAAAGCAGGAAGGGAACTGAGGACTGAGGACAGGAAAAAGTGAAGCAGGATAGGAGGAGAAAGACAGAATCTCACCACAGATCTTTAGGGGAGCCTCCAGCTCGAGCAGGATGGGTTGGCTGAGGAAGATCTCCCTGGACTTGATGCACAGGCCCCTGACCTCTGCCTCCGTCATCTGAACGATCTTCCCTGGACGGCATCCCCGCACTGGTGCACAAGCAGTTATCATCATCATCATCATCATCATCCTCTTTATGATGTACAAAGTTCTCAGGCTAGTGGCTCTGCATCCAACACATGCAGTAGTGCCAGCGTCACAGAGGCATTTCTGGGGTTGTACCCTGAGCAAGTGTAAAGCCCCCCTGCACCAAAACAGTAGAACTGTAATAGCTCCCTGCAGAAAACTACAAGCACGGGTCACGTGACCATAACCATCCCAAAGATGCCACCTGCAGCGGCCGCTTGAGGTTAGGGTTAGCAGAGCATGACTGGTGTTTCCTACATCAACTATCAGAAATGAACCAATAGTCCAAAGGGGACTCAACTTCGGCGCTGTAATGCAGATAAAAGTGCTTCACAGCCACAGGTCACTATCGGGGTTAGAGCAGCACTTTACACAGAGATGGGAGCAAAAGGAAGCAGAGAGGGTAACAGCCTGGGCAGAGACGCAGACCAAACCTCCGCTGGCCTTTCTCTTCTCCTCTGACGCTTTCTTCCAAGGAGGGTGGAGAACCACATGGCAGAGAAGAGCAGAAGAGCCTAAGCTCAAGCAGAGGCCTGTCTCATGCCTCTGTCTCGCTATGCTGTGAGATTAGTGCGAGTCAATCCCCCAAGGTCCCTGCTTGAAGCCCGGGGAGCAGTGATTGACAAGATCAGGCAGCAGAGCCCAGGCTGTTAAACACATAATCCTTCAAAGCAAACCCAGCTAACATTTTAATAATAGTTATACTGTACTTCCGGCTGAACAAGCACATACAAATACTACATTTTCACATATCCTATCCTCATTGCCTTTGAGACACACTTTTACCACCACTCAAACCATGTTCCCTGCTGGCCACAAACAGTCATTACACAAAATACTAAACGGAGGCATTTACAGTGTTGTTATGAGAAGCAGCAGCAGTATGTTCTGCTAACCAGCTAGCTAGCTATTGCCTTGCATCTCTGCTTGCTAGCTAAAGGTAATGCTACATGCATCTTCGAAGCGATATAATCCCCGTGGCGTCACAAAACAAATAATAAAATCAGAGTCCCTAACTGGAAACTTGCCGACCAGTTTCTTCACCAATACCATTGAAACACCTGAGGAGGATACAGCATACTTTACATACAGACGTGACTTTTTACGGGGCCACAGAAATAACCAGCCTGCTTCTGTGGACATGAAGAGATGACAGCAAGCCTCGGGGTCAGCCTTGGTGCGGGGTCACCCATTTACCTGACACCACAGGATCAGTTTTCTTGGTTAAGGACTTTGCTGAAGCACCCCACAGTAAGATGATCACTCTGCCTGCCACCCACTATCTCCATCTTGATTGCCTGGCCTTTAAAGACGTGCAAAAAGTGCAAAGCAAAGGTCCAAAATGCCTCTCCGGGGACTGCAGGCACAGAAACCAAGTCAAGGGATATTAATGTGGGTGAGAGTAGGCTGCAGCATTTCAGTAAACCAGTCTAATCTTAAAATATACATTCTCAATGACCTTTGGCATGCCCCAATTTTGCAGTTGGAAGCACCTACAAAAGGACCTATGTAATAATAATAATAATAGCGTAAAGATAAAAACAACATTACAAATATATTTAATCTAAAACCACAGTATAGGTATCACCAATGAATAACCGCACTAACATACGGCGTACGATGAAATAAAAACCAAAGGGTTTTCAACAACATCGAATTCCAGTTTTAAAATAAGTATCTTTGCAACTGTAGTGTTTTTTGTTTGTTATTAAATCAACAAGCAGATCACAAGAGTTTAAAGCAAAGGTATATATTAAGACATGATCACTTAAGCTTTTATTTAGCTTAGCTCATTTCACTTATACTTAAGCCATTTCCGGCACGAAAAGAACGCAATTCAAAGACTCGATATAAAGCAGTGTCATCGTAAGTACTTTCAAATAAACTGAAGTTTTCCTGATTATGCACTGAATTTTGGTCTAATTTTTATAATGGGATAAATAGCAACGCTTTGGTTTTACATTTAATTCGTAATCTGAAAATAATAATTTAAATTGGCATCCAAGTCCAGAAATTATGTATCTGCTGAGACATTTTAACGAACATTTTATATCTAATTTATAAAACTGCAAATACAGTTTTATATGTTTGATTGCATTATACATCACGGATTGTGGAAGATTGTCAAGAAGACAGATGGTCAACGGACAGGTGTCATAGTAAATACATTGCACCTAATTTCAGGGTTCAGAGTAATTAAATTGGGTTTTTTCCGCTTTTATTAACTTCATTGGTTAAGATCAAATGTTGCCTGTCAAGTACGCATTTGTATTTGCTAAATTATGCGGGTTTTCTAGTATAAACGTTATAATAATTGTCATCAGTCACCACAGAACTGGTGACCAGCGTCTGCGTGTGTAGGTCTAAGTAATCTGACAACACAAGCACAGCAAATGAGTATCAGAGAGGCACCAGACTCCAGATCGATGTGGCATTAACTAGCCAGCCAAAAACAATGCTATGAAGATTAAGCGATCAGTCGATCGAGTAATGCATGCAGGTTCTGGAGAGCAGCACAACACACGCACTGCAAACCAGCTAACTTACACGTCTATTCCCACTATGGGATGGAGAGTCGTATTAACGTCAAAGACCGTCAACAAGAAAGGAATGCGCCCCAGTTTTTGACACAGTCCTACCCCGTGATTCATTTCATTAACACACAAATATAAAACACGCAGTCTTTACAAAAAATACAAAGAATGCGAAAATTCACTTGTTGTAGCATACCCTCCAATAGCCGAGAGATGAGGCTATCCACGTTCAATTCACCCTCCGCCATGATCTTGCGCTTAACTGGGATTGGCCCGCTTCAGATTCACCACCAGGGGGCGGTAAGAATACGGATAAAATAGCTATACCTTTTTTTGAACTGCTGCTAATTATTCGCTTTAAGGGAAAATGTGTACTTATTTAAATAGCTTTCAAATGAGTTCAATCGGGACCAATAGTTCTGTTAATCCTAAAAGAGAATAAGGAATTGAAACTGAAAGTTCAAGTTTTGATGAACTACAAGGATGTATTCAAATCAAAAACAAGTGTATGGAAGTTTTGTTTTTTCAATTTTACATAATTCAGTTCTGGATTTTGATATATATTTTGATCTTTGAGGTATTATTGTTTCAGTTGCAGATTTTCAGTTTCATGATTCAGATCTTTTTCTCGTTTTTTAAAAATAATTATTTGGTTTCAGAATTTTTTCACATTCAGATCTTTTTTGTCACTTTCAAATATTTTTTTTAGTTTCAGACTTTTGGTGTAGGGGCGTGGTATCACTGAGAGGGGCGTGACATTACGGAGAGGGGCGTGGTATCGGGGAAAGGGGCGTGGTATCGCGGATCTCCGCATCCTTGCACAGGAGAGCTGGCCGGACTTCCCCGGTGCTGCACAAGAAGAGCTGGCCCAGCAAGCCTATATCCAGGCACTAACAACAAGGGTGGCTCCACCAGCATGTCTAACTGCAGGTGCTGGCCATGCTCATGTTCCAAACCTGTATCTGCGCCCCTGGGGGCTCCGACAGCAAAGAGGGGCAGATTGCGCACGTGATCCACACAGAGTCACAGCAGAGACGCTGCCTGGCAGCCGCTGCTCCCTGCTACCGCTGCGGAGAGGTTGGGCACTTCGCCCGCGACTGCCCTGCTCCGGCTCCTCGCCCATATCCCAAGCAATCGCCGGAATAAAACACACCAGACCGACCCCAACAGCTGCACCCAGAGTCGGCTGACTTGATGAGGCTACTGCCCTGTATGTTGACTGCCTGGGGGAGGAGGCACAGGGTCCAGCATCACTCTGATCCATCTGGACATGCTACCAGGCCGGCTGGGAGATGACCAATGTGTGGTTGACGTCAGTGTCCGGCGAGCGCATGGCCATGAGGGGGAAGAGGCAGCTGCGCACTTGGTTGGATGGACACCCGGCGGTGCAGATTGTCTGGCTCGATGACATCACCGACCCCTGCATCATTGGTCTGGACTTGCTAAACTCAACTAGGGGCCCCTATCGATGTGCTGGGAGCAGCACTTGGGCAGAGATGTGGTGGCCCTCCAGCAGGACAGCCGCCCGCCAGAGGATGAAGAGGCCACTCGACGTCGGAAGAGAGCAGCAGGCAGCACCCAGGGAGAGATCGTCAGTGACACAGCCCTAACCCCTGCCCCGGTCACAGTAACATTGCAGCAGGGTTGTCTCCCAAGACGGTGTGAGTTGTATGGGAGGTGTGGCAGCCTAGCAGCTGGGGCCTGAAGACAGAGCAACAGGACAAGTTTAAGGAAAGACTCCTATCTGCTGCCACGGATCAATGACACTCTAGACCACATGGTTCAGCACCATAGACCTTGGGACTGGCTACAGGAACGGGAACTGGGTCTGGAGGCTCACCCTAAGACTGCTTTCATCCATTGACGACCTTTGAGAGGCTCATGGGGCATGTCCTGTCCCACGTCCCCCTGAAACTCATGATCTTGATGATCTGCCGGTCCACGCCTCTGAGTTCCCCAGGGCAATCCAGAACCTTGGCTTACCCCGACCCATGTCTCCCCTTCATCTTGGACACAGGCGCTAGTAACTAGGGGCCGGGCGCTGTGCTGTCACAGGCGAGACCCGAAGGTGAGCATGTGGTTGCGTACTTCAGTCGGACACTAACTACCAGACAGGAGCGCAACTACTGTGTGACCCGACGGGAGCTGCTGGCCATAGTGCAGGCGTGCAAACACTTCTGCCCCAACCTCTTTGGCTGGTGGTTCTGGTTGCAGATGAACCACGCGCCCCTAAACTTCCGCAGCCCGGAGGGACTGCTGGTTAAAGGTGCTGGCAGAGTTTTGAAGTCCAACATCGTCCCAGGAAGCTGCATGGGAAGGCGGACGGTCTGTCTCACCAGCCCAGCACCACAGAGAGTTGCAGCCATTGCTGCCTACATATATATCGTCGGAATGAATATGATAAAAATCATGTTTATTGTGGGAACGATATATTAAAATGTGATCACATTTTAAAAATTCACTCTATCGTTGTAATTAAATTGTGCCCACAGTATACTCCAACAATATTATGTTTACATAAATCACAGTCACATATGCAATTTGCCATACGTTTAATCCCCTTGTTCTTAATATAATAATAAAAAACTCAAACTACTTTTGTCCATACAAACTGATGTCTAGTGCCCTCAATTAAAGTGATTAAAGCATTAAGATATGTAGTGAAATGTACCCTCGTTACAGTACACCATGAGAACAAATCAATAAAATATGACCACGATTTAAATAAAACGAGGGAATGAATTAATAAAAATGTGGTTTGCCATAAATGTCGTGAGTGGGGAAAGGAAGCCTGTAGGTGAGGAATTTGCCAAAGCTGGATATCAAGTATAGGGCCAACACTATCTACCTTCATGCCGCTACCTTGTCTTCCTGAATGTTGCACTCCTTACAATGTCCAGCTCAGGATCACGCCTTCAATGTGCACCGTGTTCATTAATATCTATGTCTGCCACAATGTCGAATGTAATTCCACAGTGTCGCCAGTGGCACAGAGCCTTATAAATGTGATCACTGTCACGGCCAGAACGAGCAAGGAAGAAGGCAGGAACAGGGATCGCTGTTTGTAGAAGAAGAGATGGATAAACCTGAGATTTCAACAGGGAGAGGTGAATATGCATCACGCTATGCCAACATTTTCCCCTCTTACTCAAAAAAAAGATATAAATTACAGTAACTTTTGACGTTTATCTTGTCAGAATTCCAAATACTTGGACTTGATAAACCACCTAATAGTTTCAGCAAAATCATTATAATAATTTCTTACCAGGACAGACTGAAAGTGAAGTGAGTAAGTATTGTATACTATACATTTAATCATCAACAGAGCTCTCGACAGTTAAATAGTGATAACTCACTTTTGTTTATCTAGAAAAGTAATGAAGTATAAATTTCTTTAAACTGGCAATTTCTCAATAAATTTGAGTAGTAATCTTAATGTAATATGCAATAATATGTAATATTATGTGTTAATGTAACTAAAGAAATATGTCCTAGTTACTACATGCCTTAGTTGTGCATAACTATCCGGTTATGTCACTGGTCAAGACATAGGCCAAGCTCCACGCGCCATTTGATTCTCCTCTCGGATACACCCAGAAATGTTGTAGTGCATGACACTGGAAAGGACACTTCCATCAGGCTTTGAATTTGCTGACAAGACAATTTTTTTTTGCCCATCTCATTTTCCCTTTCAGCCCGTCACCTGACCACGGATCAGATTACAGCTGTCCTTTATATTGACGAGTGTCGACAGTCACCTGACCACGGATCAGATTACAGCTGTCCTTTATATTGACGAGTGTCGACAGTCACCTGACTACGGATCAGATTACAGCTGTCCTCTATATTGACGAGTGTCGACAGTCCAGTCAAAGCCTTGACCACATCCTGGGGCAACTCATCCTGGCCCAAAACTGACCTTAAAACAACCATCTCCTGGTTGATGACAGTCTTTGCATGACCTGGGAAACTGTAGTACGTAGCCTCTGAAGAAATTCTTGGAATAAACATACATCGCTTTACATTATTGTACTGGCTTAATTAATTTAAATCGCACGCATACTGTATGTATAACAAATAGCACGTGAGTTATCACTAAAGACATATGCAGAGTGAGCAAACTTGGAAGGCATCTACTGCAGCATGACTTGTCGGTGAGTACCAGGATAGCACTACCATGCTGGTTGAGGAAGGCATGTTCTTCAGGTGGTGTCATGAAGTCATGAAGCAGTTTAATAAGCATTTCAGTGTGTGCCTGCATTAGTCTGTAGATATGTGTGAGATTAGCAAAAGGGGAGGGGGATGGGGGTCTGCCCCCACTATCTGAGACCCCCTTTGACTTTTTGTAAGAAAGAATGAGAAATTCCCTTTCCTATTCCATGTTTACTTGAAGACCAGGCACAGCTGTCTATCAACCATCTGTGTTACAGTTCACTTCCTTTCATTTCTGTCTGACTCCTCCTCTTCGAATCCTTCCGCTGTTTCCAGGAAAAGGTGAGCCAGGTGACGCCCCAGCCAATCAGCAAACCGAACACGCCGACCAGTGCGGTGGCCCAGGCGGGCCAGGTGGACGGGCAGACGGAGGCGGGGGCTGTAGCGCCATCGCTGTTCAACCTGGTGTAGATGTAGGGCTGGGCCTGACAGGGGGAAAGTGAATCACACTGTGAAAGTGAATCTGTGAAAAGTGAATCACACTGAGATAAATGCATATACTACTCTAAAGATTACGTAATTTTTTGGGTTGTATTGTTATTGTCCATTGTCAGCACCATGATGTGGTGTAACGGACCTCTGAAGGACACTTGATCTTGTTGCGGTCGTGTGTGAAGTTGTTGTACGCTTGCTTCCTTCCCACAGGTTCCAGCTGTAATGACATCGGCACGGTAACAGTCATCTTTCCGTGTGGCTGCACCCTGCCTGTCAAATCTGCCACAACCACGCGGCTCAGCTGCAGCCACAGCGGCGTTCTCCGACCCTCACCATGTTGTTCCAGAGAGCGATGGCCATCTCTGCGTGGGCCCGTTCGCTGAAGTGGAAACAGTCCACTGAGAAGTAGCTCAGATCCGGTCCACCATCCTGCCAAGAGTTTGGTGCAGTGAAGCCTCTCGTCAGTCTCTGCGAGTCCAGCTGCATTTACTGTGGTTAGTAGCCATGTGTGACTGTGTGCTGCACTGCTGAGTAGAGGGCAGACTCACCGGGCTCAGGGGGATTATGGAATTTCGGAAGTAGGGCTGGATTACTACAGCGAAGTCTTCCCGGCCATCGTAGCGCCCCCCGGAGGCGAGGCGCTCTGTCTCCGCCTGAGGATAAAAATGGCAAGATGCAGGATGTAGGCATAGAATGAACCCTTTAAAATAAAGCCCTCTATATCTCCATCTCCACATTGCTAGACGTCTCACATTAGCCCCTGGCTAACATCTCTACCTTTTTTGCCTATTATCTGAGTTTCTTCAAAGGAACCGTGGTTTCTAGTTCATTTAGAAGCAGAAATCAGCCAATCAAATTCATGACCAAAATATTTTCCATCTGCATCCAAATCAGTTAAACGCTCACCTGATATTCCCGGTTTATTCTCCTCATGTCACTCAGCTCCAGGGAATCTTCACTGGGATTCAGCATACATGGGCACAGATTCCTGTGTCAAAGATATATTTCACATTTAGGCGGTTTGAAACAGAGATAGTGAATCAGGAGGACAAGAACACAGAAATGGGTTGGTAGCTACAAACAGACAGAATAACCTTTGTAGCAGAGAACAGCCCAGTGTGTCCTTTTTGATCCTCCGAAGGCCATCGATTTGCAAAATCTCCAAAATATTTACCATCACACGCGGTACCTGACAGTGACCACAAGGGGGAGAGAAATACACTGTTCAGCTCAAGGATACAATGACAGCACTTCCTGAGGGGTAAATTCTGTGTCCTTAAGCAGCACACTGAGTGCATATTCCCCTGGAATGGTCATACTCAGTGCGCAGCTCAGCACTACGCGTGTAGTCAGTATATCTGCTTCGATAGAGCCAACATGCTCAGTGACTCACCTCTTGGTAGAGCAGGTCTAGACTCTGCATCAGGTGCTGACTGTAATTTTGAGGCGAAAGGTTTCCCTGATGATAAATGAAGGGCATTTCAGTTACCAACATTTCATGTCGAAAACCATTATAATGTACAATCACAAACATGCAGATAAAAGCATCTGCTCCTAGTGTGTCAATTATGTTATTTTGCATTTGTTGACAAATTTGAAGAAAATATTTGCACATATTATGAAAAGAATATGTATAGAGACCCCGTAGGGACCTGTGCAAAAAAAATTAAATGATGTTACTTTTGTGTGCCGCACGTGAAATTGTCTCCTGCACATCTTGTGGTGTCAAATATCTGGTGCATGTATTTCACTGCATTTTAAATTTGACATTTTAGTAGTATAGGGTTAGGGATTGTTAACTGCAATTAAATTTGAGTCAGTGCAAAGTCCACACATATGTATTTAATCTGCTCTGTGTGTGATTGAAGGTCATATATAGAAATACATTTATTTATCAGACACTTTTACCCAAAAGCAACATTTTTGAGAAAGCTGGTCCTGTCTGTCAGCCCCTAGAGTGATTGGGGTTAGGGGCCTTCCTCAGGGGCCCAATGGTAACATCACCCTGCCAACCATAGTATTTGGACCAGTGACCTTTTGACATCATCTTAACCTATTCAAACCATACAGTACTATATCCCGTCCGTCTGCCACTCACCCGATCCATACAGTACTGACAGAGGTCATTGCCCCCAATGAAGAGAGTAACCAGCTTCCAGTCATTTTCAAAGTCAACATCCTTTGTGCATGAAACAATGAGATAAGATTAGAGACACTGGCATACAGGTTGTTACACTGGCAATATGAGAGGCTTTCTTTACTGCCAGGTCTCTCTCACGCTGGGCTCACCTTGCTGCCCTTCATCCCTTGGATGAGGTTCTGTACTTGGGCAGGAATTTGGCTGAAAGATAAAAGCAGGCAGTTCAAATGACAACAAAAGTGACGACAGCAGGAAGAATGGGGTTTCTGGCCATTTCTGTATTTAAAGTCAGATTCAGATGCTTCATTGTCATTGTTGTTTCCACAGCAACAAAATTTTAAAGGTTCACCCTCTCCAATGTAAAGCTGATGTTGACATTACTGTTCCCTGATAACATATGTATGCCAGAGTATATATGGTCAAACTATTGTTAACACTTACACTGATCATACACAAACAAACACTCAAAACAACAGAGAGATGAAAGACAGGTGAAAAGAGGACGAGGGCAGGTTTAAGGGTAACTCACTGGGCCTTGGCTCTAGACTCGGCCATATTGAAACCCTTCTGCTCTGAGCTTTGACCCTTAGAAAAGCCAAGTAGGGTGGGGTTGAAGTGCCTCAGGATATCTGTGCCAAGAAGACAGGGACACTTAGCCAGAAGCAAACATCTAAAAAGCCCTGGAGGATTCAGACTTTAGTACAGTAAGGAGCAATCTATTTGCACCAAAGTTGGCTTTGTAGTAAATGCTACAGTCTGACTTGCATTTGTTGTGGGTAGAGAGTGCAGGGGTATGGCCTGATGGTCCTGGGGGGGTAATGTCAGGTGGCAAGAAGACTCATTCCCCAATCATTATATACCAGTGTAACACCGAGTTTTGTTTTCTCTTGCCCAATAAGTTCCTGCTTCAAAAAAAAAGCTCTGTTTTTTCCATCCCTGTTTAGACATGCTTCTACTGTACAGACTTACTAGGAAGTGTGGTCACCATGTCCAGAGACTTGTCTCCCCCAATGCTGTAGACACACAAGCAGAAACAATGCTAAATTAGTTCGACGAATGTCACACTGTAGGACTTGCCCTGATTCTTGGAAATTAACATACTTCTAATGTGTCTGATGATACAGTTCTCAATATGTTACTTTGTGGGTCTGTATGTGTGTGTGTGTCTCAGTATGTGTCTATGTGGATGTGTGGCTGTGTGTGTGTGAATTAGGTTTATATTACATTGAGGGGACCAAATGTCCCCTGCAATGTAATAGGAACCTGTTATTTTGCCATTGTGGGAGCATCTGTGATTGCAATAAAAAAAAAACTAAAAATGTCAAAAGTTTTCTATTTTGTTTGGTTACTTATGGTTAAGGTTAGGGCTGGGTAGAGGTTAAAGTCATCATGTTGGGATTAAAGTTTTCATAGAAATGAATGGAGAGTCCCCACAAAGACATAATTACAAACCTGTGTGTGTGTGTGTGTGATATTTTTGCATTTTTGGTGCTATCTCTGTCCAGCTCCCCATCATTTGGGGATGTTACCTAGATCCTATCCCAGGCAACACAGGACCCTCTTGGACAGGATGACAGTTCATCACTGGGCTCACGCACATGAATCACAAGGGGTATTTGGAATCACCAGCTGTCTGTTGTCTTACCTCCAGGACACCCCCTGGTACTCATTTGTCAACTGAAGGATGTTTTTTGACTTTGCACCAAAACCAGTCTGAAAACAGACAACAGTGAATCATTCAGTACAGACAGCACTCGATCACTTAGTACAGACAGCACTCGATCACTCAGTACAGACAGCACTCGATCACTCAGTACAGACAACACTCGATCACTCAGTACAGACAGCACCCGATCACTCAGTACAGACAGCACCCGATCACTCAGTACAGACAGCACTCGATCACTCAGTACAGACAGCACCCGATCACTCAGTACAGACAACACAGGCAGAACAATTTAAAGCAATGTTTCCAGTAGACATACTGATGTACAGAGAGAAACAACAATGGCGGAACAACTTAGGACAAAGAAGAGCAATAAACTGAAGATGCTGATATAACATAATAGATGAATACCTGATATATAGAAAGATAAATGTTATTGATCCCTGGGAAAAAATAAAGTGCAAACAGGGACAGCATCAAACATCCTGTAAGATTCATTATAAGAGGATTATTGCAATTGAAGAGCAAATTTCCTAAACTTACTCAGTCTGTCTTTTCTTGCTGTTGAGACACCACTGCTAATGACCTAAAATGAGGCTTCCTCATCACATGTTTCAGTATTGATAACCAAAACTTTACCTGTCCAGATGTAACCCAACAAAGAACTTTAATTACTTTTGCAAAATTCATAGTCCACAGAAATTTTCTCAGAAAGGTATTTTGTGGACTGAGTTTTGGAAATTTGCTCTTCAGTTATGAGATAAGTATTGCTGTGTCAGTTGGGATAAAGGACACACAACACACATACTGTATGATAATGCATTAGCTGGAAATGACACACATGTGTTCTAATGTTCAAACATTAAACAGCACTGACCCACTAACCTAATAAGTACCTGCCAGTGATTAAACTTCATAAGAGGTTCAGTCCAGTGTATCAGTATGTCAGACAGATTGTTGGTTCTTTATGTTATCTGGTCTTTCTAATTTTTTCTAAGACTCATTGCTGTCAGACAGCAGTAGAGTCAGCAGCTTATATTGCTGTAAAACACTGGGGATCAGGTTGGCTAATCGGCAAGCTTTGAGTCTCCCAGCGAAGGTTATGGCATTGATGATTATCACACATGCAGTCACAATTAAACAACCTCGACGCCAAACAGGGTGGGTTGTTACCCTGACGCTGATAAGCAGGCATGAGGGGAGAGGTGTTCCCCATGATTAAATAACCAGTATTGTTCTTGCAAAAATCACATTTTTTGTTTTTAACTAACAGATACTATTCAGGCCTTTATTGGATAAGTTTTATCGATTTGCCGTATGCGAGATCATTCTTTTCTTTATTGATCATTCATAATGATGCTTCAAAAGTTGCCTGGGCAAAGGATCAGGTGCCCCCCCCATAGTCTATGGGGGTGTGTTCAGCAGAGGTGAAGGTGAAGGCCCAGCTAGTAAACAAAGATTTAATTTTTCGACTTATTACCTCTGATGAGTTTTTATTGTGTTTAGATACCCTGGTATAACTAAGCTAGCCGATGTTATATTAATTTCCATGAAGGCACCCAGATATGAGAAATGATCATGATTCATTTTTATGCCAGGTGCTTTAATGCTTATAAAACCATAATGATAGAAACTGTAGGCTGGCACAACTACATCAACATTTATATATCTTTTAATAAATTTGTCTGGTAACATTTTACTTAAGGCTGTCATCTATAATGCATTATAGAGTCCTTCATAATGCATTATAATGGTTAGTGTAACAATTAAGGATGCTTTGTACTTCATAGCACCTATAGCAGAGGTCTTCAACTCCGGTCCTGTAGTGCTACTGTCCAATACGTTTTCATTCCTGGCTTCTGATGAGCCACACTTGTTCTCAGGAAAATACCAGGGCCAGGTGTGACTCATCAGAAGCAAAGGGGGTAAAAAACATACTGGATAGTAGCTCTCCAGGGCCGGAGTTGGAGACCCCTGACCTATAGTATACCTACAGTATATACTGCAAACACCGTGGGCGGTGCGGCTCGTACACACACAGTATAGGTGGTGTGGTCTGTGTGCAAACACCGTGGGCGGTGCGGCTCGTGCACCGACAGTATAGGTGGTGTGGTCTGTGTGCAAACACCGTGGGCGGTGCGGCTCGTACACACACAGTATAGGTGGTGTGGTCTGTGTGCAAACACCGTGGGCGGT
>JAABNY020000038.1:8456971-8468958 GCA_015164015.2 Brevimyrus niger
AAAGCCTAGGGGTCACTGGATTCCTGTTTGCCTCTGTGTTTGACTGATAATATGATGTGAGAGGTACAATTTATTATCTGTTATCACTTCCTTATGAACTTGTCCTCCTGAAAAGTGCTGGTCTCTATGTAAATGCATATATGCTGACTGTTAATCTAAACTACAGAGAGATATGAAGGCAATAAAGAGAGATTATACTGCCTTATTGCCTTTTTCCTTATAAGAAACATGAATCAGCATTTTAATTTTTTTTTAATGAAAGCAGCACTTCAATATTTTAATCACATTTCAGTTGGACACAGCGCCCCCTGTCTGCGGGCAGTATAACAATACATGAAACAGGTGCAGCGACAGACCCAAGGGAGCTGCAGCCACAGGGGGAGGGGCATAAGTCAACAAAGACCACACTAGAACATTACTAGACCAAGCTGGATATAGCCCGGAAGAAATCTAATGAAAGATTTGGGGGTGTTCTGTGAAGCAGGATTTCTCAGTTAGCTATGTGAACTTAAGTTGGTTGTCATGATTGTTCAATAGGAAATGCTCCTCCCTGAACCTCTTACTGGGGAAGCCTGGTCTTTAGCAGGACCAAACTAAGCCAGACTTTGAAAGAATGAGCTGGATATTGTCCTTTAGGTACCATTCTCACCTCTAAACAGGAAGAATTTTAAGGTCTCTGTTATTTTTGGCCTCTTATCTATTATCTGATTGAAAATTGGGATGTTTACTAGGCCTGTCAAATAGATAAACTGTTTGTGTACCTATGTCCTCTGTCACTTCAGCACAGCTAACATGGAATAACAGTCTTTTGCTTTTCCATGAGCACCACCCATCTTGCAGACGGCAAAATATTTTATTGAGGTAGTTATAGCAGTTATTTAAAGGTCAGGCACAGTACAGACGAAAGCATTGAACCTTCCCCAAAGGCCATCAGATTAGATACTGTGCATTAATATAGCATATCAGTTACTGTAGTGCACTGTGTCATATAAGGTCTGTCTGTTACAATTGTAGGGGAGGAGTTTATATATAATTTTTTTTGGTGTGAATAGTAAAATACATTGAGGGATTTTCATGTTTTAACAAACAAATTAGTTTATAGACAGTGATTTCTTACCATATAATCTGCTCATCACCCTGGACACTTGTTTGCTACAAAGGGAGAAAGAAAGAGAGAGAATTCCTGAAGTACCATGACTCAGATCCTAACCGTCCAGACCGATATGTCAGTCTGACGGTTGCCGTGGAGATACTGTGCACCTGCTTATGCTGTGCCTACCTCAGGGGCCATGGGACCCCAATGGTGGTTAAAAGGGACACATCCACTGGCCTCAGTCTATGAACTGAAGAGAACATTTTCAAGAAGAGAAGAGTTCAAATATGTGCAATAGGGGCACTGAGAGTCGTACACATTATGAAACTTCTACTATGCACAGCGTTATTAAACCAAGCCCACAGTTAACTGTCGTGCAGTGGATCCATCATTTCATTCCGACGGCCTTTCAATTTGTGTGCAGCAAAGACAAGTTAAATCTGATCCATCGTTTAATCGATATGCCACAGATATTTGAACACTGTGCAAAAATTTATAGCTCAGTGTTTATTCCGCGGCCATCAATAAAAGATTAGTCACTCCTGAGCTGACCTACCAGAAGATGGTGGGGGCAAGGAAGCAGAGGGTAACTCGCAAGGCAGAAGCAGCTGTGTCGCCCCCTGCAGGGCGGGCATGCAGACAGGGAGCTCGTCACCTTCCGCAATTGGATGCACTTGCATATATATATACACAGACACACACACACACCACACACACACACACACACACACACACACACACACACACCACACACACACACACACACACACACACACACACACACACACACACACACACACACACACACACACACACAACCACACTAAATGAATCCTGACCAATCCTCTGATAGGTAACCAACTGGGAATCTAATAATAGAAACAACAGAACTATAAGTATCAACACCCGGATCTAAACGTGCCCCCTACATCCATGCTTCCTATTTTTAGAGGGGAATACAGTGGTGTAGTTTGTCAGTGCCCCTTGGGCTTTGAGAATTCTGATTGCCGCAAGAGGTATACAATAATGCACAAAACATTTTAGTATAGTTACTTTTATTTATAGGCTGCACTACACAGCAGTAAGATCAAAAGAAGGGGCACTGAGGGAGTCAATAAGGAACCCAAAAGCGTCAAATTAAAACTGCTTCTTTTTTTAGTATCATTTTATGGAAACTATTATTCATTTGCAATATTTAAATTTGCATTTGTATTTTTTCTGCACTGTACTGGACAGTTCAGTGTTTACACCGAAGCTACCCAGAACATGAACTTTTTTAGCTTCACTACAGCAAAAAAAAAAAACTGTAAACGATATCTCCAAATGGAAAGGCTAGGCAACGCTCTGTCATACTGCCCATTTCTCACACAAATGAATACACAAAAAATAGCTGGTAATCTGCAGGTTCTGTCTTCAAGTAAAGCATGTTGGCTTTCATCTGTGCACATCCATATTATATAACAGTTGTACAGAGAAGGTACCTGCAATTTTAAAACCTATATTGTATGATTATTCTGATTTGCTATCATTACAGAACTGTTTGTAGTTTGTATAGTGTATGGTGTCATTACATGGTGTCTTTAATAGAGAACCACTGTAACCTAACCACTATCTCAGATGAGTGAATTATGAACTATAAAATACTTCAAAGACATATGAAATACACATATCTGAGAGGCTCCCCAGCCTACTCATTCAAACATAGATATATTTTCTTACCATAGATATATTTTCTTACCTGATTATTGATATTCTTACCTGTTTATTGATATGTGTTTCACAACACACTACAGTTTAAACTTGGATGAATGAAATTATGCACTCTCTGACCTATAGCATTTTTATTATGGACTAATATTCTGTTGAAGGATTACTCTAATTTCATGAGTAGTAGATCTCTATTTTTACAGCACATAGCATATACTATATAGTGAACAACTTTCTAAGTCTTAAACTGGTAGAATTGTATGAATAATTTCTGTGTTCCAGAACACCTTCTACTGCGAGTGTGAGAAGTGGTATTCGGGAATCTTCTGTGAAGAGTTTGATGCTTGTAACCTGAACCCTTGCAAGAACAATGGCACATGCAGTGACTTAAGGGAAGG
Source organism: Brevimyrus niger (assembly GCA_015164015.2). NCBI lineage: Eukaryota > Metazoa > Chordata > Actinopteri > Osteoglossiformes > Mormyridae > Brevimyrus > Brevimyrus niger. Next base: position 8,460,170 of record JAABNY020000038.1, read on the forward strand.
CAATGAAGGTCGCAATTTCACCTGTGCTTGCTCATCAGGTACGTCGGCCTGCATACTGTACTACTGTATGGATAACAGGCAGAACCATGTAACTCAGGGTTTGAACTGGGTCTTTTTTGGGTATGGGTTTGGCAAAATGGTGAATAGAACTGAAAACACCCATATTTAAAATAAATGGTAACTAGATTGCATTTATATAGTAGTTTTCTACTCCTACAAGCACTCAAAGCACTTTACAATGCATGCCTCACATTCATCCATTCATACACCAGTGGCAGAGGCTGCCATACAAGGCACCAACCTGCTCACCAGAAGCAATTTGGGGTTCATTGTCTAGCTCAAGAAGACTTTGATGGGACCAGGAGGAACCAGGGCTCAAACCTGCAACCCTCCAGTTGCTGAACAATAGCACTACCTTCTGCACCACCATTGGCCATTAAAAATGCGCCTGTTATGTGTTTTACCCAAATCACAAAAGCTCTTTATATGACACTTAAAATAAATATATAATGCATATTAACTTAATATGTCCTTTAGTCATATAAAATAAATATGAAATTAATGAAATGTCAACCATATAAGTCCTAAATTCATGTACAATCAATATTAAATGAATTTCATTAGTTTTATACTGTATGTCCTTTATTCATGTAAATTACATATTAAATTAATGTTTTGTCAAACACAAGTTCTGCATTGATGTACAACACAAATTAAATTAATGTTTTGTCAGTATTAGTTTTTATTCACAATTTTTTGAATGAACTCATTGACAGTGATTCCACATAATTCAGTGTTTTGAAAAGAAAACATTCTTTTTCAGCTGATGCATTGACTTTTTGTTCTGAGAGCATAACATAGTTAAGATCCAACTGAACGTGGAGAGATCATGCATGTCTTTCATTAGAATGATACAAAAGCAATATCAAATTTTATTAAGAAATGACAAGCAAAGCCATATGTTATCATGTATGGTAAAATGTAAAGTTCATGGAAGTTTTACATTTTTCCTACAGTGTAAGTGTATATTTGGTCAGAAAAAAAATAGTATTTGAACACATGCAAATTAAGAGTAACACCGATAAAAACTAACAAGAATTTTTTCTGTTATGCAAAAAGTTATTGATAGCTTGTTGTGTGTCTAGAAGCAAACCACTTCAGTTTCCAAACTTCTCCTCAGTGTCACCCCAGCTCCTGAATTAGTTAATAAATTAGTTCTATAAAACAATGACGCATTCAATAGCCATATGAGGTGTGAAAATATATGGGATTATAGGATGGTTGCTGAACAAAACTGGTGTGACTTTAGGAATGGGTTTAACATGTTTGAGCTAAAATACTTTGACAAACATTATATTTTTTGCCAATGTAAAGATTATTTAAACATCATTTCCTTTGCCTGATTAAAAACTTTTGCACATTACTATAGTTGGTCCAAAAGACCACAATGTTTTAGTAGAGTACATCTAAGTCATCTTTAAAATTAATTATGAAAAGGTAGTTTATGCCTTAGGTTATACAAGCATTTAGGTTATACAAGTACTTATTTTTATGGTTGTCTGTGTGTGCAAGACAGGGATCTGTTATAATTTGCAAGTAGAGGTTGTTGTATAGGGGCGGCATGGTGGTGCATTGGTTAGCACTGTTGCCTCACACCTCTGGGACCTTTGTTCAAGTCTCCGCCTGGCTTACATGTGTGTGAAGTTTGCATGTTCTCCCTGTGCCGTCGTGGGGTTTTCTCCGTGTACTCTGGTTTCCCCCCACAGTCCAAAGACATGCTGAGGCTGATTGGAGTTGCTAAATTGCCCATAGGTGTGACTGTGTGAGTGACTGGTGTGTGAGTGTGCCCTGCGATAGGCTGGCCCCCTGTCCAGGGTTGTTCCCTGCCTCGTGCCCGTTGCTTCCGGGATAGGCTCCGCACCCCCCGCGACCCAGTAGGATAAGCGGTTTGGAAAATGGATGGAGGTTGTTGTATAATATATGGTTTGCTGTATGAGTGTTATGATATAGAATGTAAGACAACAGACAGTGGGGAGCAGAGTGGCCATCAGGAGCACCACGAGAATTCCTGATGGGCGGCTGGTATTTCCAGGCCTGCCTAGCTGTCATGCACACCTTTTAAAATTCTCCTAAATAAATGCACATGCATATAGTGAATCAATAAAAAAAGGCCCCTCCCCCAGTGGCACGGCTCCACTTCACATACATGTGAACGGCATGGCCATAGATTTGGTTTCAATGGTGGGAAGGACCAAATCAACCCCAAAACTCCCACCCTCCAAAAACACACACTATAATTCCCTAATATTTGCAGAGACATGTCCCTGTCATCCATGCCCAAATTTATGCCCTTGCATTGTGGAGAAAAGATAGCAGCACCTACTAAAATAAAAAAATAAAATAAAATGGTACAAACCTTTGCATAAAACTAAACTGTAGGGATCTTCTATCAGATCTGATTTTGATTCAGTCCAAGGCTGGTATGGCTGATATCAATCTTGTAACTGATATTCAGTGCTCGACCAGCACTAACAATTACCTAACAATAGCAATATTAACATCTAACTGGTATGTTACAATCATTTTTCAAAATGAAACAATTTACACTGAAATTATTGAGTATTTCAGTTTTGACCCACACACCACTGCTAAACTGTATTCTGCATTGGGTGGAAAACTAGAAATAATGGGAAAAGGTGCTGCAGAGAATGGAAGGATAAAGCAAAAAAAAATGCACTGAAGGAGAATGTAGCAAAATACATGAACATTTCAGCTTTATTTAAAACGGATCAGCAAAGTTGCAGTCTGTTAACCTTACATCAGCCTAAAATGCACTGGGTTTCTAGCATTAGCATGCTGTTCCTAATCAAGTAACAAAAAAGTGGGGATTAGCATTATGCATATACCTCATTCCAAAGTTGACACTGATGCATAGTTATGCCTACAGAGAAATACATTCTTGTTTTTGGACAGTGATGTTGTCCTTAATGGTAGCAAAGCCCAATAATTTGCTAAGAAAGCAACTCTAGGTCTACTCACCATAGATCTATTATCTGCTGCTTTGACACCACCTACTAGTTTGTTTTGAAAATGTTTTTAACTGTATAGCATCAGATCTGCCACACATAATCAGTAGTTCTCATCAGTTAGGCCTTTTCCTAAGAGCCCTGAAGACTGCAGTTATCAAACCTCTTTTACAAAAAATCCAACCTAGATCAGTAATAAGTAATTATAGGCCATATCAAACCTAACTAGGAAAGATCATTGGAAAGGTTATTTTTCTTAGTTGTTTCATGGTGTAAAGCAATTCCTTTAACACATTTCAGTTTGGATTTAGACCACACCACAGCATTAAGATTGTACTTAATACGATTTTAAATGACTTCCACCTGATCAGTCTTGGTATTATTGGATCTCAGTGTTGGTTCAACAAAGTTGACCATAAAAGTGATTGAGATTTTTGGTACCATGTTAAATTAGTCTGAATAATATAGGGATTACAAAATATGGACTACTTTGTGTCAAATTATGAATCTGAATATGAGGGGGGGAAAATCACATATGGACTTAGGGTCCATTCTTCTATTCAACATATACAGGCTCTGAGACTGTCCAAGAGGGATGTAGAAAGAAAAATTGCATTGGAGGCTAAGGATAACAACAAAAGTTTCTTCTAATACTTTAACTCCAAAAGAGCTGTAAAAGCTGAAATCATTAATTTGCAGGATATTAAGGGCCTTATAATTGAAAATTAAATTGATATAGTAAATGAGTTTAATGATTATTTTTCACAGGTGTTCACAGTAGAGAATATGAGTAACTTACCACCAATGAATATGAATTGGTCTATGACCAATATATGTGTAACTCAGGCTGATGTGGTACCAAGCCCAGCTAAACTCAAAATAAATAAATCACAGGGCCCTGATGACATCTTACCTATAGTTTTAAAAGAGATGATGGATATTATTAGCCAACATTTAACTTTAATATTCCAGAAATCATTATCTGCGGGTGTGGTACTTTCAGATTGGAAGCATGTTAATATAACACTCATATTCAAAAAAGGGGATAGAAGTAATCCAGCAAACTATAGGCTAATCAGTTTAACTAGCATTACTGGAAAACTAATGGAAGCTATAATCCAAGTGAAAATGGTAGATTACCTGGATGCAAATAACATTCTGAGGGATAGTCAACATGGATTTAGTGTAGTTATTAGAGGTACAGAGTTATTAGAAGTCGCAGTGGGCCTGCGCTCATAGTGGGGTACCACAGGGTTCAATTTTAGGACCACTATTGTTCCTAATTTACATTAATGATATTGACACCAATACGTACAGTAAACTGGTTAAATTTGCAGACGACACCAAGGTGGGTGGTATAGCAGATACTGATCTAGCAGCAGAGAGGATCTACATTTAATTAGCGACTGGGCTGATACTTGGCAGATGAAATTTAATACAGAAAAATGTAAGGTAAACCATGCAGGGAGCAGAAATATAAAGTACAGATATTTTATGGCTTCCATGTCCCACTCTCGCCAGTGTGGGGAAGCAAAAAAAAAAAGGTCAATAGAAAGTTTTGTTATATTTTTAGGTGTGTGGAGTTTAAGTCAAGGGAGGTGATGTTACATTTATATAATTTCTTGGTAAGACCCCACCTAGAATATTCTGTGCAGGTTTGGTCACCATACCTTAAGAAGGACATTGCTGCCTTAGAAAAGGTGCAACAGAGGGCAACGAGAATGATTCCGGGTCTTAAAGGAATGTCTTATGAGGAGAGGTTAGCTGAGCTAAATCTGTTTAGTCTTGAGCAAAGGAGACTAAGGGGGACATGATCCAGGTATATAAGATTTTAACAGGTTTGGATGCTGTTCAGCCAAATGGCTATTTCAATATTAGTTTAAATATTTAAACTCATGGCCATAAGTGGAAATTAGTGGGAGAACAATTTAAAACAAATTTGAGAAAACAGTTCTTTACGCAGCGTGTAGTTAGAGTATGGAATAGTCTTCCTGCTAGTGTAGCGGAAGCTAAAACCCTGGGTTCCTTTAAATCAGAGCTAGATACGATTTTAACAACTCTGAGCTATTAGTCAAGTTCTCCCCAAAGGAGCTTGATGGGCCGAATAGCCTCCTCTCGTTTGTAAATTTCTTATGTTACACTTTGCCACATTATTCATTTGATGTAAACGCATATACAGACACTTCTCTACTTACAAACTTTCAACTTACAAACTTTCTGACATACAAACAAAGAGGACTGCAGGTCCAAATTGTGTTAATTGGGCTCCCATTTCCTTTCCACAACATCTTTTTTTATTCTGTGTGCCAATTCCACCCAGTACGACTTCTGGCCACTTCTCCCGCCGCTCAGCAGCGTAGCGTGCGAACTCCCAGCATCCCAGTTCTTATACTTGCGTATAACCTTAAAATGATGTTGAATAATAACTTACAAATATTTTAAGTTGCAAATGGCCGTTCAGAACATATCTCATTCGTAAGTAGAGGACCATCTGAACTTCATTGTTTGAAGCGCTGCTGAACCCCTCAGGGGTCTCTCTGTGTTTGAAAAAAAGGTTAGAAGACGCTAAACACATTCCAAGTTCTTTATGGGGAACACCGGAAAGATTCATGAAGCTTCACTGGCCCATCACGAGCAGCCCATTTTGTATCACAAGCTGCAGTGAGTGAGTAAAATGTCACAACCTATTATTATTAAAATACATACATATGTATCATTTTGTGCACAGAATTGATATCAGAATCTTGCCTTTCATGGACAGAAGAAAGGCATTTAATTCACAAAATGTCATGGATCCAGGTGGGTTTCATGCAAGGACAGGGCATGATACAGGCAGAAAACTTGCAGCTCAAGGGACGACACAGGGTTTATAAACAAAAAACAGAAAATACTAAAAAGATACTACTAAAAAAAAAGGACCATGAGGGATCAAAAGCAAAGGGGATAAACAAAGACTAATAGAAAATACAGGATAGGTAAGCAGGACATACATCAAGATACCAACAATCATACATACAAAACAATGAAGCACTAAGGGACAGAACTCAGGCACGGACTTCTCTACTAATACTGAACTGGGTAACGAGGCAGCAGGAGTGAGACAGATGATTATCCAGTCGGGGAGGGTGCAAGACAATGACTATTCAGGAAGACACACAAGGACAGGCACAAGAACAGGCAACAGGTGGAACTAATTAACTCGAGGAACTAAAACAGGCAAACTAAGAACTAACCAAGAAAACAGGAAAAACAGAATATAACACTGGGAGTAACAAAACCAATAAAATGGAACTAATGCCCAAAACAAGAAACCAAAACAGAATACAAAAAGTCGACAGACACAAGAAATACTCATACAAATGAAACACTAGGGAACAAAATACAAAAACAGACGAGGCGGGATAGAAACACGCGACAGATGGGTTCACAGACAACCGCATGCTCAACAAGCAACGACCAACAGTGAGCAGGGGAAAACACAAAGACTGTTAGCACAAGGGACAGGATGGCCAGCAACCGGGAAGGGACTCAGGGTGGAACATCTGGGGCTGACCCTGACACAAAATGCATTTTATCAGCTAAATAAATTAATTTTATGTAAATGCCTTTTGTGAGTGAAAGAAAGTCATTTTGTGGTGGAAAAATATTTTGTCAACTAAATAAAATCATGTTGTGTACAAAATGTATTTTGTGAGTGATAGTAAATCATTTTGTAGAGGAAATTTATGTCATGAATCATACACAGTCATTTCGTGGACAAAGCTAATTTTGCTGAATCACACAATGCTTTTGTGGACCCAGGAAATGCATTTCATTCACAAAATGACTGATTTCATCATTAAAAAATGCATTTTGTGGCACAGTATGTATTTTGTATATGAAAATGAGCAATTGACATTTGGTACCCCATACAAGACCAGCAAAAATTTTATTGTATGACATTCTAATGTGAAAATGAAAATTGATTAGCTGAATTCTGTCAATTATAGGGTCTCTGTATGTATCAGAAGTCCTTGAAGACGCTTATGAATTTAGAGCATGTTCAAAACACAAATTTACAATGGAAGTTTAGCTTTAATGGTATGACACTGAAACTAGAATCTGGATAGATATAAATGGCAAAACTATTAAGGAGGCATGGATTTTTTTACCCAGGTAATGACTGTAGAAGACACAAGGAACTTACCAACTATTATTACTAATCCAGCATCGTCTATGACCAATATACTGTATGTATAACTGAGGCTGCTACAAAGCCTAGCTAAAATAAATAAATTACAGGGCCCCGATAGCATCTTATGTATATTTTTAAAAGAGATGTGTAATATTATTTGCAAACCACATGCATAGGAGACTGATCAATCAACACACAGCAAGAATTCAGTGATCAAGTGAAATCCAAGTGCTTTTAATTGAAATGGTGATTTACAATTCCTGTCCTAGCTCAGAGTGTCCTCCCTGACATGGATTATCTGGTCACCCTAATTTAGGGTTTTTATGAAAGGATACATACATTTATCGAGACTTCTCTGCTTGGATTCTGTAAGAAGTGTGAAACCTGGCAATCGTCTAAATGAAGTACTGTGATGTCCTCCTCTATAAGAATGAAATAAAAAATGGAAACTCCACAAAAGACAATAAGGAGAAAATCACTATTTAGATAGAAAATGGGTAGGATGAGAAAAAAGAAAAAAGGTGAATAGGTAAAAAGTTATAATGTCTTATAATGCAAGTTATAATGAATATGTAATGTGATGTTATGTCCTTTGAAAACTACTCCTGAGCATCATTAATATCAAATCAAAACTAACCAGCCTAGACTAACATGGAAATCTTGCTGTTGTACACTGATTATTCCAGCAAGATATAGGCATGACTGTTCGCCACTTAAACTTAGACCTAATACCAATTAGGCTATACGAGGTGGGGCTATTAAATAAGTATAACACTGTTAAATAATAAGTTGTGGTTGTATGTAATTAATTTGTAATGAATTAATCTCTTTATACTTATGTGCGCTCGTAATAGCAGTCTTATTTAAGAGCCACACCTAGTATATAGTAAGTGGTTAGCTAATCTGACTAAGGTGTTGCTATATTCAACGTTTCCATTTAAGGACACATGCATTTGCAGAAACACTACATCACACCATTTAATGAAGTAACTCTATATAATCTACTTTAGCGCTATCAGGGCACATTCCCACCATCAGCCAAACGTTTGACAGTAAGTGAATATTAATGAGTTTTCCACAAATTCAAGGCCAGTTTCAGTCCTGGCCAATTAGGTAGTGCATATTCTTAATGAATACTAATGAGTTTCCTGATACACCCTGTAAAACGCAAATTCTGGCCAGCTCACCGCCCCCTTTACTCCTAGAGATTGGAAATGATGCTTTGAAGCATTTGTCCAATAGACGCATGGCTTTCAAAACAAAAGTAGCTTTGAAGTTCAGTGAAGCTGCACTCCAATGGATTCTATTGCATCGTGCTGCCATGGGAATGTAATGTATGAGGGAAAAAAATCACATTAGACGACCTGTGGGAAATTATTGCTGATTCAGAATGAATGAACATGTTTTAACATGCTCTTTTAAATAGCAATGTAAAATAAAACATTTTATGAGATTTTGGAGGAAGTGAAGCTTCTCTTGTAGTATTAAAGCTGTTTTCCCTGGTAGATATAATCAGTGGCGGAGCCAGGAAATTTTCTGTGGGGTGGCCAGGATGATTATGTGATCATTTTGGGGGTGGCATAAATTAG
>JAABNY020000038.1:8538968-8551492 GCA_015164015.2 Brevimyrus niger
GGTGTTGATTGGCGCTGATGGGGGGGCGGGCAGTGTGTGTGGGGAGTGAAGGGGGGGCTCAACCAAAGACCCGTCCGTTTTTTTCGGAGGTTCTAGGAAATCTAGTGTTAATGGATCTGCTGCTAACGTCTTGGTGCCAGATACCACAGGACCCCTTTGGAGTCCATGCCTCGATGGGTCAGAGATATTTCGGTGGTACAGGGGGACCTACACAATATTAGGCAGGTGGTTTTAATGTTTTGGCTGATTGGTGCATAAGCCACCCCAATAGGGTAAGGCATTCATGAAATCCTACTGGACTTTTCTCCTTTGACCTGAAGTACTAAGATTGTTTTGCTGCAGCTGGCCTGGTGTTTGGTTTGAGCTGCTATATTAAACCGATTTCAACCCTGAATGGGTTTTCCTCCCTCATGCTGTATTGCATATAAGAGTAAGCTCCATCACTTGAGCCCTGTGACCACTAATTGGATTTTCCCATTTACAGATAAAGAGGTGACGCTCCAATCAAATTGCCTCGAAGCACATTTTCTTGACGATATCTCAGATGATATTGCCATGAATGCAGTGAATACTTAATTTCTTTGCACGAACATCAAACACAGAGTGTCTGAATTAAGAGAAGATTGCCTGGTGATGTGAAGGGAATTCATTAGGTAAGAGTGAATGACCATCCTAAATACATACCCCCCTCCCCCCCCCCTCCATAGTAGCACTAGAAAGTATTAGAGAGACACACTACATTGATTGATTTTTGGTTTATATATGGTTTATAAGATGTAGCCCCACTTTGTGCCCTGTGTTGGCTGGGACCCCCATAGACCCTGAACACAATTTCTGGATTGATGGATGGATGGAATATTTAATGCAACATGTGATAATGTTGTTATTTGTTGTCTCATTTTATCGTGTGGGCTCTCACTCTGTCCCCATGTCTCTCTGTCGATTGGGGTAGCTCATGATTTTCATTTTCTTTCACTTATATTGCTGCCATGAATTTAACGGCTGTTTTCCTGTCCTCTTACATCTCCTCTTCCCATGCTTCCCTTTACTCTCTCGTTTATCTCGCCTGCTCCCATGCCGTCTCTGTCTGTGTCATTGTACTTCTTGCTGTGCCTCATTTACACATTATTAGTTAGTTATATGGTCAGTTGTATCAGGGTTTCAAAAGTACGAATCTTTCCTATAAAAATATAACCATAGCAACAGTAATATAAGATGCAGACCCCACACTCAAGATGTCATAGAATATCTTACATTCATTCTTACACTTAATCTTTGTCTATCTGCTGTCTTCCAGCTTTTTCTTGCATTAATTTTTCTCTTTTTGGTTTTGGTTATCCTGTTGTGTTAAATTCATCCCATTCTCTATCCTTTCCCCCTTTATCCTCCCTTTTTATGTTTATGCAATGTAGTGTTCATCCCCATCTTCTTCTTTCATCCTCCTGCTCTCTCACCCATTGGAACCATCATCACTGTTTGTAATGCTTTCAATCTCCTGAATTAGTAAGGTCTTTTACTCTTCCTTTTAGAATTTTGAAGACTATGGCTGATTGCCTGGACAACAGCACCAACCTGGGTGATTTATAGATACTGTGACTTTACACAGGTTGAGTTATACAGCGCCCCTTGATATTTCCAGTAGTGACCACTAGGTGGTAGAATTTCCTTTGCTGTACACCGAAAAACATACCAAATATAAATACAGCACTTTTGGTTTTGCTTCCATTTTGCAAAAGTTTGAAAAAAAATCTGGGACTTTTGTAGGCACGCAAAAAGGGTTTGCCTTTTAGATTTTGCCAAATAAAAAAGTTTTACATTTTGTTTTCAATTTATTAATAATTCGTCTACTGTATAGGTCTGGCATATCGATTCATTGATTGAGCAGCAGGATGTCTACACAGGTGTTACTTTATGGAGACAATTAAATGGCGCTTTAATATGTGCAGTCTATGTTGAGGATGGACGGCTGGATGCAGGGTTGTCCACTAGAGCTTTGCTCCAAGTCATGAATGTCCATTCCTGTAGCATAAAGCACCTTCACGCACTTTCAAACTTTTTGTCAATATGTCCAACCAGCTTCACAATCACAGATCATGTGACCTCCCTACTCTGGATTGACATATACAACAGCATGCTCAAGCTTCCACCAATATCACACAACTTCACGAAGAAGACACTGCGACGACATTCCACAGTCCACAATCAATAACCTAATCAGCTAAGGCGATGTTGTGCTGCGACAGGCAAAAGGTGGCCATGTCAGAAAAGAATGCAGGTAGTCTCTTCAACTACCCACCTCGTGTTTACGTGTGTTTGACCAAAAGAGCCTAAGGAATTTATTTCCACCATTAGATTTCCATGTCTTAATTTCTTTTCAATAAAATCACTGAAATTTGATTTGAATGTTGCAAGTGTTGGATCTATGCTATTGTGCAGTATACGTATTTGTTATAGCAGAATCTTGTGCTGCACCATATTTTTCCAGAATACCCACCAGGTAAGCAGGTGCTTATGAGAGGTACTGAAGCCCACTCATTACTGAATTTACATATCTGTACCTAGTGGTCCAATTTGGCTCTGCTGAAATTAGTTTTTTTACTTATATACTATTAATATTTATATATTAACGTTCATGAACTTATGTTTTAATCGATTTCTGAGTCAGATTTGTTTGCTTTGTGGTGTGACGTATGTCTTTTTTCAATTTGATATATGTTCATTTTGTCAAATTGTACTGCACTTTAGTCAGCTGTGGCTATTTTTAAATGTGCTATATGAAGAAATACTGCATGTAATAGTGGGCTGACTGATTAAATAAATGCATAATAGAAGGTGTATTTGAAATGTCTGAATTCAGCATAAATTTTTAATGCAAGTTTAATTAAACTTTGTCATTTCAAAAGGATTATATATGAAATTGCTGATATGATTTATATGAAATTGTAATAGAGTAATGTTAATGTGACTCAGTGGGTAGCACAGCTATGTCAAATCTGCAGGCAATGGGGTTTAAATCCTGCCTTCTCTTTTGGAGTCTGGAGTGATTTCCTCTGATTACTCTGGAATTCTCCCAGAATCCAAAAACAAGCCATATGTGATTTGATGCTTCTAAATTGGCTGTTAGCAGGATTTTTATGTGGCCTGCAATGGGTTGGCATCCTGTCCAGTATGCATCCCTCTACAGCTTCCCCAAGAGCAGGTAGGATAAGTTGATGGAAGTTCAACAGATGAATGGATGAAGTATAGGTTCATGCTTTATTTCATATTTTACTAATTTGTTTCTTATTTTTGCTCACAAATCTTTGTTTACTGATTACAGAAAGGGACAGTGTGGTGGGACAGTGTGGTGGGACAGGGGTCAGCAGTGTTGCCAAACTCCCCCGGAACCTGGGTTTCAGTCTCTGCTATGGCTCCGTGCCTATGGAGTTTGCATGTTCTCCCAGTGTCGACATGGGATTCCAGGTATTCCAGCGCCCCCCCCCCCCCAGTCCAGAAACAACTTTGCAGAGGTGAAATGAAGTTGCCAAATTGCTCGTAAGTGTGAATGGTATGTGTGTGTGTGCCCTGCAATGGATTCGCACCCTGTCCTGAGTTGTTCCGTGCCCTGCGCCCATGGGCTCTAGGATAGGCTCTGGGCCCTTTGTGACCCTGAATAGGTCACACACTTACAGAAGTAAGTTAGTTAGTAGTTGAAAGAATGCAGTTAAATGCAAGTTTGCCAGTATTTTTTTCTTTGCCACAATGATTTTTTGTAGAGCTTCACCTTAGTCATTTTTCAGAGTGGAATCCAGGTCAGCAGAGAGAAGTACTCAGACAGAATGGGAACATTAATGTTTGTTTAGCAAACAGTTTTAATTTTAAACGCACAAAGTGAAGATCCAAAGGCAGGGTCAGCCAGGCCTTGGAGCAATTGTGCTTAATGACTTTGCTCAAGGGCCCAATGGTGATTTTTCAGCAAGTCCCAGGATTTGAACCCACACCCTTCCCAACATGGGCACCTATCCTGCGGCCAATCAGCATGACTGATGCCATGATCTATTTTGGACAGAATGGTCCTGAGTTTAAATCCAATAAGTCAGACTGTTGTAGTTAATGTGAACCCAAACAAAAGAATGTTCATACAAGTTGAATTTCTGTGCATGTCTACTTTGCGTGAGTTACTTTTAGTTTTTTGAATGGCCATTTTTGACCATGTATGACAGATGTTATGAAATTTCATTTATATAATATGTATAATTTTGCTCCAATAATGTAAACCAGTCTTAGGCAGCCAAAGAAAATGAAGTTTATATGATCTTGTTAATGTAAAACTGCTATTTGCCCGTCAAAATGTGTTAGCATGACCAGTTCAAAACCATATGCTAAAATCACCTTAGTATTTGCAGTGACCATCCAATACACCCATGTATTTTTTTACTTGAATATTAGCACATCACGTATAACTAATTAATATCTCATTGACTTCTTAAACTAATTAATTATGTGAGCTGGGGGTAAAATTTGATAAGTAAGTGAAAGGTGCCGCTGAAGAGAGTTTAGGGAACTGAAGTGGTGTTCATCTAGTCATCCAACAAGATATCAGTAACTTTGCAGAACGTAAGAGATTCTTACTAGTTTTTATTGTGTTATTCTTAATTTGCATGTTCTAATGCTACGTTGTGTTTTTTGTTCTGAGGGAAAGTACGCTTGCTACTCAAACAAATAGCTTTAAACAGTTCTTTTGACTGCCTTAAGACTTTTGTACTGTATATGCATTATGCAATGTTTAGTTACAAAATACATATAACATAAACGATTAATTAAATCTGTCTGCTGCATTGATGCAAATGATTGTTGTGGTATTATAGCCATATACAGTAGATATTATATGTATTATAGTAGTATTATAGATACTGTTTTATTTATTAATTTATTTTTAGATAGTTGTTTTACAATGTGTAGATAGGTGTCTTGGGTTTTGTTATTTAGACACATCAAGAAAGGTATTGCTTTTGAATTGCAACTGTTCTTAGTTGTGTGTTTGCAGTTTTAATAATAGATAAAGCACATTCTAGTACATTCTGTACTGAAATTGCATCACCCTTTGAATCCAAACCTGAGGTGTTTACTGAACCTTGAATTTTGTGTACCATTACAGTACATGCCTAATTAACAGGCAGTGCAGGAGGTAGCTTGGTGATTGAAGCCTACTTAGGTGTTCCAGGCTCAGACACAGGGGGCTGTATGCTGTGGTGACCTTGAATGAAATGCTGGCCGCGATAAATGTGTCCGGCTGAATAAGGTAATAAAAATAGTAAATAACTGGATAAAAGCATCAGGCCTACTTAAAACCCAGTTAATGAGTGTTGCTCTCAGTGTCTTTAACTGTTCTTGGTAAATTTGCTGTCATACAGAATGACCCTCGGCTTATTCTCATTGCTCTGATGACGCTTTCAGGCTGACACTTTTAAAGTTAGAAGCTAATCTTCTACATGACCATCTTATACTACTGTACATCCTACTAAATCAGTGATAAAGAAGCTTGGTGGCAGAGTTGTTGGTTGTAGTGCATTGTGGACACAAACCACTTACTTCGCATTTTCTCTCCATTTTGTGTGGATTTCCTTTTGGGATACACAACTCATTAAAGTGCATTGGGCCCTCTATAGCTTGGTTGGTGAGTGGTGGGCAGCTACCTAGGATGTGGTATGGTTCTGTATCACCAAAGCCCTAGCTGTATACACAGGTATTGATTAAGAGAGATGGAAGTTAGATTTATCACTAGGCTTACTGAACCTCTACTGAGACTTGAACCAGGCAGCATCAGGTTAGCGACCAGAGTCTTTAACAACCATGATCTGTCCTCTGATCACAGTAATAGACTCAGAAGTTTGCAAAGTTAACACATAATAATGTGACATAATTGATGGGTTACTCGGCTATAGCAGCAAATACTGGGTAGGAGAATGCTATAAAAAATAAACAATAAACATTCAACTGCAGGCATCAGAGACAGGCAACAAGAAAGTCTCATTAAATAATATAGTTTAATTATGTGATTCCTGACCAGATTTGTGTCTAACAATGAAACTGTAGATCTTTATCTGCAGGTGATTTGACATTTTAAATTGTCTATGAATGCTGTGTGTAATATGGTAAATGCTCTGTGTTATATACATATTTACAAAGTAAAAGAACTCAGACTAAAACCGTTTGTAATATGACCTTACAAATACTGAGGCATTGTTGAATGTAGATTGAATGAATGAATGAATGAATGAATGAATGAATGAATGAATGAATAAATAAATGATTATACTTTATAATGGCCAAGGGGACTACAATGAAAACAAAGGATCTGAATTTGGGCTTATGTTCAATATTATTCAGGGAAATAAAAGCTGATAATCCTTTAGTTCCACTAATCTGTAATCCTATTACCTCCTTCATCAGTTTCTTTACAGTTGCTAACCATGGCTTGACCCATAATGCAATTCTCTGGGAGTGTACGATTGGTATCTCTGAGAGTTTGTTGCATGTCACACAGCTCCTCCTCTCTGACTGGTCTGTACTCCAACCTATCAGTAGAAGGAAAAGGAGGGGACGGATTAGGCAAATGGGTCACATTTGTTAGCAGCAGGTTGAAGGCAGAGACGGAGCTATTATGGTCCCGGACTAATCTTGGCATGATTAGCAAGACCTATTATCTATTCTCAAATTTTATTGAGTAATGCTTTGTGAGCAGCAATGCATGGTTATGGTACTGGCATCTGTGGGTTGTTTGCTAGAACTTGCACTGCTTCTGAAACTATTTTCCTCTGACAGAAAGAACATGTCTTATCCATTGCCACAGCACAGATGTGATATCCATTAGGTCATTATCTCGAGGAGAGGTATAGGCCAAAAACTGTAGTGACAAAGTTATATTACCAGCTGTTTTATTAAACAAAACAGGATTATTTAGGAAGGTCTAAGACAGTCAGAGACAGGAGACTGCTCTATGGATGTAGACAGACACTACAAACCGAGTAGCGAGTAATGAATCACTGCCGGCTGGTATCGTACATACATGCTTTAAACGTTATTTTGTGGTTATATGACCAAATGCCATTTTTCCAACTTGCAATTAAGAATATACTGGAAAGCCAATTATACGAGTCATTACCATTACTCTTATTTCATATTCAGGGCCTGTCTGACCCTCTGTCTGTTTCTGTCTCTCTACTCTTCACTTTCCTCCGTTTCAGGCTGCTGTACACCTGCTAAGTTCTGGAAAGGTAACTGGATTATCTCCTGCCATAGTTTAGTCAATTATTAAGTACGAATGTTTTTCTGAACAAAAACCCGGAAAGCATATTTTATGCGCATTTTCTCAAAAATCAAACATCATTAAAAGCTTGAGGTCTGTGATTTCAAGATGCAAGATGCGTATAGACATGAGAAAACAGATGTCTGTTCATTGTACAGAAAATAATGAGTCACAAGTTAATGAAATGTATGATTCTGATTGAGGCAATCTTTGAATTTTGTCATTAAAATAGTGACTAAGTGAGAAGATATACCTATAATTAAAAATATATGAAATTATATCTTTGAGATTTCAATATACAGTATGCTGCAACACCTTTAACCAAGCATATAAAATGGAATGACATGCTGCTTCTTCATACAAACAAAACCAATTATTTTAATTAGCAGTTCCATGCTACTTTGCCTTTGTGGTAAGAGTCTAATTCTTCATGTAACTTACAGGCAGATTACCACTAAACATAATTTTTAATTTCCAAGGGATGATGCCTTTATTTCATGAATTTCCCACACTCTGTACAGGTTATGGCTGTTCTTGACTGCACTCAACCATGTGTTTCCACACTGATAGGGAATAACAGTGATATATACAGTAAGAGACATGCCTGAGACATAGACAGGGGATGCAGTGTATTGTTGTCAACCCCTAGTAAATGTATATAGTATATACTAATGTATAGATCATTATATACTTTAATGATAATTAGTTATTACCCAAATATCCCACCACAGTTTGTAGACTGTGTATTTAAGTTGCAGGCTCAATTAATTTGTGAGACACTGGGACATCATCCATAAGAACATCGTTCACCGCTTACCCCAATGCAGACTCTCTGCTCTGACTCTGGTTAACTTTGGACAAAGCCGGCAAGGACATCCTGGCTAGAGGACTGCCGGTGGGCTTGCGGTCTGAGAGGCATCGTCGTACAAAAGGCCGGGGGCTATATGCAGACAGGGGGAGCTTAGTACAAGGGCTTTCACCCCAAGGCCGCAGGAGTGTGGCGCTCTGGGAGGTAATCCAGGTCTCACGTTGAGCCGCATCCTGGAAGGACATGGATTCCACTGGTACTGGGGCTCTCCTGTCCTCATGGCTGACATCATGCTTCCAACCTGCACTTGGAATACTCTGTGGTGAACTCGCAAGGCTAATGAACCCTGTCTGACCTGAGGGCAGCGGGGGAAGGTTGAATAGGGCAGAGGAACTAGCTTCAGGTGAGCCTATAGACAGCTGGCTCACAACTGGGGTTCTAGGTAAGTTTTGGAAAGAAGATTTCAGCTTTCTTGAGATGGCGGGGTTAGTTACTGGTTGTCCGATAACAGGCAGAACAGTGGTATCTCCATGACCATCACTGCCCCCTTGAGTTCCTACTCTAGACCCAAGAGATAGAGGAATTTTTTGGTCTTGCCCAGTCTGGAAAGTGTTCATAGAAGACTCAGCGGAGTCTTGCAGGTATATGATTTTGTGATCCCGATGATAGGGATCATCAGCCTGCTCTTTCTTGGGGTCACGCTCGGATTCCTGCAAGCTGTCAGGCCTGGCCCAGGACCCTGCCACTGTATCTTGGTGGTGCAGGCCGCAGCGACTGGATGGAGGAGTCACCTTCTGCCGAGATGAGTGCATGTGTTGGGAAGCGGCACAGGCTCTGCTTTGCATGCCATCCTGGTCTGGTGACTTGTCTGTCCGGCTAAATGAATTGTCCATCAAGACCTCAGGAGGTGGTGGTGGAAGGGGGTCCACATCTGAGTCCTCAACCTTGGTGTATGTCCTAAAGCCCTCTTGCCAATTGCAGTTAGAAATGGTGCCACAGCTTTCCGTTTTACCAGGTTTGTTGGGAGCACCATATTTTCTGGCTCCTTGGGAAATAACAGATACATTAGATGGGTTATGGCTTTGATTTGAATTTCCCCTGCAGTTAAAAGTGTTAATTAGCCTTTTTACAGAACTGTTGCTATATAATTCTGAAGCTACGTGTGCTGGAGATGGGCGTGCCCTGAGTGGAGGCTTAGCCCGTAGAGCTCCTCTGTCTCCTTTGCTACCTTTCGCCCTTCCTTCGACATCTCCCTTTTTCTCTTTTTCGTCCATCTCCAGCTCCTGTGAGGAATGCCTCCTGAGACGTGCTCGAGAGCAGTGGGAGGTTTTCTTCTGGGAAGGGATACAGGGCAGAGGCACTGGCTGCTGTACCTGTTTGCCTTCTTGTTCAAATTCCTTGTTGAGCTGGCTGCAAACTGAGTACCTTGCAGCCGCCCGGCTGACTGGCTCACCCATAGTCCTGCTTGGCTGCTGACAGTGGCACTGCTGAGGCAGTGTGGTGCCCCCTGTCTGGTGGCACAGGGACCCCTCAGACCACGAGCGCCGAAGCACACTAATTACTGGTGGGCTCCTTTTTGTCCCAGTGGAAGTCACCATTTGAAGACTTTTGGGCTTCTGTTCCATTCCCTGCTTTAGCCAGTGAGGGGCAATGTTTCCCAGGCTGGTTGCCCGCTTAGCCCCGTTCAAAGACCTTCTATCACCTGCACTCTTGCAATTGCTGTTGATGGAAACAGATTGATTGCATTCTTGATGGCTGTGCTCAAATCGGTTGAGTTCACTGTTGTCGGCATGACGTTGGGGCCTTTCAAAACCATTCAGCGATTCGCTCTCTGCCCCGATTCCGCTGTCCTCGCTATGCAGGGAACCATCCTCTGGAGCATGCTTTCTTTGTGGGCCCATTGCCCCGACCCGGGCGACTACCTGTGCCAGTCGCTGCTCTGCCGCACGCTTGGCTCTCAGCTTCTCATCTAGCAGCATGGAAAGGGTAGCAAAGTAGACTGCCGCATCCTCCAGTGGTGAATAACCCGATCTCCCTGCCGAGTCGACCCCCAGCGTCGCCGCCGCAGATGTGTACTGTATCACCCGCCGCAGTTGGTCCGCAGGCTGGATCCTGGCTAAGTTATTCTCATGTTCCCTGAGCGCCGTCTCTCCTTCTTCAGCCATGCCCTCCAGCTGGTGGTTTATTTCCTCATAGCGCTGTGCCATGAGGTCTGTCATGGGCTGCAGTGATTGGTGAGTCTGAGTTACTTGATGCAGCAAATCCTTTAGGGCCTCATATTTGGAGACGCTAGGGCTAATATGTCCTTCAGCGCCGGGATTCGCCTGTGCCAGATCTCTGTCTCTGAAGTCTGCCTTGAACAGGGCTAAGGACAGGTCCTCTGCTTCACTGTGTCGGCCTTCTTCGCTCTTTCTTGATTTTGTTTCTTCAGCATTTCCTTGCTGTTCCTCCACAATGGTATTCACCTGGGTCCACCTTTGCCTAAACACTATCCCATTTTCCCCTTCCTGGGTCTCCTCACTGTTCAGTAGCACAGGAGTGGGACTTTTCTCATCTGGAGATGGACTTCTCTCCTGGCAGGTGACTGGTAATTTTGTATCTTCACATAGGTGACATGCAGAGTCCCCATTTCCTGTGTTTTCCTCTCTTTTGGGCTGGGAGTCCTCCTGCTCCTCCTGGTCTTCCTGCAGCAGCCGCCTTGCACTACTAGAGGGCTCCAAGGCTCCAGTGAAACCTTGGCCTTTGGAAGGAGAGCAGCCCATTTCTGTGAGTTCTGAGAAATTTCAACTCTACACACAAACAGGAAATAAACTGGAGCTCCAAGCCAGTGTTGAATAATGTGACCTACTGTATAAGGCTAACCCTCACCCTATAAGACTGTGTCGAGGTATAAGCGTTTATCCAAAAGCCCCATCACTAGTTTTGTGGTCCGAAGGCAATTTGAAATCTTCAGCAGCATAAAAAATGTCAAATCCAATCCCAAGGTTACCTTTCCTCATTCCCACTGTATTATCTATGAAAGGTTTCATGTAATTCCTTTTTTCTGGACTCTCTAAAAGCGTTTGGTGTCCTTCCACTGGAAGAACAGGAGCTGCTGAGAGCATAAAGAGGATCAGAACTCTCCTCCCCTATCTCACAGCATGTGCAGATGGTCACATTAAAGAAAATAAAACCTGGAGCCTAATAAGATCTTAAGCTTATTCATGTAATCAGCAAGCTCGGCCCTGAGTATTTATAGCCGGCAATGCCAGAGTGCAACCCTCAACCAGACTTTTGGTTGATTGAGTTACATGTAAATTTAGGTAATTTGCCATGTAGGAAAAAATATACGTAGTCTTTAGTGCATTTAAAGTATTCTAATTTGATCCAAAATCTGAAGGAAAATTATGGCATATTTACCAGCTGAGAAAAAGTCAATTGTAGGAAAAATAAGAATATACACGGATTAGTAGATTTGCATAACAATTCTCATTTTGGTAGAAACCTTAGTTTTGAGTTCACAGTTCGGTACAATTTCTTTACAGTTGTGAAAACAAATTGTTTATTATTAAAACAACAAACAGAATTAGAAACAGCTGTAAACCAAACATACAATGTGTCTGTTGACATGTCTGCATAACAAAACCTAAGAGATTCTTACTTGCACATTGTCGAAATATATAAAATGACTGAAAATCGAAATCATAAACAATCATAAAGCAAGTCCCTTGTAAATCCAGTGTTCGCTGTTACCGAGTATGGCTCTATATCTGTAGCAATAAATATTGATATAGACTTAGGTGTTTTTAGTGTAGCCTGAATTTCCTGGCAGAAGTGCCTTAAATCTCACGGGAAGACAAACTTGCAGAGGCTGCTTCTGCTTGCTCTGGTTGTACACAAACACTGATGTCGACTCAAACGAATCAGCAGGTTGGCTGTGTTTCCAGTCACATATCCAAGTTCAGCGTAACAGAGCTGACACACAATGTTGGTCTTATCAACCACAATATCTCAAGAAGTGTGGGGGTAACTTATTGTAAAACCGAAATGTTTTCATACTATTGATTTAAGTGATGTACAGGGGTCTTTGAGCTCTCATTTGCCATTGTGATTGACAATAACCAGCACTGTACCTAACTTACAGCCATAGTCATGTATTCTATGCTGAACTTTTACTTGGTGTCTTGGTGCCAAACCAGAAATGATGTAACCTAAGGGCACATGATAAATAAGTGTATTGTTATAGTCCTAATAACAATCTTAACTTTTCTCAATTATTATAAACCTATCAGTTTTATTATGTGTTTGTTTTGTATTCCTCTGCGACACTTTACTACAACCATAAATTGATTGCAAATTATTGGCGCAAACATGGGGGCGGCATGGTGGTGCAGTGGTTAGCACTGTTGCCTCACACCTCTGGGACCTGGGTTCGAGTCTCCGCCTGGG
>JAABNY020000038.1:8569974-8597990 GCA_015164015.2 Brevimyrus niger
ATATATACATACACATATATATACATTTACATGTAATGTGATAGAGATTTTAAATAGCTAATCATAACATCTAAGGCATTTTGGTTTAACATGCCATCTAGTGGTTACTACTAGCTAGCACTGAAAATGAGAATCAGAGGAATAGATACAGATCGGATTATTCATAAATTCAGGAATAACGAGTAAGTGGGCATCATTAACATGCACACATTTTGTGCTATCAGTAAAACTACAACTTGATGTTTTATTATTAAATTGTTTGTATACAGAAACAAGAGAAGACCCACTGCAGGAGACGGGAAGAGTCTCATCACGGTGGAGTCTGCCAACACGGTGTTCACAAATACACAATTAGATTAAAATATGACATAAGTGCTTCATTTATCTCAGGTGAAATTTATCTGTGGGGACCCAGGATGAACATAAATCACATTTATCACTTTCTATTTGAGAGAATTTTTGAAAGGCGAGAAGCAAACCATATGTGCAGTCATGGAAGCATCTTAAAGTGTACAGGCAACCAGTGTTAGGGGTGTGTGGTCACTATGCTACACCTGGTCTTTACAACACAGGACATCTTATACCTTTCTTTGGTGTACTTTTGGTATAGAAACCACATATTCAGCCTTGGGGCGGCATGGTGGTGCAGTGGTTAGCACTGTTGCCTCACACCTCTGGGACCTGGGTTCGAGTTTGCATGTTCTCCCTGTGCCGTCGGGGGTTTCCTCCGGGTACTCCGGTTTCCCCCCACAGTCCAAAAACATGCAGAGGCTGATTGGAGTTGCTAAATTGCCCATAGGTATGCATGTGTGAGTGACTGGTGTGTGAGTGTGCCCTGTGATAGGCTGGCCCCCTGTCCAGGGTTGTTCCCTGCCTCGTGCCTGTTGCTTCCGGGATATGCTCCGGACCCCCCGCGACCCAGTAGGATAAGCGGTTTGGAAAATGGATGGATATTCAGCCTTCTATAATGCTATATATAGCTGTGTGAGATTCCTTCCACTAGGGGTTGAAACTCACAATCAGATGATTTTGTTTTGTCCTGTTTTCATTCCTGTATTCAACTAAGAAATCTTTTTCAGTTTGATGAGTGCAAGAAATTGAGAAAACTCAATAGTGAGGCGTTTTTCTTCAGGTAATGGAGAAGGCCTGTGATTATACAAACACAAAGGCTCAGATGACCCTAATACGGGGGTGTCACACTCCGGTCCTGGGGAGCTTAGTTCTTTCCCTGTTCCACTGCAAATGATTCAGCTCAAGAGCTGTGTGGTAATCAACACGAGGAGGTGAAAGAGTTGAGCCAAGTGTGTTAAATGAGGGAAACCAAAAATGTGCAGGGCTGCGGCCCCCCCAGGGCTGGAGTTTGACACCCCTTTCCTAATACAGTAGATGTCTTTGCTCCACCATGTGGCCAGTCCTGCATTTAAGGAAGTTGCTAGACCAAAAGGAGGTTTTGATATGATCCAGGATGTGTAAAGTTTTCTGCAATTATGATCTAAATATTATGGATGTTTTGGGTAAGATTTTTAAGTGTAATTTAAATGTCTATCTTCATTTTGCTCCTCTTGGAAGTCAAGACATCTGCGTTCAACCATCTGTATATAACTTTTTTCTCTGCTAATTGCAATTTACTGCTGTGTCATTCCAATTAGCAGTGACTAGTGTCACTTGCAAGGAAATATTATTAATGACAGAGCAGCTTGCACCATGTACAAACAACCCGATAACAGTGAGGGAATGCATGAATGCAACAGCAGACCAGTGTAAAGGGACTGTTTACTTTCTTGTGATGTTTTAATGATAAATTAATGGAGTCTGTAAAGAAACTGTGAAGATAATAATGAACACATGGATAATGACTATTTCATTTCAATGGATGTCTGTTAGTTAAGGTAATTTGGTAATATCTGTTCTTAATCAGTTAGTAATGGAGGAACTTAAATGTTGTGTTCCGAGATTTAAGATTTAAGAGGATATAAAATATCCCCAAGATCCATTTCAAGCATTTTGTTGGATTAGTTCATGGTGCTTTTGAGATTTGATTTCAGAGGTGTGGTATTGCTTAAAATTTAATATTTGTTTCATATTTAAGGATTTGATCCTATACTGCAGTCATCTTTAAGTATTGTAGCTATTTTTTTGGCAAGGGGTCTAAGCAACGTAAAACTAAGCAGAGTTTCTAAAATGCTACGTGTGAATCTGTGTGTGTGTTTGTGTTTATAGAGCAATGTGACTGTTTGTCCTGGGTTTGATGTTAAAATGCATCAGGCCCCGCAAGCCGTCCTCGAAATAGCAGGGAAAAATTTGTGGTTGGTAGTGGGATCGACACTCCAGCCACTGCAAAAACTCCATGCAGCTCTGACGAAAGAGACTGGATTAATTTCTGCTCTCTGTGGGAGTCGCTCTGCTGCAGCCACCTACAGCAAGGCTGCAAACATCATGAAGGAGAGGGGGAAATCCCCGGGGATCCTCATCCCCGGAAGGTTCAAAGCTGTCAGAGAGCCAATGGGGTCAGGCCTGCTGGGGATTGGAACTGGTGTGGTGCTGAGGCGTCCCCCGCTGTACAACAGCACTCGGATCTTAATCTGAGGGGGCCCATCTGGAAGGTCTTGTCTCTCCTGCATGATGACCGTCTTCCTCTGCTGTCGGAGGAACCTCGTACACTGACTTTCGGTGGCAGCACCCTCTGAGGTATGCAGTCCGGAGACTGGCCAGATCTCTGCAGGAGGGTATACCTACTTTTGGTCTGGTCGCTCTGATGGCTGCCATATTGTTGCTCTGGCAGAGAAGCTCCTCTCGACAGTGTCTGATGTCACTTTTCTCAATGAGTATATTATGAGACTTAGGCTAAGGCACTCTCTGGGTGTCCTGTCTGTTGTCTCAGTGTATGCTCTGAGTCTGGTGCAGGGTTTGTACGGGTACTCGAAATCCTTGAAAAGACTTGAATTTTAATGTTGGGTTTTTAAGGTTTGGAAAATGCTTGAATTTCGGATAAAGTGCTGAAAAATGCTTGAAATATATTTCACGATATACAGTGATCTGAATCAATAGATCACTTATTAAATGGAGATAAATAAAATAATTCAGATTAAAAAATGAAATTGCGCCCCCTGACGGGCTTTGCGTCTGGTCTGTATCACACAGAGGGACAGTGTGTCGAAAAAAGAGCAACGTGCCAGGTGGATCCTGGGGAGGATGCCGGTTTAACAAGCTTCAGCTGGATAGGGTTACGTACTAAACATAGATGACACTTGGGCCAAATACACTTGTAGCCTGTTGCAAAATATGCAGAAAAGAAATTCAACTTTTCACCGTGGGAGAGTCTGCACTCTAATCTACAGTGTGAAAGGTAAATCACAGCCTACACCTACATTAGCCATACACCTTATTTATGCTAACCGCTAGTTACATACTAATGTAGAAACACTACAGTGTGATATAATGAGTAATAGTGTTAGTATTGCTTGACAGTTATGCATTACCATTTATTGGGTATGTAGAGAACAAAGTCAGCTTTTCTAGATGGTTAGGTTTAACAGTAGCACAGCGGATATTAGCCCAGTACATAAGTAGCGAATGAGTTACATATAAGTGTCCATAAATATGTATGTGAATGGGGCTGTGAGAATTATTACGGAAGTCCATAGAGGATTCACTTTATTTTCCTTAACAAATCATGGCTACAGCCTTGTTTTCAACTGTTTTACAGTACTGGAAAAGTTTGAAAGTTGACCTTGAATGTATTTAAAAAGTGCTTGAATTTAACTGTGGAAAAGATGTACGAACCCTGGTGGTGAGTGTTGTCTTGATGAGAGAGACATAGTATTTGTAGAATTACTCAGTGGTTGATGGGTGCCCATGAGGTGACACTTCTGTGGTCATGGATGAGTTTAATGTGACCAATGCCACTGACAGTACTAGCTATGAGGAACTTGTTGGCCCCTACCGACCTGGCAGCCGTGGTGAAAGTGGGTCCATGTCCGCGGATGGCTGGATCCTGGGTCCAGCACCCCGAGCTGGGTTTGGTACTGTAGTACTGGTGGTGTGGTGAAGGAGATCATATCCTCGTGGGCAGACATTGGAGGCTTAGATCCAGTAGCCTAGCACCTACTACAGGAATAAGGGTGGAACTGGCCAGACTCCAAAATCAGGCTGTTTCTAATGTTTGTAATTGTTATGTAGTTTGTGTGTGGAACTTGCAGACTTGAGTGCGACTGCTGATTTAGCTGTGATGTCAGAGACCTTCTATGATCAGACCCTGAAGGTAGTTGAGGGTTGTGTTGGTATTGCTGTTGTTCCCAGAAGGAGTTGTTCCATCTTTCAGGGCACCCTGGATATTATCAAAGGGAGTCGCAGTGCGTGGCTTTATGGCGACTCTGGTCTATAGCAGTAACTGAGATGGACAACTGCAAGGGCTCTGAGGGCACATATGGAGGGATTTGTTAGAGGTATCTGTGAGCAAGTGGCACAGCATCTATAGTCTAGCGACCCACATCCTGCTTACAGCGGAACTGAAGCATTACGTACATCCGAATGTGTTTCTCGGAGAGTCGCAGCCAGGGCAGGTAATGAAATGGTCCTTATGGATTACACACTAATCTGTGCTGACCTACACACTGGTACTGTGAGTGCTGTGCAGAGTGGAGGGGGAACCTCTGTGTTGTTCCCAGTTGATTCTGGGGTTCGTCAGGGGTGTGTTCTTGTTCCTACTCTCTTCAATGCTTGTATGGACTTTTTGTTGGGCAGGGTCATAAGGTGCAGCAGTTGTGGGGCATCTTTCGGTGAAAAGAAAAAATCATTGATCTCGACTTTGTTAATGACGCTGTGATCTTCGCGGAGTCAATGGAGGCTCTGATCTGAGCTCTCGAGAGACTGAGCGAGGAGTCTGAGTGTCTGGGATTGCGAATGTCCTGGATAAAAACTAAGATCCAAGCCTTTATTGACCTCTTGGGCACAGCCATTAACAGTGTTTTTGTCAGCAGAGAAACGTCGACCATGTTGAGAAGCTCACTTACCTCGGCAGCAACATTCATGTCTCTGGTGACTCTTCCTATGAAGTGAGCAGACGGCCTGGGAGAGCATGGGGGGTTCATGAGGTCACCGGAAAGGGGTGTGTGGTGCTTCCAATATTTTTGTAAGTGGACGGAGGTCTAAGTCTTTAGTGTCCTGGAGCTCCCTGTCTTGCAGCATGGCTGTGAGACATGGATGATATCCAGTGACCTAAGATGAAGACAGGATTCCTTTGGTACTGTTTCTTAGGAGAATCCTGGGGCACCGCTGGGAAATGATTAGTTACTCTGGGAGTCCTGAATGTGGCACATCACCTGCCTTGTGAGGGAGCTTCAGCTATGGCAGTACGGCCACGTGGTGTGATTTCTTGAGGGCGATCCAGCTCGCTAGATGCTTATTGCTGAGAAGCCGAGTGGCTGACCCTGGCAAAGCGGACGCCCGTGTGACACCTGGCTGCGGCAGATGGGCGACCATTTCTGGAGGGTGGGACTGGACCCTGTACCAGCCTGGAGGATTGCCAGCCCGGGATCCCAGGATGTTTCGTTGTGTGGTGGGTGCAGCAATGCACCGCAGTGCATGATCCCAAACCTGAGCTGACCTAACCTGACCTTACCTGTACCTGTTTGCGTGTTGGTCCCTCAGCACACTTAAATGTTTTTACCTGTAGCTCACTCTAAATGTGTGCTCAGTGTCACGTAAGAGCGCACACTTGCATTACAGAGAGATAATGAAAGAAAAATGCAAAAGTGTATTATTGCATTGTTCGCTTCAAGCAGGTGATAATGGAGGTTGTAAATGTAGCATGTTATTAAAAGTTAATTAAATTTCTACCTTGAGTAGCTTATAGTTCCACATAGAAAAGCTCCATAAGCAAGACGGCCGACATGGTTATGAATTATTGCCATACACAGCTTTAATGGTTTATTTACGCAACTAGGCTTTTCTTATTCACATAGTGCGTCATGTCTGTGAGCATCTCAGTTTCTCTTGACTTCTGTTAGTGATTCTCAGATCTGTCCTGTTCTTCATACTCCAGTGGGTGACTTGCCTCAATAGCAGATCCTGTGGTAACGGTTTGGAGGGTCAGAGAGTTTACACAGGGCTCAGAAGCGCACAAACAAAGTAGCTACCTTGTATAGGAAGTAGTGGTGTCCCTCCATTCACAAGCCAGGATTCTGTAGCTTTGCATGTGTGGGTGGGTCCTGGCAGCAGGGTTTTCACCATGCATTATGCCATAGGGTGCAGCCATGTCTCAGGATTATCAATGAAAACCTGAAGACAGCCAAATATTTGAGCAAATGTAACAGAAGTATTATGAAATAATATTTTCTTGATTGTTTATTTTACGTTTCTCTAGAAGGACATTAGCTGAATTATAATATTGTCTGGCTCATCAGATATATATAAATCATCAAGTTATTCTGCTTTCACAACTACTAGATATGCATTAACAAGTAAATGCAATAAACACTGAATCTCTAAGGGGTGTCAGAAATACGTTAGTTCTCCACCAATCATTTCTTCAGCTTCACAAACACCCCCCGCCATACCCCTACCCCTTCCTCTGGAATCAAGCTTTTTATGTCTTTAACTGATAGGACCCTGCAGATATCTCTCCTCCATGGAGTCCTGAGTCCTAGCTCTCTGTTTCATAAGTCCTCCAGCTTCTTTCTTTGTTTCTATTGAAAAATCCCTTTTCATACACGTATCAGACTCTTTCAGTTCCACTTGACCTCCTAATAACCAAGTTCTAATTGAGCTTTTAATGGCATTTATGAGGAAGCTGGCAATCAATCCACAAAAGAAAGTCTGAAGAGAATTTTTTAAAATGTTGATGACATCAGTTAAAGGCTTAGTCATGGCCACATCACGCCGCATTCCTCCTCACTGGTCTCTAAGTAGCTCTGAGGTGGGTTTATTTAGATGACTTAAGTCCCAGTGTAATGTGTATTATGCAGTTGTCTACTTATACTCAATAACTTGCGGTGGGACATTTAACAGCAATGCTTCCTGTAGATAATAATTAAAATTCCTCAAAATCTAGAGGGGTTGAACAACTTGAGTGTAGCTTCGATGTATAGTGTAGGTCTGTGGGGTTATGGATATATATCTTTGCTTCAGAGGTAGACAGGACTCCAGACCAACTTTTCCACCAGTGGAACCAATTTTCTCAGTTATTCGCACCAGTACATGATTTGGTTGTACCCATTTTTAAAAATTTGGTGTTATTGTATGGTTGAAAGTGAAATTATTTCTTTTTTGCTGGCTCAGTCAGTCTCTCACGCTCTGCACCTGTATTTTCACTTGTGTCTCTGCCATTGGGATCAGGATTAGGCTGATGAACGATGCCATCATCCATCACAGGTGGCTGACAGACATTACCACCTAGAGCCAGTATGTTGAATGTTGAATGTTTATTCTCACCACCTGCCAGTCAGTGTATCATCCTAGTGTTCCATGCTGCATATGGTAGCTCAGGCAAAGTACCTGTCTAGACTTCAGTGACTTCAAATAATTCATTATATGTTTCTGATCGGTTAAAAATTGCTATGAAAGGTTTATAAAACGTTACTATAAATCAAAATTTAAAAATTAAGTTGTTCTTGATCACACATTTATTTAGAAAAAACAAAACAGCATGTTGTAATTATATTTGTGTTTAATAAATTAATAAATGGTCATTTAAAAAGTGTAACAGAAACTATATAAAAATGTACAGTACTTTTACAAGACGGCCCTCGATTTCATGGTCACGATGTTTCACTATTGACATCATCGCATGCCGATTAGATATCGCCCAACTCTACACAGGACCTCTCTCTGCATCTTGGTCTCCGCCAGCCTCCTCCCCTTTCTTCTCATTTTGTTTTTTTTTTTAAATAATCAGCTATAGATGGCTTTGTTTTTGGAACCACAGCTAAAGGGATCATTTAACCTGTTCTATCATGAGTGCATGTGTACTTGCATACTCCTGCATGCAGGTATGGAGGGACCAACTGAGGAAAAAAAAGCCACAGTGAGCCAGGGAAGAAAAACTCTATTTCAATCACAATTCATTAATGCAGTACCTGTGCAGGAGCAGAACATCCCAATGATTATCACATAATGGCACAGGTGTGACCACGTGATATTTTAACACACACTCACAATAAATGGGCACATATACAGTGGTACCACGGTTCTCAAACTCACTAGAACTCGAATTTCTTGAAAGTCGAACAAACCAGTTTGACCTCGAACTCCATCTGAATATCAGAACCATGAACGCTGACCTAATATAAATTGTACTCACCAGGAAATGAGTACTACAATGCATACTACAATGCAATTCTTACTTGAATGCCTTCTTCACAGACTGGACGATTAACCAAATAAAGCAGCGCAACATTTGATTAACTAACAATAAATAAACCTCTAACTTACCTGTACTATTAGAGCATTTATGTCATTTATTTAAATTTTATTTTACCAGGTAAACCACTTCGCATTGCTGTACGTGATATTTGGGAGAAATAGCAGATTAAGCATCAGAACTGCCTGCAGGGTTGCCAGATCTGTGCGACCGTTTCCAGCCCGAACTCAGCGTAAAACCCGCCCACCTCAATAAAAACCAGCGCAAACCTCCACCTAGCAAAAATCGTATGTTGAACATAAAAGCATAGACATAGCCTGACAAAGAGCATGACCTTATAAACAGTTTTATGAAATAAACACGGAAAAATGCACAAAGAAAGTTCCTTGTCAGCAATAAATTAGAACTATTTAGTCAGTCACATGCAGATTTTATAGAACGGATCTTACCTTTTCGAAGTTTATTGCTGTTTTCTTGAACTGAAGAATGTTGAACACTAATAACTATGTACAGTCCATGAAAGCCAAACATGAGGCTAATACATGGAGGAATCAAACCCCCCCAACAATTTCTGTGTTACAATACCTGCAACAAGCTTTGGAGTCATCCTCTGACACAGGGGAAATCCAGCATTTTAGTTCCGGAAAAGTCTCCCATTCCTTTCTGTAAAGTTTTTTGTATTTTTCCCACTTCGGCGTGATGCTATCGCTAGGTAAATACAAGTTTAAGAGAGAAGGCCCAGTCACCTCTCTGTGACTTGGTTGACCTTTTTAAAGTTGTTTTGGCGCTTATAACAAGTGGCCAATACAATTTCACTGTGATGTTTGGTTAACCGATGATTGTCACTGATTGATGATGTCACGTCATATTTGACAGATTCTCTGAATGAAATAACTGTGATGGCTGACTGGACAACTAAGTGACACGTACTTTTTCTTATGTTTCTCCATATAATTACCCGCTAAATATTTTAAAAAGCAGCCCAAATTTTATACAGCCGCCCAATGCCAATTTTCCCAGCCCAACATAACCAAAAGAAGCCCAATTGGGTGTAAAACTGCCCAATCTGGCAACACAGACTGTCTGGGATACAAACGTCATGCGTGTAACTAAACTCTTCAGCCAATAAGGGCAAAGGTGTGTCGTCACGGAGGCGGTTCCAGTTTGTGCAGCCGTGTGAGAGGTCGCAATGTGTCTATCCGTAATGTATTGCGTCAGGATCAGAATGCGTTGCTTTAAGCCAGTGCTGTAAACAAGTCGAACGCACCCAATGACCGGACTGGTGAAACAAACTGAAATGCAGACTTAATACAGAGGACCAATGACAACAACCAGAAACAGCTGATCACATGGGGATCCCACACGAGGTTAACAAGGGGACGTGGCTCACGGAAGGAGCGGACGATCGGGGCAGCACAGGGGTAATGTTGGGATAAGATCTTTATTGTTTTGGAAGCCATTAAGAACAAAATGCTCTTCTTGTTTTATCCTGTTCATTTTGTATTTTAAATGCTACTAAAACATATTTAGGTATAATTTCGTATAATTAGGTATAATTAATTGGTTTTCCATCATCTCTTATGGGAAAAAAATCCATCAGATTTTTTAGGATTCGATCCGGAGTCCGGAACGGATTAAGTTTGAGAACCGAGGTACCACTGTACAACCATTTTCATTTCAGTCTGGAACCCTTGTCAATCTCAAACTTTGTTTTTTTTTCTCCAACCATTCAAATGTACACTGGCCAATGTGTGATCACTGTCTGGTATGTGCAGCTTATGGATGGGTGGTCAGATATTTTCTTGTGCAGTTCATGAACTATTGTCAAACTCTCTGCAATGAAGTGATGTTATCCAGGTCCAAATGCAGCAAAGTATTCATAAACCATGAGTACTACCACCATACTTGTTGGTATAAGCTTCTTAATACGAGATGTAGCTCTTGATTTTTACCAGGCATACACAGTATGGACAAAAGAATTGGGACCTGTTCATCCAGAACAGCATTTGTGAGGTCAGGCACTAATGTTCGATGTTCGACCTGGCTCCCAATAATCCATTCTAGTTCATTCCAAGGTGTTTGATGGGGTTGATGTCAGGGGTCTGTGTGAGCCAATCGAATTCTTCCACACCAATCTCCCCCAACCATAACTTTATGGACCTTGCTTTATGCAATGATGCACAGTCATGCTGGAACAGAAAATATCCTTCCCTAAACTGTTCCCACAAAGTTGGGAGCATATTTCCAAAATGTACAAGAACTAAGCTTGCCCTAGCTCAACCCCAGAGCAACAACCCCATACCCTTATCTCTCCTCTCCCAAACCTTACATTTGGCATAATGCAGACAGGCAGGTAACATTCTACTGGCATCTATCGAACCCAGACTCGTCTATCAGACTTCTTGTCCCTTCACAGGACACATTTCCTCTGCTCCGGAGTCCAGTGACAGCGTGCTTTACAGCACTGTGTTGTGCTTGGTGATGTGAGGCTTGCAGGCAGCTGCTCTGCCATGGAAGCCCATTCCATGAAGCTCCTGGTGCACAGTTTTAGTGTTGAAGGTTAATGCCAGAGGAAGTTTGGAACTCAGCAGTAATTGAGTCAACAGAGCGTTGGCGAGTTTTCTGAACTATGCTCCTCAACACTTGGCGACCCCACTCTGTTACTTTACACGGTCTCCTACTTCATGGCTGAGTTTCTGTTGTTCCTGAATGCTTCTACTTTGCAATAATACCACTTACAGCTGACTATGGAATATCCAGCAGGGAAGAAATATCACAAACTGACGTATTGCAGAGGCAGCATCTCATGACAGTACCACGCTTGAATTCACTGAGCTCTTCGGAACAACCCATTCTTTTACGAGTGTCTGTAAACTAACTGTATGGCTAGGTGCTTCATTTTATACAACATGGTGATGATCCATATAGTGTTACTAGGCGCATGTAAGCTAAAAAAATCTACTTGTAGGTCATGTACAAATATTGTTCCCAGGTTCCTGAGCCTCAGGTCAGTGAGGAGAATGGAAAGATAGAAACCATAATGGATGGAACATGTTCCTTCTGTGTACACTTACCTGATTTGTAATCATCCCATCTTTTCTGCTATATTACTATTCTTACATTTTTTTTGCATTACTAACTGGGCTCTTTAAAACATCGCATAACACGCATCAGAAAAAGTGATCTATGACATCAAGACATAAATAAAACACCCAACAGAGTTTAGAAAGTCTTGATATTTATCGTTTTGTAGCAAAAACAAAACAAGAACAAAAAAAGTGTTTAACCACAGAAACATTTTCAACATGTCCAAGATAGGAACGAACACAAGTGTGTTATAACAATTCAAATCGGGCACCTTCTTCAGGTCGGCCAAACTGAAATATTAATAGTGCTACTGTACAGTAACTTCAGCCTTAGTCTCACTTCATTTTTACACAAAGTCAATATACAGTGCTGGGAGTAGCAATGAGTTAGAGAGGCAGCATGAACAGAAGGAAGTGTGACGAGCAGATTGGGGCCACGAGAGCTCCGATGATTCAGCTAAGAATTTCACACAGTCCCATGAAGATGCCACAAGCAAACCCTCAAATGGATTGTGCTGAAAGAGAGATGTGTGATATGGGGACCGGTTGCGCCGTCTGAATCTGTAATCCCATGCAAAATCCTTCATAGTCCAGCTGGAACAGCACTGAAATAAGACATTTATTATTCCCATTCTTCCCTCTATTCAGTGTATTCAGTTACTAATAGCCTGTCAGAATGCTGACACCAACTGTATTAGCTGCTATCCATTCCCTTCTGCATTCAAACTAAAGAAAGTGTTCTGCAAACTGGGTAGTGCAATAAAAATAGTTTCACATAAAACAACAACAAAAAAGACATGTTTGGCATGAAATTTTGACAGGAGACACAACTAAAGGTAAAAGAAAATGGATGAAGATGCCTGTCTTTGCCACATGCTCTAAACCCCTTCAACAGGGGAAATAACAGGATGTAACAGGAATGTCTGACCTGAAAAGAATAAAACATAAAATAAACATATCAGTCTGTCAGTTACATTGGTGGTCCAGAGTCTAATATCCAGGCGTTCCCCTCCATCGGCGCAGTCCGTGATGACGAGGTGGTGACGTGCAGCGGCCTGCCTGCCTTGACCCTGTTTATTCACTCTTCTCTTCTGAGGAGCACCTGTCCCCTACTCAGCACTGCTGCTCGCATGTGGAGGCCACAGAGCTGGGGGAGAGTGTTAACCCCGTACTGCCCACCGTGTCCGCAGCAGTCTTACACGTGTGGGTTAGTGCCGCCCCCCTCCCCGCCCCGACCCATAATCCTATGGCTAGTCATCATCTGGTGACCCCTCCTGACCCCGATGCGGATGGATCATGGATGTGACATCAGTCACACGACTGGGAGATCATGAGGATTCTCGCGGTGTTTCTGTCCGGTACCGGAGGAGGGGGCTGTGTTGGTGTTTGCTGACGGCTCCTCTTCCTGCTCTGCTCTGAAGTATATTATGGCACAGGGAGGAAGCACCCTTTACAGTGTCGTGGCTAGGCTGAAATGCGCATTCGGCGGCCCTCCCCTCTATTTGGCTCTCTGGGAAATGGTCTCCTCGGGGTCAGGAAGGTGGCCTTTAGGGTAGGGCACTGTGCCGTCAAACCGTGCTCTCCAGCACCCACTCCGAACCCTCCAGGCTCCCCTTGCCCTCCTCTGCATCCTCATCGCA
This sequence comes from Brevimyrus niger, assembly GCA_015164015.2. NCBI lineage: Eukaryota > Metazoa > Chordata > Actinopteri > Osteoglossiformes > Mormyridae > Brevimyrus > Brevimyrus niger. The sequence continues at coordinate 8,583,060 of JAABNY020000038.1, forward strand.
TTGCAGCAGCATCCCGTTGACAGAGAGGCTCCTGGTCCAGACGCTCCTGACCTTGCGGGGGTTGGGCCGTGCCTGTGTGCTGGGGGCAGCCGCCGCCTCCCCACCCACATCCCCCATGTCAAAGGACTGGCTCCTTCTGGGCCTGTTGCTCTCCAGTGGGAGTGTAAGCAACCGACTGAGCCGGGAGTCCGTCGGGGTGCCTAGCAGAGGCTCCCGGTCCGTGGAAGGAGCCGCGGGGAGCACCCCAGCGGCAGAGCAGCCAGGGTCTCTTCCTGCAGCCTGACCCCTCAACTCCAGGGAGGTGATGGCCCCCAGGAGGTGGTCCAAATTTGGCCGCACCTTGGAGTGCACTGGCTTCCACCTCCTTCCGAGCGAGGTGCCCTGGTTGTGACCATCTCCATTCCGGCCTCCCAGCGAGGAGGAGGACGAGGAGGTAGAGGAAGAGGAGACGGTGAGGTTTCCCTGCAGGGAGCTGCACCTGAACGTCACCACCTCCTCCCGCAGTGTCACCTTGGGCTTGGGGGGGGTGGGCGGAGCGCCGGTCTGCACCATGCGACTCCCGTTAGTCTGCGAGTAGGTATCGCTGACGGCAGACAGCTTGACCGCCGCCTCCTCGGCTGGTCCTGCCTTGTAGCGCACCATCAGGATGACGATGAAGACCAGCAGGGTGGCCACGATAACGCCGCCCACCACCAGGATCATGGTGCCGCCCAGGAGCTGCCCACGCAGTGCCTGACACTGAGGGTAGTCGTCGCGCGTGAAGAACTGCACGCAGCCCACCACATTGGTGGCGGTGAGGGTGGTGGCCGTGTCCTCCCAGGCGGCCAGGACACACAGGTCATAGCGTGTCCCGGACACCAGGTTGGTCACCAGGAATGCCTTACTGGACGCGGGGATCATCCTTTAAGACCAAAAAAACCAGAGAGAAGTCAGCTGCAATGACCACTTTAACACCAAGATCTCAATGGGCGGATGTGGCTAAAAGTCTACGATTAAGGTCTAAGCACATGCATTTTACACCAACATAGATTTTAAACATAATCTCTGTGTAAACCATTTGACATTGTTGTTCATTCCTTCTATGCTATGGGTTTTCACTCCAACTTCACTCTGCAGTCAGACTCTGCTCGCCGGCGTTTTTTTCTCAGCCTGGTTTTTAACTGACAGCCAAGGTCCGTGAACCATCTGTGCTGGAGTTCGGCTCAGCCGTCCTCATCACATTTCAGAGTCACGCAACAGAAAAATAAGGAAAAATGGGGCAAGGTGAGTGCTTGTTATAATGTCTCCAAGATTACGCTTTTTGGCAGGTGGAAATTCTCTGCTATACATTTCTCTGCCCCTTGGCCCTTGTGTCATATACATGTCCAAGCTGATGTTTTCCTAGGGGTTGAAGGAAGGTCATAGGCTGAATCACAGCTTTTTAGAAAGGAGACAAGGAGACAAGTTTTTACTGCAAATGAAATGTAGTCTATACAGTACAGGGCTATAAACTTGGGGTCCATCTTTTCAATGTTTGTGGCTCTTTCCGCCCCCTCCTGTCTGACACACATTCTTTCAAAGTTGACGTGTCTGGGTACAAATAACAACACTGTCACCGTGTCAGAGAAGATTACTAATGACATTAAATGCAGTTTGCACTGAGGGTGGAAGTTTGTGCAGCCCCCAGTGACCCAGTCCTGTCAATCAGATGTGTTGGGAAAAAGTGAGTCTGACGTGCAGTTAAATAGATCAGGGAAGTGTGTCCAGAGACTATAAAGGGGTGTAGACTGGGGGGCGGGGGGGTTGGGCTTTATGCCTCACCATGACTCCCTGGATGACAGAAACAGAGGGGAAATCCTGTAATGAAACTGACTGCAATTTTAAACCAGAAAAACAATACAATAAATAATAAATTGGCCAAAAAAAATTGTAAATGTCTAAAAATGCATGAATTAATATTTAATTCATGTAAAAAAAAAAAAAAAACAATCTACAGGCATTGCGAAATGCAGCAGTTCTTTTTTCCCACTCTTGCCTCCTCTGATTGCGGTCATGACGGATTTCAGGCTGTCTGTGTTATTAGATTCATCCCGTTAAATTCAAACACGCTGCCACAAAGCGACACTCAAGGAAATGGCTGCTGAGCCTTATCATAAATCAGATAAAAATGCAGAGCGGAGTGTTTCCCACACAGGGGAGAGCAGGCGGTTCAAAGATGCTCCAATGAAGTTCAGAATGAGCCCAGTTTAAAGTACAGCTTCGGGGGCTGGAGTGGATATGAATTACCAGTCGAAAAAAGGGTTCAGGGCTTTGCCAGAAATAGCAAAATGAGGAAATATAAGATTTTCCATCCAGGATGCAATAAACTGGATTTATAATTATCTTTTTAAGTGACGTTTTCACACATTTGAAGAAAAGGTACAGAAAAGTTATAAAAAACATGTGAAGTCAATCATTTACAAGTTGTCAGTGTTCTGGCATGTAAATCAGGAAGCCTAATGCGGAGCAGGACAGAAATATATTTCAATGTGTACATTCTTTTGTGATCTCATTTTAAAACTATTCATCCATCCCTCCATCCACTTTCTATACCCACTTCTCCTCTGTGGGGTCGCGGGGTCGCGGGGGCCCGGGGCCCATCCTGGAAGCTACAGGTGCAAGGCAGGGAACAACCCAGCGTGGGGCAGCTACCCGTCACAGGGCTACCATTCACTCACAAACCATTCACTTCTACAGACAACTGCAGTTCCCCTTAGCGGGGTTTGGGGTCAGAAACCAGAGGAGAACACGATGAGAACATGCAGACTCCACAGAGAGCCGGGTGGAGACTCAAACTGCCCTCCAACTAAAACTGCAACATACGATCTATTCCATGCTGTTGAAGATGGACAGGTTTTCTTGCAGGCATCCGGAAATATTACATGAAAATATACTTACAGAAGCACAATAAGTAAATGTAATAAGTAAGTGGCTGCACTTTTGAGAAAGTAGAACGTGAACAAGCCACTGCAGTCACCTTACAAAGTGTGCGGGATTCTGGGGTTTCTGCCAGATAAACTCAATAGTACCGGAGCTCACTCCTACACCAAGATATTAATAGGCAAGTGAATGCACCGGGATTCACTGAAACTATATCACTGTGTACTCAGCCTGTTCAATTCATAGGCATCATTGACGATGAAGAGATATCAATATGCATCCTACCCTAATCACATCCTTATCGCATACACTTCTTTACAAGAAAAGTACAAAATACTTCACATTATCAGTAAATGCAAAAATAAATTCCAGTTCTTGTAAACGTATGTACAGATGGCCTACATATGTACTTAAATTCACATTATGACGTACTGATTTTGACGTCTATATTTAACTAATCAAAATGTTATTTAATGATTTGATTCCAATAAGATGTTGCTACCGGGAGCTAATAATTAACAGCCCTAATGTCGAGGAAATGGGGCATCATTTGTGAATCAGATTGCTGTGTGGGATTCAACAAGAAAACCCCAGGAAATGTAGCACTTGGAAAGGCTACAACACAGCAAATCTGTAGAAGTTGCCTGTAGCTTATTTAGCAGCCTGGCTGACGGCCCAATCACAGCACTGCACCCCCCTCCCTTATGCTGCTAACCCAGGACAGACCCTTCTGCTGTCCTGCAGTCAGTCATGGCAACCGGCAAACTGGAAGATGCTGGGTGACAAAAGCCAAAAACTGTGCCTCCAAGCTTCAGCATTGGTCCAAAGTGTATTCAGACAGTTTGTTACTGTTGTAGCTCACAAAGTGAACCACCATTTTGTTATGTTTGTGTCCTTTAAACGATGATTTATTTCCAAATACGTGCTTGGAGCGTACAGAGAGTCTGCACTCTCCTCGAATGGTAAGTACCCTGTCTGATCTTGCAGTCAACACCTGTCATGTTATCCTAGTATTTGTCTGTCAATAAGCATTGCTTACATTTTTGTACAGTAATATTGACACTAAAATTCATTTTCCTGCTCATAACTTTGTGATTGCTAGTACTAAGCTTGTCATGGATTGCTGGTGCTATGAAAGGATAAAGAATAATCTAGATATAATCAAGTGAGTAAACTGGGCTACTAGCTGCAAGGAAATGAAATGAAAATTCTGAAATGTATGGTGTTCTACCACAAACTTGAAGTATTCATAGTCTTGACATGAGGGAAAAAACTAGTTTTGACACTATCAGAATGAGAGTTGGTGATTCATACTGTGGGAACAAGAGACTCTTTCAGCGGTGATGACTAGCACTTGATCTGACATGAACGTGCAAAAATCCAGGGGCCTGGAAATTTGGGTTTTTCCTCATAACAAGGAGGATGTGGACCGAAATGAAATACAGCCATGTTCTCTCTGCAGGAGCAACAGAAAGCTGGAGAACTTGGACAGATGTACTCAGCTCACTGAATGCAGGAAGCGTGTGTTTGATCTGCAGGCTTTAGCAATCCATTTCCTGGATGTGCTCTGATTAAATGAAATCAACAGAAAAAAAGCAGAGCATGAAAGCTTAGGTTACAAAAGGGTTAAATCCACCAAAAGTGCATTCTTCAGCTGACAGTGGACAATCCATGCATTATGTTGTTATACAGACAGTATTAATCACCATGAGATATACTTTGTCATTATCTAATTTGCTGCTTAGTAGAGGCTTTTGTCTAAGGCGACTTAGCAGTTTTCGTTTTGTATTTTTTTTTTTCTATTTTTCGCCTGGATGCACACAGAAAGCAATTTCACATTAAGTACCTTGCTCAAGGGAGCCCAACAGTATTCATGCCAGAAAGGAAACTTTTAACCTTCTGCTTACAAGTCAGGTTCCTCGCCCACTAGTTCACATCACTGCTAGCAGCAGAATATTGTTAAACCATGTTTGTCAGCATCAAATCCGTCCTACAAAGGCTCGGAGACGAGGTTCACTGCGAGGTTGGAGGAAATGAACAGGAGTCGCTGTCCTGCAGCTCCCCTTACCTGTATATTAGGACTTCATCGTCGGAGCAGTTGTACTGTAGCTGGTACATCTTGACTCTCGGGGCGCCGCCGCTGACGGACCAACTGACCAGAGCGGAGACGGCGGTCACTTCAGACACAGACACCGACCTCTCGGGTTGGCTCTTTCCGTCGTTTTTGCCAGCCCGGTTGGAGCTGGTGATGTCAGAAAGGCGCGACTTGGGCTGCGCGGCGCGGTCGGTGCCGTTGCTGAGATGGGGTAGCTGGACGACGGACAGCTCCGCCACGGCGGTCGCCTCCCCGGCCACGTTGGCCGCGATGCAAGTAAAAGCACCGGAGTCCTTGGTCGTGGTGATGAGGATTTCAAGAGTGCCGTTCTCATAGACCACGGCTCGGGTGGAATTGGCCACCAGGCGCTCGTCTGGAGCCACCCAGTGGACTGAAGGCGTGGGGTCCCCGGCGGCTACACACTTAAGGCTGGCGCTCTGCCCTTCTAGCACGAGCAGCTTGTGCGTGTGCTGGGTAATGAGGGGCTGCTCACAGGTGAATTCCTCCTCGGCGACGGACCAGAAGTAGCGCCCCTTGAGGCGTGGAGGGGAAGCGCAGGTCTCCAGGTCATCGTCCCTCTCGAGGCGCCGCAGCCAAAGCATCTCGCAGTTGCAGTGCAGGGGGTTCCCGCCGAAGCTGAGCGAGAGCTGCGGCGCGTACGGAGTGACCGGCGCCACGCTCTCCTGGGCCCGTGCGAAGATGGGGTCTGGTGGCAGCTTCTGCAGCCGGTTAGAGGTGAGATCCAGGCGGGCGAGGCGCTCGAGGTCAGCGAAGGTGCCCTCGGGAATATAGCCGATGAGGTTGTGGTCAAGGCTGAGCTGGTGCAGGTTGACCATGCGTCGTATGGAATCCCAGGGCAGCCGTTGTAGGTTGTTGTACGACAGGTCCAGGTCCTCCAGGGAGGGCACCAGGTCGTCGAGGGCGCGATCCGAGACTCGGCTCAGCTGGTTGTTGCTGAGGATGAGGTGCTGCAGGTTGAGCAGGCCTCGCAGGTCGTCGGGCCCGATCTCCGCCAGCCGGTTGTTGTCCAGGTGCAGTGCCCGCAGGTTCTCCAGGTCGGCGAAGGACAGCGGCTGGATGGAGCTGATAGTGTTGCGCGACAGCGTCAGGTCTACCAGGTCCGTCATGTTGGCGAAGTCCTGCCGTGACACCCGCACGATATAGTTCCCGCCCAGCCTCAACTCCACCGTCTGTCGGTCCAGGTCCGGTGGCACAAACAGCAGCCCTTTGGATGGGCAGAGCGTGCCCAGTGACTCGGACAGGTTCTGACAGACGCAGTACTTTGGGCAGGCGTGGACCATCATCACCGTGGTTCCCAGGAGGAGAAGGTGACGGAGCACTTGGTCCATGGTGAATTTACTCACGCACAGGAACCTAGTAGGCGGAGAGAGAGAAACCGACAAACATCCTGTTTAAAATAAATTTCACTGTATATTAGATACTTTAAACGTGTAATTTTGTATTAGTGAAACTTTTCATGGTATTCAGTTAACAGTCATTCATTTACTGTAACCTCTTATCCTATTCAGGATAAAGGCGGGGGGGGGTCTGGAGCCTATGGGCACAAGACAGGGATTAACCCGGAATGGGGCTCCAACCCATCGCAGGGCACGCTCACCTCTATAGACAGCTTGGTAATTCCACTTAACCTCAGCATGTTTTTGGACTGTGGGGGGCAAACAGAAGTTCTTGAAAGAAACCAGAAGAACATGGGAACTCCACAGAAGTAGCGTCGGCGCTGAGACTCAAACCCAAGCCCCCGGGGTGTAAGGAGACAGAACTAGCCTTTGCACCACAGAGCCATATGATTTGGAAATGCTTTCTTTACAAATTCGTGCTAATGATTCTATTCAGAAGATAAATTCCCTTGTTTGGAAGGCAGGTGGGAAGGGGCCTCACCCTGCCGCCCCCCCCAGCCCTCTCTGTCCCATGTGCTTCATCCTAACCCTAACCCTTCTTCAGAGGCCACACACTTCCACATACAGCCTTCACCTGGCTCTGCCCGGCTGCAGATTGGCGCGTCTCGACGGAGCGGCGAGGCAACTCGGCACGCCGTCGGCACTAAAACTCACATTCGGGGTGAACGGTCCTGAGCGCGGAACTCTTTGGGGTACCGCTCAGAGTACGTGCGCACACGTCAAAACACCCGACACACCTTACTGGGGGCAATTAAGCAGAGTTTAAGGAAACTGCTGGGAAAAACCAGTGGGCATACATATTTCAGAGAGTCCTGACAAGAATGATGCCTTTATACTGCAGAGCCACCACTTTTAAAAACAGCATTCTGGTGCAGTCCTTCAATATATGTGCACAAAAATAAACTTGGTGAGTAGCTGCCTATTTTTCTTACTGAAAAAGGTAACAGTCTAGTGGGAAAAATGTAGCAGGTATATAAATATATATTTTAGATACCCCAAATATCACAAAAACAGCAAGAAATCTGGGGCTGGAAGCCAACGGTATCCAAGCTTCATTTCTAATATAGGTGACAGCTTCTTGCATCTGCTGTAGATTATACACTCCGTGGGTTGCAGTTTCAGTACTGTGAAGCATACATATCTCTACTTCATAATGCTTTCAAAACATCGATTTTATTTAATTTCATTATTATGGCACGATGTGTTATTTGCAACTTGATTTTATGTTTGTTTGAGTGTCAGAGAAATCCCGTCGAAGTAGAATTGGCCCTTGATGAATTATTTACAGTGCAGGTGACCCCAGAGGCACAGTGCGGATGACACACGGAAACGGCGATCACTGTCTGTCTTTTTTCAACCCTGTGAGAAAACAAAATCAACTCTGAAATAAGAATGAACTCTGCACTGAGCAGTTGCACCTAGTCTATGATTAACTATTAATAGACCCAGACCAAATATATGAGCAATTAGCCACTGATGAGCTGTTGCTAGTTTTGGCTGACATGACTGAAAGTGAGCTACATCAGCACATCCCTGCAGAGGCGGGCATTTCAGGTCCAGAAAGTAAAAATCCAAACCAGGATTTTGTTTCAACCAATCAGTTGAGTACAATGTGATTGTGACTCTTTATAGTCAACTCGGTGGTTGAAACAAAATCCTGGTTTGGATTTTTACTTTCTGGCCCTGAAATGTCCACCTCTGCATCCCTGACATGTGAAGGTGCCTCCCTGAACAGATCTGCCCCTGATCCTACGTGACTGTGTCTGTCTTACAGATACAGCATTTCTCTGCATAACATTATGGCTTGAAATTCACCCAATTAGACATTAAGACCATTTATACAGCACGGTATTATTTTACTGCTATCAATTTAACTCTGCAATTAGGTAACCAATTATTTTACACCTTCAAATAGTTATTCAATGTGCTTTATCTCTGACTAGATCTACAGCTGTAAAAAAGGGTCTGAATAATGAAACTTACAATCTGGACAGAATCTTAGAGAAAACCACATTCTAGGTGCCCAGGTGAATGCAGACAGGCAATGCTTTTCTAAATTGGTCGATAAAGACACTTCTTCAGGTGTCCCGCAGAACCGCTGCTCAGTCAAGCACTATATTAGATGAATGCAGCATGTCCATTAAGTGAGCCACCTGAAGCCCTTTCAAATGGCTTCATTATTATTATTTTGCCGCTTGACTTCCTATTTCACACAGAGCCAGTTAGGATCTGTCCTTTTATACAGCCGGAGCAGTTCAACACCATCCTATTTGAAGGGGGGAACGTGAACGTCGTGTGTGGGTTTTTGAACAAGCAACCACCCAGTTACAAATTGGTGTCTTTAACTAGCCTTAGCACTTAAAGGAACTGCATTGTAGGTTTTGCTAGTGTGACAATGAGCCATGTGTATGACATGTACTGTACGTAGAACGCGGCGGCACCCACCGTGTCTCATTTAAAATGTGAAATCTCAGTAACGCCACCACGGTGATTATGATCCTCTTACACCTCCACTACAATGTTACAATGGGACCTTAAAAACAGCCTGGAACCAGGTTTAGCATCAGTCTACATAGAGAACAGGCGTATGCCTGCATAAACTGGAATAATCCTTATATTATAGTATGTATGATGTACTGCAGTGAAATATTACAGTAGATCTTACAGTTAGATTATATAATCATATCTGTGTGTGTGTGTGTGTGTGTGTGTGTGTGTGTGTGTGTGTGTGTGTGTGTGTGCGCGCTTGCACGATTGTGTTTCTGGGGTTACCTTATATACCACTCTGACAGAAAATACCGCAAGGCAATAAAAAAAAAACCTGAAACTGAAACAAGCTGCGGATTTGTGGAAGTCCATCATATTGGCAGTAAAGATCTGCAGAAATATATGGGGCAAGGAGGGCTGGAATAATGAAACGAGGTTAGGTAGTGAAAATTGATAGATTAGAGAAGATATAGTACAGGACTACATAAGAGGAGGAGTGCAAGATATAGGGGGAGCCATCCTGTGCAGCCCTTCTAAATTCAACATTTGCAATGTCAGAGGCTGCCTGGGAGATGACGTGAGCGCAGCTGCATTTCTCACCACAAGATGGGAAGGCTGAGGGGCCCATGTGGCAGATCTTGGAAAAAGCATAATGTCATTGTGTCCTTGTGCCTCGCGCCTCTCAGAAATGGAGAACCAGATCAGATGAAATCTCCACTACAGCCTCTTAGCCAGAAGAATGCATTTCCTGCTCATTGCCAAGGAAGTTCAATTCTGATGAAGCCCTAGTACATTAGTCAAAGGGTCACCTTCAATACGCCTGTTCCTCAAAATCTATTAATATCAAAATTCAGTGCATCAAAATTCTTCATACAATTATCAAAAGGAGTACAGAAATATTAAACCATAACATAAGAAATATATATTTCTGAACACAAACACACGCACACACACACACACTCACACACACACACACACACAGGTTTGTAATTATATCACTGGCCCCCACAATGTAATCATGTAAACATGACCACACCACATTTTAATGCTTTCATCCACTGCCTTTCATAACAATAATTAAGGATAGTAATAATAAAAAAAATATATATATCAAGAATACTAATCACCAAAGAGTCTTAGTGGTAAAGTATTTGCCAGTGAAGACAGTGGTAGTGAATGTAAGGTGAAGTGCAGGAAAGATAAATCACTGCATCCTGTAAGCACTACAGATACTATACTGTACAAATGTGGAGCTGATTGGTGGATAAATATATAATTGAAAGTACAGAATACTTAACAGTATTCAATATTTAACAGCAAAAGTCTATTAGAACCTCATCACTGGAAGGAGTTGTACAGTCGTATGACCTGGGGGACAAAAGACTTCCTCAGTCTGTCGGTAGAGCAAACGTTAAACTCCTCCCCCTGGTGAACGCGCTGCTCTCCCCAGCAGCCGGTCCAGCCACATATCGTCCATCTTCTCAATGCCGCCTCCCCAGCAGACCACGGCATAGAAGAGAACACTGGCAACAACAGACTGATGGAAGATCAGCATGAGCTTCCTACAGATGCTGAATGATCCCAGCCTCCTCGGGTATAGTGTGTCGGTTTTGGCTGGGCAGTCCAGTCTATCATCCAGCTGCCATCTCAGGTACTCAGCCTACTTCGGGGGGGGGGGGCTCTTAAAGTCCACCACCACATTAATATTATTAAACCAAACAGCAGCTATGTGTGCATCTACATTAAAACCACTTTGGTGTTAATAACCCTCAATTTCACTGATAATTATATAATTACACATTGACGGCTTTTCTGTGACTGTTTCTGACAGCTCTTACCTTCTTCTTACCTTGTTCTGTATTATAATCATTCTAATTAATTCCTCTTTTTGGAATCGGGGGCCAGAAAGCAGACTGGTCCCTCATTGTGTGGCTAATTAAGCACGATGCCTACTGTCCCTCTTTATGATCTTATCGCTAATCATCTGAAATTTTTTCTTCAGGAGGATTAAAAATACTAACCACAGCACACACATATACCCAGATCGCATATACACATGCCTGCACGAACATATGCATATATGAATGCTAATTTTCCAAAACATTGATCCAACTCAGGAGTGCTTTAAGTTTGGAGGCTATCCCAGAAGAACACAAATCGGAGCCACCTTGGAAGGGATCCCAGACCTTTGGGAACCCAAAGACACACACTCAGTCACGCACTAAAGGTAATATAGAGATACTGATTCTCCTAACCGCAAGACTCTGGAATATCGTCCTGAGACCCCATCCATTCATTTATGTCCATTGTAGTGGACATTTTGTTTTTGCATCTATCTTTTCACTGATGTAAGGAAACATATTTATTCCTGTTGTACACTAAAGAGGACATGCTGTGAAATTAAAAATAAATAAATAAAAAAAATCTAAATTGTAAGATGTCTTATTTCCTCCAAAGACAAATAACCTATAATAACCTTGGGTCTCAGGAGGATACAGGAATAAATGTGAGTACCGTAGGAAACTTACGAAACTTAGGAAACATACACCACTTTGTAGATGTCACCCACAAAACCAGCACACTGCCCACCATAAAACCCTAGTATTTAAATTATGAAAGTGAAACATTTCTTCTAAGCATTCGGTGATTTTATTATGATAATGTAAAAGATGAAATACTGTCCGCCAGGCATTAAACACAAATCCATGGAGAGCGTTTGTTTAGAGAAAGTGTTGGTGACGGTAATTATATTTCAGAAGTCTCATTGTTTTACCAATAAAATCCTGTGCTACACAGGGGAAATTAGCAGCAAGCAGGAATATATATTTTTTTACATTTTTATTTAGCAGAGGCTTTTGCCCAAAGCATCATTCAAATGAGGAATGCTTGGGGTTAGAGAGCAAACGCAGCCAGCATCTCGCTCCCCGGGAGCAGTCAGGGATTAGGGCCTTGCCCAAGGACAGTACCATTACTCTGCCTTCCACAAGACTCTAACCCGGGACCTGCGAAGCACTGGTACCACCCCATACCTTACAGATCTGCACAATGCACAACTACAAAGAACAATTACGTCTTTATTTATAAGGAAGATGTTTCCGAAATGACGGCATACAGTATACAAAAGAATAGAAAGCTACCATCCATCCATCCATCCATTCTACTTATTCATTATAGGATGACAATGCAGTAACCAAAATAATAAAATATAAAAGAGTAGTGTTTATACTTCATTGATCCCCGGGGCAGAAGCTGCCTTTTCACCTACATCTTGCTGTCCAGGAGACACACAGACACATATAGAGAACAAGCTTGGGGGAGACAGCACTGGGCAGCCAGCAGCTGGGCTCATGGAGCAAGTTGGTAAAAAGTGTCTTGCTCAGGGGCCTAATGGCGGCATTAGTCTTCTGATCACAGGCATAGTGTCCTAACTTGCCGAACCACCCCCCCGCATCCCATACAAGGACTTGAATTATTTTCAGGACCTGAACAGCCAGTATGCAAAGTTTTTGCACCATAGGGAACGATATCAGGGCTTCAATCAAAGGTTGTCAGTTAACATGCAGAACTTAAACAACTAGAACAACAAATTTATAAAGTACAAAGGGTTTAACTCACAACCGCCCACACACACGCGCACACACACACACACACACACACACGCACACACCCTCAATATATGCAGTGCTAACTATCAGCAGCAAGATTTCCGGAATTCAACCATCACCAAAGAGCCATCAGAGCCCTCCTTTCAATCCAAAGGCAGCAGATGGTGTCTATCAGTCCATTAAAATGACTGTCCCTGAAAACCACACACCACCATCTTCTGTAAAAGCTGATGCAAGTGAGGAAAATCTGGAAAGCTTACGCCTGGTGTGAGCAAAATATATTGAAAATATCAAGAAAATAATACTGTCTGAAGTTTGACAGTAACTGCGCAGTTGGACTCTGTATGGGATACGTTTGTAAGATGTATAGTCTGACGTAAATTGTGCCAGTTCATAAAATGATACAAAAATAAATTGCATATAAATGACTTTCAGCCCGCAGGCCGACTGGGGGTATCAAGCTGGTCTGAGTCACAGTACGACTCAGGTCTGGCCCCTCAGGCGACTCAGAGATCTTCCCCAGAAAGTTAATTAATAAGGTAACAAAAGAATCACACCGGGAGCATGAGGCCAGGGAGGAGAGGAAGCCGCGGGAAGATGGAGCAGAGGTGTGACAAAGCAAGAAGTGACAAGGCGGATAAGCTTCCAGTGCTGAACAATCAAATGATGGGGAGACATTTCTGCTGGTCGGGCAGAAAGAGGGAGAAAGACAGAGAGAAAGATAGAGAGAGAGAGAAAGAGAGAGAGAAAGAGATCCTCCCCCCCTGACAAGTCGTTCTTAGTCACTCAGCCTCACTCACATGCTATTTTTGCCATTGTGCATTTACAGTGATCTGCAGTCTTATTGTGGTGTAGGTGGGGCGAGGAGAGGAGCACCACTAATAACAGTGACTGCCCCCCCTCCCCTGTCAGCCCCCCATTTTGCTGCCCGCCTCCCTCCCTCGCCCTCGTAGTCTGCGGTTGAACAGCGCGCCCGAGGCCACACTTCAAACGACAGCCTCCCACAAGCTCTCGACGTTATTGTTAACTCCTCGGCGCCCCCCCCCTTACTGCGCTTCAATGGGCCTTATCCGGGAAGAACTGGCCCGCGGCGATCCCCTGCACGGCCACAGGACGTGGGAGAGATGCAGAGTCCCCGTTTTTATCAGCCACCACCAGGCTCCTTCCTTTAGCCTCCCGCACAAAGCGCCACAGGCCCCAGTTTATAGCCCGGCTTCGCTGATGAGGATTCGGGGAGGAGATCCCTCAGCCTGACTGGCACCGCGATCCTTTCAGAGATCCGAGCCAGATCTCCGGCGTCGTCTCCGATCGTAAAGTTAACGCGCGCGCTTTTCACGGCACTAAAACGGCTACAGCTTGCGACGGCATGATCGCGGAATGTGCGAGGTGGGAAATTAAAAGGCTTTTAAGTTAAACGGTTGAAAACCGAAAAATGAACGCGTGGAAGATTTAAAGGGGTGAGCGAGACACTCTGCTGGAGCCGCCTGCAGCTGCTGCCCGGGACTCATAAACGAGGGTCTCGCTCCGCCTGCTGAAAATCACTCCCAGCGAGCTCGGCAGTAGTGAAGCATCTGCAATATTTACATGGAGGCGGCAAGAGGCAACGTGAGACAGAAACGGGTGGGTATGCTGTGCGCTGGCCCACAGAGAAAACAGCTTTTCCTTTTCAGGCACAGGTGCAATAGGCATAGCACTGGTGGAAGTGACAATACCCCATTGCACAGGCACTGCAGAGAGCCATTACATTCTATCCTCAAACCTACTCTCACAAGGCCGCGGCATATTACAGTGAGTAATGCAGGAGGAAGATCCCCTCTCATGTGAATCATTTCATACCACTGAGCCTAAAATGCATAACTCTCCCTGCAGCAGAATTCAAAGAATTAATTTTAATCCTGAGGAAGGTGATTAATTCAACTGGGTCAACAAACTGAAAATACATTTGAGTTCAAATTGCACAAGCATCTGATTCGAAAAACAGAACTTTTGAGAGTTTGATCACAATGTAGAAGTCAAAGACCTGAAAATGTAGAAGGTCTAACCGACTAACCTAATGGATACTCAAAGTGTCCATAGCCCACTTAGCGAATCCATATACTGTAATACCAATGATGAGGACATCCATCACATCCCAGAAGAGCCTGAGTAAAACATGGAATGTTCCACAGGACACAAGGAATGAATGGAGGAATCAATAGACTAAAATAAAGTTGTTTTAAAACAAAATGAATTATTTTCATGAATAAAGTTACATTTTGTCATAGCTATTCCCAGTGTTGGGAAGTAACTAACTACAATTAGCGATGCTACTAACTTTGTAACTAAATTACTTTTTTCAGTAGCTTATTATTAGTGTGTTACGTCCTGCTCCCAACGCTCCCGATTGTGTACCACGCCCACATCCTTACCTCCTGTTTTGCCCTAATTG
>JAABNY020000038.1:8598090-8615405 GCA_015164015.2 Brevimyrus niger
TGGATTATCTTGGCAAAGGAGAGGTGCTCAGTAACACAGATTTAGACAGATTTGTGAACAATATTTGAGAGAAATGGATCTTTTGTGTATGTAGAAAAAATTTCCGATTGAGTTCAGCTCATGAAAAATGGGAGCAAAAACAAGTGTTGCGTTTATATTTTATTTCAGTATATATAGATTTTCTTATTATTTTTAACATCATGTTTCACTTTTTTTTTAATTAATGTGCTTTAAGAGTATCATACAACACAAATATTAAGCATTACAGGGTGAAATAGTAGCTTGTAGCTTGTAGTGTAGCTAACTACTATAATAAAGTAGTAGCTTGGTGGTACCTTAGCTACTTTTAATAAATAAATTGTAACTTTAAAAGCTACCTTTCAAAAGTAGCTTCCCCAACACTGGCTATTTCTATGTTGTAGTGCACTGTGTATCATATATGCTATTATTTCTCAGCCAACTGGTTGATAGATTAATTGGTCAATTAATTAATTAAGTGGTTGATTAATCAAACTGATGTTATTTACTATAATGCATCATAGATACATTGATAATGCATGTTAATGATCGGTATACAAATTAATAAAGCGTGGCATAATCTTAATGTATATTGACAGTCATAAGACATTATAGTGTTGACTATAATACTTCATTAATTTCAATAAAGCTTTCATCTTTAATGTTTTATGGATACTTTCATAATGCATTTTAATAGTCGGTATAAGAATTAATAAAGCATTACAACATCTTCCACTGAAAATCATAAGGCATTATAGCACTGGATATAATACTTTAACAGCCTCTTAAGCTCGGGACATTACACTATATGAAAAAACACACACACAAAAAAAAAACGATGACTGTGAACACACATATAAACAGTCACACAAGTAACGCTCACATGCAGACAGCATAGCACAAGCATTAAATATTACAGATAGATACACACCCAAAATTCCAGACGACAGTGCCTACTGTGTAATGATTTTGTCAAAATTTCACAGAACATTATGAGCTGAAATATGTCCCAAATATACTTTGTGACTCTTCACTTAAAGCTATCATGTGTATTGCACCAAATATATCTTCATAATGCATTTAATGGTTGGTGTAATAATTAATAAAGCATTACAGCATCTTCTGTTGACAGTCACAAGGCATTGTAGTGTTGATTATAATACTTCATAAGCTCCAATGAAGCTCTCATCTATAATGCACTATAGATCCCTTCATAATACATTACAATAGTTGGTGTAAGACTTAAGGATGCATTATACTACATTATGAAGGTATTTATAGTGCATTACAGTATAGACAAGAAATTCACAAAGCATTCACAATGCACAATGAACATAGCTGTAATGTGTTATATTTATAATGCTTCACGAATGCATTATAATATGTTGTAAATTTGTTCATAGATTTTTATAGATATGGCATTCTGAGACAGTGTTACAATGCCATCAATTACTGTTCATCTATTAATGGATAAAAATACATTATCTATCTCAGAAATTTCAGATATTTTGTTATTATTCAACAATGCAAGAATGCCACATGTATTATTTAAAAAATAATTTGGCTTTTTAGAATTTCACTTTCACAGACGAGTGGTAGTGTCCAGGGGAAATTAGCTCTGAACAAACCTAACATAAATAAATGGATGCTGGTGGCGTGAGCCTGTTTCTGCAAAGATGCTACATGGGCCATCGAGGTAAAGTCAGATATGGTGCCCACTGGGTTTCTAAGTCATTAACTGTCCCGTTGAACCATTATCCGCAGCACACACAGCATTCTCCTGGTAATAAGAGCAATTAAGCACAAATAAAATATTAATAAGGAACTTTATAGCTTTACTGTAGTATGCCTAGTCAGTGAATGCAGTAAAAGAGCATAGCTAAGCAGTTTTCGAGATAGAAAATCACTTAGTAATATCTGAAGAAGAAATCACTGTTTCAGGACTGATATGCTAACATAATTTAAGTAGATAATTGAAAAACATACATGAAGAAACAGGTATCAGTGATTCAGATCCATGTGCGATGTAATACTGTGCAGTATAACAATGTAATATAATAATATAGATCAGCCATCCATGATTTTTTCCCCAGTCTTGGTTGTGTATTATGTGCATATAGGGTGGGTGGCTCAGAAAAACGAAGCGGGTGCCAGGCCACATAATAAGCCCCGCCCATCTCACAGCACATTGTCAGTATGACCCAGAGAGACACAGGCAATGTCAAGCCACCAATCTGGACACTAAAAGGAAACTGTAAGGTGTGGGGAGAGTATGGATGTTTCAGGGAGGGGGGCGGGGGATGAGGCTGGGTGACAAGCCCGTTTACTGACATGTAATCATCGGGTAATTGTGTGAAGTGAGTTTGGTCTGTAGCTGTGAGAGAAAGAGCCCCAGAACAGCAGTGGGGGTGGGGCTCTCTGGGTTTCCTGTTGTTGGTTAGAGAGGTAAGGAGTTCCTTTGTGTGTTTGCTTGATTCCACCATCCTATCTATTTCTGTATAGAAACTAAAAGGTACTCCAACTTTCTGGTCAGATCCCATTCCTAAACTAACTAGGAAAGCAGTGTACTGATTTTTTCCATATCCATCCAGCCTTATTCTGGGCACGGTCGCAGGGGGTCTGGACCCCATCCCAGGCAGCAAAGGGCACACGGCTGGGGTATCGCCCAGACGGGACGCCAGTCCGTCGCCAGGCACCCACATGCGCTTTGGCATTTCAGAGATTCCAGTTCGTCTACCTGCATGTCTTTGTGCAGCAGGAGGGAGCCCACGTGATGCGGGGAGAACATGCAAACTCTGCAGCCGCAGAGCGGGGGCGCGGCCCGAACGCCCAAACTAGGGCGTGGGAGGGAACAGTGCCACCAAGTGAGTCACCACGCCACACCAGGCTACCTTACCCTAGGAGTGCTTCAGTTAATTACAAAGAGAAAGTTTCTTGGCTGCCTCTCTTCAGATGGGGCAAACGAGCTGTGCATGGAAGTGGCAGTGAGCATAATGTCTGCTTCCACTCACTCCGGCTAAGCTGAGGTGTCACTGTGACTGACTCCTTCTGCCCCGGTCACAGAACGGCTTTGATAGCCTCACTTTCATCTCTGGTGTGTCTAATTAGCCGGCAGAGTTGATACTGGGCTGGATTCCATTGCATTTAAAATTTAAAAACAACACATCTAATGCCAGTTAGTGTGTTTCTTTGAAAAACATTGTTTTGGACAGCACAATATATATGGAATTCCAATTAAATGTTCACTTCCCTGTACAATGTAATATAAAATGAACACTAGAGTGCAATGGCTTACATTTAAATTCCAGGCAGTGAAGGGCACCTAATCCTATAAAATTCTAATCTTTTAAGATGGCTTTCATATGAAGATCTGGCTAGATAAATCTATAACCAGACACAATAATTCCTGGAAATAGAAATGTGTATTACGTCCATCCATTCTCCATAACTGTTTATATGGCTGGAGGGGCTCCTGAGGACTACCACAGGAAGTACAGGGAACAGGCTTGATGGCAGGGGATGCCAGTCCACCCCAGGACACACACTCACATACAAGCACACAGATGCCAATAAGCTACATTTTGCAGACTGTTGGAGAAAACGCACATGTACTGTACTAGAGGACGATGTGATACTGTAACTACACACATGACAGCAAGGCAGGAATACAATCCAGAAGAAGAGTGAGGCCCCTGTGACAGACACCACTCCTGTGACTAAGAAATACCGGCTTATGAGGTCACTGGAATGTATTCAATACAAATTGCAGATACAGATAATTATCAATAATTACTGGCAAACAGGTTTCCTTGTAGGGATTTTACGGCCCATGGAGACTGATCAGACACCAGCAGGTAATACTGCACAGTATCCAGCATCAGAAACATTAGATACCTCAGACATGTGCTTGCAACAATCTGTCTTCTTATACAAGCAGACAACTGATAAACGAAATATTGCAGGGCAGTGAATCTATATGACATATATCTCGATATATTTTGATTCACTATGGATGTGAAATTTGGGCATAGATTCAGTTTGGCTGCACATGTATAGAAGGTGCTAGAGATTTCCTGCTTTCATATCCATCCATCTTCTAACTCTTCATGCAGCCTCAATCGCTCCTGGGCAGCACAGGTTACGCTGGAAGGGATACCGGCCCAAAGAACCTGCACACTGACACACACACACACACACACACCGCACACACACACCGCACACCACACATGCACACAAACACGCAGACAGAAACACACACACACACACACACAAGTTTGTGTTGATATTTTTGTGGGGACTCTCCATTCAATTATATTGGGAAAACTCTAATCCCAATTTGACAACCTTAACCCTACCCAGCCCTACACCTACAGAAAAATAACCAAACTAAATATGAGACTTTTGCATTGTAAATTTTTAGATTGCATTCAATTTGAAATAGTCCTCACAATGTCAAAATAACAGGTTTTCATTACATTGTGGCGACATTTAGTACCCACAATGTAACATATACATAACACACAAACATACACGTACACAAAGCACAAATCAGAGATGCCACTTAGCCTGGCTGTAGGTCTTTAGACAGCACGAGGAAATCTGCACGGTTCAGGGGAAACAGGCAAACTTCAATTACATATGGGGAGGGCAATTACATATGGAGGCATGAGGCAACAGCACAAACCAGTGAGCCAATAATGAGCCTCCGTCCCACCCATAGGTGGAAAGGCATGGGACTGTCCCAAGGTGTTCAATCATTCCCTGTTGCAGATCCACAACACAGTAACGGGGAACACATGGCACCTGGACACTCTGGAGAGCATAGAAACTGCCTCTATCCATTAGCGGTCATTTTTCCTGTCTTTCCTTTCCTAACTCCTCATGATTTATACCTACCAGTATATTTCTGGATTTCTGCCATAGGTTCCCTTACTTGCAGAGATGTGTCTCTCTTGTTCTGTTAGTTCTGCACATCCAATCACGGAGACACTCCCCTGTGGCAAAAAAAGAACAACAAACAGAATGGAGAATGTTAATGCTAAACTAAAGCATTCACACAGGTTTCTGTGATGCTAGGGATCTGACTTAAATAAAGGTATTCGAAAGGTGTCTTAGATCAGACATAAACATAAATGTAAAATCTCAAAGCGCAGCAACAGTGGGGATGGGATTATAGATTTTTATTTAATATTCCTACGTTAGCACGCAACAGAGGTACTTCAGAGGTTTTTCATGTAACGGAAACACCTGCTTATTTATTTGGGTCTCCACAGTTTCCCTCTTTGATGATGCTCCTTAATAACAGCCATGCCCCGAGACTAAATTCTAGAAAAGCCAGAAATCTCCAAGAGCTCACAGGCCATTTAGGTAAAATGGCGGAAAGGAGATTAGACTGATTCATGGCATTTCAGGAACCTAGAACGCATCACTATCCACATAATGCTGTCTAGTTTAAAAACATCAATGATTTTATCCACCTCTTACAATAAAATAGATTAGAAACAAAAACACCAACAAATTGAGGTTACACACAATTTGTTGCAAGGCCCTCGTGACATTCACTTAAATTTCTGCTCATCTCTGGGTGGTCTCTTCATATTTCACTTATTTTTCTGGGCTCCAGACTCAGCCTTGTAACAGAGAGAATTGCACCCTAAATCTCCTAGATTGTGACTGGAAGCCCTCGCTACCTCCTTTTTCACGTTTTCTTGAATTACATCATTTTTGTGAATATATGTCTTGCATGTGACAAGATGGGTGTATCGCTAAGATCCAAGGGCATTCATTGCAGTCTTTTTTTATGCTGAAGAGGAATCACCACATTAAATTTGTGTTTATAGCTAGCATATTGTATGAACAACTCTATTTTTGACAGAAAGTCAGATTTGTATGTTATACTGTATATCATTAAACATACACTGAAATGCCAGCTACTATTAAGTCTGCTAACCAATTGCTGCACAGAAATGCATGGTAATTTTGTAGACTGCTTCAAAGAAAAATAATGCAATTAAACAAAAGACAAAGCTTTCTAATCCAAGGTACTGCAATGATTGGACAAAAACACTCTTGTATAGTAATCTGCCATGTAATTGTTTGGTTTAGTGCAATGCCTCAGAATAATAGGACAGACTGCATTGTATACCATTGGGTATGTTAACTGTAACTACATGGAAGGGAACATTCATCTATCTATATTTATAGTCTCCTCTCTGGACTAAATTGTCAGCGGTTGATCTTTAAACATCATTTAAGGACAGTGCTTTCCCAAAGGATGTAGCTGTTTACATTTGGAGCAATGAAATATTTAATGGAGGAAATGGAGAGAAGACCACACTTTTACTGAAAATAATTTAAGCCTGACCAAGGTTTTAAGAACAACTGTCATCTGCCAAACACTCATTAATCCAATGCTTGTGAACTGTTACTTTTTTCCTAGAAAATATTGCAACATCAATGCCAGGAATCTGAATTCTTGAATGACCATGCAATCAGTAGATAACAGCCAACTTGACATACACTAATGTACGCTCCCACGAACTCACCTGTGTTATCTGATGCTTACAATCTGAGTGAACCATGACATTTTACCTTCAGAAAGCATTCATCCATTGGTTATTTCTCATTTTGCTACTCTGCAAGGTTAAATTACAAATAAATTTGTGAGAAAAGGTTTTTGAACCAACTGCAATTATCTGGATTACCGAAAGACCAGCAGAATCACCCAAAAAAATTCCATGATTTGATCTTTATCTAAGTTGTAATAATAGCAAATAAAGACGGACTTACTTTCAATTAGCAGAGTCTTTTTTGGCAATAACGTTAACCAAATACTTTCTGCAGCTGCTGATCTGATCTGTGCAGTGGTTAGAAAGTAATTTGGTCCATACCAGAGTTTCCCAATACGGTCCTTGGAGAACCACAGTTTGTCCACATTTTTGCTGTCTCTGAGTTACCTGCCAGATAGTCAACATTTTTGTTCTGGAGTTTGGAGGGAGCAAAAACATGGACTGTCTTTGGGTCCCCAGGGACACTGCTCTATACAAAACTGCTTCATCTTTACAGTGATAGCATTATTAAAAATGAAAAATGAAAATGATGTTGGGGCAGGGGTATTCCATTTTCATAATAGGTCATACTAGATTGTGAACGAGGTCCAACAGTGTTGATCTGGAATCTGCCTCATTGCAGAACTTATATTAAATACTTTGTGATGTCTCATAATTCAAAGAGTAGATAAAATCACCTAAGCTGCCAGTGGCACTTCCCAATGAAAGTGATTGGTGGGAGAAAAATACAAAGACTGCCAAGATCAGAACTTCATAACAAAACAAGGTGTCACTCCTGAGAAGCTGCCAAGATCAAGCATGACCTCAAGCAACCGGACGAGGAGGGTGGTCGCAAGTGAAATAATTAAGAGGAAAGCTACATTGCGTTGTCGCTGCATAGTTCAACGCCTGACGTGGAAATATTGGCCAGAGACCAATTTCTGCAACACTACACATATTTCGGAAGAGTGGCCCTGTGAAAGGCACTTGTGGGAAAATACTATCATTAAGCCACGCCTGGAGTTTGCTAGAACCTATGAACTATGCCATTTGGAAAGTCAACACTTGTGTCAGAAATCTGTGGTCAGGGTGAGTATTCAATGTAAGTTCCAAGAAGACAATGGGCCAAAAAACATGGCCAACTCTACAAAGGAATGGCTCAAACCAAGAAGGTCAGTGTTCTGGAATTGCCTAGTGGAAGCTTGCATGTGAATCCCACTGAGAATATGTGCTATGAGCTAAAGGAATTGACTGGAACTCTTTAATTTGGCAGACCTGGAGAACAATTGCATGGAGAACCTTATTAAAAGTGAATAAGCATTTTTTTTTAAACCAGTGATGTGTTGCATTTTTTTCACCCATTCTCTAACAAAATTTTTTAAAGTTTGAAGGGGATACATGTTCCTTACTACTGGAATAGCACTGCATAAAAAAAGAAAATCCCCAAACTTCAACCGAATGTTAACGTAGATTAGCAATTAATTATTCAGCACCGTTGTAAAATTCTCATAAGATTCTCTCATCACCTGTCACTGTACGTCTGATGAGAAAGATCTCAGTATTATGTTTATGCTTCCATGTCCCACTCTCGCCAGTGTGGGGAAGCGATAAAAAGGGCCAATAGGATGTTGGGTTAAATCACTAGGTGTGTGGAGTTTAAGCCAACGGAGGTGATGCTACGATTATACAATTCCTTGGTAAGACCTCACCTAGAATATTGTGTGCAGGTTTGGTCACCATACCTTAAGAAGGACATTGCTGCCTTAGAAACAGTGCAACATAGAGCTAAGAGAATGATTCCTGGTCTTAGAGGAATGTCTTATGAGGTGAGTTTAGCTGAGATGAATCTGTTTAACCTCAAGCAATGCAAAGGGGGGACATGATCCAGGTCTATAAGATTCTAACAGGACTGGATGCTATTCAGCGAAGTGGCTACTTTAATATGAGTTCAAATACTAGAACTCGTGGCCATTGGTGGAAATTAGTAGAACATTTTAAACTGAATTTGAGAAAACACTTCTTTACACAGCATGTAGTTAGAGTATGGAATAGTCTTCCTGCTAGTGTAGCGGAAGCTAAAACCCTGGGTTCCTTTAAATCAGAGCTAGATAAGATTTTAACAACTCTGAGCTATTAGTTAAGTTCTCCCCAAACGAGTTTCAACATTCAACATTTCGTATGTTCGTATGTTTTTAACACACCCCAGCATGAGATTAAGGTATGATTGAGAACGGTCAGCATGCATCATATCTACAATCGGCTTAAAAGAGTGCAGAGTGTATTTTTGTAGGTATTTTGTTGGTCTTTGATGCTGTACATTACTGCATATTTAACATTAGTGGATACAACAGTGTTAGTTAAAACACACTACAGTGCACCTAATTTGGTCCGCTTGCTGTCAGAGACACTTAAGTGGTTCCATGACTATTAAAAGTACTTCACATAGTAAAATCAATAGTCAAGTCATGCTTGCAATATTATATGCTTAGGATGCAGCTGCTATTTACGACTAATACAGAAAAAAAGCACATCTCTTGAGGGTCATAATAAACAAAGTGTTAAACTGGAATTCACAGCCATTAAATATGCCCACAAACTAATTCTAAAATAAAATATTTCCAGCTTTAGTAATGGCACATTCTGGTATGAGATTTTAACACATTGATCAGTCATTTAGGACAGATTTTGAACTTAATTCAGAATAGTTTTATTCCCTACATATGTGATGCATATACCCTCGTACTGTGTGAAGATATGTCTAACTTTAAGCAGGCTTGGATTAGTAGATGTTTGTCCAACACACTATTCCTAATTTTGCTACTCTTCCTCTGTCATTACGTAGGCTGAGCATACCCAGAGATAGGAAGTCAGCTGACTTTGGACTGACAAAAGTTTTTTCTTCTGGACCCAGCTACAGAGGAGTTTCCATCCTTTTGCCTTCTGAATCTCCACACTTTAAAAATTACATAATATTTGCTCTGAGTCTCGCTGGTGTGATTTGTGTGCTTCTCAAGCAACCGGTGGTATTTTTCTCTATGCTGAACAATGTAGGGCATCAGTGTTTAAAAGGATGTCACATGAAAACCATTTAATCTGAGCTGAAACCAGACCTCAGTTTTAATAGGCAATTCCTTGGTTTTCAGTGTCAAAAATACAAAGATTTCTGGGTTAAATAAACAACAATGGTTCTGACACCAAACTTGGTTAATGCAGATTTCCTTAGATGCATGATATAATATTTCTCTAGACATATGACTATATATAAAGGTTATTCATACCAATATGGCATTTCACAGAAGTGAGATCAACCACAGTGTACAGTAAGAGCTGTCAATTTACACTTGATGTATATATATGCATATATTTTTTTTAAATTCTGACCTTCTGATAATGACCCACTTTATTCTACTCTGGAGGCTCTGTAAAGTTGGACGGCTAACAGTTCAGCTTCCAGCTCCTTATGAGCGTAAAATGTCAGTTCAGACTAAATTGTTCTAAACAAATTTCCAAAGGCCATGGAGAACATTATGATATGGACTTCATATATCCTTAAATTATATGTGGCAAAAATCAAAACCTATTTTGAGAGGCTACTGGTGAAAAATTCTATGTTTTAGCATAAAGAGAGAGAGAGAGAGAGACTATATACAACTATATACACATACTGTGCAGCACTTAAAAAACTTTGAATGGATCATCCTAGGTATGATTAGACCAGAAAGAGAAGCATTTGTGACAACACAGAAGCTTATGATTAAATATGAAGCTCACATTGTACACTCAGTCCTGTCTCCTTCAGAGTTTGACTACCTGCATTTCAATATGACATCTTTACCTTCGTTCTACCACAGAAAAAGTAATCATATATGTATATGTCACAATTCAAGCAGTAAGTTTTACACAATACCCCCTTCACCATGCTGATCCATTTTTAAAGGTGCCTCTGTGTGATTTTGTTGTGCTATCATGTTGTGCAGCAGTTCTAGATATAAACAAGGACATGGGAATGAACTATATGCATGCTGATATGTAATGGAGAACTGTTTGGCTGTTTGCAGCCTAAAACAAGAGCAGAAATCATCTGATCAGAGACACTGGCGAAGAGAAGCCTGGTACCTGGAACCATGAATCTCACAGCAACATCTGTGGGGAGATTCTTCCATCGCTAGGGCACTGTTGGTGGTGAGGAGTGTAATTCATTTGTGACAATGTGACCATTATCATTGGACCATAGCAACCTTAGCGTGGGAGAGCCGTGGGCAGGCAGAAACGTGTAGAAAACCTAAGGCATGGAACCATTTTTTCACGTTTAACAAGTAGCTGGGTAAGTGTGAAGGTTTCACCGAGTGGAGTAGGTTTGATTCCGAATTATCACTGCTGAAGGACTACACAGTGCCGTTATTATCCTTGGAAAATCTGTGGCACAGATACTTAACGTATAACACAAGTCATAAAAAGACCAAGTCAACTCAAGGGAGGCTTTGCTGTCTAAATATTAATACAGCAACATTCTGACACACTTGAGAATCAAACAATCCCAGAATCACAAGTCACACTGTTACTCGGAGGCATTCAAAGCAGGTTATAGAAAGGTGAATAATACAAGCAAACAGAGGGAAGAAATGCAGGTGTCACATGCGAGGGCCTTATTACATAAAAAAAAATAAAATCAGATTACAAGGTTTTATTAAGGGCTGGGGATGCTGGTATTTGAATAGAGTAATTTAAATTCCAGCTCAGACTCCTACTGCTGAGAAACAGACGGAATAAAACAGGAAGAAAAGCCAGATGGAGGAATATTATGATTGATATCAACAGCATATTCTGTCAAATAAATAAATAAAATGGCTTTGTTACTAACAGCAAACAGCAGAAGAAATATGTCATATATTAAATGAAGGCGTGACGTGAATTCTTTCACATTAATTTCGCAACCGCAACACTGACTCCTGCTCAGCTTCCCATTTGACGTAACCTTTTGTTGCATAATTGCCCATCCGATGCCCTTATGACTGTGGTGGTCAGTAATAATACATATACCTGGGAGCAATTTGGAAAAACAGTGCTTTTCCAGCAGTTCCCCATGAGATGCTTACTCTGAGCGAGACGTCCATAAAGCAGCGGGTGATAATTCAACACACGGCTTTCACTTTTAGGGCGTCTGCACATATTTCAGCGAGCCTGTCACCTGGAAAGTGCTCCCATTTTGCAAATATATGCAGATCTAAAATTCTGAAAGACGGCCCATGTCTGCAGTAGAAGGTGACAGTAAAATCTAACAGGGTACAATTAAACAGAGTATAGCTTCAAAACTGACTTCGGTGACAAGGGGACTGTCCTATTTCCATTCTCTGTTCGTTCAGCGAGAAGGGTCGCTTAGTGGTAGGGACCCTGTAAATGACAAAATGGCAAGCTGAAGACAGAGGTGGCCTGTCCCATTTTTTGAATGGGCATTTGCATATCAAGTTGCATTAAAAAGATAATGTTTACAGGGGTGGAAATTCAGAATTGTTGCAACTAGCCAACTACGAGCTAATGCTCAGTCTTTTGTACAGTACTCACTCTTCATCTAAGTTATTCACTTCAAGCAAGTAGGTGAGCTTAATGTCCATCTCTGAACATATAAGAATTTGCCATGCAAAGGACTGGCATCCCATCCAGGGTGTTCCTCTGCTTTATGCTCCAAAATCCCTGGCATAGGTTCCAGACCCCCCATGACCCTGTACTAGACCTAAGGATCCAAGATAGAGGGTTTGCTGGCTGTTGAAGAGGATCTCACCTGACCAGGAGGGTTAGATTATCAAACTCCTATTAATTTACAAAGTGAAAAAATACTGTTAAAGATTCAGTAATCACTTGACTGAAATGGATTCTGAGGCATTTTACGCTCCAAGGCTCGATTTAATTAGTTGCACTGGGGGTGTGAAAACACATTCATATACAGGTCTCACAAAGCAATACATGTGGCAAGTCATTTCTATGCTAAAATGCACTTCTTTCTTACATCAATGGGTCAATAATATGTACTACAGAAGTAGCCTTTCATAATTTTTTCTTGAGCTGCATCACAGAGTATTGTTATTCACAGTTGGGAAAAAAATCACTTCCTTTTTTTGACAAAATTTCACCAAATACATTTTGAGGAGCCCCAACATGGCTGAGGCTCATTTGAACATCGAAAATGGGAGGGAAATTGGTGCGGGAACGACATGGCAGGGGCAGCTAAGGGAAAGTAAAGGGAAAGTCCATTGTCCAGGAAATCTTAGACTGAGGCAGCACAATCCAAAAGAAAAGAACTAAAGCTGGGCCCGGCACCGATTGCCACGTCTTGTGCAAGAATAGCATTTAAAACACTTGACAGCCATGCTCCGTTTGTCTCCTGTGGTTCTATTCATTTGGGGGCATATTCAGAGGCTCCACAATGAGGCTGGCCTAAATTCAGCAGAGGAGAGCAGCACCTTTAGAAATTGTGCTGACACGAACTGATATTCACTGAACAATGATTTATGCCTGTGCCGGGGCCCTGGCTGTCCGCTGACAAGCCGAAACCTTATTTACAGCGCTGCCCGACTCAGGAGTGGCCGGACCATATCTTGGAGTGGCAAATGGCTAGAATTCCCACACCGGCGGGAATAAAAATGCAGCCTTTCCCTTTTAATGTTCAAAATGAGCAGGACGCTGGATCAAGACCAAGCACATAGAGCATCATTAGCAAACGCTTGCTAATATAATGAAATACATGCATAAGGGTGTTTTGAAACTGATATGGCGGATAATATTATTATTAATTATAATGTTAATTCAAGCATAAATCCTTACTATATTCTTGTACTTATCACTGGATTGGATTATGTTATCTGCCTATCTGATTGCAGGAAAATGGATTTGAACACTTTTCTACCAGAAATTAATAGCTGGGCATTTATAGATGATCACCAACAGACCTTTGACTGCACTGCCAGTTGGGAATGTGCGATCCATCCTCTCAGTACCACACAAAAGGACGGCTGCTTTGAAGATCAATTGATGACAGACTTCATGTTCTACAGTATGTCTAAGTGTTACAAAAATTTAATCTAAAGCGTCTACTGAAAAATGCACATAATTATGATACCAGCCTCAGTTTGAAGACACTAAAAAGGATGCATATGGCCCCCTGGGGATGGAGCATCCACCCAGATTTCATACTTAAGCATTTCATATGAAAGTGTAACAGCCATCATGTCACATGCTCTTATATTAAGGCTATGTGCTATTTATATACATATGTATTATTAACAAAGATGCAGCTGGGACGTCCCCAATGGCAAACCAAGGTCTACCGACGCAAGCTTCAGCCTACGGCGGAGATCTGGGTCACATTTCCTCTGTGCTACAGTATCCGTCAGTGGCGGGGAGGACCAGACAACACTGAAATGGCTTTTTGTCCCATCAGGAGACATAAATGAAGTCGGTTCAGCCAACTTTTATAACACTAAAGGGACGTCTAGCATTGATTGGCTGAAGTCTGTGGGTGGGGCTGAGTGAAAAGCGCTCACCTCCAAGCATGTGAAGTTCCCCAATGAAGCCTGCAATACAGATGGTCAGCTAGAGCAGAAGTGGAATACAACAGAACATCTATGTCGAGTCTGCAGGTCCTCTGTACTTTCGCCATGCCCTGAATGGGACAGCTGACTATGACTGTACAAGCATTACTCTGTTAAAAAACATCTCAATTTAGCCTTTGATGTCTTGAAAACCTTATGAATAAGTATATAAATACGTAGGAATGCAACGGTCCACCAGTGAGCTGTCATACACCAGCAGGGGGCGATCAGCACCACGCAGACCGTTCTCCTCACAGTTGGCTGCAAAGTGTGCCAACGGGACACGGTTGGCAGCTGCTAATTACCCCGACCTGGGGGAGGGAGTGTCTTCCACAGTGCAGCTGGGCAGAATGTCAGGGAAGGTTTCTTATGTCCTCTCTGCCCACAAAATCAGAAAGCCTGGAGCACAAACACCCTGAAGGGACTTTATTATGTTATGATTATGTTATGAGTTTTTGGCTAAACTTTTGGGAAATATCATTATTGTCAATAAGTGAGCTTTCAGCAAACAGACATATTGCTCTATCACTCTGCCTCTCTTTGAATCAGCACTCAGTAGATGACACAGCATGACATCACACTTTGCGTGCAATGGCAGCGGCCAATGAGAGTCTTTTCAGGTTAGGCGGCCGTTCCTGCGGCTATTTCAGGGGAACTGGTGCCAGAGACACACCATTTGTCACACTCTTCCACCTTTCTGGTGACATCACCCATTGTAGAGATAACAGCATGGTTTGCGCTGCAATCACAAAACACAACATGTTAATGGAATTTGGAGGCCTAGGGAGATCTATAGTTTTCTGACCAACAACTTGCCCTTAAAATGTTGGCATTGTTTTTTTATAGGGAAATTAGAGGCTTTTCTCCTATAATTCAATACAGTGAATCAGACGTATAGTATTGTGTTAGAATTAGAAGACAAAATGTTGCGGGAGGGCAGGACTGAGACAGTGACACCTTCCATTTACTTTCGATCCAGTGACACTACCATGTTGCCATACCAAATCCACCCCCACCCCGTCCCCGCAGGTACCAAACCCACCCCCACCCCATCCCCGCAGATACTGAAACCACCTCCACCCTGTCCCCGCATGTACCAAATCGACCCCACCCTATCCCTGCATGTACCAAGATACCAACAGTGCAGTGTAAAATTAAACATATCCATATTGGCCTTTAAATATCTTCATTATTATATTACTCACTTAACACTGCAACCAGGTATTGCTGGAGTGAAAGCAACCAATTTAACAGAACAAAAGGACAATTAATAAGATGCTACAAGAACATGCATATATGAGCAATTTCATTACTGTTACCGCAGTGTTACCATACATTCTATTACTATCCCTGCAGGAATACCATAAAGATCACCTCCATGCCTGCTGTTACTACAGGAATATTACATTTTTTTCCCCATTCCCACAGATCCTGACAGTATTACCATTCTCTCCATTCCCACAGATTTCTATGGTTTTCCCGCTTTCCCCGTTCCCAAAGAGACCCACGGTGTTACCGTTCCCCGAGTCCCGTGAACCCCGCAGTAATACGGGTATCCCCATTTATTGACATTGAGGATTTCACAAACAGGGTAGCTCTTCACCTTGCGCGCACCTTCTCCGGACTGCTGTCAGCTTTCTCGGACGAGTTTATCACTGTGCTCCTCTCTCCCTTTGTCATGGTTCGAAAAGCTTAAAGGTCACAGCCACAACGTGTGGCAATTTGCTTATAGATTTTTTTTCTGAAAAAGTCTGAAAGTAAACTTAAAAATTAAGAGCTGTTGCACAATGTCGATATGAAAATAGATGGCAAACCTGTGACCGTGGTACACAATATTGTCAATGAACCTAATAGCTTTGACAAACCGCAGTCTTTAAACCAGGCTGTCAGTACAGTCATTAATATACTTACATCACATTATGTGTAAAGTACAAATCCCTGCCAGTGCCACCGGGGGCGCTCTCCACAGGCATAGTTTGACAGATGAAGGAAAACCCAGCAAGGCTACTGTATGGGGCTGTATTACTTGCTTTGTTCCCCGAAACGCACCTATGATGTACTGTGAAAATAAACAGCTTGGCTCACGGCCCCAAGGCTTCAGTTGTCTTTATGAATGCTGGATCACTGATTGAGTGCCATCGTCCTCATCTCTGCTGAGGCAAAACCAGCTGCTGATACACCTGCATCACCATGTTTCTTGTCTGAGAGTCTGAAAGTGTGAGACTTGGCAACCCTGTATTTAGAAACTTTAAATACAATGTCTGCCATGTAAAATGAGTTTTATCTTTTTTTCCCCCCAGGACACTGGAAACCTTTTCAGTACATTTCCAATCTGGATGAAATCTCCAGCCAATAGGAGCCCACAATCTTAAGCCACCCAGCAATACGCTGTTTTTGTGTGATGCCTGTAAATGTGGTCGCACCCCATGATGGGTGTGCATGCAACCTTCAATCACATATATTCATTCCTCACCTTAAAATCAAACCAGCAGTGTGTTCCCTAAACAGAAATGCAAATGGAACATACTTTAAACTCAGTACACAAGACATACATGCTGGAAATTGATATAATTTAAGGAATCTGCCACCGTGGTCCCGTGTGGTTTGTAAATGGTGCCATTTGTAGCAGCCTCTAGTGAGGGGAATGCACGTCCTTCATGGCACAGTATTCAAAACAGGAGAGTGACTCCAATTCAAACAGCTGTTGACTAGGGACCCTTCTGTGTGCCCTTGAGCAAATTGCTTTTCTTGCAATGACCCACTAAAATTGTGCCTGTATACACAGGCTACAAACAAAGAAAACTCAAAGGGATTGTAAGTTTGTAAGTGCCGCACTGACCAAACATGCCAAACAAACATGCAGCAAATAAACATGCAGCAAATAAACTTGCAGCAAATAAACTTGCAGCAAATAAACTTGCAGCAAATAAACATGCAGCAAAAAAACTTGCAGCAAATAAACATGCACAACCAGGAAGAGGCACCTTGCTATATATATATAGAAATTCCGGGCCCCTGATGAAATGTTATCTTAGGTGGAGGGGGGTGTGATGGGGGGGGGGGCAGTCCATTTCAGAGCTAGCCCCCCCCCTCCCCCCCCCCCTCACCCCTCCGTGCGATACCGCGTCGCCGTCCCCTCCTCTCCCTTCCCCCCCCCCTCCAC
>JAABNY020000038.1:8629343-8653500 GCA_015164015.2 Brevimyrus niger
ACTGTGGATGACTGTAGATAACTGTGGATGACTCCAGCCAAGAAAACCATAAACTGCAGCATGTAAAGCTAGTGTGATTTTTCATCTCTGGTCCAACACAGTGAATTAATGAAGCTTGAGCTGTAAACAACTTCAAGAGCTGATACAGATACTTTTACAAGCACAACAGAATTATTTATATGCTATTAAAAGCAGAGTCTGAAGTAGCTGATCGTGTGTCTCTGGTAGTTAAAGGCCAGATGTGTTTTTGCTTCCTATTCTTCCGGATACATGGTGCCATGAGACTCTGATATTCTCATATTAAAGCTCACTGAGTCTCTGTTACCTGTAACGTAAAAAAAGTATCTTCAGATGGCATTGATCTGTGCCATTACCCGTGTAGTATAGTGCAGTACCGTGATCCTTTATTTGCCGCCCTGGGGATATTGTCTTTTCACCCATCCTGTCTTGCTCTCCATGAGTCAGACACATACAGGTTAGAACAACCTTGGGGGTCACAGCACAGGCTCAGCCAGTATCCAGTGGCCCTGGAGCTGTGGGTTAAGGGCCTCGCTCAGGGGCCCAACTGCACTCATTGCAGACATTTGTGTTTGTTTTTGTGTGCGTGTGTGTGTGTGTTGGGGAGGGGGGGGGGGAGGTAACTTGCCTTGCATAATTTCACCACTGACTTGTCATTGACATCCAATTAGAATCTGACTGAAACACAATATGGAATCCCTTATTGATGACATCACAAAGCTGTACCTGTAATCCAGTCAGCAGATCCACTTATACCATTTCTATTGACATACAATTCCTCCTTTGGGATTGCAAACAGCAT
This sequence comes from Brevimyrus niger, assembly GCA_015164015.2. Taxonomy (NCBI): domain Eukaryota; kingdom Metazoa; phylum Chordata; class Actinopteri; order Osteoglossiformes; family Mormyridae; genus Brevimyrus; species Brevimyrus niger. The sequence goes on from JAABNY020000038.1 coordinate 8,630,164, forward strand.
TAGGCATTCTGAGCAGCATCGCATTACATTTGTTCATATTACTGAGCAGGACTGACTTTCCTCTAGATGCAAGGTTTCATTGCAGTACTACAGGAATCTTAATTTAATACACCCCCATGTCTGACATACTGCATACTTGCAGATACCCCCCCCTAATACCACCACTAATTAAAGCATCACAAATGTATAGTTAATTTGCCTTCCCACTATCATGTATTACTGCTCACGAATTTCAGCCTGAATATTTATTTTTGCATGCATAATTACCATACTGCTTTTCATAAAGACATAAAGAGGAAAATGATCTCTGAAATAGAATGACAGCGCGGATGCTGGGGGGCACAGTTCAGAGCGGTGTTTCCCATTCCGATCCTCAAGGACCCACAGAGAATCCGTGTTTTTACTTTTACCTGCTACTGTGAACTGTCTGGCAAGGAGCTGGAAGGTAACAAAAACATAGACTCTCCGTGGGTCTGCAACGACTGGACTGGTACTGGGATAGAGGAAAGCACTGCGTTCGATTCCCATTGCCAGCTATGTAGATGTGGACTTGGTTGATGGTTGCCTCTCGTAGTCTAAACAAGGTTTGAGGACCTGGAGTCTCTACATTTCACACAGTTCAAATACGTACCCCGTAATGGCTTGGCATTTTGTCCTGGGACTCCTCTGTTTAGCGATCTCTGCTTCCCAGGATAAGCGGCAGGCTCTCCCTGACCATGTACTGAATAAGAGGCATGGAAAATGGATGGATGTCATGCTGTCATTTGAAAGATCCACCCAGAGTATCTGACAGATCTTGTTATTACAACATGCGGCTGATCCAGTTTTCATGACATTCCAAATGTTAGGGGTTAGCTTCTGTAAATGTATTTAAAATGAGCTGCTCCAGGCTTTATTTAACTAAAATGAGTCTAATAAATTCTATGAGTTTAATCACAAATTCATGAATTCTACCAAATAAATTGATTTTCATATAATGATGGGGAAAAGACCTACCCTGAGTTTAATGCTATAACTAATTTAGATATGTTTGATGTTCACATTGTGCTCATCAAGCCATAATAGTTGATAAAACTAACAAAAAATACAGTTTGCACTTCTGGATTTAGTGACTTGTATCATCCTCTTTGGCGACGGCACCTAGGATTAAATATTTCTTGCTAGAGTTTCTCTCACCTGGCCTAGGAGAAATTTCGCTCTACATTCTACTTCAATGGTGATACTTCTGGTCTTTCCTACAAGCTCAGCTCCATATAGGTGCCTCTATGGCATCTCTACAGGCTTCGGGCCTGGACTTTGATTTTTCTCTTCCGCAGTCTTGAATTCCCTTTTCCCCTGAAATTCTTCCATAGATCTGCATGTGTATTTTGGATCATTGTCCTGCTGCGTGACCTACTTTTGGCTCATCCGCAGATGGTGATCTCACATATTCCTTCAGAATCCTCTGCTATAGTGTGAAATTCGTGGCAGACTCAATGACACCAATGCGTCCAAACCCCGAGGCGCAAAAACAGATTCAAACCATCTACCCCCTTCCACAACCATGCTTGACAGTAGGCATGATGTCTTGGTGAAATACAGTGTTTTCTTTATGCTAAACATGACATTTTGCATTATAGCCAAGGACTTCTGCTCTTAAACTTATCTGTCCACATCCTAGGTTTCAAGAGCTGTCTTGCATACATACCATTTGCAATGTTTCTCTTTACTATACTTCATCAATCTTGGACTTATAAAGTCAATTATCATGGCAAGAGTAGGAAAAACTTGCTAGAACAGAATACTGAATGCAGTTCATTATGAGATCATGAATAGCTGCAGTTTTTAATTCATACCTTTTCAATGACGATTGGGCATTAAAAAAATGAGTTAATCCGTCTTGCCAAAAAATTATTGATGAAATTTTGCAGAAACAATTAACTATATTTTCCAATCTTTCAATACCAAACTTGCAAACTTTATGAACACTCTATATCAGTGATTTCCCAAAATATAAGACTTTACAATATCCTATGGCAGTGTTCAGGCAAGAGATATTTAAAATGCACACATCGATGCCAACAATTTCTTAAAGCTTTCTCAATGCATTACTATTATAACAAAGTAACCAATTATTATACAAATTTTCCAGAAGTAATCTATAAAAATCCTCTATGCAATAAGCCATGAATCATGCCTAAACAATGAAGACAAATTATACAGGTTTGGTATTCAGCATAATTTATTTTCAGTAAGTTGTCACTGTCACATGCCCTGAATTCAGTGGCTCTGCCTCCCTCAATTCGCTGCACGAATCACATGTCTAATTATGTGTACACTGTTCACCTCAAAATGCTGATGACTAATTCTTTTCTCTCAAGCATAAATTATTGCTTTTGCTTTTTGAAGTGACTCCTAGGTAACCATGGAGTCTAAGCTATATATGATGCTCTCCTGCCTCTTAGCGAAGAGAGACTTGTCAATCGGTAAATTACATCATTTATTTCTACATAGCAGATGTGTTTTCTAGTGCAGTGACTGTAAGGTGACTGTAATGCAGAATATTTACTAGAAAACACTAAGTTCAGATTTTAGCTTCAAACATCTTTCAGTTTTGGTTTTCACCATACCCCTTAATGGAACAGTCTCACTCTCCAGTGTCACCAAACTGCTGTCCTGAGAGTTAACATGAGAGTTAACCATTAACATTAACAGCAAAGGGGCGGCACAGTGGTGCCGTGGTTGGCACTGTTGCCTAACATCTCTGAGACCTGAGTCTCCACCATGGCTCTTTGTGTACAGTTTGCATGTCCCCCCCCTGTATCGTCATGGGGTTTCCACCGGGTACTCTGGTTCCCCCCCATGCTGAAGTTAACACAAACTCAGAATTTGCAATATTCCTCCTGGTCCATGGCAACACAGTCTTGAATATCCAATACTGAAATTTTAATACTTGAGAAAAAAAAGTGTTTTCTTATTGATTGTTGACTATTTAATATTACGTAACTTTTTATAAATTACTTCTTATAATTGAACAAACACGCGCACACATTCATACATACCTACCTTTTAAAAGTTATATTACATAAGCCTAAATGTAAATCATATAAATTCACTTTCCACTAAACTGTTAAGCAGGGCAAACAGCTACCCTCAGGGAGAAACAAACAAATGAAAAGATGCGACAAATGCGCGATTCCAGTGACATGTGTGGTTCATTTAAATATTCATTTTCAGCAGTAGATCAGATCAGCACCTGCAGGTAAAGCTCCAAGTTTACACACCAGAGCATGAAGAGGCACTAGTTGCCCTAACCTGCTTTAATTTGAGATGTAGCTCTTCCTCCTGTCTGTCATACTCTATGCTGGGAATCAAATCGATCACGCGTATCTACATTTAGCAGTGTGTAATACTTCAGCACATCGCACCCTGTTGTATACCTCTGCATTCGGCATTCATCCAAACAGGTGCATATTAAAGCCACGTTCAGGCACCGAGCGACCTCTCCGTGTGGACGGCTACATGACAGCCAGCTACTCATCCCCCTTCGGGGTGCTCTGTGTCCTTGGGTCAGTAGCTCACTCTTTGTGGTGTGAGATAGGGCGGATTCGGTGAATGCAAAGAAGCTTCTGTCAGTTCCGGGTCACCTTTTCAGCAGGATGCCTGAACACGTGCAGCAGACTCCACACCAGTTAACGATCCACTAGCTTACAGGTGATTTTGCCCGAGGGCCAGAAATCCCAGACTCGGATGGTACAGCTCAATGGCTGCTGGAGACAGAGAACAGCTCAAAATTTCAAACAAATCCTTTGTTACAGCCATGACCGCATATATCTGCTCCCACCATTAGATGTGCAAATCAAAGCTTTTACAGCTGCGACATGGCAGGGTAACCATGCAAGCAAAATGTGAAGGCAAAAACTAGGCTGTGTGAGGCATGGCTTAAAGGGTTAATATTATACACTATTCTGACAATTTTTAAGCAAATCTTTGGCATCACACTAGTAAGTCACAAATGCTCTACTTCCAATTATATACTATATTGCCAGAAGTTTTGGGACGCCTGACTTTACACATACGTGAACTTTATTGATATCCCATTCTTAATACATAGGCTTTGTGGAGTTGGCCGACTCTTTGCAGCTATAACAGCTTCAACTCTTTTAGGAAGCCTGTCCACAAAGTTTATGAGTATGAAATTCTCCAAAAATGGCTTTGAATGCTGCCACATTAAGAGTTCCTTTCACTGGAATTAAAGGGCCAAGTTCAACTCCTGAAAATGAGCCCCACACCATAATCCCCCCTCCACCAAACTTTACACTTGGGGCAACGTAGTCAAGCAAGTACCGTTTTCCTGGCAACCGCTAAACCCAGATTTATTCATTGGATTGCCAGTGATTCATCACTCCAGAGAACACGTCTCCACTGCTCTAGAGTCCAGTGGCCTTGTGCTTTACACCACTGCATCGACACTTTGCATTGCACTTGGTGATGCAAAGCTTGGATGCAGCTGCTCAGCCATGGAAACTGATACCATGAAGTTGTTCTTGAGTGTCATGTATTGCCAGGGCATGGACCCGAAAGCAAAGACGGGACCCAAGGAATCGAATGTGAAGGAAAGCAAGGGAGCGGAACCGGCAGCAAACTTAAAATGATGTTAATGACAGAGCTGGAGAAACATACTTGAACGTGGACTTATATACAAGAGACTTACAACAATGACAAACAGTTGGTAACAGGGGAATTCCACACAAGGTAGCGTGGGGACGTGGCACATGTGACTTATTTCACAGGTGGCATCCTATCACGGTACCAGGCTCGAATTCAATAAGCTCCTGGGAGCGACCCATTCTTTTGCAAATGTTTGTAGAAGCAGTCTGCATGTCTAGGTGCTTGATTTTATATACCTGTGAATAAGGAAGTGATTAGAACAGCTGAATTCAATGATTTGGAGGGGTGTCCAGATACTTTTGACATGATACACATTGATATTAACACATATGGGTTAAATGTTTATATATTATTATTATTAATAATAATAATAATAATTCAGAATGGCAGGTCACATTAAATTGAAAATGAAAATGCCCTGCCGCAGGCCTAATGATGTTTTAGACATCTGAAAAAAAAACATAAATTAGGAAGCGTAGGTATATATAATTCCTACACGGACATTGCATACTTACATCTATCTAATGGTAAAGCTGCTGTCGAACCACCCAGATATTTTTATCAGACTCTTTCTCTGTCCCACACTGGACACTGCTGTTGTGAGTCAGACAGTATTTATTGTTGAAAATAACGATCCAGGCTCCGAGTGTTCACAGCACTTCCCTTCACGCAAGCCTCCGCTTCCTGCCAGGCACCGTGTGCATGTCCCAGGTGATCCTCACTGTAAGGCAAGTCGTCACATTATGCAAAAGGGCTGAAACTGTCAACTTCCTCCATCAGTCTCAGTTTACTACAGATGTTTGTATTGAAAATGGCATCGAAAATGGAAAAATCCGGAATATAATTGTTCTCTTTCAGATGGAAGCTCAGGAAAATCCCATGTGAACTAAAAGCACTCTATTTAAGAACATGGGCACCATTACAGACCCAGGAAATGCTGTACCTTGGCAAAAGTAGCTCTTTCCTGACCTCAAAGAAGTTTTACTGACAAGAAGGTAATATTATCGGTTCCTCTGTTCTCCCCGTGGACCATTAAAGCAGCACTGTCAGTGCTGCGTTGCATTGTGGGATAGCACACACACACACACACACACACATACACACACACACATAGAGACACACATACAGGCGAGCAAGAAACCTTAGCCGTGCTCTTTAATCAGCCATGCTGCTGTGCGGGTAGACGCTCCTGAGCACTCTATCATTGTGATTCAATCTTGCCAGCCCCATTCCAGCTGTATCTCAAAGCAATGACAGAAATGGTAATTACAAAATAACAAACGTAAAAGCTCCATTCATATTCGCTAGCTTACATTTCCTGTTAACTCCTAGGATTTTCCCGCAAATGCCATTTAATAATGGGCCGCTCACTTATTGTGTTGCCTCTCGCGCTGATGACTATAAATACTACGCCTCTTAGCGGAACAAATAATACTGAGACTTTTGAGGCAGAATGCATCACCTGTTAGCAGGGAGCACCGGAGCAGTCGCTCGTACTGTGACGCGCTGTCACGGAAAATACTATCAAAAATTCAAGGAGTTATCACCTTGGCAATCACCTTCAAATTGCTTCTGCAGACTGAGGAGATGCACTCGCATGCGTAATGCGGAAGAAAAAAAATAATACATAAAAGTTAATACCCAGGAACAACGTTCCTCACCTTTCTGAAAGATTGCATGGAACAGATTTTCAGCTGGCTAAAAAAGCACATTTGAATATTTGGCTTATTTTACATTCTACACTTTAGTAAGCAATGGAGATGTTTCGCTATGGACGCATCATTTCTTGTTTCTGACAGACGCTTCATCGGCGTTTGTCATTTTCATTGCACTCCGAAGCATTGCTGAGTACGTTATTAAAGTTATCCATCGTTAAACTAGAAGGCTTGCCAACAGACGCATTAAAAGCAGAAAGCAAATGATAACTTGATAACAAATGATAAACCCCATAAAAGGCCCTTAGACTATGCAAATAAACTTAATAAGTAATAAACCAATATCTGCTTTACACATTATCCCTACAATAGGTCCAACCATTTATTTAATTTAAATAAAGCAACAAATAATAAAACAAGCACTAATGTTCCCTCGCAGGGTAATAAATCACTGAAGCTTGCATACTCCTCAAATATCCCTTGAGTATATTTCCATCATCTGTACTTCCCAAGCTTCATGGGAAACTAAGAACTAGAAATCAAAAGAAAACCCTGACTGAGGAGCATAAATATAGCATGTTGGTGCCCAGCAAATAACACATGTGCATCACAGTTATTTTATCGGCTGCATCTTCATCATGCCGCGTCCAAATCAACACCATCTTCCACCACTTTGACGTCCTATATGGGGGGTGGGATCGCTGGCAGCAGATGACAGCCGGAATAATCCCTCTAGGGCCCCCCCTAGCTGACGAAAGCCCCACCGCACGCAAAGGCACTCATGCACAAAAATCGCAGAAGTTTTAAAATTTTAACGGCTGAAAGTAGGTTAAGCACAGGCATGCCGGTGAGCAGAATCTCCCCAAAAGCACGATAACTCCCTATATTCTCAGAGTGCACTGTGTGTGCCTGTTAATGATGCACACACACATTGCAAGGCTTTATCCACACAAAATACAGCTGAGAAGCAAGAGAAATATTGTGGCTATACCGTAATCGTTAGTGTACCGATACCATGTATGCCTTCTAATTCATATACACTTTGAAAATAACAAAAAGATAGTTAGATTGGAAAATAACTTTACACACCAGAAGCATAGTATTCAACGGATACTTAATATGCACCAATTAAATTTTCTTTCAGTCCACCTAAATTTAAAGCCATGCAATACCACCCCTGCTTACAGCTGCGCATTTTTTGTCCAGGAAGGAACAGAAGGGAATGATGGGAAATTCACTCTCTGAGTCATGTGACCTCGCGTGCATCATGCAATATTAAACACCCCTGTGTGATGTGGGCTCGGTTTGTTACCCAGCATGCCTACAATCAGCCTCTGAGAAAGAGGGATCATGCGCGTGCACCGCGTGCAGCCCGGACTCCCGTCCACATGGAGACGCGGCGTCGGGCTTCGGACACGTGGACCACGTGCAACTCACTATGATCTCACATCCAGCTCAGCAAAACTGAACTCATCCACTGGCCATCAGTCACTCAGGTGAATTACGACACAATCTTGATGGAATCTACAAAAAAGCACAAAGCAGAGGATCATATGTGAAACGTGGGCAGCGAATGGCTCCGAGGGCCGGGACTCCGTGCCCGTGACCATACAGCCCCCGGTTTAAATCTTGGGTTCGGCAGAGTGATTTCACTTCAAGGCCAGTTCTTACAAGGCTAACCCCGCTTTGGAAAATCCTTGTTGCTAAGTATAAAAGCATCGACTAGAATGCATACACTGTACTGCCATTGCATGCAGGCTGCTTCCGGGGTCAGGCTGACCCCACACTGGATAAACAGACATTAAAGATGGACACACTAATAATAAAAACAGGGACAATAATTAGATCTGGCCTCTGGTGTCACACTGGTCTTCCTCCCACAGACTAATTCCAAGCAGGATGCTCCCCTGCCTTGTACCCTGTGCTACCTGGGAAATGCTCCATCTCGCCTCCACCACTCTGTACTTCGTATGTCTGTTTTTATATATATATGTTTAACATACATATATTTCCACCACCATCCAAAGACTTTAGAGCAGAAGGGAGCAGACAGGCAGCCCACAGAGCTGCTTAAGAGGAGTGCAGAGGCCCCTCCCGCAGTCAGACGCACCACTGCGCCGCTCCCCTTTCCCCTTTACACACTGCATGTGCCCAAGAAAGCCTTATGCAGTGCAACTGTAACGCAATTATCACACATAATACAGAGGCAGGCGTGATCCTCCTGGCTTAGAGCAAAAAGAACGCACATGGTGATAACGAATTAGCCTAGCATGCAGCAGGATAGAGGATAGAAACATACAGATACACAGTGAGTCCAGTACCAACAATGTATACTAGATTTTCAATCTGCTCTTAAAGGTCATGTTTCACCCTCTTGATAACGAGAGATTCCCTTTTAATTACAGTGTTGTGCATTATTACAATTAAACGAGAATCATGTCGTTAAATTAATTGAGGTTTTAGATGAAAATTGGTGGCATGGCTGACTAACCCCCTTATCGCAGAGCCACCCCCCCCCCCCCCCCCAAAACCCTTCTGATCTTCTGATTGAGGGAGGCAAACCGTTTACATATATGGAGTATAAAAGGAGATTGTCAGGTGGGGAAAAGTAGTGATTAAAATCCTCAAATCTATTAGTAAGCCGGTGGTTGGCCCAGCTACTTAGCAATAACGAAGCTGAATACAGAAGACAGAACCATGTTGCCTCAATATTTTTATACATTATTTCTAGTTTAAACAGCAGCAGCTCCCCTGCTTTCACATTCGAGTGAAAGTCAGTAAATATACTGTCTGCAAAGGAATCAGAACTGAAAAAGGTAATAAAAGTTAATGACAAAATGGAACCTGTGGATCTGCACCATTAGCACATGCATGTTCAAAGATAAAGATAGCTAACGCTATTAATACCCATTAGTTGGAACAAATTTGTATAAATATTATTACAATACCTTCGCAGCACTGCATAAATCTGACAGGTATTTAATACCTTTCCGTTAATATGTTATTATGTATTAAAAAGATTAAGTAGTCGAACAGGGTGATAATGAAATGTAAAAACATTCTCAGATAATGCAGGACAAGGTGGTATTAAAACAGTTTTAGGTGACAAATAGCATTTTTTTGCTGCAGTGTATAAGGCTCTTGCGAAATTGCATAATCCTCTTTACTTCAACAAGCTTACTGTCCATACTGATCTCTCTCTGTCTTCAAGGTTAATGTCCAGACTGATATCCCTCCTTACATCTTCAAGCTTACTGTCCATACTGATCTCTCTCTGTCTTCAAGGTCAATGTCCAGACTGATATCCCTCCTTACTTCTTCAAGCTTACTGTCCAAACTGATATCCCTTCTTGATTCTTCAAGCTTACCATCCATAATGATATCCCTCTTTCTTCAAGCTTACCATCCATACTGATATTCCTCTTTCTTCAAGCTTACCATCCATACTGATATCCCTCTTTCTTCAAGCTTACCATCCATACTGATATCCCTCTTTCTTCAAGCTTACCATCCATACTGATAGCCTTCCTTCTGTCCAGTCTACATGAGCCGCACGCTACATCAAATTACCGATTAGCTCAGCAAACATTTTCGCCCATCACCCACACACAGAGATTCAAGACTATAAAAAGTAACCTTCCATCAGGCCGATCTTCTGCCATCTGGCTATATGTTGACCATCTTAAAATGCTTTGCTCACCATCACAGATGAACATTTTTAGTGAGCCACTCTGGGTTAAGTACCCTGACCAGATGCATAATCATCAAATCCTGGAAAAATATGCTGATTTTAAGTGCTTATGCTTATACGTCTTCATTCCCATCCACTTTGGGACCCACAGAAGGTTTCTGCTGGGCTTCAGATTCAGGATAACTGGCTTGCTAACCTGGACCATGTGTTGATGCCTGATATTGGTGTCAGGCAGTGGGATGCTGGGGTGTGGCTGGTAACTGTGTGAATGCCAGTGGGACCAAATGCAGATGTAGGATCCTCTCTAACTAAACTGGACAACCTGACTAAAATGCTGTTATTTTATCACTAAGAATAACAGGTAAAATAATGCTCGGAACAGAAATAAAGTGCAATCATGTTTTCATATTTCTTATTACCAAATAAAAACCAACCAAATTGGTTTAGCCATTTATGCACATTTTAACTTGCACTTCCGAACTGGGGGTGTAAAGAGCTAGAGTACTCGTAAAGTAAACCAGTAAGCAGGCAAGAGGCCGAAGTAAATGGGTGAGACTAAGTGTGGAATTAACCATTTCATCTGGCCGGTAGGATAGACATGAGTCTGGAGCTACTCCAACAATCTGGATGCCAGGTGTGTATGTACAGTTTAACCTGTTAGCAGGAAAGCAGAGTGCAGCAGCCAAATGGGAGGTGCGTAAGGCAGAGATGAGTGTACAGCAGGCTGTGGGCTCAGCTCCCAGGTGGCTGAGGTGGGGCGACCAGACCCAGAATGCAAATGGAAACCCAGGAAGTGGAGCATCCGGGAAAGGAATGCGGTGATACCCAACATGCAGAAACATTACCCCTGCTGACCAAATGCGTACCGGTGATATAAGGGACAAAACTACACTGGTGGAACAAAAGAGTCCTTAAACATTCATCATCAGTGCTCTAGATTCATGTTAAAAGGCACAAATCTGAAAAGGTCTATGGTTCCACAGGTTAAGACAGGTTGGTCTGTGATTGGAAGGTCGCTGGTTCAAATCTTAAGCCTGGCAGATTGATTTCACCATCAGCGAAGGCCCTTAACCCCAATTGCTCCAGGGACACTGGCTGACCTTGTTCCCTGATCCTCACTTGTACATTTCTTTGGACAAAAGCGCCGGTTAAATAAAAATAAATAAATAAATAGACTTGGACCCCCAGGGTCAAATTACCATCTAAGACGGCAGTGTTCACGCAACCTTCATTTCACATTGTAGGCACAATGTAATAGCATGGGTCCAGGCAAGCCAAATGATTTTGCATGGATGTCTGCACAACAGCAAAAACATTATATACATGCCCCAATTTAGCACAGTCTCTGTTTAAACTGAGAAAATTAGCCGAAAGCCAAGAGGATCTCTGATAGTGTAGGACAGGACAGTTAATTCCCATGTTAAAAGTCTGACACCTGTGTAAGGGTCATACTGTACTTCACTGAAACGAATGCAAGTGTCCATGAACCCCTCAGAGATTGCTACTGGGTTCTCCAGCTAATTTAATGTACTGCATTTTCAATGAGCAGTTTTTAGCCAGAAAATCAAGAATTTGCTGCTACATTTGGGGTGTGGAGTAGATCAATAGGCAGACTGCTCTGCCTTTTTTGGGCCACAGCGTGTCAGAAAGATGCTGGGTGGCAAAATGCATGAGGAGTGTCGTCTTTGAATGACTAAACAGCAGGAACAGACAGCATTTAAAGAGAAACAGCACGTTTGATGCAAGGGGCTGCATTAGTTCAACTGAGGTATTTTCTCAACATAATATAATGATTTAAAAATGCACTCTGTAACCAAAATGGAGTTAAATTAGCTTTTACCAACATGAAGGGCCATGATTACCAGCTCTCTGCACAGGTAAATGATTTAAAAGCAAACAGGACAGAAACACAGCAGTCTTCACAGCATGTCAGTTCATAAATGTCCTGGTTTTCAAAACTTTGGGATCAGGCTTGGAGGAAGCTCTGTATGTTGTACTATGTGTAGAAGATACCCGAAATGGAATGAAATTTAACAGCTTATCACGTTCAGCCTTCAATTTTTCAATTTTTTTTCCTTTAAAGATTGCTGATAAATACACATTTTACAACTGGGAGATTCCAGGGCGGCACTAGGAGTGGGCTCACGGGGATTAAGCCCCAAAAATCAATTCTACAATCTGTCATGGCGTTATGATACGACGGTATCTGGGCTAAAGACGTGGGTATCCTCTGACCCCCAAAAGCGCCCCCTGCTGGCAGAGCTTCAGCAGGATTGCGGCGAACTGAAGTCTTCGGTTTACCATCAGACTGCTGCCATTCTCTAATGTTTGTTGACCACCGACTCAAATAAAACAATTAAACGAAGGTGCTTAAATGTCACCGGCGTGGAAAAAAAAGCTACATAGGAGGTGAGCGTGATGCGGCGTCAACCGCAGGTTTTTGCCGCCACCGCCAGATAAAACAAATATCAGACCATGACATAGAATGGTAATGCTTGTATAATTTTAAGACATTTATCTTACTTAGCACTACAAACATGACGGAGTTTTATGGTTAATATGTTTCTCCGATCATCCTGGCCCTGCCAGGTATATTTATTGGTGTATTTATCTTGTTTTGACTTGCAGCTGCTGCTTAGGGTTTTGTACAGTATCTGTAAGGAGCAGCAACACCCCATTGCTTACGTGTTACACGCCAAGGTGCTGCACCAGCGGGGATAGTCTTCCATATCTACACGTACAGGGCTTTAATATATCGAGAGCGCACGCAGCGATATTCCGGGTCACTCCCTTTATGTAACGCTTTGAAATAGATTCAGCTTAATAATATCACCCTCTCTGTTAAGCTAAACAAGGGAATCCTGCCGTCCTGTCAAAAGACCTTCTAGGAAGGAATTATACAGTTTATATATAAACAGGCTATATATTTCTATCTGTACAGCTGAGGGTATTCTTTTACCTAAAGCCACTATGGGCCACTTAAAGAACTACACGTAAAGTCTGTCACATTATGTATATACGTACTTAATATACTTAAAACTGTATATAAGAAATTCACAAAAAATTATGCATATGTTACCTATTAATTCTGGGTGTAATCCATATAAGACACAAGGCTTTTTTTATACAGGGTGAGCTACAATTCTGGATAAAAGGAGGACAATCTGCTGTAAAGATCCTATCTGGCCCCTTTTCTCATATTTGAGCAGGTGGCTAAATCAGCACTGCCTGCAACATGAAAGCAAATGCAATCAACCTTAAAACAATCTTGATCTAATAAACAGAGGAGCTTTCTCATGAGGATCAGTAACTAAATAAAATGCAATCATGTTCCTCCCGCAGCAGATTTTAATCTATTTCTTAGTTAGTTCGACTTACTCTCTCTGCACTCTTCCAGCCGCTGAACCAGCAGGTTTGATTGGAGGTGCTGCGGAGTCCTCCTTACACCAGGAGCGGCCCATGCGCAGGCTGAGTGTTTGAATGCATCACCTCCCCTCTCTGTCGCGTAATACACATCCCACCTTATTCTGAGGCACTTGTGCAAGTTGCTGACTGTCAACACCACTCCGCATTGCTTGCATATTCCATCAGTTTTCCCCAAAAATGTCTCAGACATCCCGTCTGTTATGAGTTTAGCAAAGGTTACCGTTCCTGTGATCGTACGATAAGATGCATTTCAGTATCTGGCTCACTAACAATAAAGGCTCCATTTGCTTTGCCGCTGCAAGCTTGCAGAATGAGGAGAGCAGATGGACGTGTGGGGAGGCGGCGGGTAGGAGAACCAGGCCCTTCACTCACCTCTGATTAACCACGTGAATGAAGCACAGCTACCAGGCCGGCATCCAGAAGTGACCGGGAGCAATACTCAGGCTCTCGTGGATTTTCCATCCTGCGTGTGAGAAACTTTGCCTTGTGCCGTCTTCAGACTTCATAAAAGTGACCATTAAACTAAATACCCATTTAAATCAACTGCCAGTGCTACCTTCAAATGCAGCGCAGGTCAGCTACAGCAACCGAGTCTGGTCTTCCTGAGTGCCTGAGCGTTCCTGAGGCTAGCCCAGAAAAACCTACAAAACAGCGCGTAAGGTGGCCATCAGCCTCATTATCCGTTTAAAACACAAACAAAAACTAGCGATTAGCATAAACAAACACGAGTGATTAATTTGTTTGGAACCCAACAGATTTTGAGATTAAGAGTCCTTGTTTAATTTCGCCACACAACTGTCAGAGGACTTTCTGCCTGTTCTGTTGTATGCTCCGGGAATTTGGACTCGATTCAGTGACATCAACCATTATGCAGCTATTTTTAAGAACATGGGGAACTTATTGTGTTGGATGTCATCTGCCTACTATTTCTGGTCATTGCTAGCAAGCACGTTAAACATCATATGACTGTAGCGTTTGCCTTTATTTATTTATTAGGGATGGGACTGAAAAAAGACACTATAACTACTTCAATGGTCATCTATGGTATCAATCATATACTGTATCGCCCAAATGTTTTTACATCAGGCTACTGCACTGGCTACTGCACCACTGTATGTGAAACCTTTCTGCAGTAAAGAAAAGAGACACTTAACTGAGGTCAGACAGATTTTCACTTGGTTAAGTCATTACCGGCATGGATCACACCAATCCTCTACGTCTCACTGACAGCTACATCAACAAGGCTTGTTGACAACGCAGTGAACAGCTTCTACTTCAGTCCTGGGATTGGACAGTGTGCTGTGGTGCTTTGACAGGGACTCTGCATTCCAAGAAACCAGTCACATCCATTACTAAGGAATTCTGAAAAAATAACAGTGAAGTCCACTAGATATGCAGTGGAGTGTACAATGTTTACTACACTGTTTACTGATCATTGTTTATTATTTATGACACAGTATCGTTAATTATTTATTGTCTATTAATGTATATATGTCTTTTTCACTATCTAAATGTGTGTGTTGTGTTACTACAAACTTGAAATCTTCTCCTTCATTTATTAATGCATTAATCAACGTGTTATGTTGGGTGTAAACTTATATTTGCCAATAAATACAAATAAAACAAGCAGATATACATCAAGACTGGTGTTTATTTAGCCTGTGTTCTCAGGTGTGGGAAGGGGGAGAGTTGTTTTCTGTGGAGGGGGCTGCCCACTTGTGCCTGCTGTTGTGTCCTAAAGTACCTGCTGCTGCTGGCTTTCAGACTGTCTCTGCCCGGTTAGCCGCTCCTCCAAATAAGCTCAAAGGGGACCTGTCTTTGTCTCCCCTTCTCTTTCTTTTAGGATTGCAAACCTTTGTCTGCCTTCCCTGAGCCTCAAAATGCTGTCTCTTGCTCTATGTGTGACCATAATTCGGCATATTTTGTGAATCAGGTCTTGTATTGTTTTATTCTATTGTTGGTATTTTTTGTGTGTTTTTGCTGTAACTATGTGCACGGTGACATGAATATCCTTATAAGAAAAATACCAGCATTAAATAAATGTTATATAAGAAAACACTAGACCTGCCCCTTAATGGGTGATTTTCACCTCTTTGAATACAGAAGTTATTTGTATCACAAATGGGGATTGTAAAGAAGTGAATATGAGCTCATATAATGGGTAATATATTACACACATTAATGTCACCAACAGTGAACACTAAAACGAATAAACAAAAATGTTTTTATCTTTTATTTTCTTGTAATTTTATGAATCATGTTTGCAATGGGGAGGATTTATGGTCCGAAAGACATAAATGTTCCTCTGTCTGCTCTTCCCCCAGGTAACACTGCATGCAGAGTCTGCTTTTCCCCTTGGTAACACTGCATGCGGAGTCTGTTCTTCCCCTTGGTAACACCACATGTGGAGTCTGCTTCTCCCCTTCGTAACACTGCATGCGGAGTCTGCTCTTCCCCGACGTAACACTGCATGCGGAGTCTGTTCTTCCCCTTGGTAATACTGCATGCGGAGTCTGTTCTTCCCCTTGGTAACACCGCATGTGGAGTCTGCTTCCCCCTTTGTAACACTGCATGCGGAGTCTGCTCTTTCCCTAGGTAACGCTGCATGCAGAGTGTTCTTGCCCTAGGTAACGCCGCATGCAGAGTCTGCTCTTCCCCTAGGTAACGCTGCATGTGGAGTTTGCTCTTCCCCTACTTAATACTGCATGCGGAGTCTGCTCTTTCCCTAGGTAACGCCGCATGCAGAGTCTGCTCTTCCCCTACTTAATACTGCATGCGGAGTCTGCTCTTTCCCTAGGTAACGCCGCATGCGGAGTCTGCTCTTCCCCTACTTAATACTGCATGCGGAGTCTGCTCTTTCCCTAGGTAACGCCGCATGCGGAGTCTGCTCTTCCCCTACTTAACACTGCATGCGGAGTCTGCTCTTTCCCTAGGCAATGCCACATGCAGAGTCTGTTCTTGTCCTAGGTAATTCTTCTTGCAATGTATACTCTTGTTGGCTCCAAACATCCTCTCGTTGAGTTGCCACCGCAAGAAGGCTGAGGCCAGTGATACAGATCAGTTTTCTTTCTAATTCCGATTTCTGACCATCACAAGTTTGGAAGGGACTGGCTCATATGCATTGCTTCAGAGCGTTCTTTTTCATTTTCTACCCAAAAGTGCATTCATATATTGATAGAATCGACACTGGGATTTTTCCCAGCTACCAGCTAAACATTCACGCAGTACACGATCAAAGGGAGCCTACTGAAAACCACTGGGCTCCATTTGGAAAGGCCAATCTGCACGCCTTTGGGCTGCGGGAGGGCGCTTCTCCAAGATGGGGAGAACATGCAAACGCCACACACACAGTGGCAGGTGGAGCCAAATCCCTGGCCCTAGAGGTCACAGCGCCACCTGCTTAGTCATCCTGCTGCCCGGCTTGCATGTTTCCCCATTTCTCCAGAAGACTGAGAGCTGGTCTCCTCTTCCGGGCCAGCTGCCCCCGCAGCTCTTTTAGTAGGTAATGCCGGTCATATCTGACAGCTTCATTCTGGTCGGATTGTGGGTGAATCTTATTTAAAACTGAGGGTGGTGTGGTGACTCTGAGGCTATGGATCTGTGACAGCAATCAGGAGGTTTGGTTCAAATCCCATGAATGCCAAGAGTGATTCTACTCTGTTAGGCCCTTGAGCAAAGCCCTTAACCTGCAGTTGCTTCATCCTGGGTATGATGTTAATCTCCATCCAGCTCTATAAGGAGGTCCTTCAACTTACAGGGAATAACTTAGGGGTTGGTGGCAGGATTGGCACTCCATCTACCAGAAAAAAAAAACTCATAGAGGTCCATCCTGAATAGTGTGATGCTGAGCTATCGCACACTGCATGGCTGCACTCAGGTTTGTCGTGTGGTGGGTCAGTACCTGCTCTTTACCTCTGCCTTATTTAAACACATGGAAAATAGGATACATATTATGTGGAAGCAGCCTAATTCTCTTCAGTATGCATTTCTTGCATGTTTAAGAAAGCTGTGCATAATATTTTAACGCAATTCTACACAAAAATGTTACATTTTTAAGTCTTTTTTTCAGTTGTACTTGGCTAATTAAGCATCCATCCAGTGGCCATTGGTTCTATAATGGAATAATTATAAAATCATCACACTAATTTGTTTGCTTAGTATTAGGTATATTCTAACTCTTTTTAATCAATTGTACACAGAGATACAGGCAGAGATATATTAGCAGAATGAAATATTGGTTAATATCATTATTGGCCAATGTTTGCTACAAATCAAGACATCAGCACCGGTCTAGTGTGTCAATCTTAGTCAATACTGCCAGCCAATATTTAGACTTTACAGGTTAGCTGCTTATCAGTATTGGTTATCAGTATCGGTATCGATTATTGGTATCTGTAACATTAGACAAAAATACATTGGCTATCGGTATGGATCAAAATTTTCACATTGGTGCGGCACTACGTTCAATGTCTGCACAGATATTGTGGAAGATTGTGGCATAAAGTCCTCCCATATGACCAGAACTGAGGCAGAGGATAGCAACGCAGAAAGACCATCCTAAGAATAGGGCACAGAATGGTGAAGAATTACCCACTAAAAAATCCCAAATAAAAAGAAAAAGAATGTTTTCAAATAAAACAATGCACGAGATATTTAAATAAAACCCTAATACCCTAGGCCCACAGGTACGCCAACACTATACTTTTAGTATCCGCTCAGCTGACCCCAAATAAAGTGCTAACGAATGAATTAGTCCAATCATGGATGGCTGGGTTTTATTAATTGAGGGGTCTTTGGGAATGGAACAGGTAATCAATCGCCATGCTACCACAAACAATAAGTCAAACCTAGCCGTGATATTGCTGTGCGTGCCGCTGGGCCTGGATCCCATGAAATCATCCAAGCCCATATAAGGACAGCTGGCGGTGTGCTCCAGGGTGAAATGCTATTGGTTTTCACTAAAATCCATTCGCTTTTGAGTGAGGCAAGATCACGATGTCGGTTTTGTCCAGATTTCCTGAAAATGATCACTTCTGACAGGACTGTTCCAGGAATGACGTTCTGATAGCACATTTCTCTTAGTCTGAGGATCTTTTCCAGCACCCGGCCTAATAAATCAGAGCCACCAATGGGACAACTGTGGTCTGGTTGTTGCTATAAAACACATTTTTGGAAAAGTCCAAAGGGTAAAAGATAAATAAGGGAGGGTAAAAAAAAGGCTTTGTTCTTCATGCCTACAGAAAAGCTGTGCTGACACTGTAGTCTTTATCTGGCCTCAACAGGTCCACATCTCTCTCTCTCTCTCTCTCTCTCTCTCTCTCTCTCTCTTTCTTTGTCTCCTCCCTCCTGATTCATCTTTATTTCTCCACATCTTCAACCACCTCACATAAGAAGTACCCCTTCTGCTTTAACTGGGACTGGAGATCAATTTAGCCACCCGAAAATAACTTATTTTCTTGGTCATTAACTTTTTAGATCAATGACATTTCCTGTGGCTTACGTAGAGCTAATATGTAAATGTCATAACATGTATTACTTATCCGGCTTGCATTAGCTAACTTGCTGAAGATCGTTTAAAATTGCTAAGAACATTCAGAACGGCTGAGACCCTGCACCCCAGGTGTGCTGCTGGTGACCATGCAGATCCTGTCCTTTTAACTCTGATTAACCTCTCAGCAAAATTAAATTAATAATTGCCCTCAAATTATACAAAGTCATCCACAGAGATGATTGTGGGAATGACTGTGGTAACCTGTAGTCTTTAATGGAAGCGTTTTATTGCATGAAGATGACTGTGCACATCAAGCAAACATGGTGAAATAATGAGGTTTAAATTTGACATTTCTGTAGCAAACCCACAATTATGCTAAAAACAAATTGCGGTGAATTTTTGACGCATTGTGAAAACAATGGTAAATACCCTTTCTATCCTCTGACCAAAGGCCGGGAATTCGGCCCTGTTTACTGTATAGTTTGACCTATCCAATAGCAATGCATCTCTTAATGCAGTAATTCAGCTACTATACACATATGGCTCCTGCTTCTTCTAATGCGATGTTTACGTAACTCCTCAAGGTAAACAGTGCAACAAATAAATAGATTAAATTGTACAAAAAGGAAAACGCTAACACTTAAATGCAAGTTCTCTTCTATGATTAGCAATAAGCCTTCGGGGACCTATGAGTGAATTTTGAATAACTGGTTTTGACCTGAATCTTGCCACTATTGATTCAAACAGCACTCATACAAAGCCATCATGTTGTTTTACAAGTAAAATAAAAAAAAGAAAATACTGCTGAGTATGTAATACTTTCTAAAAGATGAGTGAACTAGTTCTTGCTTGGTCCCATGGTATGGTGAATGTATAACCTATTTGTCAACCATTTTAAGAGCCCTGTGCTGTGATTTTCTGTCCCCATGGTATTGTTCAGGGCTGTAAAATAATTTAGAATGATTCTGAATTAATTTTTTAGTCATTACACTTCATTCTGTAAGAGAAGGCGGCAGCTCCGTCGAGGCTTCATTTCAGTGTGTGACTGGGTGTCACACTAGAGCATAATCCACCTTGCATCTTCACTACACCATCGGCTTACAGTTAAGGTGCTCGACATATGAAACAATGTGAGCAGAACATCTCACACAGTGTGTACAAGAAAAGCACAACGGTGAATGTCAGGGAGATTTTTCTGAGAATGTCCTAGATCTGGCCACAGGAAACATGTAAAATGTTAAGGTTCTGAGGCAGGTAATTAGGGGGTGTTTTACAAGATTGAGATTTTAAAATACTTTGCAAATGGTGTTACGCAGCAGTCTGACAGCCAGATGTATTGCCCTGTTAATCGTTGGTGAGGCACAGTGGGCAAAAGATAGAGAGAAATGACAGAATAATGAGAAGATAAAGAGAAGCAAAGATGAAGAAAATTAAGCTGACTCTAACACAGGGAATTCTGATTGGACATCCAAACAGCAGCAAATCAGCTGACCGCAAAGCAAGCACTAAGGACAGTGCACAGCAAACATCCCACAGATTCATAGCATAAATACACTGTTATAACTATAGTATTAGTTTTTACTAAAAGAACCATCCAGCAATGAGACAGAACATAGACCTCCAAAACCTCTCAAGCAACTAACAAACACCATTTCACCCCAGTGACAAATTCCCAAGCAGGAACTGACATTCGACGGTTAGACAAACTAGCAAAAAACACACAATTGCCTTTTGTACTCTTAGTGTGCTAGAAATTTATTTATTAGATGTATTATCATGTAATATAAATAACTATCATTTGGTACTGATGTTGCTAGAGGAACACAAAGCAATAGACCAAAAACAGTGGCCATCAGCATATTAAATTTCTTTGAATGGAATTCTAGATTGTAGCTGTATTACCGTCTACATTTCAGTGGTATTCTATACTGCAGCAAGTAGAAACGAACTGGAAAAGGTTTCCATGTATACATAATTACTGAAACATCCGAAGACCATCCTTCATTCAAACAAAGAAATATACATACAGGGATTGTGAGCCTGCAAGTGAAAAGCCCTGCAGTCATTTTCCTCATTTTACACTGCCATTTATTTCACTCCACAGCTATGAGCAAATTTATATTCAGATATTTTATTCCTGGGTCTCTAAATTGTATTGCATGAGTCTTGTTGGCTTTAACTATTTCACCACCTCTAAATATTTTGTTCATCTTAAGGAGATTTTGTACATTTAGTCATTTCTAGGAATCAAATTTAATTGATTTAATTTCATTTATGCTGGAGTATTTTCCATACTGCAACATTAGCCCACACCACTTGAAACAATTAGCATTGTTTAACATTATTTTAACTAAAGCAGGTTTTCCAGATTAAAAAAAAACTAATCCAGTTTCCTGCCTACAGTACTGACTTTGGCAGTCAAAGGATATGTTTAAAGGTATTTGTCTTGGCATCTTGGCATTAAGTGTACATTTACTCAGAGGAAAAGATGTACATTTTAACATTACAACAATTAACATTATGGCAAATGAACAGTAACAGTAACACAATAAAAACTAACAAGAATTTCTATTGTTCTCCGAAAAATTGTTGATATCTTGTTATATGGCTAGATGAACACCGCTTCAGTTCAGTGCTGTGCTAGTAGATTAGTCAAGGAATAGTTACTGTAAATGATGTGGTGTCATTAGGAGAGATTTTGAAATGGCTAAGCTGGCACACTTTAAAAAAACTGATTACCATAGCCTTACACCAACATGAAGATCATTTGCACTTCATTTTGACTGCCTACAACTTTTGCACGATGCTGTATGTTTATAAAATGTACTCAAGTATCTGTTCTGAGTCCACCTGGGTGTCAAAACCCACATCAGTGCATTGCTAATTAGTTTCCATAAGCTCAAAGTTGTATCACACAACCGCAATGCCACAGTATGCAAAATACTGCTTCAAAGGGTCTCCGGAAAACCATATGTGCTCCTCTTTCTTAGCGCTACTGGCCACGGCCATCTGGTTTCCTCAGACACAAATAGCTGATTTAATTAACAATGAATCTGCATGTGGAATTCACAAAGTCAATCACATAAAGCTACCTGGGAGCTCACAAAATAAAACCATAACCCGCCTATCCCAACAGCTAACAAGCCCAACTTCAGAAGAAGTAAGAAGGAGTACTGCTGTGGACAAACTCACAATAGCAAAATCAGATGGAACTATGTGAGAAAATCTATTTTGTACAAATTGTGACAGGTGAAGGGACATTTGCTGCTCTGAAATGTCATGGTACTTTGAGCTGTATTATTTTATTTTATTTTTTTTACGAAAGGCTAAAAGTATGTCCTGGCAACGCAAAAGTCAGCTGTAAGTATATTAGGGACATATCTGCAGTACTTTAATGCAAGAATGACTGCTTATAGAGCTGACAAGAGGATATGATGGAGAGGATCTAGAACTTCCTCCTAAATGGCTCCAGAAAACCTTCCTACAGTCCTTAAGCCATTAGGCAATTTACATGTTAAGTGGTTGTGTCTCCATTAGGATAGAAAAGAAGAATCGAGCAAGAATCTCTTTGGCACATGTCATCTTACATACCAGTTGCCATGGAGTATCTAACGTGCAAAAATGATCGATTCAGGAGTTTCCGTTATATCCTTGTGCCAAGTACTAAGTTATGCAGATTCTTACTACAGACGATTCCTCAGCTTAATTTTGATGCCAAAAACCAAGATGAGGGCTGAAGTGAAGTTGAATTTCAATCGACAGCCATTATAAGGGCAATCTTTGGAAGGTGACTCATTTCACTGCAATAAGAGTGGTGTTCAATTTTCATACAGCAGTTCAAAAGCTGGCGTATTGTATTTGGTATCGACAATCACCCCACTTTGCTACCCGTCATCAACACATAATGAGTCTGATCAACTGGGCAGGCCTAGAGTATCATACAGTATGAACACAGTCACAGAATTACACTGGTATCATATCCAAGCTATCATGCGAGATACCTTAGGCTATCCACACCCACATACACGACCACACAAAGACACCCACATAAACTCACAAAACACACTCAAGCACCTACAGCCACCCTGAAATGTTCGATCACCAATACAAAAATGCCTTAAAAGATATATACCAAATATACAAACACATATACAATATGGACAAAAGCATTGGAACACCTGGCCATTACACCCACAGGAACTTTTATGACATCTCATTCTAAATCCATCCATTTATTTTCTGAAACTGCTTGTCCTATTTAGAGTTCTGGGGGGTCTGGAACGTATCCTAGAAGCTATGGGCGCCTCCCCCTTCATCCGAAATCCATAGGCATCAAAATGGAGTTGGCCCCCCTTTGTAGCTATAACAGCTGCCACTCTTCTGGGAGGGCTTTCCACAAGACTTTGGAGTGTGTCTGTGGGAAT
>JAABNY020000038.1:8658979-8704650 GCA_015164015.2 Brevimyrus niger
CGCGGGGGGTCCGGAGCCTATCCCGGAAGCAACGGGCACGAGGCAGGGAACAACCCTGGGCAGGGGGCCAGCCTATCGCAGTATATATATATATACACACACACACACACACATTCTATAGCAGATATGATCATTGACATATATAATTCTGCAGTGGGGTGTGTTTGTGTGTGTGTGTCTGTGTGTGACAGAGAGAGAGAGATGCATCCCAACCAGGATTTACCTTTGCCTTGGCCCCTGTACTGCCTGGGAAAACCCCAGGGCTTGTATGAGCCTTTTCAGACTAAGTGCTGGAAGATGAAGATGGATATTGTTTTTAATTTTATCTCAGTGGACCTGCCAGGGCACAACTTCTGAACCCAGAGTGGGGAAACCTACAGTAATAAGCTAATACCTAATATTTGCTGCAGTACAGCAAAATAAGTGTAGTAGGTAGGCGAGTGTGTTTGGTATTGAAAAAAGCGTGAGGATCCCATTAACCCACTACAGCTCCACACAGATCACTCTCCCTCTGAAATCACAAATTGGTTCCCCACTGGACATATAACTTATTCTTATCTACAGTATGACGGTCATGCTAACAGATCCTCTTTTGTGTAAAGATCCAATGAGGACGGACATCACAAGGCAGACCATGGAATGCTAAATCCAGAGCTTGGTGTCGCTGATTTTAAGAATGATGACACGTCTTTCATGTCAGCAGACCAGATCACAGCAGCAACATCCATACCTGCCTCGTTATTCAGGATTCTACAAGACCTCACTGTCTGGACAGTAAAATCCAGAGCGCATGAATTACAGTCAGGGGCATGCCTAGAAATTCCGGGCCCTCCAACGAAATGTCACCTTGTCCCTCCCAATAAAATTCTCAATGTTGTGTATTCTGTGGCCCCTGTAAAATGCTGGGCCCCCGGAATCGACCAGGGTACGCATGCCCCTATTGTGTCCCTTGTTATAGTTAAAAAAAATATTTTCAAAAACGAAGTCCAATTTGCTTCTGCTGTACCCTTAAAAATACCGCTTTTCTTGAAAATAACCTTGATATAGGCTGCATACAATAACAATGGGCATTAAAGACTTTATACACATTTATCATAATTGTGAAGTAGCGAGTGCTTTTTCACGTTAACCTATCAATGTATAAAGGTTGGTGTAAATTGACCTGAAATTTATTGTGTGGCTTGGTTTTAAATGTAGTCATTGGAGGGGCAGACTGTAACCATTCTGCTGTCCTTGTGCTGCTTGGACACTGCCAAGGATTTCTTGGGAGGGGGGTCCACTGGCCAAGAACATTTTTTCACTGAGCCCACCTGTTCCTTTGTCTCATTCTTATTCCTCAAGAAACCCAACTACAGTAGATACAGTACAAATTTTCACCCCTTTTCCTGTGGCTGTGATTTGCTTGTTTTCCTTTCACTGTCATTTTTCATTGTCGTTCCCTGTTAGCCCCCTTCCTATCCCACCCCTTTAAGCCAGCAATGGAATTCTACATCCCCGTGTGTCAGAGTTTTGTTCGCTATCCAAACTAAAGCCGGTTTCACAGCCACCTGATGACAGCTTTTTCCTTTGCCTTTCGGCTTGCAGTAGACATTTTCAGACACGCTCCATACATGTAAAGTTTAAGCAGTGCAGAGTAATTCTGCAGAATGCTGTAATGTGTGGACATAGATGCATATTAAAATAGCCAGTGGACCATCTCATCAAATTTGTTTCCGGGAACATAAACATCACATGTTGGTCATATCAGCTTAGTGACTCGTTTAGTTTGTGATTATGGGATGCCTATTATTTATTTGATGCATAGTTTTTTATTTGTACATGGTGCATGGTTTTTTACTGTACAGTGCTTCAAAAAGCATCCTCATGATGTCTTACAAAGTTTGATTTAATTTAATTATTTACATATTAAAATACATGAGTTAAGCATTTAGAAGACAGGATATATGGATGGATATAAAGTTTTTTTAAATCCTGTACTTACATACTTTCAATTTTCAAACTTTCAGACATACAAACGAAGAGGACTGTTAGTCCAAATGGTGTTCATTGGGCTCCCGTTTCCTGTCTGCAACGTCAATTTATTTTTCTGCACTCCAGTTCCTCCTAGTACGACTTCTGGCCGCTACTGCCGCCGCTCAGCAGCGTAGCCTGCATACTCCCAGCATCCTGGTTCTTTGTTCTTGCGTATACCCTTAAAATGATGTTGAATAACGACTTACGAACATTTCAAGGTACGAACGGACGTTCGGAACGTAACTCATTTGTACGTAGAGGAGCATCTGTACTAGAATATTTAGTAAGAAAAAAAACACTGCTAAACAAAAACTAGTCAGTGTGCTTCTCAGTTGAAAATCAATATATTTCAACATATTAGGATTTTTCCAACTATTTAGATTAGATATCTGGCTTTTAAATCACTCCATCTATTTTTTTATGGTAAATTAGTGAGCACATGACAATCTATTTTCAAACTTTCTAAACAGAGTTAAGTGGCAAACAGGACAAACCCAACTATCTAGCTTCCTTTACAGGGTCACTGGGATCTTGGAAACTCCTGGGTGTCTCTCCTCAGCTACAGTCACAAACGAAGTACATGTTCATGTTGAAGTTTGTAGAAGTTCGCGTGAAGCACTAACTCCAAACGGCGTCTGGCGGCAGCCTGGGTTTCCTGGGCGGATTGTTTCTGTGAGACGGCCGCCTCTTCACATCCCCGCCTCTCCCTCCTCTGCGTGAAATCGGTGACAAAGACAGAGCATGTCTTAATGTGTGCTTTCACATAACCAGTGCAATTGATCTGTAATTTCCTACATTGACATTTAACTGGATATCTTATTTAGGGTTGCTTCTTCATGATGATTGAATATCACCCTTAAAAAGAGACCAGATTATTTTTTTCCAGTCTCATAGATGCTCAGCTGCACTTAGATGTATTTGTGTGAAGACTGAGTGCCAAGTCTTGTTTATAACTGCTGCTTATTAGATGATAGATGATTGTGAGGCATATTGGATTGGTCCCCATGTCTCTCATCCTTGTGACTGGGATTTGCCAATGATTTCCCCTTCACTTTGCCCCTGGTCTGTGGCTCAGCAGGTTGGCTCACTGTGCCTGTGATTAGAAGGTTGCAGAGTCAAATCCCATGCTTGGCAGAATAGTCACATTGCCAGCAGGCCCTAGAACAATGACCCTAGCCCCTGGAAATGCTCCAGGGGGGTCAAATGAATAACTAAGCCTGCGTTCAGACCCGAAGCTTCCCCTTATCTGGATGTATGCCTCAAAGGAGAGCTCAATCGGATATGCAAAAAATAGCTTTCCAATGTGACTGTACAAATAGCAAATAAAGCATGATTTCAGTGACCCCAATGTCAGTCCAAAAACCTTTAGCCACGCCCAGCTTACTGCCCCTTCTTATTCTCCCCTAGCATCAACATTGTGCTTATTTTCCTTGTTTTTTTATACAACACTTTTGATTTCTAAAGCAAGCATCTTTTTTGCCAATGCTGGAAACTGGACTCTACCTGCTACCGGACTGAACGTGGACCAATGACAGCCTAAAATGTGATTTAATTAATGACACTGGCTGGGAGCGGAATGAGACAATTGCTTTGTGTTTCACCGTAAATGGTTTGATTGTTATGGTTATTCATAAGAAACTACCTGTTTGATTGCATTTCTCTGCCATGTGATAAGTGGCAGTTATTTTCTATTGCACTGTTTATGTGTGCGGTGATTTAGTCAGTAACATACATAATTATTTAAATGCTTATTATTGTAACATTTTCAGAAATTTGATATCAAACCACAGAATCCTGAGAGACAGTCTGTTGCTGCTGGCCTCTCTCTCTCACTCTCTCTCTCACACACAGACATATACATACAAACCTCCTTCAGTTATACATTCATACAATCACACATTCACCCCAGCAGAGTAGAGGTAC
This sequence comes from Brevimyrus niger, assembly GCA_015164015.2. Taxonomy (NCBI): domain Eukaryota; kingdom Metazoa; phylum Chordata; class Actinopteri; order Osteoglossiformes; family Mormyridae; genus Brevimyrus; species Brevimyrus niger. Next base: position 8,662,916 of record JAABNY020000038.1, read on the forward strand.
TTGTCTTCTGACCTCTCCCCTCCCAGAAACATACACCCCCCCCATCTTTCATTCAGCACCACTGCTGTTTTCCTTTGATCGCACAGCTCTTCAAACGGTCTCCATAGAACTGTTAGATCTTTGCTTCCCTTTTTTTAAAGGATTACTTCAAGTCTGCCATGCCCACGCTGGCAATCAAAATGTAATTTTGATTTTTCGCTATAGCCCCACCAAACCTTAAAAAAAAAGAAAATACTTTGAACAGCTCTGTGTTGTGTCAGAGGAGGTTATTTGATCATCCAAATAACCTTTTTATTGCTATTTGTGAGGATGTGGCAGGCATAATAGTGATATTACAGGTACTAAGTCATTAATTGGGGTGAAGTTGCCTTTGATACGCGAGGAGCAGAACCTGACAGAGAGAGTGCTGCCTGTAGGGGATGGGTAGTCAGCACCAACAAATCCTGACCAAACAGGTGCTAGCAGAGCACAGCGGCAGGATGGAGCTGATTGACGGCACCGCGGCCACGGAGCGTGGAGGACGCCGGCAGGGACGCCGCACCGCGCTTCTGCACACAGTTCAGCCTCCATCTGATTCTCGAAGGCGTGAGGAGATGGTGGCAGGGAGGTGGCAAGTGGCCCTTGTTTCTGGGAACTCTCTTCTTTGGAGACGCTGTGCTCAGTCGGCAGGCTTCTGTATCGCGCAGGTCCCACTCGTCCCAGGAGACGCCCCCTTTAGGAGGAACAAAATGCTGCGTCAGGAGAGCCACACTGCCTTGCATTAGCACTGGGTCATAGTGAAACTAGTGCACCTGGGCCTTTCTCTGAAAATGGCCTCCTGCACTATTAGAGCCTTTTTAATCTGGTTTAGAGTTCCTTGGGCTACCACCAGTTATACCTCCATTTGTTGAGGACTATTGAAAAACCAAATCAAGTGGTGCCTGCTAATCCAAATTTCCCAATGAACCTGCTTCAGACAAATATTAATGTACAGGAACAGCATGACAGGCAGACTGGCCTTTTCTCGTGATATAAGTAGTGAACCAAGGAACTATGGAATCTGTATTTGACATCGATTCCTTTCTGAACAATGCATGTAAGGCGCTATACACACCAGTGGTGGCTGGTCCATAGAGGTAATACATCCTCTATTGATTATGAAACAAGTAATTTATAAATGACTCATTAGTATAATTTGTCATTTGAAAACACATTTTTCTCTTCTTTAGAAAAATTCACTATTGTAACGCATAAGAAGTATTATCTTCTTAGCTCCTCAATATTTTTAGCTACCAGCTGCCACTAATAATTTGCTATGACTTTAAAACACAATCCTTTGAGATATGTAACCAGTTTTGTTCAGGCGTGTTTACTGATTTACACTGAAAAACAGACCACAATGCATCAGTTAATCCAGCATGGTAAAAATGGCAGCACTACGGTAAGATGCAGTGTATGTGGTCAATACAACCACTACAAGGACATACAGGAACAATGACAGAAATTCTAAGAGTTTGTGCCTTTTTTGCTGCCAAGAACAGAATAAATATGAGAAAAAGCTCATAGCTTCCCAGTATCTAACCTCATTTGCACCCAGCCCTTTTCCCAGCCTGTAAAATCAGCACGTGAAGGTCGTTTCCATAGCAAACCTTAAGTGAACCAATGGGCACCGTGACGCCAGCAGAAGGACAAAGACATATTTACAAAACTTGTCAGGACAGGCTGGGACAGAACCTCGCAGACCCAGAAATTGGAGAACGAAGGTTTCACTAAGTGGATCAGGCAGAGGGGACAGTACTGAAATCTTCAGGTCACGGTCACAGGTCCAAATGGGTCGAAAGGCGGGGGGAATCCGAGACACGGAGAACAAGGGGTGAACACACAAGGTTGGTCCAAAGGACACAGAATCAAGGATAGGCAAGAACAGAGAAGGCAAGTGGGGACAGGAACAGATGCAGGAAATCCTCAGTAAGGCTCATTGAAAAGCAACAATAGCTCACGTTGATAGTGAGGGCAGAAGGGCTAAAGGAGCTCGGCAGCTGTAGGTGATAATGGTCAGTAATTGGCCGGCCCTGCCCTGTGCAACCTGGCAAACCTGACCCCAAATCATATTGTCACATAGCGTAGCACTAAATATCCTGATGTTGCTCCAGTTATCACTACAGCACATTCAATGGCACATAACGAAATTTGCATTAAAATCTAAATAATATATTTCAATAAACTATCAAGGAACGTGAAAACATATTCTATGCTGCAGGGCTGCACTCTCCATAGATCTTATTTTTACAAGACTTCAAGAAAAGTGCAAGGAAAAGCATGGTGAGATATTGCTGTGAACCAGGGGCTTTAAATCAGTTAATATCCACTTTGCAGTATCAAGCGGTTTATCCAGATTTGACTACATTGTATTTTATTCATGCTGTATGACTCTTGGGTGGGGCAGGGGCTTTGTGGAAGATGGTGGCGCAGGAGGTAGTGCTATTGTTCCGCAACTGCAGGGTTGCAGGTTTGAGCCCTGGTTCCTCCTGTCCTCGTCAAAGTGTCCTTGAGCGAGACACTGGACCCCAAATTGCTCCTGGTGTGCAGGTTGGTGCCTTGCATACTGTAGCAGCCTTTGACACTGGAGTGTGAGGTTTGAGTTGTAAAGTGCTTTGAGTACTCATAGGAGTAGAAAAGTGTTGTATAAATGCAGTCCATTTGACATCCATTTAGTAGGTGGTGGTGTAGCCTTACACTCTAGTGCTGGGGGGGACAGAGTCCAGTCCAGGCACTGTGTACTGTGTCTGTGTACCTTACATGTCCTTCACATATCTGTGTGGGCTTTCTCTGGCTACTCCAAATTCCTCCCACAGTTTGAAAACTTGCAGTTTAGAAGAGCTGCCACTTGTAAGTGTCCTTGGAGTTTGTGCATCCTGGGCCACAGTACGAGCTCGGCAGAGCCCTGCTCTGAATGAACGGTCATGGATGAGTGGACGGCTCTTTCAGCCTAATGGAAGCACATGCCTTGCCATGACGGACTGGAACTGGGATCTCCTGCATTCTTGACACTGAGGGGCTGTGTAGCAGCTGCCGTCGTTAGAAGCATAAACAGGAGAGAGTTATTGTGCATTTTATTATGTAACAGCAATATTACTGCTCTGGAGAGCAGAAACAGCCACATGAGAGGCTCCTGTCACCAAACATTCTTGTGCTACTGTTCTCAGCTCAGCGATGGTGTAAACTTCCAGAGGTGCAACTCCGACGATACACCGGGCCCCACTCCGAAGAAAAACAATCCAATTTATTTCACAATTACTTAAACCAAAGTATACAGAGGTTCAGAATTCATTGATAGCACCCGATGACTGAGGGTAGTGGTAATCCGCAAATGACAGAAGAATTGGAAGAATTGCGGAATAATTACAAATGCTTCAATAGTAACAGCTATAGCTTGCAGGTTGCTCAGTAGGTAGCACTGTTGACATTTCTAGAGTTCAGAGTTCTAACGTCGCCTTCACTTTGTGTGTGAGAAGTCTGCATGTTCTCTCCATCCAGGGTGCCTCCTATCTTGGACTCTGTGCCACCTGGGACACGCCCCAGGCTCTCTGCCACACTGTATTTGGTAAATTGCTGTGAAAAATGATAAAATATCTGTTAAAAATGGCAATCTGTTCTCACAGAGCATGCAGTCCATGTTGATTTAATCTGTCCTTTGCAGTGGTTACTTATCTACTTCCACCACTAACTTGCACCTCCGGGGTAATGAAATAAATAAAAAAAAATTCCTTATTATCACGACCATGTCAATATGCACATGTGTTTTCTTACAGGCGTAGCTCCCTTTATAATCACAAATGTTCCAAAGATAAAGCATGAAAAGATCTTTTTTGAGAAAACGAGGCAGGTCGGCACACAATACACACATACAAGTTGCATCATATCCCATTGCAGAGAAATATAGCAACATGTTCAGGATGATGGAAGGGTAGTACTTCTAAAGGTAAGGCATGTTTTGCTGTAGAGACCTTTGCTGTACAACAGCCATACAAAATGCTGGTGGCTCTGATTACGGAACCAGAAAGCAGCTAGGATGTGCTTCCAACCATATAGATGAATCAATATATTCATTCCATGAAATGTCAGTGGGGGAAATATATAGATATGATCTAGAGATAAGAAATGCAGGATGGGACCAAGGAGATCAAAGAGGAGATGAGATCTGACTAAAGCTTCACATAAGAGACCCAGGAGGAAAGGATCCATTTACTGAGGTTCTGCACATTGATTAAGATTGAGGGGATTAATAAATAATGACCAAGAGAACCTGAAACTCTAAAGGAGACAGGTAGTGGGGGCTTTTCACCTATTCAGCATTGTACCATATCTCTGTCCTTTTTGATTCTCGATTCTATCTTCCTTAATGGATACAAAGTGTTCTGAGTTGTGCCCTTCCCAACCCAGAACTACGCTGCTATACAGCATGCAGAAACGTATCCCAGGAACATGCTGAATCGTTATGATAGAAAAGAATGTTCCTCGTGCAGAAAAATAAGGTTTTGTAGGGGAGACATTTGCCTGCAAGACAAAGCAGATTAGACGTGGGTCGCTTCAGCTGTGGGTGATTGTGAGTTGCTTAAACTGAGGTAATGACTCACAGGACAGAGGGGATGTAATGCTAGGCCTCTCCTGTTTACGTGGGAACATCAGTCACAGAGGAAGCAAAAGTAGCTGTAGTGAAAAGACCATCAGGTAGGAGACTCCAAGATTGTAAATGGAATGAACATCATCTTACAGTTTATACATCATCATCTTATATACAACGCACTTAATTATATACTATATCCTAAACACTTATTGCTTCTGATTTTAACCTTTGTGAGTCTCAAGACCTTCTTCTGATCGAGCTCAATCGAGACACTGAATGCAGTAGTCGAAACAGGTGCACATTGAACTAAATGGCATGAGCAGACCCTTCAAAGCTGCATCACAAATTACAGCTGACAGGCCGCAGGTGTTTGCTTCATCACACGCAACATCCCCCCAATGTTACCGCGACCTTGTCACCTTGCGATAGCGTTACTGAGTTAGAGGCAGAGTAACAGAATGCATCAGAGCTAAACAACTGAGGTGCCGTTTGCATCGATGAGGTTACCAGGGACCCCAGTGCCAGTGTAAAGTCACACACGGGCCCTTCCAAGGAAGCTGAAATACATTTTGCTGCACTTTTATTAATATTAGGATGACAAATGCAAACAGCAAAGAACGGAGAGTTTCTCCAGCATAGGTACACAAAGTGGAAAATCAAATTTCAGAGTTTCCACCGTTACAGGGTCCAAGGCTCAGTAGCAGCAATGATCCAGGCTGCAGCTGAGAATAGAAATACATCCTGACAAGCCACATGATCTCTCTCTCACACACATTGTTTCTCATTATAAGCAACATATGTTTGACAGATAAAGTTTGATTATGTGCTTATTTAATTTGGCTCAGTTGGGCTGAAGAAGTGGAACAAAACAAAGAGATAACAAGGCTTCCCTGTCTGAAGAGAACAAATTTCAGCATTTTTTTCAACGATTTCTTTTTAATTCACTGCCATCGCCTGATCTAATACTCAATTGGCATTTTGAACGGGGTAACTAGAAAAGGTATACTGAGCCAAAAACTGCAAATTTACTGTCACTTGCTGGTGGGGAGGGTGATGTGCAAAAAGAGAAAAATATAAAGTAGGACAGAAAAGCATAGGGAGTGAAAGCCAGACTCGCTGATTTAGGGTGGGACTGGTGGCTGGGGAGGTGGGGCAGCATGTATCTAGATTTATGGCTTAAAGACACTGAGCCGTTATTTTTTTCTCACTTGCCAGAATTCTCCTTCACCGTCTGGCTTAATTAGGGTGCTCCTTTCAGACGGCTTATTCGGCGTAACTTTTTCTTTTTTAACTTTCTTTCCCTGACGTTCTCGCCTCTCCACCCCAAAAGAATACTCTGCCTTCCTGCCAGGAACAAAGCTATAAAAAAAGAATCCAGATGATGAACCCGCTGCTTTGCTGTGTACTATGCGGTACTCATATACAGAACCGGTAAGTATCAGTGATGTCATGCCTGCGTTTCATTATGCGTCGTTGTAACATGTGTGCTGTAGGGTGCTTATTAACACCGCTTACCTTCTACGATTAACACTTGATGTATCATCAACATTAGAAACTCAGTTAATGAGAATACGAACATAACCCATAGACTCAGAAGCAATTAAATCTGTGTTGGTTTGGAGTCGAAACAACCAAACGCTGCATTACCGGTGATGTCTCTTGATATGCATATGCATCTTCTGAAGGGGTATCTTCTGGCCGCAAGCTTCCCTGATCTCTATCTGCGTGTAATTGTTCTCCAGCCATAACGTCGGCCTGCAGGCTGCAGGTAGATGTTGCACGGCTGAGAATGGAATCGATTGATCTACATCGCACTGGAACAGGGGGGTGGCCAAACTCACCAGAACCCCCCCTTGGTGGTTCAGCCGGTGTTTCTCTCCTTGTTATCGTGGAAACCTTTTTACCTGTTCGTTGTTTATCGGATTCAAGGCATTATGGCTTGTCTTTCTTTAGGCTTCCTTCCTTGTTTTACTTGGGAAACAGGAACACATCATTTATCGTCGTTCTGTAAGCGCTAGCATTCCGACCGGAAGCTTGTGGCCTGTGACCTTGTCCTCGGTTGTCACACACAAGCGACTGGCGGGGCGAAAGGTGACTTGGATTGAAGAGCGCTCCGGCTAATAGGCCAATGGGCTCTTGTGGCTAAATCTAACCTCTGAAGGAGCAGGTGCTGCCCAGAGGGTACAGAAGGCCACAAAAGGGTCTGCAGGTGAGCATCAGGCACCATTAAAAATGACCTCTGTGGCGCAGCGGATGTATTATCTATTGCTGATATAGTTGTACTGGTACAGTATATAATTACACAGTGACTACATGGCACTAACAGTGAGGAGCTTCTATTAAACTAGTATTATCCTAAAGTCACAGAAATGTTTCTGCACTGAACTAGCTTATATCAACTGATGCATCATGTGTTAATCTGTTTCATTTACAATGATATAGAAATTTGGAAGGGGTCATATTACAATTCCAAATGTTACCCCAAATGGCTAGCAATTTAAAACGCGCGGCGTATTTGCTGTTTGCCTGCTGCTGCGGTGCCTGTGTATTGTCCTTTACCAGGGAATTCCCGGCATTTGTAGAGGTGAGCAGAAGAGGCCCCTTTCCAGTTGTACTCTATCAGCTTCGGTCCAGTAGAGTTTTTCATACAGAATGTGCTTCTTCATTAATCATTGGATGGTTTCTTAACCCCCACAGTGCGCTCCCTCACCAAGGAAAAAAAACAATATACAGGCAATCCTCTTCTGTTACTGTGTGTGTGTGTGTGTGTGTGTGTGTGTGTGTGTGTGTGTGTGTGTGTGCATGCTACCTAAAAGTAGGCACAGTTTCAGGTCTGATTTTTTTTCCGTTTTTTTTTGGCTCATTATTAATCATTATTGTTTACATATATTTAAATTTTTCCATTGTACCACAACAACTCTACAGAAATGTTTAACCTTACTGGAGATACAGGTCAATGGCTCATTATGTAGCATACAGGTATCTGCAGTCTTTCTTTAAGTATACACTGTGGCCTGGTTTTATGAAACATTTCAATAAATAAATGCTAGCTTCGAAGCCCAGCCTTAACTTTGTGACATTGCATTTTGTGTCATGATTCTATAACATGAAAGTGGATTTAAAAAAAATCCAGATTTAAAAAAAAAAAATCAGCTTTGTATATATAAAAGGAGACTATTTCATCACAGAAGTTCTTCCAATATCCACTTTGTAATTATTTACAGCATTTTATGTATTTTGACATAAAAGTCTAAATAGGAATAAAGAAATATGTATGCAAAATACATACTGAGATCGTTTAATTTGCATTCTACAACTTAACACTTGAGGTCTGTTCCCATGTCGCTATGACGCACATGTAAGCCTAAGTATCTCTCTGGTGTAGCTGTTTCACATGCACGGTGTGTACAGAAAGCTCCTTCACCCCCTAACTTTCCCAACATTGGAAAGGAAATCCCAAGTGTTTAGACAGCAGCATGTCTATGGCTGCCGCGTTGGCTTCCAAACGCGTCTGTCCACTGTAACCTTCTTTCTGTTTTCCCCAGCTGGTCCAGAGGCAAAGAGAAGGAATGATGCAATAATCACTTTTAATTTGTATAGTCTTCTCTACAGAGAGTACCCAGATGCCATGCCTCTCAGTCTCAAACAAGGAGAGGATACAAAGGTTTCCTGTATCCATGACAACATGGAAAATGACAGCAGGATTAACAATGATGGCCAGAAGTTACTTATACTAACTGTAAACCTATCCTCTGACTAAATCAATCATAAGATATACAGTATCAAGTAAATCCTTCTCAAATAAAATAAAATAACTACATAATTGTAATTAAGGGGGTGGCATGGTGGTGCAGTGGTTAGCACTGTTGCTTCACACCTCTGAGACCTGGGTTTGAGTCTCCGTCTGGGTTACATGTGTGGAGTTTGCATGTTCTCCCTGTGCCGTTGTAGGGTTTCCTCTGGGTACTCCGGTTTCCCCCCACAATCCAAAGACATGCTTAGGCTGATTGGAGTTGCTAATCTGCCCATAGGTTTGCATGTGTAAGTGACTAGTGTGTAAGTATGCCCTGTGGTAGGCTGGCCCCTTGTCTAGGGTTATTCCCTGCCTCGTGTCCATTGCTTACAGGATAGGCTCCGGATGCCCCACAACCCAGTAGGATAAGCTAATTGGAAAATGGATAGATGGATTATAACCAGTTTACTCACAACTTCGTTAAAACACACAGTATTCCAAATATTTGGTGTTTTTTTTTTGCAGTGTATGTGTTTTTCTATTATTAACACTTTTTTGTGTGATTTTTATAAAGCCATGGTAAAACTGATTAAAGAGAGGACTAATTCATCTGTATCTTCTGAGATCGTACTAATATTACCTTTTTATACGACCCTTATGCATACAATTGTCTTTTGCTAATTTGCTCAACTTTCTCTGAGGAAATATTGAAGTCCTCAGTGAGCAGATCCACTTCCCTCTCTGACAGTGTCCATACTTTGCTCCTAATTAGATTAAACTGTAAATTTGATCATCACGAACGTGCAATGACTCAAGGATGTCTGAACTTGATGAAAGACAGAACAATTATTAGTCTATTAGCCACTGGGAAAAGTAACACCCCTATAATCAATCATCTTTTTACATTTAAATTAAACTGAATTTCAAGATCTATAGCTATGTAATGGTCTGGAGAGATTTCACTTTCTTAATTCTTTTAAATCCCATATTCATCCACACACTTGCATCCATTATAGCCTCAAAGCAATTTAGCAATACAATTTCTTGAGACGGTTGATAATTTCTGTAAGTCATTAAGAACCCTTCTCATGTCAGATCAAAGGTTATCTATGGTCAAAAACAAGTGAAATACTGTGAAATTTGTTTTTTATTGTAGAATTAAGTTAAAGTTATTTAAAATTGTGGTGGCAGTTGGGGTCAGTGGTGAAATACTGGAAGTGTGCATGCATACATACATAGATATACATACATACATGCATACATACATACATACATACATACATACATACATACATATACAATATTATAGAATGCCAAGAAGGAAACATATTAAACGTCTTTGATTTATATGGAGTGAATATATAGATATAGACACACACACATACATTGGACATAAATTTCGAACAAGATATTGTAATTTGTTCAATTCACTGATACAAAATAAAAAATTTTCCATTAAAAACATACAAATAAATAGATAAATGCAGGCCAGTTACTTTGGTATGCAGCGATAAAGTGGTCAAAGCCGTATGGAAGGCCATAATCACATAAAAATGTCCTCTTGTCCTCAGGCTGACTTTGGGACTCTTCTGACCCTCTGGATCCGCTCCTGAAGGGGCAGCAATAAAACCAAAGCAATAGCTGCCACATCATAAAGAAAGCTTCATGCAAATTGTTCCCTGATTTGATTTGACGCCAGACTACAAATAAATTGGATGTCTGATTGTCAAAAGGCTATTTAAGTATTCCTAACGCGATGCTGCTTGATCTGTTCCAGGAGGAGAGAAAGGCTGAAAGTAAACATCTATCTCAGTCCACACAGCTGCCTGGCCGAGTGCTGTCAGGCTCCTCGAATAACAGTGATTTTCCGAAGCGCGGGATGAGGTATTGTCAGTGCTGTTTCACGATTGCTTCAGTGCAAGACCATGAATGACCACTTGCTGTGACAGTCCTGCCAGAGTTATTGAACATAAGATTTAGTAACAGTGGACTTTATCCTAACATGAAACTGCAGGAAGAACAGTTGGCCCATATTAAAATAAGCAGACTATGCAGCCGGTGGCGTGGTGAACTAGTAGGTATTACTGTTACCTCACACTGTGTATGTGGGTTATGCATAAATTACACAATGGGGACCAAATGTAGCCACAATTTGACATTGTGGGGACCATTTTATTTTCAGTCCCCTCAAGAGGAAATTTAACTTAATTGTATAAAAATCTGTGACTACCATCAAAAAAGTAAAAATTCCATAAGTATTTTGTTGATTACTTGTGTTTGAGGTTAAGTCTGGGTAGGGGTTAAGGTTGACCTTGTTGGGATTAGAGCTTTGCCCATAGAAAAAGAATGGAGAGTCCCCAGAAAGATATGAATACAAACGTGTGTGTTTCCATTTCCACCCCCCATTGTACAACAGTCTGGGATCCCCTGCCCTGGACAGGCTCCAGTCCCCCCGCAACCAGCAGAATAAGTGACTAGAAGATGGATGAGCACCACATATGTCACTGTGTGGTACAATCCTGACACGCATGCAAATCAAACCATGCATATTGTCAAAAATAAAACTCAATTTAGAACACGATGATAAACAATTTGTAAGCGCTATATAAAACGCAGTCATGTTGCTATAAAATAAGACCAGTCCTTCATTTAGCAAATAATAAACACTCAGAGCGCTTAATACAAAGCGAAGCCTTTCTTTCAGACAACTGGAACTGTAATTTATGGAAATCTTCTATAACTTTATGAATATCTGTGTTACTGTCTATGTCTATGTCAGAGAACTTACCATTTCACCAACAGCTCTCTAACTCCCTGGAGTTCTACCTGTTACCATGAGGAAACTTAGCCGTGACTGTCTTCAATTCTAATGTGATTTTCAGAAATCCAGTTATAATAAAGGAAAACTTTAATCTCCATCCATCCATCCATTTTCCAAACCGCTTATCCTACTGGGTCGTGGGGGGTCTGGAGCCTATCCCTGAAGCAATGGGCACGAGGCAGGGAACAACCCTGGACAGGGAGCCAGCCTATTGCAGGGCACACTCACACACCAGTCACTCACACATGCACACCTATGGGCAATGTAGCAACTCCAATCAGCCTCTGCATGTTTTTGGACTGTGGGGGGAAACCGGAGTACCTGGAGGAAACCCCACGACGGCACAGGGAGAACATGCAAACTCCACACACATGTAACCCAGGCGGAGCCTCGAACCCAGGTCCCAGAGGTGTAAGGCAACTGTGCTAACCACTGCACCACCATGCCGCCCCAACTTTAATCTTAATTTTAATATTATATTATATAATGGATGGATGGATAATAATCTGCAGTGAAACATGAGAAGTTTCTGCTCAATGAAGGGAACAGGAAGAAAGGCAGAAGATACAGACTACTGTACTACAACAGTAGAGAGGCTAGTTTAGTCCTCACCAGCTAATGAAAGCTTTTTAAAACTATCTGTCATCCAACTAGAAACAACAGCACGTGTCGAGCTGCCCAGTGACAAACCCACAGTGAACATCATACTGTGAAATTCCATCCAGCCATAGTCCAGCTGTGTATTCTGGAGAGGACTACAGCAGAGGGTACAAGGCTGGGGTACAGCCTGGATAGGATGTACTGGAACACCAAATAAAATTAGTTTTGAATAGAGGGATTACTGAAGTTAAAGTACCAAATAAACTAATTTTATTTGGTTAGTATATAGAAGCATACAGAATGCAAATCATTGCTCTGTACAGGCAAAGAATGCAAATCTCAGATCTCAGCATTTAATTACCAACATTTTTGTGTCTTTGTTACCATTGTTGCTATGACCCTGAAGCACAGTGGCTGCGAGGAAATATACTCCACAATGAGAAAATTCTATCCACGAGCAATATTCAAACATTTATTTGTTTGTTGAAAATTTCCTTTTATGTAAAAAAAATGACTCACTATCACTAACAACGGTGCTGCATCTAAAAGTATCCATCAAATGTAATTACCTTTCAGTATATCCTGCAAACTAAATAACGATCCAAATTTTAAATACCACTTACTTTTAAGATTTATTGGGGGCATAGCCAGGAAAATAGAAAAAATCTAATAAAGATTTTAAAAGAATAAACAGGATCACTTGGCAGTCAGTAAAATGCTGTGCTAAATGACCTTCGGGAAACCTGGGTTGGTCTAAATGGTACAGTGCTGTAACATAAGGCTGAATTCCTATCCTGTTCATCAGTGCTGCAACATAAGGCTGAATTCCTATCCTGTTCATCAGTGCTGTAACATAAGGCTGAATTCCTATCCTGTTCATCAGTGCTGTAACATAAGGCTGAATTCCTATCCTGTTCTTTGGTGCCGTTCATCTCCATAAAGTGCAAATGCTTGGCATTTTTGGCAAATTATTTAAGATGGTGATGTTCATGCTTCAGATCACCAAGTATCCCTTTGTTGTTTCTTACATAATGTCCTTCATGCAGTCATATTTTATATGGCTTATTTTCGGCACAGATTTCATGTGGAATTTAAGCGCCACGCTGCTAAATCAGCCTTGGAGAGAAGATGAATCACAGCATGGAAACAACTGCTGCTAACACCACAGAGGATGGCAGCTTCCTGACGTCGTCCTCAAGCCGATAATAAACCACAGGTTTGGAATCTTCATCTCCACATACTGGCCCCGAGGACCATGTTTTCGTGATATTACTCCAGTCGAAACGAGGCATTTAAACCTCGTTTTTCAGTTGTATTCAGGTAAATGTAATGTAAGTGATTGTGACACCGAAAAAAATCTTCTGCTAACAGGCAATTGAAAACAGTCATTCCCTTTGCTCAGTACAGTCATGTGAACATCAGCTTTGATATCTTGCAATAACATCAACACATCATTGATGCGCAAGTTCATCTATTGTATATAAATAAATTCTGAATTATGTGAAATTGTATCAACATTGTTGTTGTTGCACATCATTAGTAGGGCTACTGGAGGTGCGTGGCTCTGTGGGTTACCTGAGGCTGAAAGGTTGCCCATTCAAATCCCAGGGCTTGCACAGTGACGTCACTGTTGGGCCCGTGACCAAAGCCCTTAACCCCAGTTGTTCCAGATACACTGTCTAAACCCTGCACTATAATTCTCATTCAACAACAGCGACTACTAAATTAATGCAATGTAATTTAGCAGTATTTAAAAAAATCCCAACATGTTCTTGTTAGTTTTTTTTCACTGCCTGCATTTTTACTGAGCTTGAATGTAAAAGACTTTGACTGTGTGTTACTTATCATTCTATTGATTTTTGTAAACTGCTTTAGAAAAAAAAGGCACTGATGCTCACACAATCCAGAAAAGAAGCTGAAGAACAAATGATTATTTGGTCATTTGATGAACGTTTTATATAAAGGTCCACATAAAATCGATGGCTGTGAAGAAATTACAGAACGGGGCTATATTAATTAAAAGTTCAGAATGGATACATTCACTGTGCCAAAAACATCACAATCAGGACTAACGATTACAGAAATTTGAAAAGTGGCATTCAGTCAATGGCGACCAACCTGCATTGTATAACCCATTCCAAAGTAGTTTTCTGCATTTCAAAAGAACAAACTGCTTGAGGGCCCATCTGAGAATAACATTAACGATTTTCAAACCTGCTTTTCTCATGAGATCTGGACCTTCCGGGTATAATACATAGTTATATTTTTCATGCTGAATTATGGACGCGTTTGGTGTTCTTCTATTAGACACCTTACACTCCCTCCAGGGGGCGATGCTGATGACAAACTCAAGGCTGCGTGAAGAAGCCCATTATTTGGCCAGGTGGTCGCTGCAGCTCCATGGATAAGGGCGGCCAGGGAACAAACCTTCAAATGTTCTCATCAAAGCAGACAATCTGACCTTCGCCATGAGATGAATCAGTGAGATTACATAGAAACTGAAAGCAGCCTTTGTTTCTTTTCTTGTGACTGAAGAAGGAATCTGGTACCTTGAATTCTGGACCTGAGGAGAGGAAGAGCACTCTTACGACTAATAAAAGTCTTTAATTAGTGCTGGTTATGGTGTCTGTTCAGATTAATGAGAAACACCTGGTATCTTCCTGTAAGGAGGCCCAAAGCAGCTTCTTCTCATTACCAGTATTACGGTGCTTGCTGGCTTTGATGGCCTAAAAGTAAGACAGTGAACTACGAAAACAGTTGTAGTTTAAATGTTTTAAAAGCTTCTATATATTATCATGGTATAATTAAACTCATTCATTTTCCGTTTTCATGTTGACTGTTGCTTTTGATCTTGTGCTGTGCCTATTTGATTTTTTACATATGACAAAACTATGCACCTACAGTATGTGTAATTTGAACCCACCTCTGGAGGTCTACAAGGCTGGATGCTGCTTTAACTTTGCATCTCTCCCTACAAACCATCTTACTGAAGTAACTGCGAGATGCGCTGCACCATCGGGGGCAACGGCTTAGATGCGCGCTGGAACTGAGGCCCCCGAAGATGTCACTCCTCTGCATCTTCCCTAAGCACGTTGCGTGTGTCGAGCACACAAGGTCGAATCTGAATTCCCGGACCCCCACAGGGCAACAGCACAGCTGTCCCTGCATGTGAAATCCCTGCATGTCTGAATCACTTCCACAGATGACAGTTTATAGGCTTACAAGCGACAAAAATGAAAGTGGATGAGCTGTGTTGAAATATTCTCTTTAGTGAGAACCAGACAAAAATTATTTGCTTTTTCATGAAGTGGTGAACAAGTAGCTTTACTAAAAATTAAAAATTGCCGCAAAACTTTTTTTTACAACTGTTTTCCGAGTTAAACTTTACAGCCTTGGATGTGTAAACATTCTTCTTTTTAAACCCTTGCGATCAAGAGGCAAATCAGGATAAGCCCTCAGCTTCTCCTGTCTCCTAGCATTTTGGTTCCTGTCCATCCCTCTTCCCAAGGGCTTGCTAATCATTTAGACCTGTTTGCCATGACAGTGCGTGTCCGTATGTAGCTGCGTGCTGATGATCCGCGGAAGCGCAGGTCCAAACAGCATCGCTATCTGCGGAGTGTCAGTCTGATGACCCGTGGAGGGGCCTGGAAAAGCGACAGGTATTCTTCAATCGCGGGGTTCCGGCATGTTCAACAGCTAAACAGGGAGACTCAGTTATAATGCAGTGCAAGCCAACACCCATCCTAATTTCATGCTGTATCCTTTCTTTTGGATGCATGCCTATGTTCCATGCATTTGTTATGTAACAAACGCAATTGTTTTGTTTTGTTTGTTTTGTTTGGAAAAGATGGAAAATATGAATATAATATATGACAGCTCAATTGACAGGATGAGTGTTGACCTATGGCCATCACTGAAAGTGTAAAACTACTGGTGCCAGACTCCAGCACAAATACCACTTGTGACTCTAATGCCGTGGGTCAGGGCTGCTTGCTCAGTATGAGTTGTGGTTTTCTACATTATTTTCCATAGTGTTTTTGTTCTTTTTATATGTCTTCTCTGATTCTGAGCTGGAAAAGAGCAAAGATGTATGCATTCCTGCTTCCTCCAAAATGCTTGGAGCTGTTTAAAAGGAACCCTTTGCAAGCTTGACAATAGGAAGCTGATCTCAGGGAAAAACCAGAGCTGGCTTCTTGTCTGCCTGTCTAGGGTCTTGATTACAGAGAGAAAAGATAAAAGAAAAATACGGAAAGCTTCCCCATCTGAGCCATTCCCTGCTAACAAACTGCTTCTGCCTGCATTGATATATTTCTTGGCCCCTCAAGTAAATAATGTCATGCGAATAGAATGCTCTGATTTCCCCTGCCAGACACCATAATGCTTGCAGATTTTACAATGGCAGCCACTCAGCAAGCTTGTATTGCCATGCAAGTCCAAACCCCCATGATTCATGTTAACATTGCTTTGTCTAATTCTTGCAGTGACCCCAATTTCACAGCTAAAGACATTATTGTTAAAGGCTGTCCAGTTCATGCTGTCACAATTAACCCCTCCTCCTTTTAATTACTTAGCTTATTTATTTCAAAGTCCTATTTGACCTTGACCCATTTGCACAAAAATACAACTTCATGAATCAAGGATGACTCTAATTATGCCTTGGCCCGGCCTAACCTGGATTGTCACACTTGTCTAAAAACAGCTCCCGGAGCACAATTACTGTGCAAAAAGCTGTATGCAAATTATGCCTGTTTTACATAGGGTTCCTCGATCTACATAGTGCACAGCTTTGGAAACCAACCTCCATTTTCTTCATTTTAGCTTTGCTCAGTGACGTTCCCACAATCGTAGGTGTGCAATACAAATTCAGGGATGTTTCCTGTCTGGAATTTCACCTCTGATCGGCTGTCATACTTGGGGAGAAGCGCTGAACGCTTTACAAAATTAACACGTCCAGCTACAGTGGATGATGTCTGATTGCGTGGCATTCCACTATGCAGCCGGTGATAGCTGTAGCTAGTGTTTAGGCAAATGTAGCTTATCAGCACTAACACTGTGAAAGAGGTCATACACTTGACATATATATTTTTCCCAGCACGGAACTGAAAGAGTTGGTGCACATATGAATCTCATTGCCAGGACTGGGCTTGCACTCACTGTCATCAGAGTTGTCTCGTCCCGAGTCTGATGTCTCATGAATATGGATAAGCACAGGCAGTGCGAGTGAATCTTTGAACAGCTGAAACAGAAAGAAAAAAAAAAGTAGACAGAAAGCCTGTGGTCTGAACAACAACAAGTAACTTTTTGCCTGATTTTCCCTATGGTTTCCGATGCCTAAATGTCCTGTTTCTGCAGCGACTGCTAGCAATGGCCCATCTCCCTGGCATTTGCTGGTAAGCTTAGAGGGTAAGACCACGGAAGGCCTTGATAAGATGTTTACAAGATCTGTGTGTGGATCTCTAATACTCAGCAGAACGACCGCCTGGAAGTTTGGGTAGCCTAAGGCCTTAATTATATGTGGCCAATTTGATGCTCAGTGCAGCTTTCAGACAAGAGCCAGGGGCTAAAATGGATAGCAGCTCTTAGCCTGTGCCCGTGGTTAATTGTCTGACATCTAAAAGGGCCCAGATGATGGAATATGCAACCAGGGATTCACTCATTTAGTAATTATGCCTGTATACATTAGCAATTGGCTCTATGCATGAGAAATGATCGTTGTATGCATTAGAACTCATCCCAGCATGCATTATATGATGAAAGGGAGCTGAAGATCTTCGTTATGGCCACATTTTTTTGGATCTAGGGAGTAATGTGAAGCCATTTCCAGGCAGACGGTATTTCTTACCTTTGCCACCTCCAGTCCCAGATATGTATTCATTTCACATGCCAGGCCATTTGATGGATTTGCCGGCGTCCTGTTCTGGGTGTACTTCAGCCTTTCGCCCAGGGATAGACTCCGGCCCCCTGCCTCAGGGAACCTGACCGAGATAAACAGTCAAAGGATGGAGAGATTGACTTCCATTTGACCGCTAAATATCCATTTCAATCTGCACTTCTTTCTTACCCAACATGTTCAGCAGCCAGGTCAGAGCACTGCAGATCAACTTTTACTCTTCACAAAAGCACTTTTTTGTAAATGGCTGGCTATAATCCATAATCTTAAACCCGTGGTTCAAAGAAAAAAACTCAAGCAGTAGTCACCGGATTTGACAAGTAATTTTATCATTTTCTTATTACAAGGTCGTGTTAAGTTTTCTACTGGCAATAATATAGATAGACGTTACTCTACAGTATTCCATCTTCTGTCTATGCCTCTTCGTTTTTGATGAGTCCTTCACTTTTTCACTCAGATCGCCTACAGTTTTGTTTGTAAGTGCCCCATGATTTATATACGCAGGAAACCAAACATGCACTGAGAGAAATAAAATCCCTCTCCATTGCTTTTCGATGCACACAAATAGCATTGCACATAATCAGCATATAATATTCTCTCTTTGTATGCAAACTCGATTCACAGAGGTTTTGCAGGGACTAAATCCCTTGCCAGGGGTTAGTAATCATGGGTCCCTGTTTGATCGTGCTTCTAAAGAGTCTCTTATCAGACATGATAGTTTATTAGCCCGAGTCTGTAGTTCATCTGGCTCCTCAGCGTGCCGAAACAGCAGCATGGGAATTGCAGAGAAGCCCAGCGACTGACAAACAGCGAACCCACAGAAAAATCTATCCGTTTATAGCATATTTTCACAAGGACGCTGCTACAAGCGATTTCCAGTTTAGTTTACAGATAAACCCAATTTGAAAACAGGCTCACAACAAAACTATAAATATTTCCTGACCTCTTTTAATGAAAGTATTTATGGAAGACTTTGGGAAAATTATATCACTATGACATTCATCCCAGCAGTAGAATTACATTTTTTATAATGCTAACTTTAAATTGATTATTTTTTTTCATATTAGTTCATATTTGAAATGTTATATTTAAACAGATAATTTAAGTGAACTAATTGGATGGTCCAATTAGATATTTAAGGTGAAGCGCTTTCTTCCAGAACACGCAGAATGTTTATTACAAATCTGATTCCTTTTCTCTTCCCTGCATCCCTTCTTTGCTCTCTCTTTTTTCCACCCAAGTTCGGATGTTTCTAGTTCTGTCATCTACGGTGCCTGGGGTGGGCCACTCTGAGTCATGATCGACAAATGCCAGCAGTTCAGAGGGTTGCTGCAGTCTGAGAGGAAACAACTTGAGCCGCTGAAGAACACCTTCGCTCTATGACGTCATTTCCATGGTGCAGACTTATCTTGTGTAGAAACATTATAGAAGGAGTGGGGGCAGTAAGCACCGCAAGTTAATCACCAGCCTGCTTCTCAACCTGCGGTTAACAAAGCCTTCCACTTACCGGCATTAATGCCCATTAGCTTCTTATCTGCTGTTAATAAGATGACAAATTGAATCCCAGCAATGAGCGACCTCTCCCAGGATACCAGCAAACCCTTCCCCCCACTGATTAAGCCTCCCCCCATTAAGCTCACCTTATAGGTCGCGACGTGTCTGAATAATCCCTTAAAACACAGAGGATCCAGACGTAGGATTAAAATCCATCTTCAGCAGTTGTTGCATAGTTCTGTTTGCATAAAAGGCTTGACGGGCTGTCATTGTTTTCATTGAATCGATCGCTTTCAAGTCAGTAATGGCAATACTGTTGACTCTGGACCACTTTCTTTATGGTCCACAAATAGGAGAAGATAGCAGGCAGCTGACAGAGTCCTGTATATCAAAAATGAATGTATGTGCTGTTTGTGTGATGAGAACGTGATGGGGATGCGTGTGGGAGCACTCAGCTGGTCCTGATGCAATGAGGAAATGAATGCATAGTCATTCATTCTGTATTTTCTTTCGGCCTTTTGTTTAGAGGGATAGGAAAGTCCATCCTTGCCTAGGGTGGATTCCCACTTTCCATTTGCGGGAGCTCTGATCCGGGTTGAGCAAAGCATCATGAACACTGACCCCTACACAATACAGCCTTGGCCTTCCCGTGTGAGTGGGGCGGTGCTCCGGTGTGCGTTCAGAGCACCCCGCCGAATCAGGTCACAGCTGAAGAGAAGTGTGTCAGAGCCATTGGTCCCGGGGAAGAATGAAACAGCCACACTTTCTTTTAAAAGAATCATATGAAAAACTTTTCAAATATTAACCAGCAAAGACCCCTGAGCCTGATTCCCCCCCCCCCCTGTTTTTTTTTATCACTATTTCATTTCAGTACATCAAATTTCATACAGCTTGTTAGTCTGCTCAGGCATAGCTATAAAAACGACAGAATAGAAGAATGTGACAGAAGTCCAGCCCACAGCATTTTTCCTTTCAGTCAGCCTTTCGGTGTTACAAAAATATAATCAAACAGAAACGAAAATATCCATCCATCTTCTAATCACTGATCCCAGTCCAGGCCACAGGGGACACAGAGCATATATACAATCATGCACTTCTGGCAATTTGGAGATGCCTGCTAGTCTCACTGCAAGAGAAAATCCATGCAGCACTTAAACTCACACAGCGGGATGATTCAGACACACAACCCAGGACATGCAAGGTACAGTAACCATGTTAACCCACCAGGCGACCCGAAAGTTAAGATGTTTGGGTATGCAAGCCATCTGATTTCAATCTCGATAACATAAACTCTCATGCTTATGTCCCATGCTTATGTAATTATTTATTCGTGCTGCTATGACCTTTCTTTCCTACCTTACACATCCCTTGAAATATGGTCGAACCCCTGAACCAAAATTTGTGTCATTTTCTCAACACCACAAGTCATAGCGTTATGTCCTTGAAGCATACGGACTTTCTTGTAAGTAACCTTATAGGTTTTTCTTTGTAAGTTAAATGAAACTTCTTCTTATGAAAATGATTTATGCTACACAATTATATGCAACAAACTGCTTCCACCCATTTATCTTCCCAGGCTACTTATGCAACACAGGGTCGTGGTGTTTGTTATATAGATTTAGATATAATTCATAATCTATATCTGAGCTGAGTATTCTTCTTAATTTATGAGTCTAGCTGTAGTTTTAATGGAAATAAGAGTTCATACTGCAGCAGAAATGTTCTCCCTCCATTTTCAAATTATTTTTGCCTTTGGAATCATACTTTTAACCATGTTTTGTGTTGCCTTTGATGCACTGACTTTGCTTTAATTATTTGATAACTACTCTAAATTCAGAAACAGTTTGCTTGTAGACTCTTTGATCAATACAATCCCATAAATCACATCAGCACAAACTTGGGACTCCAGGCTGAAACAGATGACACCGATTCACTCATCCAGTACTATGGCTGAGATGACAAATTTGGACACGTTCTACCATTTCATCACGAGAGCAATGACGACGGACCTGGCTTCCATCCCCCAACCCCACACCGCTGCCTCTTCATTTTAATGAGCCTGAAAAAAGGTACAGCTTTGCCTGTGGCGTTAACCACGGAGAGACATTATAGTATGATTTTAAGGGAATTAATAGATATCCTGCTGTGGGAACTGTCTGAAAGCCGTGAACACCCATATGGGTAAACACATACTCACACACAAATATGAACATGCATGTGGCTTATGCAATTTATTGTCATTTACTTCATTTTCATTGATTACTTGTAACTGACGTAATTTTGATGTTTGTATCCATCTGAGATTTTGTGAGATACGGTTCTAAGATGTGGACCTCCACAGAAGACCCTAGAACACTCGATTCTTGAGACCATTGATTGTGATCTAATGTAGTGTTTTCCAACCCAGTCCTCAGGAAACACTGGTCAGTCCACGTTTTTGCTCCCTCTCAGCTCCCAATCAATCAGAAATCAGAAATACTAGGGAGAAAAATCTAATGAATACAAATAAACAGAGGAGGCTAGCCTCAAACTCACAACTTAGCAGTTTGCAGCCACAACCCAGGGAGCCATGGTACAGTCCAGGGAGCTGTGGAGATACACGAAGGACTTGAAAGACAACATGGAGGAGGACAGGGTGGCCAGTGACACCTGCTGGCTAAATGGGGAAGTGACAGGAACTGCAGGGTTGGACGGGTGCTGACCCTCACAGAGTCTGCTCAACCAGCTGGATATCAAGTTAATGGAGGGATATTTTTGCAATTTTCTTCTTACCACTGCAGCAGGATTTTTTTGGGATTCTTTGTTCTGGCCTTTCAACAGTTCCCTCATTAACAGTGCGACATGTGTAATGTTCTGGCGATAATTTATTCAGTGTATAGACATGAACAGCCTTATAAAATATTAAAACACACAAAAAACACTGAGAGACTTTTGTGATGATACCCAGGGTCATTGGGGGGCAATGGATATGTGGCTCTGATTCTCCTAAGAATGAGCTCCCACTAAAACCTGCAAAATCATCTAATGCAACATGTGGTGAATGTTAAGCTGGGTACCTGGTACTTATTCAAAACGAACATTTCTGCAACTATAAATTTAAAATGGACGAAAAACTATGGATTACTGCAAGCTATCATACAAAGGGAATGGTTTAGCTGGGAAAACTATACCTACTCATCAGACTCTAAAAATGCACATGATTGTGGTGCCATACTGTATAATCTTTAATCTGTTAGTTCTACTGACTTTTTTGCTTGCAGATAACAGAGCTCATTTTGTTTAAAGAAAGCAGACTGAGCAGAATATCTATTTTCATTATTAGTGAAAACATTGGTTCTTATTATTTTTAGCCTTGCAGTTTATGTACTAATGTATTATACATGCAGGTGGTATGGCATTAACACTACACACCTCCAGGGTTATGGTTTCTGAATCCAGCTGCAGGTCAGTGTGTGTGGAGTTTGCACTCCCCGTGTTTTTAATGCTCTAGTTTCTCCCACAGTTTTAGCAGATAGGTTTGGCCTTACAGTCGAGTTTCAGTGCCCTGGATTGGCTGTACAGCTCAGCCACAGTCCTCTGGGTAAGGGTCTCCATCTCCATCACTGTATTTGAATAAATGGTCATTAGAAACAGCTGAATGGATCAATGTTTATTTAAGGCCCAAAACAGCACCCAAGAATGTAAAAGAATGTTGAGGAATGCTAATTCCTGAGTTAGCAATATATTGATTGAGGTAGTTTGAGATTGAGAAAGCTGAGGGGGAACAATATGTTTGTGGAAACAGAGATGTTATTTATATTTATGTGTGTGTGTGTGTGTGTGTGTGTGTGTGTGGATTAGGTTTGTGTTACCCCACAATGTCCCCCACAATGTAATAAAAACTTGTATTTTGGACTTTGTGTGGACCATTCTTGAAGTCCACACAAATAATGCAATGTGAATGCAATCAAAAATCTAAAAGTGCCAAAAGTCTCGCATTTTGAGTGGTGTTTTTGTGCGCGCATGTGTAGATTATGAAGTGATGCGATTGTAGGTCCATATCGTGCATAGCATGCATAGCATTACGTAAATTTAAACATTGGTTTACTTCATATATATACACTCAGTGACAAAAAAATTAAGCAGCCAGACTTAGTGGTGAAAATGAATCTGCACATGGTGAGAGGTACAGTAATGTGACTGTATAGCGATGATTATAATATGAGGTCAAACGGACAACAGAGTTGGCAGTATTGGCAGACTGCTGGTTCCATCGCTGGTCTACATGGGTAACAAATTCCATCCAAATCGGACCAATAGTTCTGGGTGCTTAACTTTCTTTGTCACTGAGAATATATATGAGAAATTTATCTTTGATTTTGGAGTCAGAAACAGTACTAAATGCATTCATACATGTCCACAAAAGACAACAGTTTAATTTCTTTCTTATTTAAGGCCAAAAGTTGTACTGTTCTTAACATCACAATATATTAACAGCGTACTGACACTGTTTCTGAGTAATCTGTAGTGATGTTAATTACTTTAAACAGCTTACTTGCTGTTGCAACTGGGTTGGTGAAGTGCTTCATGTTTTATAGACCTTCTCATTCTGTCATGTCTGCCTGAGCGTGCTCACATTCAGAACTTATGGCAGACAAAATCAGCTTAGCTATGAAAGGCATTAAATCTTCACTTTCATTGGTCAATGACTCTGTCGCATGTAACATGAGTATAAAGAGGTTTAACGGCCTGTCTGATGACCATCCACGAGAGGCGCTAGATGTAGAGTGATGTACAGATATATTAAATGGCACGGTGCTGTTATTGATGAAAACACTGCAGTAATGTCACAATGGGCACAGCACCATTATAGACTATCAAACTCTTATAAAATCCCTATAAAGGTTATCATTCATATTTACATCTTTGGACGTATCACATTCATCATGTATTATGCATATTTTTTGAGAATAGAACTAGAACTTTCGTAAGGAATGAATGAAACCTGCTTCATATTGCCTTTAGCCATGATTAATTATGTCGTTGTGGGACATAGAGAAATGAGTTCACTTTCGCTTTTAATTTGCGTCATTTGTCAGTGAGTGTTTGGAGTGCAGGGGTAAACTCACACGCCAGAAACGCCACCTCCGTCTGACCTTTTTAAGGCATGTGACGGGGTCAGATATAAGTCTAAACCAGTTATGCTTCATAAGTGCTGTAAGTCCACTGGACTCGGGCTCAGAGATTCACAAAAACATTCCCTGCTTTCATTGTCCAGCTCTACCTCTCACACGGCTGTATTTTAACAGTCTTCAGCTTTATATTTCAAGCCGGTTTTGTTTTCAGGCCCCGTTTCTGTGTTTCTCGGTGAACAACGATCATGAATTATTGCTCCATATTGCCTCCCATTTGAAAATGTCCAGGAGGATTTACTGCTGGGCAGGAATGCTGCCGTTTTGAAGTGTGTTTACATAACAGTGTGGCTGAGTCACAATGTAGAGTGAAAGTCCAGTTTTGCAGGAAGATTTTGTACCCTAGAAAGGTTGAAGAGGCAACGCCAGTCACTGGTTCAACATTCATCCATGAAAACGCTCTAATCTGTCAATTCAGCTCTCCATCTCCTGGTGAGGGCCAGCAGTGGTCCAACCTATTTGTCTTGGATAAACTGGCATCCACAATTCGTTAAGACTGAACCAGAGTTTTCCACTATGTTTACTTTGGAGAGAGTTTTAAAGGATTAATATATCCTGCAGAACTAGCTTGTCATGTTATTATTATATTATTAAAATTTGATTTCAGAGTGCTTATGAAATGTAATGCTCATCCAAATTTTAAAAAAATAATAATTCAGTTAATTGCACTTTGAAGTGAATCTGCAGCAATGGGGATTTTGTGAGACATGACATTGCATAAACGTCTCTAATTCCAGAAGTTTGGAATGCAAACTTCTTCCCATCTGTGCATGTTATACTGTACCCACCCACCAGACACTCTTGGCAAATTGCTGCATGGAGACTTAGTAGAGGCAGAGTGTAACGGCGTGAAAACGCTCTACAGATTCCGCTCTATACTTATCTGACGGCGGTCATCATTAATGCATGCTGCTCTTCCGAGATCCGAAATTACACCCTTAATGTTCCTGGTTAAGGTGACATGGCGGAGCCCAGGCCAAACACAGCATTAGTTCAGTGAGCAAATCATCCAAAGAGCTTCGACAGAATCACAGCTGAAGACTGACATTCCAGCCCCTTTCTTGGCCTTTTCAAAACCTTGATTCTTTATTTTATCCTTTAATAAGAAAACTAGTTGTTTTTTTCAAGAGTTGTCTGCAGTTGAACTTTCCCTCTAGTGTACCGATCTACAGTTTATATACACACATGCATACAAAACCTGGTGGGATTTTTTTTTTTTTAAATGACAAAATATAATAGTAAACCATGGTTCATGCATAGGCCTAAAGATTATTGAGACTGGCCCTTAACCCCAGTTATGCCAGGGATTGTTTGAATCAATAAATAAATGGAAATGTAATAATTTCCACCATCTATGTTTTGATTATACTTTTTAATTTTATGTTACCTTTTCATGGACTGACTGTTCGCGCCTCTGCAGCTTCTGTCATCCTTTAAGCCCATGTTGAAATGAAATGGGGGTGTTAGACTCAAAGTTAATTGCAGAAAATCCTTTGCTCCATCTCTGGTACACCAATGCTTTTATCTGCAGCAGTAGTAATGTATCTAGTTTTCACTGTTGCATTTGTATTTTATCACTGTTAGGCCAAATGCTTGCTTATAAATTACAGGGTTAAACTACTTGTTTCCTTTTCTTTCACCCTGAGGCAACTGAAGCGAGTCTAGTGGGAAGAAGCTGATCATTGCAAGTTGGTTACAGGTTTTGGAAACTTTTGCTGCTGAAAATATTGACACTTAGCACTTGACATGAAGCAAATAGTCAACCACAAATGACTCATTCATGACTTCCAAGGCTGCTCTGTTACACCTAAGCAGATTTTCTCTAGGCTTAGTTCCATGCATGCATAATGCCGCTGAAGTATGTTTCTGAATTAATAAAGTGCTGGAAGCTTTTAAGCTCCTTTGAAAATGTTCACATTATATGATTGAAAAAACTATTTTATAATCCATCCTGTGCTGCATTTTGGACAGGTGACTATGTGCGGAGCAGATTCTGTCAAATTCTGGCCTCTAAGTCTAATTTCAAGTAATAGCAATTTATTTATTATAATGCAAACCTGAAGTATCCATCCATCTAGGTAGGTCAGCAGCCATGCTAAGATACTTTGACGTGGTCTGTCCAGCTTTCATCTGTAAGACTCTTCAAGAGGGTTTGGAAGCAGCAGATTTGTCCTTTCCTTCAGGGCCAAACTCCAACTCCCATAAACTTCCATGGCTAAGCTGTTTTGAAACGTTCTCTGAATGGACAGATCTCAGTACTGGTTTGTGCATTATGGGAGAACAAAGAAGCAGCCAAGCACAGCTGCAATTGGGGTGAAGTGCATCACCTATGAATCCTCTCTCTAATAAGTGAGACAAAACTTTATTTATTTAAACTTTATTTAACAATCTTGTTGCCCAAGTATGTGTGATTCACTGCAGATGGCTGAGCTAGACCAAGAGCACAGAAGATTTGCAGTTCTCCTACTTTTATCAATTCAGTTTCAAAAGCACTCCAACAAGTAGGTGCTGGAAATAATTCTGGGATCAATAGTCTGCAAAACTGGCCAGATGGTGCTGACTTGCATAGCCTATGCTTTACTGTGCAGTGCAGTGTTCACACAGTACAAAGTGGCCTCTTGATTGTCAAGCAATTCTTGCCTTAAGGATCGCAGACTTACCATGAGCAGGGTGCAATTCTGGGGGACTTTTGAATTCAAAATACTACTTAGCATACATCTAAAGTGCTTCCCAGACATCTAAAGTGCGTCCCAGACATCTAAAGAAAAAAGGTTGCCACGACATTTTGAATGTGGGAATATTTTCTTTTACCATCTCATTTAATATTTGATGCTTAAGTGTACTATTTATACCACAGAATTTCTTTCCACTCCAAATACTACATAATGGACAATGTTGTCAGAACATAACGAGGCATGGGTGCAGAGATATCAGGATGCAAAGGTGAATCCATGGGGTTTACCTGGTGATAGGCATACACAAGGCTGATGAACATAGTTGACAGAACAGGGAAGACCACTGCACTGACACAACATGGCCTGCACTGGCTGCTGCAAAACTTACTACTACCACACACAATGGGAGACTCACTCGAGGACAATGGCTAGGAATGAGGATGCTGCTCAAATGGTGCAATGGGTAGTAATGTCCTGCAAAGTCAATATCTACGTTTTACTAAAACAAATAAACCACAAACAGGATGAATGACTGATTTGATTTTTCATAAGGACTTATAAGATATCCATTTATAATAGGTTTCTCTAATATGTGGATAAATGCTTGAGACTTTTTTTCCTTAGGTGAAAATACGCATTTTCTTCATATTCATCAAGTTTTAACAGACACACACACACTTACACACACACACACACACACACACACACACACACACACACACACACACACACACACACACACACACACACACAAAGACATGTCCACTGTTAAGGGATCAGTTTGCCCTCTCGAAGCCTACACATGCAACATATGCCGCATAATACTGTAACTTTTAAAAAAAAATCTTTTTTAAATTACGTGTCTACTGTCACCTTGTTGTGTGCTTCTTCGCCTTTAGAGTCAGAACAGGATGAGAATTAGAAATGAAGGTTAAACATCAGTCCATCCACCTCTTCCAATGGAGTACCATAGACAGAGGTACCAGTCAGCGAAGGACCACGGAGAAGACGCCAGTCTGCCACAGGGTGTACACATCCAATCACACTCTATGTCAAACTGAAAGATGCCAATTAACCTAATTTGGACTACAGGAGGAAACTGGAGGAAACCTGTGTAACATACAATGTGGTTTAAAAAAATAAGTTTATTATTGCCATCTTTTTTCCTCATTTGGTTTCAGGCATGAATCCTCAGCAGCCCATTATAAATTCAACTGGATGGACTACAAAAAACATTTACATAGCAATTTTTTCGTTCATTACCCATATTCACTGGTACCTATTTCATCATTGCTTGGGATGTAAATGCCACATTACGATCTCCGCGCCGCGCTTTGCAAGTCAACAATGATTCTCCGCCGCGCGTCATGCCGTCTGGCTGGAGGTCACATGACCCATTTCACCTCGTCCCCCTGCTCTTCTACTCGACACAATGTCTCATCCTTTGAAAGGTGTCTTAGCACATAGGTGTGAATGGGACCTTTTTCTGCACATAATGACTCACACAAGGCACGTGCAGATTGAAATCCCATCACGTTCACTGTCTGCTGCATTTCCCATAGGTTTTTTCCTGGCTTGTGCCGGTTTTCACCTGCTTCTTTTATCCTGTAATTTCCAGTCCCTCGACAGAGAGATTTGCATATTTTGGCACTGCATCCATTTGCAAGGAGTGCGGAGCCACACAGCGCACACCCATCATAAATGCCCACACGGCTTTGATTCTTCAAAGGTCGTCCTCCATAGCTCCAGCCAATCACTGCCTTTGGCTGCAAACCAGAATAAACACTTCAGAAGGTTTGCATCATCCTATGGGATGCTATTACATGCAGCTATTACAGGTCCCAGCTGCTGCGGTCCACAATGAAAATGTAACGAAACAAAAAATTCATAAATAAGCAATGCCTGTGTCTCTGCGTCTATTCTTTTTTTCCCTCAAATTTATTTCCACATGAAAGGGATACAGTCCAACGACCTTACATGTGCTGTAAGCCTGGGACATGTAGTGATGCCAGGTTGGATTTTCAGGTTGGATCTCAGCATGGAAGGTGAGAAGCCTGATTTTCCAGCTGGGGGATGGGAACACGCTTCCCGAAGCATGATTACTACCTCAGCCAAGCCGGACATGCAGAACTAGCAGTGGACTGAAAACCATAAGAGGTGGGGGATGTCATCTGTAGTTACATTTTCTTTGCTAGGTGATTAAGGTTAAATTATTATTTTCCACCTCAGCATGTTCATTGGGTTATTTAATCTTCCTTAAGCAAAAATAATGACAGTACTGGGGCACTGTCTACATTTTGATGGGGGGGGGGGGGGCGTTTAATTGGCTTTTTTGAGCAGTGTACTGTAGCTGATGCTCAGTCTGAAATGGCAGGATCCAAAGAGATTTGGTTAGTTCTGTATACCAGGGGAGTCACTAGATCCAATTTACAGGAGAATGTGTCCTTCTAGATTCTGCTGTGCTCCCCGATAATCACAAAAAAAAGCAATTAAATCAATAAGAATTTAATTAAGCAAGTTTTTTTCCTAATAATTGGGTTAAACTACACAAATTGTAGGACTGCCTGGATCAACTGGTGCACTCATTACATTTCCCATAGTGCCCCAGTATCCCACTACCAGTTCACTTGCATGTCTTAAGTTGTAGACCATACAAAACAACCATTGAAGACAGATATATGTAAGTATTTAACAGGAGGCAAGCTACATAGCAGGCAGCATTAAGGCTAGAATTACATAAAGCCTACCATTGGCCCAGCAGCAAAAATTGTACATTAGTCTGTTAAATCAAAAGCATTATTTAAGTTGGCACCAAAAATATTTTGTTTCTTTATCAAACAGAAGGAGCATTGTACATTTGACAACTGCTTATTTTGCAAGTGTCGTGTTGTGTTTCTTTTAATTTGGGTAGGAAAATGCACAAGAAAGAAATATGTGAGAAAAGAAAACATTCACTGCTACTGAAATATTTCTTTTAAATCTCGGGGGGGGGGGGGGCATCTCTATGTGGAAACGTTTTGGACACAGTTTTGCTCAATGCGAATCGTGAAGAGGTGAGTAAAAAGAGTGGGAGAGCATTTATTTCTGCTTTCATTTATCCAAGAACATTTGCATGATATAATTTCAAAGTACCTGTTGCTTGTAGTTGTTGTCTGTGGCCGAGTGACTTTATTGAAGGCAATGGAGCCCTGCTTGCAAAACATGTTCTTAAAAGATAAATAAATGGTGTGTCAAGCAGCTAGTGTAGCACATACCTGCCCAGCCCTCACCACTGACTGACTGGGCTGTGTCCCCCCCTTAATTCAGAGTGTGCCCCAGAACAAGCTTCTGTCTAGAAAGGCCCCTGCTTATACCTTCTGCTTTCATAAAGATTGCAGCTGCCTGTTTTCCAAAGGGTGTAACACCCATACACAGCTTCAGATCCGTTCCTTTTTAAATGCTTCTCTATTTTCACAGCAATATCCCCACAGCTGATTGCCAATAGCTTTGAACACACTACCTTTTAGATGTGCACACTTACTGTATTTCATGGGAAATAATTTGAACTGGTCTTACTCTGGAGAGACGGACTGGTTTAAATGTACCGTGTGAACTCTGAAGGCTATTGGGTGCACTTGAACTTTATGAGTGCCATGAAAAGGGGATGGAAAGCTATCTTATGATGACTCAGGCTTTCTCTAGACTGATTTATTCCCGGAGTGTGTAGAAATCTTCATTAAAATTCACCATTGAAATGTCTCATCAAAATTCTTCATCAAAACTAATGGAAAAGAACCAGCAAACATGCAACAATTTCCCTCGGCACCGAAAACTGAAATTCGACAGTGATTTTCCACATAGTTGAGTTGAACGGTGCACAGGAGTGATGGAACATTTAACTTTAGCAGTATTTTTCTGACATTTGTCACTGGATAAAATTATACATCCTTCAGGGAGTCTTTGGGGAAAAAACACCAAGGGAATAAGACCAGTTGACCAGTACAACTAGATATACACACAATAACAAACAATGTGTTGGGAACACTGGCTGAATCTCACCTGGCTTCCATGTCAGCAACGAACACGATGTATTAATATTACTTGGCGGAATATTGTGAAGTTAAATGACTCCTTTTTGTACTATCATACTTAATCCATGAAAATGAACTAGCCCCAAGGTGCCGGGCAAAGGACATGTAAATGGTGTTTTGTAAAGCACTCCAGTCAATAACTGGCATAGCGCGCTGAGGGTACCTGTGTATACAGGCCTTCCTGTGAAGGAATACCTTGAGCTCTTACGTGACACCATAAAGAGGGAACACGGGGCGATAGCAGAACTGTACAACTAAAACAAAACTAAATAGAGGTTTAACTCGATTAAAGTAACACAAAGAGTCATGCTGAGTCATTTAAGATTCGTGAGCTAGAGTTAAGCTGAATGACTGACTTGGCAGGTCACATCCGGTCATGCCGCATAGCTTCAAGTCATTAATACTAACAACTCACCAGAGCTGTGCGGAACTGCCTATGTATTCAGTTTAATGGTTTCACTATTAAAATTTAAATTACTCTACACAATTCTTTTATAAAACGGTACACTGGTCCTGGCAGACATCAGTGCCTTTATGTACAATGCATTGCAGGAAAGATCGACCACAAAACCTTAATGTCAAAGTGAGACCTACACTTTTGGAGGAAAATAAGAGACATATGAAACTGAAAGACAGCAGTTGCACTTCCCGCTGCTTGAAACCCCATGAGAAAGGAAAAACAATACCTGGGTATAATTAAAATGTAATGCCAGACGTGTGCGTACCGTAGCATGACAGACTTTGCCAATTGCCCGCATGTTTAGATATTATTTATACAGAAAATTATCACACCTTTAATCAAAAATTAATATTATTTAAAATGAATCATAATTCAAAAATAAACCTTAATTTTTAGTCATTTAAGAATCTCCCAAGTGGTAGTTGGGATCTTTATAGTCATATTACATGTTCGCTGAGACTGTAATTATTGATCAATCACTTATTACAACCACTTCCAGGCTGAGAGGGATCAATTATTTTATTACAAAAAAAACAGCCAATACACTGTTAATGATAAATTATTTTGCCCATATTGTCATTCGTCCAGCCTCGTTCATTTAGTATGAAGACATTAAGGCCATAAAGATAATGAAGGAGCCATATAATACTTAATACTCAGATTTCTATGTTGTGGTGCTTCCTCCGCTTTCATTCCTGACAGGATGATAAATTGCTTGCCATGTTTTTTCTAGTCTGTCACACCTGCTTCTGTATTTCTGTGCACCACCGTCCCACCCAGTGGTGCCATGAATTGTGGCATCTTCTCTAATCCCCACATTCTGTGGTTCTGGTTTCCCTTCTGACCCTCTTAGGTTGACATGAAAGAAAAATCAATGCATTATTCCTTAAATATCTTTATTTTTTAAGATGTATTGGAAACAAGATATTTACTTCAAATCGGGTGACTTTCTCATGGTGATATCTTCCACAGTTGAGTGGGATTGTCTTAGTGTTTCCTTGAGAATGTTCTTATACTGTTGTACTTCCGTATTGTTTTTATTGACGAGATGATTGTATGTATGCAGCACGTCTGTCACTATATGCATCTCGAGACCCTTTTACATGCTGTGTGCAGTTGAATTCAGAAGTCAAAATTCATTGCCATCTTTGAGGATGGTGTTTACTTTATGTTCACATAGTGTGATGGGTCAGAAGCTGGCTTGACTGCCGAGGGGGGAGGATGTGATCTGTTTGCTGTGTAGTTTTTGTGAGTAAATTAAAAGGACAATGCTCTACTGTTTCTTATCCGAAGGCTCTAAACAATGCATTGGGTAATTCAGCGTATAGATAGTTTTATTTGTTAATGCAGCATTTCATTACCGCTTACCCTGGAGGAGTGAGCTGGGTCTTGTCCATTTAAGATGTGACAACTAAAACCGCATGGCATTTATTTTAAGAGAAAATAGGAAACTCATGGCCAGTGAATAACTTCTGGCTATGTTTAAATTGAGCCAATTTGTATAGAGTGCGACACAGAGCAGTGCCCAGGAGTAGGAGTCATTACCACTTTCAGGCCTTCACACGGGAAACGGAAACTCGGGCCAACAGTTCTGTTTTGCTTCAGTTTAGCAAGCTAAAAGCTGGCTGCCTCACCAAAGAGTGGGATATTAATGAGGGGACGGCAGCCGGTCTGGCAGGTTAACGACCGCCGTGTGCTGACATTTCCGTGGCTGGCAGAATGGAAGGAAGTAGCAACCTGCCACTCGGAGTCATGTTTTTGGAGGTAAGTGCTGTCATTCACTTTCAACTGATTCAACTGAAACTGATTGCTACACACATTTTTAAAGCAAAACGTTTTGCTGGAAAGGGTTCTCCCAAGGAAAATAACCACGATTTTGAGGAGTGAATCAAAGCTGACTCTCATTTCCTGACTTCGATGCTCATTGAGCATGTTACCTGTACTTTGGGTAGGCAGTTAGCTGTGTAACTAGCATAATAAAATGAGAAGCACATAAGGAATACGAGCCAAGTACTTTGCATTAACTGTGACATGCAGCATGTTAACGTCTCCCCTGTGTGCAAACAGATTCACGAGACACATGGCTAACCATAGAACTGTGTGGATAGTTCAGGTCCAAAGTAAAAATCCAGACTCTGATTTTGTTCCGACCGATGAGTTGTGTATAATGAGTCACAGGAGTCCATTTTGACAATCTGACACAAACCGTAAAGCACAAAGCAAAACTAACGGTTATGGGCGTGTCCAAATACATTTAGCTATTTTTACAGTGAAGAAAAACAGACTTTGCACCAGTACAAGGCGGGAAAAGGGTTGTCGTAACTCTCTTAATTATTTTGAGGCATGTTTAGGGCATAACATGCAATGAGCCAATGGGAACGGCTCCTCACTTCATGTGATGTACGTGTGTGCGAGGTGAAAAGGTGTAAGCATGTCATCTACGGGAGCACCTCCGTTCCGCTGAAGCTTTTCAAGTGGAAGCAGGTGTGGAATGAGGGAGCAGTGAGTGTGTCCTCATTTCCTGGCATCGCCAGATCATCTGCGCAGCGCTGAAAGTGCTATAATGATGTCAGAAGACGGGAGAAACGGAGGCCTGCTGCTAAACGAGAGTTTCCAGCCACTTAATTATGCACGTGTGTGTTTTTTGGGTCTGCAGTTTGCAAAATATAAATAAAAGTGCAGTCTTTGTTCAAACAAAATGCAACCCGCAGTTTTAAAAGTATTATAAAATGTTAAAATAAGAGGCGATAGGGCTGGTATTTTTCGACTCTCACAGTTTAGATTCCTTACCAGACTACAGATGATTCAGCACTTTTGCCAGCTGATCCCTCATTTCCCGCACTGCTGTCAGCATACACTCCTTTCTTGGCTTTGGCACATGCAGTTCAGCATCGCACATATTCTAAAGTCCTCTAACGTGTCCTCATTTATGTCCGGCGCACGTCTGCCACGTATGACAATGTTATTCAACATGCCTCAAAGAACGCTGCGACCTTCTGAGGGCTGTGTTGTAATGTTCCACCTCCCTCAGCTACACATCTGAAATGCATTTCCAGCAATCCAAATGTTTTTTTTTCAATGACA
Source organism: Brevimyrus niger (assembly GCA_015164015.2). Classification (NCBI taxonomy): domain Eukaryota; kingdom Metazoa; phylum Chordata; class Actinopteri; order Osteoglossiformes; family Mormyridae; genus Brevimyrus; species Brevimyrus niger. The sequence continues at coordinate 8,697,520 of JAABNY020000038.1, forward strand.
GTATGTGGTAAGACTTGGTCTGAATTTTTACTTTCTGGTCCTGGTTTAAAGAAACGGGGTCCTTTTCAGGTTGGGGTAGTAACAGGTAGGGAGACAAGTATGTAGACAGATAGGTGGGAGAGTGGGTAGTTGGGTAAGTAGGTCTGTTTTATTGGCACCCAGCGGGGAACTTATTAGGTAGCAGAACTGATTATGTACCCTAAAGAAAAAAGACAATTGCCTCTGCATCTGGCAGCGTGAAATGAAAACAATTGTCAGAGAAACACAAAGCAAGGTGTGAGGGTTTTTCATGGTTACTTGCTGCAGAGGAGAAAAAAAAACAGCCTCACCTGACCTACCAACCTCAGAGAGGAAGGACTAGGGGGAATTAGTCAGCCTATTCACTACTTGTATGCTGTGACCCCCCCCCCTCCCCCCCGATAAAGATATATTAATATTCAAATTAACCGTGGAAGAAATTTGGGATTCCCGTGCAGAATAATACCATTGCTCATGTGATGTAACAGATTTCTGAGCGTCATAAATATCCCAGCAGATCTTTGAGATTATTATAATTTTGAATTTTATGTATTGACCTTTAAATGAACTATTTCTTCCACTGTTTCACCATTTTTATACTCTTATACTTATAATGTGTTTGTTACAGATATTTTTTTCAATACACGAAGGCCCAAAATAGATTAAGACAATTTGAATTTCCAATTAAAATTTTAATTAATGACGTAAAGGAAATAGTCATTTTAAGGATAGGGACTTGCCCCGTGGGTTTCTACTTCATAATCACCATGTTTTCGAATGCCAATCAGCTTCAAAGTCACTGTGGCAGAAACACAGCCAGTGTTACAGGTGTGAATCTGTTCCTTTACTAATGAGGTTTTTTCATCAGTGCAACAACATTTTTGGTAGGACACTGATTCCAGGAAAAGCACAGCTAAGGCTTTGTTAATTTTATAATTTAGAATGAGATGCAGTCCCTACAATAATGACCATTAAATCAATAACTACATTTGCTCCTTTAATGGCCACCAATTCAAATGCTGCAACATCCAATTCCATTAAAAGACTTTGGTGTGCAGATTGTGCAAATTGAATAAAACATGCACCAAAAAAGCACCAATTTATTGTATTTGACTGCCTATATTATATAGTGAATTCAATGATAATGCCACAATATGCTTGGAGCAGCATGGAGCTGTTTATGCATCGACCCATAAAGATATGATTCATAAGACATGGGTCACAGAAAATTATGAGACTAAACTTTTTTTACATAAAGCTGAACCAGCAGGTTTGGAGTTATATGCCCACACTTGTTCTAACCACACTGTCATTTGTATGCAGACAGACTGTTGATATGAGTACTGCTTGCCTGTGTATACATATCTCAACAACACCTTGCCAGACAATCATTACAGTGAACAGAATAATAATCAGACATTTGAACAAAACACATGACAGAGACTTATCACAAGCTACATTTTCTTATTTTGCCTTATTTGGGGTTTGTCAGCACTATATCTGGGATATATACATTTTGTTCTTACTTCCCAGTGTTTTCAATATGCAATATAACATATTAATATTAACAAAATCATTCATTTAAAAATGTGGGCTTCTAGAGAAAGGTAATATTGATGATCCATGCTAACGAATATCCTTCCCGACTCTGATAATAAGCAATTTCATTAAGGTCACAAGCGTTATCTGTTGGGGTCACACTTGTCCTTCAGCGGAATTCTGTATCACATAATAATCACTCGGGAACTGCAGTGTTTTATAAGTCTTCGGTTTGTGTGCTTATTGGTTTATAATTTATCTTATACTTTCCCACCCAGCCCTGAATGACCGTCTTGCCTAAACAAGAGGTGCTGCTTGTCTCTCCGGCCCAGTACTAAACAAAAGGATGTTCTTCATCCCTTTGATGTCATCAACCAAATGAATATTTCCGCAGTAACACTCACTTTTGCTGGTATTAAAACCAAACCTCACATAAGTAATGCGATGATGCTATACGTCCATCTGACCATCCATCTATTTTCCATACTTCTTCAAAGGTCTTTCCCTCAAATGTGCACTGATCCTTTGCAACTCCCCAGTGAAAGATCTTAAGAACAAAGGCCCATAACACCTTTATATTCGGTCATTATATATAGGCTTTCCCAAAACACCACATCTGTGTAGTTATATATACTGGAAGTAATTGGCAACCAAACCATGCTCTTGGACTTTGAAGACACACTCTACCTATCATGTGTAATAACTTACATCTCAACTGAACAGAATAAAAAGGAAATAAGACTAGATTCTACCCATTAATATAACAAGGTGCTTAAAATGTTAAAGCAACTACAGATGAAAGGTGTTTCATCTTTAATACTTTTATATCTAGTGCTAAATTTAGTGGAAATGGCACTTTACAAAGGGACACTATTCACAAGGCACAATGAATAAGCATAATTCTCTTTAAATGATTTGACATATTCAAATGCGCAGTGTTAGAATTTGGAAACAACCTCACTGCACAGGACCTGTCGCAATACCTGCAGCACGTCATTTACAGGTGACTTTTCTTGACGTATATCGGCGACTTAACGGCAAACTAAAATTCACAGGGCTCAGAAGAGTAATTGCTAGCTCCTAATATAAATAATTTCCAAAGGCTGCATTCTGGATGCGGTGCTTTGCTTTGAGAGGTACAGGAACTGAGATGCTGGGATTCACTCGCCCCAGTCCTGCCCCACACCTTGCTAACATCTGGACAGATGGACTCCTCATCAGCCTCAGCTGCTCGGATGACAGACAGCTGTGTTTTACTCCCTCCCTTTCCGCAGTCTGTCTCTTCTCCCCAGCATGACACGGTCTACAAGTGTGTCATGAGTGTCACTGCGAATTATTCATCATACATCAGTCTCTGATTCTTTAGGCTGCTTTCCATCATGTGCTCAGCAAGACCACTAGGCTGTGCACAGTTACCATCCGGAAGGATGGGAATAAGAATTCAACAAGACTTTCTATTTAAATTTCAAAAAGCCAGCATAAGCTATATTACACAAAGAATTGTTCCATTTCAAAGACATTCTACTATTATCTTTGTATATGCATAAGCATGTTTCCTGGCTTCAGAAATATTATATTATTACTGTATTTAATTAAGTAGTTCTTTTATTTCTGTTAACACCCACGGAGGGAAAAGGTAGTCAGCTTATCTGCAGCAATAGAATAATAATTGCTTTTGATGTGAACAGCTTTGTAGTCAGGTAACAGAAAACTCTACCTTCTATGTTTAGCATGTTATAAATCTGTGATTTTATTCTTTGTTCCTAACAAACGAAGGATGTAAATATTTGCAGTCAGACGTTTAAAATTGTTTGATATTTACCTGTAGAAATTCTTGTTAAAAAAAATGACTTACATAATGAATGTGGAATAGCTACTAAAACATCATTTAAACAATCAGCCATGAATAACTACATATCTATCACACTGAGAATTGCACATGTAGTACCCTGGGTGTATTGGTTGTATTAGGTGGCTAAGCAGCACACAGAGAGAAGGTGTCGTCCCAGCCGGATCCTGTGTTAATGTTTTTTTTATCATTGCCTGTTGACATGCACACTTGACAGCGGGACGGGAAATTCACCTGCTTTTCCGTTACAACTAAAATGAGACCCACCCCCACAGCGAGGGGGTGGCAGCGGCTACTCAGTTACGTCAATGCCACGGCAATCTCTTCATTACTGGAAATTAGCAGAGACAACAGTAAAAAGTAGCTGCCTGTATATGGGTCAGACAACTGTGTTCTATGCTGCAGGTGAGTATATGTGTACAAGGAAGATACCTGTCCCATCCCATTCATAAACAGCAATATACTGCACAGTGAGTTCAGTAAATTGCGAAGCTCTGCTACCGATAGCTCCATGGTTATGTGTTAATATAAGTTAATAAGCAAACCATGTGCAAACGTACGTGGTAATATTAGCGAGTTAGCCTAATAATATTTGGATGCTTCGCATTCTAATGGGAAGGATAAGTAATTTTTGTGGTTGTAGTTGTTGTGAGTGTCTGTTATATTTATTGATTCCTATGTTACATACACGGATGATTACACGGTAATCTGTTTTATCCAAGCTTGGTCCGGTTAAGTTGCAATCTCTGCGTTACAGGACGTTAGCAGAGACAACGGTAAAAAGTAGCTGCCGGCACACGGGTCAGACAACTGTGTTCTATGTCGCGGGGTAAACACCAATAAATGAGTTTTCTGGAGAAACCTCTCATTACCCAGCATGTGCAACACACACATTGTGTAATTTTACCATCAGGTCCCAGAGCAAGGGCTGTAACTCTAAAACGGTCCAGGGGATCAGCAGGGATTATCTGACTTTGTTTTTGATTGTATATTACTTTCAATAAAAGAAATTGCAGGTCAGGATGGGGAGCATGTACTGGTGCAGCCACACCCACAACATGGCAAAACTCCTCTGGATCCTGGCTGGCGACCAACCAGGCTGACACACAGTCCAGTCCCACCCTCTGGAAATGACCATCCGCCTGCCGCAGCCAGGTGTGACGTGGGCGTCCACCTCAGCCTGGTCCAGCCGCTCTGGTCCTAAGCAATGAGGATCCTGCAACCCGGATCACTCTCAGGGAATTGCACCACATGGCCGTAGAGCCATAACTGAAAGCACCCTCATAATGCAAGCAATGTGCCTCATTCGGGACTCCTCTACCAACTGCTCGTTTGACATAAAGTCAAACCAGCGATACCCAAGGATTCTCCAAAGAGACACAGTACTGAAGGACGTCCTATCTTCATTTCAGCTCACTAGATAGTGTTCATGTCTCACAGCCATACAGCAAGGCAGGGAGCACCAGGACTCTGAAGACTTGAACCTTTGTCCTCTTGCAAAGGTATCAGGAGCGCCACACACCCCTTTTCATGACCCTTCTGCTTATTCCATGATCCTCATGATCTTCCATGCTCTTCCAATCCGTCTACTCATGTCATAGGAAGAGTCACCAGAGACATGCCGAGGTAAGTGAATCATTTGACAAAGTCAACATTCCCCCAATAGACAGACTCACTACTGAAGGCTGTGTCTAAGAAATCATTAAAGGCCTGGATCTTGGTTTTTATCTAGGACACTCGTAATCCCAGACACTCAGACTCCCAGCTCAGTCACTCAAGAGCCCCGATTAGAGCCTCCATTGACTCCGCAATGGCAGCATCGTCAGCAAAGTCAAGATCAGTAAATCTCTCTTCACCAACAGGTGCCCCACAGCCACTGGACCCCATGACCCTGGCTAACACCCAGTCCATGCAAGCATTGAACAGAGAGGGAGTAAGAACACATACCTGGCAAAGCACAGAATCACATGCGAAGAACACAGAGGTTCTCCCTCCACTCTGCACAGTACTCACAGTACCAGTGTACAGGCCATTACATCCAGCAATTTCTGGGGGATGCCAGTAAGTCTCAGGATGTCCCACAGAGCAACTCGATCAACTAAGTCAAACACTTTATGAAAATGAATAAAGACTGCAAAGATCCTCTTCCTGTATTCGCAATAGCATTCAATTGCCCACAATTGAGCCTGGAGACGTTCATCCCCGATACCATAGATCCCTGTGGCCTTCCCTGCCCCCAGCTGTTTCACCACCTGTGCAATCTCAGTGAGATTGAATGGGTCACAGTCGATTGAAGGATCAGCCTCAAGAACCTAGGATCAAGAGATCCTCGCAGGAGGACCAGCTTTAAACAGCTGCTCAAAGGAGTCGGCCCAGCAGGTCACAACTGTAGTTTCATCCATAAGCACTGTTTCATCACCTGCCCTGACTGCAAGTCTCTGAGGAACAGTTTGGGATGCACATGATGTTTTGATTCCTCTGTAAGCAGGTCATGGGTCACTAGACTGCAGATAGTGTGTTACCAGGTCACATATTCATCTAACAATTGGCTCCTTATCTGCCCTCAGTACCCTCATAGTTATCCTCCTCAGTTACTGGTACAGACCAGAGTTGCTACCAAGTCATGCGCTGCGGCTCCTCTTGATATTGTCCAGGGTGCCCTGTGAGATGAAGCACCTCCTTCTCGGAACACCAGCAACACCAACACATCCCTCAGCAACCTTCAGGATCTTTTCATGGAAGGTCTCCCACATCATGTAGTAGTAGCCTACTGGATCTAAGCTAAATCTTCAGCAACAGAAAGTCTGTGGTCAGAATTCACAAACTGGGCTCTTCTGTAGACCCTGCAGTTCTGCGGAAGCCTCCAGCATCAGCCCACAAGGATGTGATCAATCGATCTTCGCCGCACCACCAGTATTGGGGTGCCAAGTACAACTATGGGGCTCAGGGCGTTGGAACCAGGATCCAGGGACCCACAGCCCCTGATTATTCACAAAGTCAAGGAACATGGAGCCATTCTCACCCTGGTCACCAGACTCATGGGCACTGACACAATCCTCATAGCCAGCCATGTCAGTGCCAATGGTCACATTGAAGTCACCTATGACCAGAGGAGTGTCACGTCATGGGCATCCATCAACCACTAAGTGAAGTTGCAAGTAAAATGTCTCCCTCAACAAGACATCACTTACCATAGTCAGAGCAAACACTGGGACAAAAGACAAGACACTCAAGGAGTGCCTTAGCCTCATAATATGCTCTTTGAAAGGACTGACATTAAACACTATTGGGAGGAGTCAATCTGCTACAGCAACAGCTACTCCCTGAGGATGGCAGCCATCAGACCAAAAGTAGGTGTACCCACTTTCAGAGATCTGGCCACTCCCCGCTCTATGTTCCTCCGAGAGTGCCCCCACCAAAATGCAGAGTTCATGAAGCGCCTTTGACAGTAGATAAATATGGTCATTTTGCCAGAGAGACAAGACATTCCACATGTTTACCCTGATGGGCTGCATCAAACTGGAACGCAAGTGCGACTATGTAGCAAACGACACCTTAGCACCATACCAGCCCCCATCCCCAACAGGCCTGACCCTATTACAGTAGCTCTCTGACAGTTTAGACTCATCCAGGGATAAGGCTCAAAAAGACTTCCCCTCATTTTCCATTTTCCCTCAGGTATGACTTGAGTAACATTATGGTGTGGTATCTGTACATTTGTTTAT
>JAABNY020000038.1:8727210-8739426 GCA_015164015.2 Brevimyrus niger
TGCACCCTCCCTCCCCAAAGTCCCCTCACTGCCGCCCTCACACCGCTAAATTACTTAGTTTTCAATTTTGTTCATAAGTTGGACTTTGAGTCTTTTTACCTTGTTAAACACATCCACCGAACAATTGAAGGCTATTGGTTTGGATCATGAAAAAATAACACAGGTCTGCTCCTATAATACATTTTAAACAAATTCAAGTTTATTACCATATTGATTTATACAATGGATATGAGTTTAACTTGGGCACATACACTCACAACGTCAAAAACTACAGAAAATTTTAAAATTCAAATCATACAAATTTGAATTTATATTTTATTGAATTTATAAATCTGTTATTGTGCCAGGCCCCGCTCGTCCGATCCTCGTGTGTGCCACGCCCCCTCATTACCTGTGTGTTCTACCCAGATTTTGATCACCTGTTTCCTGTTATTTTCAGCTTGTCTTGTGTATTTAGTCCCCGTCTGAGTCAGTATTCCCCTGATCTGTCGATAACGTTAGTCACCATGTTGTCCTGTCCGCCCTAAATAAACCCGTTTCCTTGCTTCGTCGTCTGCCTGCTTTTTTATTCGCCGCGTCCTGCCTGCCTGCCGGACAGCGGTTACAACATACAGGTTTGGGCCGCCAGGTTGCTGCAGTGGTTAACACTGTTGCCTCACACCTCTGGTATCAAAGTTTGAGTCTCTGCCCAGGTTCCACACGTGAGGAGTTTGCTCCTTCTCCGCGAGTCATCATGAGGTTTCCTCCAGGTGCTCCAGTTTCCCCCCACGGTGTGGTGTTTCATACTGCAGGGCACCCTGGATATTATCAAGAGGAGTCACAGTGCACAACTTGGTGGCAACTCCAGTCGGTACCGGGAACCGCGGAGGACAGCTGTAAGGGCTCTGAGGGCAGATAAGGAGGCATTTGTTAGACGAATCTGTAAGCAAGTGACACACATCTGTTGTCTAGTGGCTTACAGAGAAATCAAAGCATGATCCTCTGTTCCTTGGAGATTTGCAGTCAGGGTAGGTGATGGGATGGTCCTTACAGATGATACTTCAGTTGTGACCCGCTGGGCCAGCTACTTTGAGCAGTTGTTTAAATCTGATCCTCCAGCTAGAACATTGGAATTCTCTGGGTCCACAGTTCTTGAGGCCGATACTCCAATCAGTTTTATTGAGTTTAAGTTTGTAAATGGAGAAAAACAAGCTTGTATTTTGAGTAATGGTGTGGAGAAAACGATTAATAGAGCACATGTTCCACCAATGAGATCTACTGTTAAATAGTACAGTAATCAATATAACCAAAACTGAAGATCAAAAGAAGTTGCATGTTGCACCTTTAACTGGCTTCCCATGTGGTCAGGCTTTCCCCGACTCCTCTCTCCTCTAGACCAGAATAGAGATTGTGAGCCTGGCCTTCACTTCCAACATCAGTGCCGGACCTCAGAAATGCTCTGCTGGATGAATGGGCAAAAATTTCAAAAGACACACTCAAAAGCCTTGTGGAAAGTCTTCCCAGAAGAGTGGCAGCATTATAGCTGATGCCTAAGGACTTAGAATGGGATGTTATAAAATTGTCTATAAGTGTATTGGTCAGGCATCCCAATACTTTTGTCCATATAGTGCACGTTAGAGGCAGAATTGAGTGGTTTATGTGCTGGAAGCTGGTTAAATCAACATTATCAAATTCATGTGCTATTACAGTCCGCATTAACTAAATATAGTAGTTCTGATTAGATCCATTTCAAATTAGTCTCTTCCTGACATTTTTATTCTTTGACAAATGTGTCAATGCATTTTGTCATAGTTTCTTTGTGTCATAAATAATTTTTAATTTTATTATCCTCTCATTTTTGTCGATTAAAAATCTTCGTTGATGAATAATCATCGTCTCCGTTTTCATCAATGAAATTAACACAGCTATGAGTCTGTCCTCATCTTACCACATGGCCATTAGCTGATTCTAATATGCATTTAAATGATGGAAATCCTCCAGTATTAATTAATTATAAGGTGACCAGATGAGCACATGTTGCTGTCGGTTAATTTTTCACTAATCCAACTGGACCTCATTTTCCTAACTTCAATCAACCTATTAAGTTAATACTTCATCTGGATTAATGTGTTTTACTTAGTCCGATCTTTGATGTAGTTCTGTTCTGTTTTGTAACTGTCGGAGGTTCTGAAGAGTGACATGATATCTCTCCACAAATACTGTGTCACATTTACAAAACTTTTGTGTGTAACGAATCAAAATTATATGCACCCACCGGTGAGAATGTTGTATGCTCATCGTGAAGAAAAGCGTTTTTATTTAAATTGTGTAATAAATAGTAGCCATGCAACTAGCATATTATTCTTATAGTGCCTAGCATTTTTATTTCATAGACTGAGAACACAAGGTGAAATACATTGATTTAAGTGTCTCATTATAGTAATACAAGTTTCCATTCACAGTGCAGGCTTTGAAGTGTTTGTCCTCCATCTATTTTGTAGCAATTTAAAGTACTCTGAGGTATTCTGAGATGTGCTGAAAATGTTCATTTCCATCACTCGAAATGAATGTGTTGTGGAATTGTAGTTGCAAGCTGCTTACAGGGTGAGTTCAGTGGGGCACCCTGGAGCAGGAAATGTTCTGCTTCCTGAAAGCAATCCCCCATAGTCACCCTGTTTTAATAAACCATCACCTACTGCTGCTCTTCAGAATGCAAACAGACCCAGGCTCAGACCTGGACTTTGGGTTCTGAGTTGTGCTCTTGCAGGTTCTGAAGGGCAAAGAATATTCAGTCCTACTACTGTATTAATGAAGACGTAAGGTCTCCAGCTGAAGCGGGTCATGTGGGTTCTGGTTCTGCCTTCCTGGTCATCCTTTTTCACTGCTCCAAGGGATAGCTCATCAGAACCACAGCTCCAAAATCTGTCTGCAACCAGTTAAATCCAATTCTGGCATCCGATCTTTGATTTTGATCTGCCATCTCACATAACTTTTGAGGACTCTGAGTAACGACTCTGAACGGCTTACATTTACACATCAGAACAGCCCTGCCATCTGCCTCACGGGGTGGGGGGGGCTAACCCACGGAAAGATTAGAATATCTCCCATTGCTGGGCAGGATTCTTGTCCAATAATTTTCAGTCCTCTACTGATTAAGCAAAACAATCAAAAGCAAACAGAGCTTCAGCACCCCCCGGTTAGTGATTACTCTCGCTACACAGGCCAGTGCAGTGCAGGGGTAACACTACACAGCTGCTCATAGTAGGCACTCAGCAAGCACCCATAAACGCAGCAGCTCCCCCAGATAGAGGTTCCTAGCAGGCCGACTCTATTATGATTCACGGAGCACAGATTTAGCTAAGAAAGCAGTACCTCCAACAACGTGTCTTGTTTGTGCTTGACCGAGCCCTGCCTTATTCACAGCTGGCCACCCCACCTGCCAACAACACCATCTCCATTTGTAACCATTGCCTGTGTGTGTTAGCTGCCCTCTTGTGACATCATAACAGTTATATCATAGCTGGCTGACAGCAGACTCTGAGCTGCATTAAGTTATTACTTCAATGTAAGATATCATTAAAAGTACATCTTTCATTTAACCTAGAAATTGCCTGGCCAATTGACAATAAGTGATTTGAAAAGATAATTGAATATTTCAAAACTGTCGAGCTTCTGGACTCAATATTTATCACAGTGTATATGCCTTATTGGTGATTAATGATATCAGTCAAAAATGATTTAATTTCACTAAGAGAACTGTCAGCGAGCCTGCTTTTCAAAGCACTTCCAGCGCTTACATAGGAATAACCTATTTAAAAAGCAGGACATAGACTGCGTGGATAAGAGTTTGGAGTTATGCAGAGATTAAAGGCCAAAAGTGCAAAATGAGAAAGTGTTTATCGATTAAGAAACAGACCAGGACTGAGGCCTTAAGCCGCCAATCATTAAGGCTACATATTGTATGGTATATGGTGTGTAAATCCCTAGGACTTCTGAAACTCTCTATTACGACCCAGCTGAAAGATTGGATACTGGAAGATGTTGGTTCTGTTTCACATGTAAATTTACATGTGAAAAATATATTTCTATATTACTAATTTACAGAAAGAAATAGAGTTTCTGATTTTTGTGTTTTTGGACAATTTCTTCCATGAAAGCTCTTCTTAAGCAATATGACAGTTTAAGCTAAAGTGAATATTGTGTTAAAAATGCTTGATCCATCAGTATAACGCAGAATATTATGGGATGAAATATGTGACACATATATTTGGCAACCCTTTTCCTAAGTTGTCATCTATAATGCATTATAAATACCTACATAATTTATTATAATAGTCAACATAAGAATTAGGGGCGGCCTGGTGGTACAGTGGTTAGCACTGTTGCGTCACACCTGTAGGCCCAGGGTTCAAGTCTCAGCCTGTGTCCCATGTCTGTGGAGTTTGCATGTTCTCCTCATGTCATCATGGGGTTTCCTCCAGTCCCCCTCACAGTCCAAAGACATACTGAGGCTAATTGGAGTTGATAAATTGTGAATGGTATGTGAGTCTGCAATGGATTGGCCCCCTGTCCAGGGTTGTTCCTTGCCTCATGCCCATTGCTTCCCGGATAGGCTCCAGACCCCCCACAACCCAGTAAGATAAGCAGGTTGGAAAATTGATGGATGGATATAAGAATTAATAATCATAACAGCATCTTCTATTGACAATCATACGGCATTAAAGTGTTGACAATTATACTTCATAAGCCCCAATAAAGCTTTCGTCTAGAATGTATGATAGATACCTACATGATGTATACCTATAATGATCAAGTTATATATATTGCATTACAGATGAGAGCGTCATTCATTCGTTATGTATACTAAACATGACTATATTATGGTATGGCGTTTTGTAAATATGCATAACTATGTTTATAATGGTTTATGAATGCATTATAATGTTTTAGGAATGTGTTCATAGCATTCATAGACAGTATTACCATATATTGCTCTAGTCTATGTCTAGTCTAAGTCTATAAAACTCCACCTCATGAACATAACCATAAAAATAAGTTAGATGTATGGATTGTATCATGTTATATTTTATGATGTATAAGAGGTAAGTGTGTTACTGTGGAAATATTCATTTGGGTGATAACATAAAAGGGATGAAGAACATCATTGAGGTTTGGGTAGAGCGTAGGTGGCAACCGGGTGAGTTTTTTGTTTGGTACTAGTCTGGAGAGAGAAGTAACACCTCTTGTTTAGGGCAGACAGTCATTCAGGGATGGGCTGGAAACTACAAGATAAATTATAAACCAATAAGCACACAAACCGAAGACTTATAAAACGATGCAGTTCCTGAGTGATTATTATGTGCTACTGGATTCCATTGAAGGACAAGTGTGACCCCAAAGATAATGCTTGTGTCCATAATGAAATCACACATTACCAGAGCTCTCAGTGTTCCTATTTCAACAAAGCAGTGCCTGTGTAAACCGCAGACATTTGCTGTTTGACATCTACCTCCACATGATGTTCAAGCCCTTGCCAGACCGCTCCACTCAGCAAACGTGTGGTATTCAGTAATTCCCACTTGTGCCATTCCTCAAAGGCTCATTCATTCTCCACAGTCAGCCCCTTCGGCAAACCCCAGTTCATCACAGATGAATGGCTCACCTCATATCTCTTCATCCAATAAGCATAGTTGCGTGAATTTAAATGTGATTAACTTTACTTAGCACTCCATTTTACTCTAATGACTACTATACTTTACTGACTTACTGTTGCCAGTTATTTTGCCAGCATCTGTTACTGAACTCACCATGACCTTGTAATGTAAGTGATTGTGGAAGTTGGATAATGAATGGGGTATTTTACATGTAGGCCATTTCACAGCTAAATGGTAAGGGCTAAAATCCAAATGTCTGTATATGGTAAAGTAGTAATTTACAATTCAAAGTGTGGTTTAACCTGAAAGTACAGTTTTGTAGACATTCCCATATAAAAGTCCTGTAAGAATATACACGATTAGTTTTTGTTTTACATTGACCACATACATTTTGTATGTTGCACCAAGATATACATATACAATCCATGCGTGGCATTTTGTATACGTGATCACCAGTATCATGTCAGACCATATATCTTATATCATAGCTGTATGAATCACATATGAAAGGGACCATAATCATACATGCTAAGGCAGGAGTGGGTATCCTGATCCATGGAGGGCCAATGCAGGTTTTTGGAAAGACCTTTCAATCAGCCAATAACAGTGGGTCCCCAGGATTGAAGCTGAGAACCACTGCTTTATTATTGGCTGATGGAGAGGTCATCCCAATAATCTGCACCCACAACGGCCCTCCGTGGATCAGGTTCCCCACCACAGTGCTAAGGCGTACCCATCTATGAACCTTGATGTTTTTCTGTACGGGTGGAGAATCAGCTTGGGCAACATTATGGCATACCACAGCAGTTCATGTGGTGAATTTGATCCCCCCTGGTCAAAATACCATACACCACAATATAATGTATGGATGGCATTGTGATATGGTAATTAGACACTGCCCAAGCCTAGTGGAAAGGCTGTTTTTTTCTTTACATGGGATTGTCTGATGTATGACATATGCAATATTAACTAAATATATAATAGGTATGTACTAAACTTTCTTTTTGGAATGTTACATTAAAGCCACACTTAATTGAAATTAATAATTGAATTAGTACATTGTAGTGGTTTGTGTGTGTGGGAGAGAGCAGCGTTGCCCATTAAATGCCAGTTAAGTGCCTTGCTGTGAACCAGATGACAATTTAATCAAAATAACAAATCTAAGCGCATTAAATAGAAAACAACACAGAACATTTTTAAGATGCACTCAAGGGTGAACAAGTAAACACCATGAACTATGAAAAGTCTAGGCAAGGCAAATGAGCTGTCTAAGCAAAACCAATCAAGATATTCTAAAACACTCATGATGCAACAGAAGAAAGATCCCAAAGTGGGCAGTTCAGGTCCAGAGAGTAAAAGTCCAGACCAAGATTTTGTTTCAACCACCCAGTTGACTATAGGACCAGTACTCAAAGTACTCAACTGGTTCTTTGAAACAAAATCTGGACTTTTACTCCTTGGACCTGAACTACTCACTTCTAGTGCTCTGTTCTACTCATTACCCACCTCTGCACAGTTCACATATGTAATGCAGATCAAATACTTAAAATGATCACTGAAGGTTGTCTGAAAAAGTTTTTCTTTTCATGCACATGAGTAACTAGTGTTGACCGAAGAGAATATCTAGTAAATGCTTATGCCAGAGGAAGAGTATGCATAGGAGGCCAGTAAATGCTGCTGCTTCCCTAAAGTCCAAGGAGAAAACAGAATTAAACACTGAAGACAGACACAGACATTCATCAATAATGATCAGATGGAAATTGGCTTAGGAGAGAACAAATATTTCATATCATATTCTCAGGATGGAATTGTAAAAATTGAGAAAGATATAACAAGGTTTGCATTAGAGTGTGAGAGTAGACTCACCTGCAAGAGTCTCATGGTCAGTGCAAGAGAATTAGCGGCTTTGCTACATGTATTTTACTTAAAGAGGGTGTGTTTTCTAACAAATGATACTTTGTGGCAAAATATTACGCATTTACTATATGGCAGGCAGGTAAAATAAGGTAGGAAATACTGAGACCTCATTTTTCAAAGTTGCGTGTACACAAAAAACACCATAAATCTGCATACACAACTTTTTATGCAAAATCCGAGCTGTGTTAAACAAAACTTGACAAAAAATGTGCTTAATTGTCAAAATGCAGGGGCAGATGTATGCAACATTTTAGACAAATCAGCAAAAATAGGCAGCCATTGCAATGCAGGGAACTGCAAAAAACAACTAAGTCACAATGTACATGTCAACAATTCAGAATTTAGTGATCAGTGGTCATTGTTAACACAGCACAGCAACAACAAAATGTGCCCTCTTCATTTAACCCACATGTGACTTCTGTGACATAGCAGGGGGCAGCTAATTCAGCACCCAGGTAGCAGTGCTTGGGGATGGTACCTTGCTCAGGGTACCTTGTTAGTGGGGGATTCAAACCTGCAACCTTTCGATTACAAACGCGCTTCCCTAACCATCAAGCCACCACTGCCCACAAGTCACAACCCCAAAACATACTTTTACATGAGAAACAGTACATATTTTTGTAGGAATTACTGATTTTCTATTTATTTGAGTAAACCAAAGATTATGTATTGCCTTAGAGAAATTAATTTGCTATTTCAAATAGCACATCTTGTCACCCCGTCCTATGAATTGAAAATGTTTGTAATTGTCACTAGTTGCACAAATTGCGACTGAGGCGTCATACATTTGCATGCATGGATTCACATGTATAAATAACATAGAGCCAAGAGAATGCAATGCAACATCATGGAATTCCTGTTAGTAACTACGTAAATGGAAGGATTAGAAAGTAATGTGTTTTCATGGACCACCAAAAGCACTGTTACGCATTTGTTTACTTAGTAAAATTGAACTGGCAGGAACTGAACATGAGGGAAAAAAATTAACATCAACAAGATCCAGATGCAGGGAACATGGAGTAGCACACGGACAAACACAAAAAGCAACTGAAAGAGCGGGGAAGGGCCAGCAAAAGAATACACAAATAATGAGGGTTAACAAGAAAAAGGTGTGGGCTAGTACAAATCAACTAAGTACTAAGGACTTCACACACTGCGAGCATGATGAAACAGAACTCAGCAACAGAACCAGATACAGGTAAGGTAAACTATAAACAGAAGGTACAAAGAAAGACTAATACTTCAAGACAGGAAACTCAATATCCTCCTGAGACTCAGGGAAAAAAGTGCCCTTCAATTTTAGGTTATTTGTCTTTGGAGAAAATAAGACATTGTAACGTCCTGCTCCAAACGCTCCTCATTGTGTGCCACACCAACCTCGTTACCTCCTGTTCTTACCTAATTATGGTCACCTGTTGCTCGTTTAGTCTAGCTTCTCGTTTGTATTTAGTCAGTGTCTCTGTTAGTTTTCCCTTGTTCAGTCATTGAAGTCTCTGCGTGTAAGTACCCTGCCTGTTCTTCGTGAATAAACCCCTGTGTTACTCTCTACCTGAGGACTCCTGCCTTCCTTGTTCGTGCGACACTCACCCGTACGTCACAGAAATCTTACTGTTTAGATTTTTTTTCTAATTTATTTTTATTTTCACAGCATGTCCTCTTTAGTGTACAACAGGAATAAATAAGTTTCCTAACATCAGTGAAAAGATAGATGCAAAATTAAATGTCCACTGCAATGGACATAAATGAATGGGTGAGGTCTCATTTAAATGTCCCACAAAGTTGAGGCTAGCCTTGACCCACCATTGACAAAATACCATTGACAAAATACTAAGGGATTTATTTAAGGGTGTTGCACGTAACCCTTTAAAAGGTTTCCATATTTAAGGAAAAACATTAAGGGATTTACAACATTGAAAGACGTTTTACAGCAGTAAAATTGTCCTGTTTCCATGGAGACCGTTCATATGCTTGCACTCATGTCTGCTTGTGATGCCCGTTATCGCCTCACAAAGTAAAAAAAAAAAAAAATAAATGAGAGAAAAGAAGACAAGAACGCCAAATTGGTCAGAGGAGGGAAAGATTATACTTTTGGGGGAATACAATAAAAGAAAGAACATGCTAAAAAGTCAATCTGATCCGCAAGTAACAGCAAACAGAAAACAACAAATGTGGGAGGAAATTGCAATGAAAATTAATTCAAGAAGTCTGCATAAGTGGAAATTAGCGGGAGAACATTTTATACTGAATTTGAGGAAGCACTTCTTTACCCAGCGTGTAGTTAGAGTATGGAATAGTCTTCCTGCTAGTGTAGCAGAAGCTGAAACCCTGGGTTCCTTTAAATCAGAGCTAGATAAGATTTTAACAACTCTGAGCTATTACTGTAGTTAAGTTCTCCCCAAACGAGCTTGATGGGCCGAATGCCCCCCCTCTCGTTTGTAAATTTCTTATGTTCTTATGCATTGTGCTTGAACGTTAGTTATTTTCTGTTCACGATTGCAAACTAACCAGACATTGATTAAATATTGATTTTTTTTTCTATAAATAAATCGATCTTCATATTGTACGGGAGCTTGAATCTTGATGTGGGTCCCATCAATCACCCCACACACTCTTAGGGAGCCGGCTACATTAAAGAAGTTTGTCGCTATTTTATCCTCTTCTTGTTTAGAGGGGAATTTTACCACGGTGTTCAACAGACAGGCCATACCATTTGAAATTTGGTGAATGACGTGGCACTCTATTGACTTGTGAACATGAAATGCATTGACTATTACAGCCCAGAACAATCAAGCCCATAGCATAAAACCACAGAGCAATCATTAATTGCAATGCAGCTGGGAGAGCACAGCTTCGGATTGTGGAGTGATCCCACTGTAGACAGTTGGACAAATCATAAATTGACTGCTGGTCAAATTTATAACGCAAAATCAATTGCTCATCATTGAGCGTATCTAAGGGGTTCTCTCAGTCATCGAACACTTTTTTGGGATGCATTCATTTTGGTTATTAATTATCATTAACTCGGCCACATTACAATTAAGTTATTGTTGGACTGGCATCCTGTCTAGGAGTTCCTGCCTTGTTCCCTATTCTACTTGGGATAGATTCAAGATTCCCCTTGTACTTTTTACCCAGTAAGAAGCTATGTGTAACAAACAGAAATCTTTCAAATTAAATTTAAAGTGATTCATTGATGCTATTCTTACAATGGTTTAAATTAATAGTAAAATTTCCAGCAATTCATCCCATTGAAGAATGTCCTCCCAGCCCCATGGATGGCACCATGGTACTAATTCTGCCTTCTCTTCTCCTTCTTTTTCCTCCTGCCACAGGTACTCCATAGGGACATACTGAACAGAATTCCATGGGTTGACACCTTCACTTTGCCTGTGCCTAGATTATTAATGCCCACTTCTTCCACTGTTACCACATTCATTGATGGATTTTCCAGTCTCAATTTCCGCTCCCATTCTTTGTCAGTAACTTCCACTGTTACCACATTCATTGATGGACTTTCCAGTCTCAATTTCCGCTCCCATTCTTTGTCAGTAACTTCCACTGTTACCACATTCATTGATGGACTTTCCAGTCTCAATTTCCGCTCCCATTCTTTGTCAGTAACTTCCACTGTTACGTCCCCTTTTTGCATTTCAGCTGTGGAAGCTCCTTCTTGGGTACCTTCCAGTATCACTTTCTCCATTTTCTAACTTCTCATTCTCAAGTTGCATGACAGATCGATTAATATTCTGAAAGCTCAACCTGGCAAATGTCAAGCTTCGAATTTAAGTCGATCACGATGGCCTTTCGTGGGCTTCATGATGATAGTCCCTCTGTTCAGATCGATGACCTGCACCTCATACATTTTCGCGTGATAAGTCTCACGGACCGTCACAGCTGAATTGCAGAGATTATAGCCGTCCAGCCTGTGCTCTCACCTCTGATCAAGAGAACCTCCATTTTCACCACGTTGAGTGGCGGAGGGTTTCCATTCATCCATGTCTTCCCTTTTTTTTAAAGCAGTTCGCTATAGTGAGAAAAGATGAGGTAGCATTAGGTATAGCTAAAAATGCATATCTGGGTGTCGTCAACATAGGAGTTAAAGATGACACGCCACTTGTACAGGCAAATCAATATAAGTCCAAGAACTGAGGACCAATGACACTGAAGAACGAGTGCTGCTATTCGACACTTGACCATAGTGATACTAGTTATTTAAAAAGGACATAAACCATTTCAGCACTGCTCCACACAAGCAAACATCAAATGGAATTCTATATAATAGAAAACAAGTTAATAGTGCTGAAAGCCGTACTAATGAAGGAGCATGAAAGCACAGAGCCATGGCCAGTGTCTACTGCCTCTTGTCTATGACTCTTAAAGCAGTTTCTGTGACGTGTCCTTGATGGAAACCAGGTTGGAATTTTTCAGGTATGGTGTGTGTCCCGGGCGGCATGGTGGTGTCGTGGTTAGCACTGTTGCATCACACCTCGGGGACCTAGGTTCGAGTCTCCGCCTGGGTTACATGTGTGTGAAGTTTGCATTTTGTGGAGTTTCTCCCTGTGCCGTCATGGGGTTTCCTCCGGGTACTACGGTTTCCCCCCACAGTCCAAAGACATGCTGAGGCTGATTGAAGTTGCTAAATTGCCCATAGGTGTGCATGTGTGAG
>JAABNY020000038.1:8772592-8789966 GCA_015164015.2 Brevimyrus niger
TGACTGCCATTAGGTATCAGGATGAAATCCTTGGACCCATTGTCAGACCCTACGCTGGTGCAGTGGGTCCTGGGTTCAACCTGATGCACAAAAATGCCCGGCGTCATGTGGCAAGAGTATGCAGGCAGTTCCTGGAGGATGAAGGAATGGATACCAATGACTGGCCCCCATGCTCACCTGACCTAATTCCAATGGAACACCTCTGGGACATTATGTTTCGGTCCTTTTGACTCCACCAGGTTGCACCTCAGACTGTCCAGGAACTCAGTGGTGCCCTGGTCCAGATCTGGGAGGAGATCCCCCAAGACACCATCCATCGTTTCATTAGGAGCCCCGACATTATCCGACATGCCTACAAGCAGGTGGGGGCCATACAAACTACTGAGTACGATTTTGAGGTGCTGCAATAAAATTTTGGCAGAATGGACCAGCCTACCGCATCATTTTTTCACTTAGATTTTTGGGGTGTCTTTGAATTCAGTCTTCTGTAGGTTGATCATTTTAATTTCCATCAAATCATGTGACATCCTTTCATTCCTAACACATTACCCAGTCAATATCAATATAGATATCCAGCATGTTTGTTTCCCCAATGAGATCTGATGTGTTTTTGAAGTGTTCCTTCCTGATGCTATACTCTGATTAAAAAGTGTTCCTTTAATTTTTTTGATCAGTGCACTTTCTACTACGGGGGTCTATAGCAGTACATAGAACCGTAGGACCTGATTTGACTGAGGAGGCCAGGTGTATGTAGTTGAATAGATGGGCAAATGCTATTTGCAGCTGAGTGCAAATAGGCACTCTGAAATTATAAACGGTAAGTGGTGTCAAAGAGGATTCCCCCTTTCTTTCTAGGTCTTGACTCTCTTATTTGCACTTGACTTACCGTCTTGACTTTTGGTCCTCTTTTTGTCTTTGCCTTTGGCATAACAAAGGTGGTCTTGATTATGGCTCCAACTGTACACACATTTCAGAGCAGCTAGTCACATGAGAAGCTTAAAGGAATATACCGTACCTTTAAAAATAAACTATCATGCCCCCTTTACTGCACTGTGTTTAGGAAAACACTGCTGCAAGACTGTTTTAATTATAGTTTTATGTGGATCAATGTGGGAAATAATTCAGTAAGCAGTACAATTCAATATGCAACATTACTGCAAATCTTTTATGCTCGACCTTTCAGATCAAGTTAGTTATTTTTGTTCTTGGATCCTCATTAAAGACTTATTTTGATTCATGCATGGCTTGAGAGCACAAACATAGACTTACACATGTACACACACACAAACAAGTTCCCCGGTGCTGGAATATAAATTAATAGGTACTTATACTGTACTTGCTTGTCATTTAAAATATAATTTGCAATATAGCATTTAATATCATGTAAACACCAATAGTCCAGACCATACTACAATCATGCAGAATCACCAATGCACATACACAACACAGTTGATTTAGATTTTATTATAATGATGTCTGTATATAAATCATGATATAATGGTGTATACATTTAATATTCATTGTTCATGTTTCACCAGTGCAGAATTTAGTCCGCAGCTTTTTAGCTTATACTATGAGCAAGTTGGCTTATTTGGTTTATTTTTAACCAACCAGTCCTGAGCAGGCTTTAAAAGTCCCTAATCCACAGCTTATTAATCACCCCGGTTTGGCTGTCCTTCAAAGGGCATAAATATTAAAACAAACAGAAAAGTTTTAATATATATAATTTTAATGTTTTCAGCTGCCTGCATCTTCATATTTGTGTCATTTTGCCATCTTTATTGAGATATCATACTACATTTATAAATATATTCAGTAAGTGATTCAAACATATGGAAGCCAAGAATGACTGGCCATTATCTCAAGATAAGATAATTTACCTTGTTATGTTGAAATAACAAAACTAATTTTCGCAAGATAACGAGATAATTTAGCAGCGTGTTTAAGCTATATAGAGTTTACATTGATATCTAAGAATCGCTCTATATGCCTTTGTGTAGATGTTACAGTGTCAAGAGTACAGCATGTTTCACTGAGTGGAATAAACCTTCAAGGATTCAGACAATTTGTTTAGATTTGAATGTGGGTTTGAAGGTCTGTTGATATCAAATTTCAGTGTTTTTATTATCAGATCATCCACACATGTTGTGTACAGTGATGTCATATAATTTTCCGGGACCGCATTGCAACTTAGAGACCGGACACGGCATGCACATCACAGTACTTGATACACTACACAGGTACAACACTTAACTTCGACATTAAATACTAGGATGCACACATTAAGTAACACAGTTACAGTAGAAGTACGAGCTGCACTGTGTATGGTATCACTGCTTTGTGGCGTCACAATATGTTTATCCTTGTAATTATTCAGAGAAAATTATCGTTATCTCTACAAAACAACCTTTGTTATCTCAATATAATGGCATCTTAAAAATAATTGTAAATTCTCGGCTTCCCGTAGGAACTCCCAACGTATTGCTGCTTAAGGTCAGCTGATACTTCACTTTTTCACATACGCCTTCAGGCTGCAGATGTGTGGGGCAGCTTGTGTTTACACTACATGTGACTGCGGATGTGCACGCTGTCCCTGCGGTGTCTGAAATCTAGCAACCACTTTGCCTTCACACTTGTTGGCATCACTGGATGTACTGGTATTAGATCCCATCGATCCTAAATATCAAAAATGAGCTTCATGCCAATGTATTAAATAAATCAAACTATTACATTATCATGTCTACTCCCATACCAGTGCTGATGCAATATTGTTGACCAGAATAGTTTGATACAAACCTGGTGTACATCCAAAAAGTGTAAATATTGATAATAATTTCTGGAGCTTTATGCTGGAACGGCCTCCATCCTAACGAGAACAAGGTCACTTGTATTAGCGCTAATTTCCTACCTAACAGCATCCAGGTTGCTCTACAGGCTGAAAGTTGTCCAGCCAGTAGGTGATTTCTGGCTCTGGCCTATTATGCCCATGATGGGCTGTCCCAGGAACCACACTGATTCAAAACAATTTCCCAATGTCACCAAAAAACACTTGTTAAGTTGGGTTACAATTCATGTTGTAATGTGTTAATGACTTATTGTCTATGACATTATCATGAAATACTGAGTAATACATTTCCAGGAAAGATTGCTTGTAGATTATGTTGTGTAAAGGAAAAAAAATGTGTGAAATCCATTGGGTGAGGCTTTCTCTATGAACTTTCTGTGAAGAGATTATATTGAATGTTAGTAATACCTGTGTATCATGGACCAAATCAGCTTTGTTTCTCCTACAGTTAAAGGCAGAATTCAAGAATTTCTGTCTTTTGAGGGACAGAAACTATATATGACATTTGAATTGTCCACCTCTAAATTGTCCAGTTGTCCCGATGTATAACTTATTTCTGCCATAGTAGTTAATTTAATCAGTTATAATAGTGGGTGATTTCAGTATACATTCTGATGTCCAGACAAATTCTCTTAGCTGATTTCTCATTCTCCTTGAAGAGTGTTTCACATTGTCTTTTGATTGGATTAGTTGTCTCATTAGGTTCTTGCTACATTTTAAATATGCCGTTTACCTCTTGTAATATTGCTTGTAACTGAGCCTTTATCAGAAACCCACCCTGGGAGTACTTATGCCTACTTGACTCCTTGAGAGTTGTATCCTTTGTAATGTGCTATCTCGCTTATACGTGTCTTTATGCAAAATTGTCTAAATATAATATAAATTTAATAATAATAAATGATGCTTTCCTCTGTGGAGTTTATATCAATTGTCTCCAGTAAATCAGCTTGATTACCTGATCACTTTTTAATTTCAGTTACTACCCTCTGTATTTGCCCATGGAGACTTTTATGACAAGACACTTCAATAGTAAGGATTCTTCAATGTCAGCTTTATTTGTAGTAGTCATACACTACAATTTATGTCACATATTTCATCAATTTGATGTAAAATAGCTTTGATAACAGATTCCATGTGATCCCAGTGATATTAAATAGGTCTTCATGGCAGTATGGTGATTCACTGCATTGCCCCAGCACTTCACCCCTCTGGGACTGTGAGTTTACCACACCAGCCTGCTGGCTGGGCAGTTTGTATGCCCTTCAATGTTGTACACATTTCTGCCAGATCCTTGCAGTTAGGCTTATCTGCGTTGACATGCATCCCATCTATGGTGTTCCCCTGCCTACAAAAATACCCACAATGCACTATTAATGCAGTCCGTACCATAACAATCGCTTTACCCAGAGAGGTAAATAATTCTCTTAGCTCATGGTGCAGCATTGCCCAGGCTCCTAGGTATTAGATCTGCTTCTGACACTATAGGCCATTACTTTCAGTTACCAAGATTTGAGGCCCATGCTGGTCTGTACGGACCAGCACTTAGGTAGATTTTCCTTTAATTAAAGAATTATAGCCATTATGTTCTGAAATCTCATAACCGTAATAACATTCACCTTTGTTGCTCTTTAAATAAGGAGTCACATGGGGTTTGATGCAGGGACCGTAATGTTCGCTCTCTGTCTGCGGCTGGTTGGGGAGATAAAAAGGAAAGCAAAAAATTAATTTTCATTCATATGCTAAAGACACACAAATGTACCTTTCAGTCAGAACTAATAACGTTCTGTACTGTTCTCAGCGAAGTGAATTAAGCAAGGAAACGGCAAGTAATTATAAGTCTCTAGACACTGAAGAAACTGCCTCTGTTAAATGCAGGTAACAACGTGGCAAACGATGTCTTATTAACTTAAGAGCTTAAACTTGGCTATGGTGAATCAGCTTAACACTTAGGTATAATTTCTGACACAGATCTGTCTTTTAACAGTCATGTGAACTATTTATTCAAGACTTGCTTTGTACAGCTTAGAGACATTAAAAAGTAAATTTTTAATTTCTTTTTAATGATACATAAAATGACACCGGCATTTATTTATGGCAGATTAGTGAAGTACAATGCCCTGTTTCATCCAAACATGAATCACAAGCACTCTGACCTGAAATAAATTGAAAACACCACAGCAAGAATTTCAAATGGAAACAGAAAACAGTCATATTACGCTAGATTAAGTGTTTCTTTTTTTCTCTTTAATTGTAGGATGTAGGTCTCCTTGCAATTTTTAAAACAAATAAATAACTGTAAATAAATAAAATAAAATAACTGAAAAATAGCTATAGAGCTTCATCTTTATGACATAGTCAATGCCAAAGAAGGGCTGATCCCAAAGTTAGTACACATATGGGTTCGGGCAACCAGTTGACCTTGAACCTCCAGCTGTTTGTTTTTAACATAACTACCATGGGGATATTTTTTTTTTTGTCTTTTCCCCACTATTTAGACTTCAGTATTGTATAAAATTAACAGATGTTGAGTACCTCAGCAGTTCTGTTGCTCAATATTTATAAAGTCATTTTGGGAAACTTGAGGCAAGGGTGCTATATGCAAAAATAAATGCAATTAAATAGAATTAATTTGCTTTTAAATCTGGGATTTACATATCATACATCTGTTAGATAACCTGCATAATTCTCGACTCATTGAACTTGTCTTCAAAGTAAAACTTACATGAGATGTGGTACATCATGGTTAATGAATAAAAAAGCATATAAAGAAATAAGTGAAGTTCTCATTTGTGCTACATATGTCAGGAATTATACAATATAAAACAATGTTAACTTTACTGATAGATTTGAGGGAGATACATTACTGGAACTGCAGTTTATGTAACCTCCTTTGCAGCAGGTAGAAAGTCCATTAAACAGCATTGTTCAGGGTCTTGGGTTCTGCAAATTGCACTGTTAAGAAATAATTGGATTTCAAAAGCATTGAATTATGAGTAGCTGTCTATCTGCAGGGGCCTCCGAGCTCCATGGTCCTGTTTTTCTGAGCTTCGAAACAAATTCCAGCTTCATTAATTTCAGCATTACCCTAAATGGCCACTTAGTGCTTAATGTAACGCTTCACTGACGAAACTCAAAGTAATCAAAGTACAAAGGAGGTCTCCCGTCCTCATCAATGTTAAGGCTTGTCTGCCCACTTTTCAACACATATGCGACTAATTTGTCTTTAAATCCAGTACCAGTCAAAAATGTGGACTTGCCAAGCCACCTACAAAGAAGAGTGATCGTGTTGAGTCACACTAACCTGGCCACCTGACCTGCACCTAGTAGAGATGGTTTTGGAGGAGTATGACCAGAGAGTGAAGGAAAAGCATCCAATGAGTGCTCAGCATATATGTGGGACCTCCTTCCGGTCAGCTGGAAAAGCATCCCAGGATGCCACCTCATGAAACTGGTGTAGAGGAGACAGTAGGTTCAGCCAATCCCTGAGGCAATTGGGGTTGAGGGCCTTTCTCGAGGTGGGATCACTCTAATGACCCAGGGATTTGAACCAGCAACCTTCTCTGTCTTGACCCACAGAGCTGCCCCCATCCCAAAAAAATATATTTTCTTGTTTAATGGTGTCTGTTACTGTATAATTCATATATGTTATTTTATAGTTTTTATGTCTTTATAACTACTCTAAAATGTAGTCAAATATTTGTAAAATAGTACAAATGTTCTATGGATAGGTGTGTTCGAAAGTTGATACTGTATGTGATGACGAGTTTGGCTCACTGATGGACTACATGAAAAAGTGATAAATGTGTGTGAGGGACTCTTTATTAGAGGGTTTGGTTATTACTAGTGTCTATGACATAGAGTCCTTTTTTATGTTGTAGGCTTGTGTAAATTCTTACCATCCTTATACTTTGTTTACTTCATTAGTTTTCATGTTTGCACCACAGCCTTTCACTAGTCCTGTCACCCCCACTGGGTTGATGCATTTCACTTCACCAATGACAGAACAACCCTCCTCATGCATTTTGTTTTTCAGAAGAAAGCTACTACTACAACACCTGAACCCACCTGAGGTTTATGGCAGTGAAAACCACAGAAACCTGACGGAGTGTTATTATGGTGTACAGTGCAGGACAGTGAAGCACGGAACATGGTACAGTGAAGCATAGAGCATGGTACAGTGAAGCACAGAGCATGGTACAGTGAAGCATAGAGCATGGTACAGTGAAGCACAGAGCATGGTACAGTGAAGCATAGAGCATGGTGCAGTGAAGCACAGAGCATGGTACAGTAAGAATTGTGAATTCTGCCTATCAGCACCAAATAGCTGGTTAAATCCTGCTGGGATTACAAACTGAACCGAGCAGTGTTCCTGTCATATAATGTCACTGTATCTGGTTCTGTGAAACATCAACCTAGACCGGCACAACCCGATATGAGACTAATTAATTCACCAAATGTATCGAGAGGTACTACAACTCCACTGTGGAGTCTTTTTATTCTAAGTGTTTATAGCTCTCAAGTTACAGTGACCTTTCATATGAACAAAAGCCTTTCGCGTGATGGGAACTTATTCACGCATTATCATAACCAATGTTCCTGAACGTCGCTGATAGGAAATGCCATGTATACAAGACTGTTTGTCATGAATGTATTTGATAATTTATCCATTTTTTTTACCATTGAATTTTCAGGGTCTTTGGCATCCTTTTGTGTAATGATGCTGGTGATTGTTTTCAGCATAAAAGCTGTAGGGATCTGTCAACACCACAGTGAAGGACCCCGTGATCAGGAATAAATCCATGTTTGCCTTTATTTTTGTCTTATAGCAACATTTGGGGCTTTGAATGTCAGAAGAACAAAGTCAGACATCTCTTTGGGTAGGAGGATGTATCATATAGTAGTGGTTAGTCTATGAAATGATTTCCTTCAAGTGTATCAAGAGCAGTGAGATTGACTATTGAGTTGCGATTGCGTTTTACCTCCAGGTTCATGCTTTTTCACATGAAAGCCTTTTCCTTTAAACGTTTAAACATTTCATCACACTTGGAGAAACAATCTACTATTGCCAAGGGAAAAGAAGTAATGTTTTGACATGACCTGGTCAAGCTTGGTGCCCACTATTCACCAGGGTCACATGACAGGTAATATGTTTGATGTCATGTCTATCATGAAAAAAAAGACTCGCCAAAATCAGATTCACTTAAGTCCCACCGCCACTGGTATCTATAACCTGTCCCCCCTCCCAAACACTCTGGACTGAAGCACATCACGGGATTGGCCATAATCCCCTCCCCAACCTGGTTTTTAAATTATTGGAATTTCTCATAAGAACTCTAAATATCCTTAGGGTAGCCAGGGTGAAATTATTTCTTATGCGATTATTTTTTAAAATTGGCTGGAAATTTGGGTGGAAAATGAATAGCTCTCCGGTCTCAAAAAATCAATCCCATCCCATCCAAATAATTAAACTGAAAGTGAGTTGCTGAGAAAGTCTCAGTGCCACAGGGCACTGCTCACGTTTTAAATACTTGGACTGAACAGGTGTGTGCGTCAGGTGTATCGAGGCTGTAAAGTATGAGGTGTTCTTGGGGAAAAAATCTCCTAGTGGTACATAAGAACAAAAGAAATTTACAAAAATTTACAAATCTGTTTAACCATACTCTAACTACACGCTGTGTAAAGAAGTGCTTCCTCAAATTCTTCTGCCAATTTCCACTTTGACCACAAGTTCTAGTATTTAAATTAACATTGAATTAGCCACTTACAGTAGCTGAATAGCATGCAGACCTGTTAGAATCTTATAGACCTGGATCATGTCCCCCCTTTTTCTCTTTTGCTCGAGGCTAAACAGATTCAGCTCAGCTAACCACTCCTGTTTCTTTTGTAAAGAAACATTTGTTTCTTTACTATTCTTTTTTCAAGTTTATATATTGCTTGACTCTGTATACATATCAGTTTTATGGTGTTTTATGTTTTTCTTATCAGTTCAATCGGTATCAGCATAATAAGGAGACAGTTTTTGCTGTTCCAGAATTATTTAAACATTAATAAAAAACATTTGGTAACACTTTACATAAAGCACCCATGTATAATGCATTGTAGATACATTCATAATTCATTATAATGCATTCATAAAGTATTATAAACATGGCTATAACTATTTATAAAAAGGCATACATTATAGCCATGTTTATTATGCATTATGAATGCTTTATGAAACTCTCATCTATAATGTACTATAGATACCTTCATAATGCAGTACAGAAATTCTTACACTGACCATTATAATGCATCACAAAGGTACCTACAGTGCAGTATAGACAAGAGCTTAAAATGTAACCTTAAGCCTAGAGAATTGTCATTTGTCACATAGATGGATATATTCTTTCAGACAAAATCAGTTTTGTATAGCTGGACACAATGGAAAGACTTAAAGAAGAAGAAACAGCAGGCAGAACAGTGAGCCACACTAGCAGACTGTACCACAAGCTGTCTGAACCCCCACAGCTGTACCTCAATGAGCTCATCAGCCAATCAGATCAAATATCCCAGGAGCCAGGCACTAGCGGGTTGGCTCATTAAATCTCCCACATACTCCTAGCAATGAAAAGAGCAAGTTTGTTTCTTCTTTTTAAGACAAAGTCATGCCTGCCCGCCTGAAACTTATTTTGATTTTGTAAATTGTATTTCCTATTTACTACAGTGGTTTCTTGTTTTGTATTGCATTTCACCTGGGAAATCATACAGTAAAACAGCATGCTGTCATATACCTGCCTATCTCCTCCCTGTCATGGCCCTAGCAAACCACACCTACCCCCTCTTGCACCTCGTTCCTAATCCTAGTGTGAAGATCATGCCCAGCTGCCTCTAGTTAGTTCCCATGTTAGTCCCATATACACGTGCTTCCTAGTCCTGTGTTCTGCAGTCCAGTCACTGATATAAAACCCTCTTGTTGTCTATGCCTTTCCTTGTTCCAATCTTCCCATATTTGATCCCTCTTGATCCTATTTATTTCTACTCTCTGTTCTTCAAGTTCAATAACCACCTTTTGTTTCAGTGCCACGCCAGCCCTCGAATCCTTCATGACACATGCTTTTTAATTTTGTTCTGTGAACATCATCAGTTGACAGCAACAAGGGATATTTGCATAATTCGTTTTTTTTTATTTAGTTATCGATAAATTTTGCTAACATGCTTTTATATGCTGTAGAATAAAAATGACAATATAGGAATATTTTGAACCATGTGTGTCACATCGGACTAACAAAGGAGAAAACACAAGGCAGCTGTTGCTGGTTAACAAGTGGGAAGGAACAAGAGGTAAGACTAACAAGGTTCAAGTACGGCTGGTTTGGAGGCATGCCCGAGGGGAATGCAGGGAGCAAACATGCAGGGCGGGGCTGGACGTGACAATATGAATGAGAAAGTTCAGTTTTCCTTAGTCAGACATTTTTTATATGTTTTTTACTTCGTCTGTATTCTTGCAACGATTAGCCAAGGGCAGGACAGAGGTCTCTGAAGAAGGAGAAATCCACAACTCCTCTGCGGCCACACCGCTAGGGCCCGCTGACAAAAAGTCACCTTGTCCCCCCTATCCAATTTTACGTATACTATTCAGGCCTCTCTATGCTGCCCCCCCTGAATCTGCTAGGACATCCATACCCCCCCCTCCTGGGAAGGACAGCTTCCACTCACTCATAGCCCTGCAAGTTAAGTACCCTCCTCATATTCCTGCTACAGCACAAAATCATGCTTACAGTGTGTTTCACACACAACATGCCTGTATATCTACATTTTGGTATCTCAGTGTCTCCCAATCCAATACTCAGGGACCTGCAGACCATCCACGTTTTTGCTCCCTCCCTGCTCCAGTCCACTCTTCCCGTTTTTCCTCCAGGGAGAGAGCAGCAAAAAAATGCGGACTGCCTAGCAGGAAACTGGGAGGGTGCAAAAACATGGACCGCTGCAGGCCCCCAAGGACTGGGTTGGGAAACACTGCTGTATCTCAAAGAACTTAACTCATATGTCCAAAACATCTCCAACACTTCTGAGGTTCACCCAAAGGAATAGTTTTTTTTTCTATTTGCTTCCAGCACAAAGGTGCAAACAATGACCCAGAGGAAGAGCCAACACTCATACAGAATGAGAACAGCTAACACCCAGTGGACATCCTCCAATGAATGTGAATGAGTTCGCTCCGGCCTGTTGGGAAGGAGCGTTGTTGTAAATCTTTAATAGATGCTGCGTTGGATTAATGGAGGGTTACAGAACACCGTGCTCTGTGTGTGTATGTGTGTGTGTGTGTGTGTGTGTGTGTGTGTGTGTGTGTGTTGGTCATTTCTTATATGCCCAGCACACACTGCCCTGTGTACTGGAGTGACTTTACTCGGCAGCACAGAAAGTTCAGTGTAGCAACTTAGTAGCGGGCCATGTCGTGTATTTTTTTTTCTTTTCTAAAAAGTGTTACCGTAATAAATAATGCAATTGCACTTTAATGGTAATTTAATTAAAGCTTTAACAGCACTATTTTACCGAATCAGCCAATAAAAACTCAGCTAAAGAACATTGCTGTGTGAGAGATCTGTATGGTTTTGAGGTGGTATGAAAAACTGAGTACGTACAACATTGTGACATTTAACGGTCACACTTCAAGCTTCACCTGAAACTGGGGTTTTCCAACACATCCCAATACAAAACATACTCTTGTTTACACCTTACTCAAAGCTGAGTGGTACCTGTTGTATAATGGAAGTCCTTTTAAATTCAGATGAGAGAGGGAGTATTCAGGGCAGTACAGATGCTTGAATATCTCCATTTCTCAACCTTTCCTCTTTCAATTTGAATGTAGTATATTGCCTGGGCACTATGTAATTCAGTGCATGCCCTATTTTCTGTCTTGGTGTTGCAGAATATGTCAATGGTGTATCCTTATGACACCGAAAGACCAGACCCATAATGTCTCCCAACACAGAGTAAGGAAAAGGCGAGGAGAAATCAAACAAAAACAAAACTTAGACTATAAAAGCTGAACAGATTTATTTGCTTGTAGATTATTGGTCTTTTCATGGCTGAAATTCTCTGCAAGATGTTCATACAGTGAGTGCCAACTGATTTAATGAACTAAGTAGCAATTAAGTTAATAATTAAAATTCAAGATAATGAGTGATGTCAAACTCAAAGTACTGTTTCAAACCCGCTTTGATTTATTAGAAATGGTTTTTGATACATTGTTCCTAAGCCTGTAATCAACAAATGTGACTACTTTAAATGTAACTTCATCACATCAGGCTGTTTTGAAACATTTTTTCCCAGATTCAGTATAGAAAAAAGAAGGGCGAGGATCTGGGAACAAAATATGTGTCACTAAATAAACAAACAAATGAATGAATGAATCAATTAATGAATGAATGATACAAACATATTTCATGTTCCAGTTTTAGATCGTGTGCTACCTGACATAACCTCCATAAAAACCTGATGTGCCTCATACTGTATATATAAAACCTGTGAAATCCTCAACACTTTGCTAAGCCTCACATCCGTCTCCAGAGTGTTTTCTATGGAACTGTGGTATTACTGTAATCATTTTATTTTCTGTATCCAGTTTGTTTTTCACTGAGAACATGTCTCAGTTATAGTAGTCAGCCAGCTCCCCTTTGAACCTCTGCCCAAACGCTGACCTTGGTTTTGGATTAGAGCTCTGGGTTTGTAGAATACAGTCTGCTCTTGGGTCTAACCTCTTTGTCCTATGTCAGTACAACATTTATATCATGCATAGAGCTGGAAAATGACTTAGGTCTGCTATATGGGATCACTTGTTGATGAAAAGTAAAGTAAAAATCTTAGTTGGCCTGCAACATCTGGTGTGTTGCAATAATATAAATCATGTAAAATGTGCTGCTCCAGTCAAAGAATCCTGACATCCTGCCAGAACAACTGCTGAAGTTCTTTTTCTGTTTTTACACTGTGTACTCTTTAAAATTTGCTTTTAAAGTTTCTGCACTATGTTTACTTGTTTACACTATGTTTATTTGTTTACATTATGTCTTGTTTACACTATTTGATTGTTTTTCTGCACTTTATGTACAGAATTCTCCCCTGGAATCAATAGTTGTATCCCATCTTTATGTTCAGGTTATTTATGTTATGTTATCTTTACGTTTTTATTAGACCATTTTAGCTAACTATTAAAGGGTGATGGCATATTTGTTTAAAATACATTTTCAGGTAGAATCACAATTTTCAAATTTCAATACCATTTCATTTAAACATTTCTATACCACTAACATTTATTACAATTATTAGTGGCTGTATTGAGCAACAATTGGCCACCAGGTGTCACTGCTATGTGTTGTTTGAAAAGACTTTACTTGCATTCATTGTTTCAAAAACCCCATCTGTCATCAACAACAACAGCAACAACAACAACAACAATAATATTAATAATAATAATAATAGCAACAACTATCATTTATAATATAGGCAGGTTTTTGCGGTGTTTTAGCTCCTGAATAGATGACCCATGCCTTCTAAATAAAATATATCAGGTGTATCAGATCTATTGCAACCCATCCAAACTTTTCATAATTATCTGTGTTTGTCTGCAACATGCGCTAATTTCTAGCCATGCCAACACTTCCCCTGTTTAATGACACCAACTTCTTTCACATTAATATGAATCAACAGCCACACTCTTGCAACCAGCTGAGCAAAACCATGGAAAAGTAGAACAGGACCAATGAAGCAGCGCAGGGCGGATACTTTACAGGGACAGAGTTATTAGTATTTATCAAAATAAAACCCCACAATCAATGAGCCAAAAGAAAGGTCAAGTACGCAAGATTTCGAAGTTAACATTGGCAGCTCAGTAGGTAAGAAACAAAACAACAAAATGAAAGAAGCTCCAAAGACGTTTAAAGAACATCCCCCTGGGATTAATCATCAGATGTGTTACATGTGTCTGTTTTATTCAGGTCAGGCAGGTATGGCTTGGCTGCACAGGGATAAATGTAGAAGGCGGAAAATGGACTTTGCTCTGTTGTTTTTACGTTTACCTTTATATGATATACAAAGAGATGTACAACTCGGTCATATCACATATAACAAACAGCTGTACAAGCGGTGTGGGAAAAACAGCTGTCAGGGGTGCCACTACAGGTATTGGGCCCAATGAAAGCATATCACATTGACCGCCCAACCCAGACCAATATAATTATGTTCCAAATTTGTTAAGGCTCCCTGGAATCATCCTAACCCCCCCCCCTCACACACACACACACACACACACACACATATATACACACATACACAAACAAGACCCTCCTTATGGCTCCCCGGGGCTCTCAATTATATAATGCAATGATGCTAAATATATATGCACCATCCACCGATCCCTCTACATACTGCCACAGTTACACACATAATGGGCAAGTCACCGGTTCATTTGTCGCTGTACCAGAGGAAACATGCAACCACCGGGAAAGCATGTGAACTCCACATGCAATCATAATGGGGATGTGAGCATATGGCCCTTACCCTGTACTACATCCTCATCAGCATCATTTATTTATGTGCTGCATTAATGATGACAATAGATGAGCTATTATTTTTGATTTCTCAGCTTTAATAAATTTGCTGATACTGTCATTTAGAACGAGTTCCGACATCCCTTTGTTCCTGACCTGAACAGCTTAATGGATTGTTCTGCTGTGATATTGTCTCGCTAACTGCCTTGACCTTCATGATTTGATGAATACTCCCGCTTCCTTTTTATGTCTTGCTGTCACCTTCCTCAAAACAAAGTGATGTGACAGTGAAGTAAAAAAGAAGCAGCAATTATCATAATAATCTGGTCAAAGCCATGATATAAAGACACTGACAGTAATCACGTCACCGTTGTAAGTTTAACCTGGGTGGAGCCGCAATGTATACTAGCAATCAAAAGTTCCTGTACATGTAGCCCAAGTGTCCAACACCCTGGTTTGACACTGGCTAAATATTTGCTGCATTGGGAACAGAAGATGACTGTCTCCTTCTGCCGACTGGAGGGTTTATTCTGAATGATAATTATTAAAAACACACATGAGCAGCTCATCTGTGGTTACGGGTCTCTGCGCCTTCCTCCTCTCAGAAGGGGTCGTGACCCTCTGAGAGTAAAGTGATGTAATGTACAGCCAATAATTAAATAAATAACAATGTTCATAAAATAAAATACATCAGAATAAATATAATAGTGTAAAAATACATAGAAGTCAATTAAATGAGACTTTGACATCTTTCTAGACGCATTTAAAAATGTTCTTTTTAATAAATAATTTTTCACCAATAAATAATTCAATAAGTAAAAAAACAACTTTCATACAAATACCCCTAAATTACATTAATATCATGTCAAAATAAATAAACGTGATAGACAATATAGTTCACATACCTGAATAATAGTAGTTAAAAAGACACATGTACATTCAGCACATGTAGGGATACAGGTCTCTGTTACTTTCCTTTCCAAAAGAAAATAACGCTTAACACGAGACCCGAACAGGATATAAAAATTAACTAATCTATTTAACAAAAAAAAATCACAATGCTTTTTAAAGTGTGTAGCATAGTTTATCATTATGACATATATTTCTCTGTCATTAATGAATAGAAAAATTAATGAGCGAACAGACATACCTCTCCGCAGAAGTGCTGAAGACAACCTGAGGAAAGATGCTTGAATCCCAAGGAAGCGGCCACACCAATGAGATGAGAGGCCAATTATAACGAAATAAAAAATAACAAAACAAATCTACAAGTAAATAACAGAACTGTTACAAAAAAAACAATATAAAAGCAGGATATTAGGTGAAATTAATAATGGTCTGACTCCTATTACGCACACAGAGATTTTTTACATTTGCATGTTACTCACTCAACATTTACTGAAAACACACTCAATATCCTTTGCTAACGAATAAAGGTACAGTATGTTCACCATGTTCACCACACACCCAGTTATTAGGATGTCTGCCATATGCATCACATACTCTTTCCATGTTATAAAGGAAACTTGTTTTATTTTGCTTATATTTTCATCTATAGTGGTTCACTATGCTTAACAAAAATAAAAAATCAGCAGTTTATAGATGGAAAAGTGCTAAGAACCCGTGGTGTGCAAAAACCTTTGATGCGTAACGACACTGACAGCAATCACATGACCATTATTCATTTAACCTAGTCAAAGCCATGATGTAAAAATACTCATAGTAATCACACGATCATTGCATGAGTTGATTTATCTTCCTCACACACAAAAATATCCATGTAGAAAGTGGTCTCTTTTTAATCTTTCTGTAAGTTAATTTCATGAAGCCCTGTCAGATCTGGAGTTCATTAAATGAGCTCATGGAAGTCTCTCTCTCTCTCTCTCACACACACACACACACACACAGAGGACCTGTTGTTTTGATCAAATAGAGGCTATCACTAATTGACCGGTCTTTAGCAACATGAAGGGCTCAAAAACTGACATGGAGGAAAAACAGCTTCCGAAACATGATGCAACCCCACTCCACTCAGCGAGCAAAATCATCACATGCAGGGGCTTTTAGATACCCGCTGTTTCTCCATGGCTATGCCAATCCCATCAGGGGGCTGTCAGTTCAGGGCCCTCTCTGCTTCTGGCTGTGTGGCACTATGAAAATGCTTTTATTTTGTACAAAGTGACTGAGGCAAGTAGCTTAACAGACAGGGAGACATGAGATGGTCGAGTGCAATGGTCCCACATGCACTAATTATCTTTATGGACAACAAATATGTTTCTCCAGATCATTCTTTTCCATCTGGGGACATCGTGTTGAAAGAACAGTCAGGCGGACAATGTTGTTTCCCATACAGATTTTTTGAACATTTATAATGTGTTTTGGTTGGATTGACTTGTGGCACCTCTGTAGTTTAAAGATAACATGTTGCTCTTTGCAAAAACTATTTCTGTACTGTCTGCTATTGCAGAAAAACAAATAGAAGTTTGCCTGCGTCGTGTTTTCCTTCTGATGGACTCATGATGACGGGACCTTGCGGCATTATTTCAACAGCACCTTTCAGTCTCGAAGGTCTAAAGTTCCATATTCGTAACATATTTCTATCCAAAAGTTTTTTATCGATCACAGGCTTGCAGTAAGTCTGAAATCTATTCCACCGAAGCACAGGACATAAGGCAGGGGATTCCCCGTGGAGGGGTCCCAGTACATGATAATGCACATAATGCTGTTGGCAATTGTGATTCACCAGATCACCAAATCACATGTCTTTGAAATGCAGGAGAAGACGGAAGCATAAGGAGTTCGGAAGTCCTCACAATGTTCTCTCAGTGTCACTCAGATCACCTTTGGATACTCTGATTTCCAGTGGCAGTCCAAAAGCTTGCATTCAGGCTAAATGGCATCTGTAAATTACCTGTAGTGCATGATTTTGTGTGTGTGTGTGTGTGTGTGTATGTGTGTGTGTGTGTGTGTGTGTGTGTGTGTGTGTGTGTGTGTGTGTGTGTGT
>JAABNY020000038.1:8792766-8822925 GCA_015164015.2 Brevimyrus niger
CTGTGTGTGTGTGTTTATATGTGTGTACGTGTGTGTGTGTTTATGTGTGTCTGTGTGTGTGTGTTTATATGTGTGTAC
Source organism: Brevimyrus niger (assembly GCA_015164015.2). NCBI lineage: Eukaryota > Metazoa > Chordata > Actinopteri > Osteoglossiformes > Mormyridae > Brevimyrus > Brevimyrus niger. The sequence goes on from JAABNY020000038.1 coordinate 8,792,845, forward strand.
GTGTGTGTGTGTTTATGTGTGTCTGTGTGTGTGTGTTTATATGTGTGTATGTGTGTGTGTGCCCACGGCAGCTAAATGCATTCAGAGATGTAGTTATCGACTGAGTCATAATGAATATGTTGCATGACTCCCAGACATCTGACCCATTGAGTTGCAGAGTCACCAAATCCATACCAGCTGCAGCCGAGTGCCCAGCCTTCATCCCTAACATCCACAGTCTGAAAATGACCGCCACAGGCTGTCAGCTGCCTTTGTAAAATACAGAACCCCCCCTTCTAACCCCCTCCCTCTGACACGCCAGCCTCACCTTTCACAAACACCCCAACATTATTACTCACTTTCTTATCTATCACTTGTATATAAAGTGACTCAAATTGATTCCATTCATACAAATAGATACTTACTGCAGCAATTCCGCTCAAGGGTACAGGAGTGAGATCCCTTCTAGGACTCGAAACAGCAGACTTAAGGTTATATTTCTGCGCCCTCAATCACTTAACCACCATGATGCCTGCTGCCCAGAGGACATAATCTGTAAGTCTGAGACACAACAAAACAAGAAAACAATTTCCAGTCTGCTGCAGACAAGTGTGAAATTTTCATTGTGACCTGTTGTACACTTTAGCCTGCACCTAAGGCTATGCAATCGAATGAGGGTTAATTTGAAGGACTCAGGGCTGAATGTGATTTGCACCGGTGTCAGATTTACATGTTAGGCGTTTGTCAGATGCAGCATAAACACATCAGTAATCAACCCTTCTGCCAAGGTCACTATGACCATGAGCCCATCTGGTACAAGGCATGTTTCAACACAGACAGAATGCCACTCCACAACAGTAATACATGCAATTTTCTCTTCTACTTCAAAGTGATATTTTACTGCTGTTTATTTTAAAACCACTAGCAAGTCAATTTGACTGCAATGATATTTAGATAATTTATATAAGAATGAAGACAAGTTGCATATTTTGCATGATTATTAAAACCTGATAACAACAAACCTGTCATCTAAGAACTATAGAAAGAAATACTAGTAATTAAAAAAAAAATTGCCATTGAAAATTACAATATAATTTTAATTAAATTAAAATTTGAAATGACTGGGGTGGTGCAGTGGTTAGCACTGTCACTTCACACCTCTGGGCCCTGGGTTTGAGTCTCTGCCTGGGTCCCACGTCTGTGGAGTTTGCATGTTCTCCCTGTGTCATCATGGGGTTTCCTTCAGTTTCCCCCCACAGTCCAAAAACATGCTGAAGCTAATTGGAGTTGCCAAATTGCCCATAGGTGTGTGTGTGTGTGCTCAGATAAGCAGCGTCTGAGAAAGGTTGGATGGGTAAATCATATCAGCTACTGTGATCTCCAGAATCAGTGATATCCAAAACAGCAGGGAAATTAGGAGACAACTCCTTGTTGATGAAATACGAAGATCACCTTTTGTTTATTGGCACTACAGCTACTGCCCAATGTGCAGCCGTATGAACACTAAGTTTCATATATGCTGCACATACTCCAACGGTTTTACACGCCGCATTCTGTTTTGTGGCGTTAATCTACGCATGCGTGTTATTCTTTCACTTTTTTTTCTTTTTTTTAACTGAATGAGGCTCCAGTCACTGCTAACCCCATGCAGTACAATGCATCTCTCAATACAGAAAAGTGAGGCATACACCATCATACCGCCAAGCCAGGCTGTGTCTCACCATTAAGGGGGTCAACCTAGATCTCTCACCACAACTTCCTCTTTGTCAGTTCTCATATCTGCCATATGTCATATTCGCTACTCAAACAAGTTTGTCTCCAGTACTGGGGTATTAAAGATGACAGGTCTGCTGGGAAATTCGGCTGAAATGGGAACATGGACTCTGCCCCCACAATGAACACTGGGAATAAAGCAGGCCTGCTCCTGGAGATCTACTGGCCTGCAGAGTTTAGGCTCAGACCTAATTTAACATACCTGTTAACATATATTAACATAGCTGGCTCTAATAGTGACATGCTACTGAAGGGCCTGATTATCTGTACCAGGTGTGTTAAATTAGGGCTGCGCTTCAGCTCCGTAGACTGGTAGATCTCCAGGAGCAGGAATGCACAGCCCTGGAATAAAGATAATCTTGTATAGGCAACATAATACAGCAACACGTTTGTGTCCTTCTTCAGTAAACAAAAAGGTGGGTGACCCTTGGTTAAAAAGGCTGATGTTTAAGAAATAATCTTTCTGTTAATTCTGTTTCCTTTTGAACCTTTTCATATGTACACCTCCTTAGCAGATGTTCTTGTCTAAATTGGTCTATTAGCAGAAAATCTATTACGTGCAAAGTAATAGCATCGTGGCCAACTGCAATAAACTGCCTTTCAGGCAGAAATAGGTGGCCGAGGGCTGAGGTGAGGTGGGCCTGGGATAAGACTCAAGCTGCCTTAATGAGCTGCTAGGATGCGGTTTAATGGTTCCGGGGTTTCTGGACCCAGGGAGACATTGTGGTGGGGAGCAGTGGACTGAGGAATGGACAGTGCCTTGGGCCGGCGGTCACTGTGGCAACACGCAGCGGAGAATTAATCACAGGGAACATGGGAGTTGGCATGTGGCCTTAGGTTCAGCCGTCATTAGGCCAGATGACTAATTAAGGATGCTGTTGCCTTGATGCTCGCGGCTTAGGGCCCAAGCGGGAACAGTGTTGTGGTTCTCATTCAAAGACATCTATTTAGATTTCCAGCCGAGTGCCGAATGCGATTATTCAGAGCAAGAGGCACACAAATACTTCAGATGACACTAATTAGGAACAATGCCAGTTCACTGATCCTCACTTTTTCGCGGCGCTGAAGTGGGAGGAAGCGGTGTTTTCGTTTCCTTCTGCTGTTCACATTCCCCGTCCTCCATTTTAAAAGCTTCCACCGGGCTACAAAGGCCGCTCCCGAGCAGAGGAAGGACAGAAAGGTGACAAAGTAGCGACTGTGAAAAGCAGAGAGTCGGGAAGCGTCTGCAGCACCCGGGCTTCTGGTGAAGAAACACTTCAGCTTAAAAGCCGACGCGTGAAAAGCTTGGAGAGGAAGAAATCAGTTGGGCTTATAAACTTCATATGGTATCAAAAAGTTAGGAAGTGGATTTCAAAATATTTTTCAAAATTATAGGAAATTTCCAAATCACAAATACTCGCATACAAATTTAAGCACTGCTTAACTGAAGCATAATATAGAAACCAAACAAGTAAAAGCAAGCAGAACAAATTATGCTCTGTACATAATAAACAAAGAAACAATTCAGACCCCCGGGAGTTCACGTTTTCCTCACTTGTATGGCTCTCTGCCCAAACCACAAGGCAGGGTGATGCCAGAAATGTCTGCAGGGTGATGGAAACAGTGGCAGTTTTGCTGCTGCATGCAGTCTGTACAAAACAGCGGCCACTGGCCTCAAGTTCTTGAATTCTTATTTATGACTGTATGTCTGCAAGAACCTACCCGCATGTCACCCAGTATTTGCAGTTACCATTCAATATACCCAGGTGTTTGCTGAACTACTAACACATCTAGTTAGGCTAATTAATATTGCAAATGAGGTTAAGTCAGCTGGTTGTGAAATTTTATAAATATGTGGAACGACTAGGCACAGCTTTGCAAACCAAAGCTGTGTTCTTCTAGCCATCCAACAGGATGTTCCTAAATTTTTGGACAACAGAAGAAATTGTTGTTACTACTTATTGCATTACTGTGTCTTTTTCTACACCGAGCGCCCAGATAAATACTTCTAAAGATAATTGGTTTAGGAGGTTAATGACTTTTGTACAGGACTGTATATAAACTTCTGAGAACGGTACATGAATAAAAAGCTTCTTTGGCCCTGTGATGAACATGATGGCTTTAGAGATGGAGCAGTTAAGCATGGGAGAGATATGGAGATGTAACTGGCTTCCTGAAATTACTCCTATCTACCAGGAACACCTCCAACGTCTTACTAAATCTGATTGTTGGATTGACTAAAAATCCACTGTGTTAGAATATGAATGAGTAGTTTTTAATGGTGAATTTTACAAATGACAGAATAACTTGGGTGGTACACAATGATTGAAGGATGAATAAGTCTCGTGATTGCCGAAAAGTATTATCTGCATGAAAGACGGATGTCATTTGGAAAAAAACTAAAACCCATTGTTGAATGTGTAACTAATGAGACGAAAAGCACTTCCTTGAGTGATTTTGTTTTTGTCACTTGTAGATTTCACTTGAAGGGCTAAGGATTTCTTGCCTGGCTTCTTCAGTTTGTCATTTTGATTGCCGATTGATGTGTTGGTGGATGAGTCCCTATTGACCTTTTTTTCTAAAACAATGATGGCTTCAGAGCATCAAGGTCACAGACATGCAAAGTTCTGTTTGGAAATGTATTTGTAATTGTAATTCCTACAAGTTTCTACAATAATTATGTTACTATAAGAAAAGCTTGACAGCCTGCCTTTGGGGTCAATTTGACCCCAGGGTAGTTGTGAGAGTTTATTCACTGTTGGTGTAAACTAAAATAAAATATTGCCCATTTTTTTTATCAGAGTGTCATCAAAAACCCTGACTTGTGAGTTTTGGCATTATTACATTATCTTAGGAGAGAAAAAGCAACTTAGCTTAGTGAGGGTAATTGGTAATTATGTTAACCACTCAGTTTCAAATTAATTCTACTGCAATGAAAGTGAGATGACCAGCAATTAGCACGTTTCTACAGGGGGATCTGGAAAGACGGTGTTTAATTAAACTGTAAAATATCCTTCCTCATAAAATGCTTTTTCATTCCTGAGTCACTGAGTACACGCCCCTGGTTCACATGTATGGCATGTTATTCTGAGCAACACTTTGAGTCAGCACACGCCATTATGCTCTGAAGGTCTGTCCCAAAAGAGTTCCCTGCAGATTTTTTTCTTTTCTCAAGATGAACTCAGGGTTGCTTGATTATTTTTAAAATTTTTGCAACCAATAAGAATTCACACGTTTATCACTGCTTAATTTCTGTGCTTTTGTTAATTCTTTGGACAAATATCTAGAAAAGAGGCATAAAGTCCATCCAATTACTTGGAAAAAAATTTTAAAATGTGGCACTCGGTGGGGGGGGGGGGGGGTGTCTATGAGGGAGCTGTCACTCTAGAGAACAGCTTTATCTCCTGTACTCCAATTTAATGAGGCTCCTCTCTGAAATTCGGGGCCTTACCTAAGCGATGCCCACCTAGACCTGCCTTAGACCTGCTGAAGGCTGAACTGTTAATTATCTTTAAATGGAAGCCATAAAATCATGTATACACCAAGGTCTTAATACCAAGCAGATGCAAATCAGCTGTCTTTTGATCTATTTTATATTTGCTTCTACTGTCTGGTAAAAAAAAAAAATCTATCAAAGACTTATTTGATGTTTGAATCCTCTCTGTTTGCCTTTTATGAACAGTGATACCGTGAATCTGCCAGTACAAGCAAACCGGAAGGAACCTGCAGTTGTCACGCCCTTCCAGCAGTATCACTCCAATGCAATCTTATTCCTAATCATAATGCATTAAACCTGCATGGTCACCTATAGATTTTACTCCATTTCTAACAAAACAAGAACTAATGAAGCTTCATGCGTGACAATTTTTCTATTTTATATTTTTCACAACATATCATTCACATCAATAGCGTGTTGGTTCTGAAATGAAAATGCATACTGCAAAGATATTTGTTCCAGTTGACCTTACTTTGAAATGTAAAGTGTGTTTCCTAGCTGGAAAATGATGCAACAATAATATTTGTTGAAGTGATTGTTTTTCGCCAGCTTGCATCATGGTGGTAAATTGTAGGCATAAGATGACCCTTGTGATGAGGATTCTAGGATTTTCAAGAAATAGTGGTTCACACCTGTGCAGAACACTGAATTCACAAAAAAAGAAAACTCCACATCTGTGTTGGTGTCACGTCGGAAATCGCGGAATCAGAAACGAGGGATTTATTAGGAATCAATCCTAATACAGGACATCAAAACACGTCAGGTCAATGACTGGACTGGGGAAACATACTCGAATGCGGACTGAAATACACAGGACTAACGGCAGGAAATGTAGAACAGCTGGTAAACATGGGGATTCCACACGAGTTTAATGAGGGGGCGTGGCACACGAGGATCGCACGAGGATCGCACGAGCTGGGCGTGACAGTTAGCAGATAGGATCATATGCTCATGAATTGTTTTTTTTCTTTCAAACTTTGCACACTGTAGGCACTAAAATGCATTTGTTTGCTGTAGTTTTCAATGCCCATCCATCTATCTTCATATGCAGTATCAGTGTGCAATATGAATATAATATTAATATTAACACAAATTCAGTATGCATAATTAAACTGTATTTCTACATGGAAGATTCACATGTATGCATTGTATACATAGTGCAAATAGATTCAATTCATATTTTTCTGAGGACGGATAGCAAATAAATGACCTTTGGCCGTAGCTGTGCCCCCCTGCTGTGTAAGCAAGGTGCATTCCACAGCAAACTGAGTGATAGAATACCTGTACATGACCCCTTTTTCAAAGCCGGGGCAATTGTGAGCCCTGTGAGGCACCGTTGTGCTCCCAGGTTATGCCTGTGCGTGTGGCATGCGTCCCCAGACAGGTGACAGAGGCAGCACAGCAGAGCCGCTGCTTCACTGTGTACAAAACCCTGCTGTGTCATCCGACTAATCTCACACCGTCTGACACACAGATGTGATTTTTAGCACTTCACGCTCAAAAGCGACAGGAGTACAGAGCCGCAGAAAGAGTTGCTTGTTTCCTTGCCTTGGAAATTATTGACATTTTGTGCACAGGAGCCGTTATCCAGAGGCGATCAGAGGCGAAACGGATTTAGTACATGAAATAGCTGCAGCAACGTCCGAAGTGTCACGTTGGCCTAGTTATTTGATAAAGTGGTATGACTATCCTGGATGGAGCACATATTATATACAGTATTATATCATTACTTTTGTATTAATTAACCACAAACTAAGTCTTAGTTACATACTGGTCTCATGGTAATTCATCATTATTAAAACGTGACGTTTTATCTCAAGCAGTCACTATATTTGTTACTATATCTGCTAATACTGTCAACCTTTGTGAACTGCTGATGGAACAAGTAATGAATAACAGAAGTGAAATGCTGATCTCATGTTTGTTCATCATAAATGAACAGTGATGTATCTTTTATACCAAGTAGCAACTATATTTGTTCTTAATTTGTTCATAATTTATTTATTACTAAGTATTTTTTCCCCCGTCAAGTAAAATGTTACGGGTAGAGTGTTAGCATTAAAAGCATGAAAACATAAAAATTCATAAATGCTTAGAAGTAATGTGCCACATCTTAATTCGAGAGAGTAAGTCAGCACATTGCAGTGCTTTAGCTCAGCAGTTCTAATTGATATTGTTAGTTAGAAGGTGAGCAGGTGCAGCACTGCCACTCAGAGCGTGCATGTGTGTAGTATGTCCTGTTGACCACAAACAATCACAGCAGTACAATAGGTATAATACTTGGAGCATTATTAGTACTACTAAAGTAGCAGCAAGCTTGGTTAACATTAGTAACTGGCCACACTGGTGCTGGGTCACAGGTTATTATTTTTTTTATTACTGCTGTTTTCTTACTTTACAAATTTTTTATTTATCTTTAGAATCACATCTGGCTTTTATGCAGTTCTGAAAATCACACTCGCTATAAATGCTATTCGGGTTTTGCTCATTTTTGGAGTACAGTGGCATCTTCTGGCAAAAGGAGGTAACGTACGATATTGTACTTAACGAAACATTAAATAAATACAACACTCGGTAGGAATTTTGTAGGCAAAATGTATTACAAGGGGTAATTTTTGTAACTCCTTCACGTTTGTATTTGACATTCGCAGTTTTGGTTATTCATACGTCTGCCGTGAACAGCTATTTCGGGAGCTTGCTGAAAGATCGCAGAAAACTGCAGAAGACGAGTATTCACTGATCTCTGTATTTACTCTATTAAACATTACAAAAAACAAGTTGTCCCGACATTCACAAATTCCTGTATGTTTGTGAAATTACATACACACCTTGATTATTCAATTAATTTATTTGGTTTTTGACAATCCGTGGCTTACCAAAATAAAAGTCCCAAAGTAAATAACAAGCAATTTCTTCTAAGAATATTTGTTGTTATATAAATTCATGTGATCCTAATCATTTTTAGCATTGTTTTTGGCTCATTCGTTTCTGCTTGTTTCTGCGATCTTTTAGCAATCTAATTCTCTCAGTAACCAATAAGTGAATAATGAGTGCTGTTAATTTAGCATTTTTAATAATGGTTACAATGGTAACTGTATATACAAGGGCATAATTAGATGGTTTCTATATTATATAAAAAGGTCTTCATAGGAAATGAAAAAATAATTTGCCATGCAAAGTGTACAGTACTATGTGCTAATTGGTAATACCAATTAACAATCTTTCAGGTCAGCAGGCTGCTATGGGTTGAGGATAGGGGTCCCTATTATTTGCGAATTGATACTCCATCTGCTGTAGAGGGGTGGAATATCAACACAAATGAGCAGCATTATCACTATGCAGGTACTTCTTATTATGAGAACACAACATGTGCATGTTTTGCTGCCCAGGACTGTCATGGACTGTCTGGGGGTCCCCGAAGACCGAACCGGTATGCATAAAACTTCCTAAGAATGGTCTAAAGAATGGTCGTACACTTGACTTGAAAGTTTTTAAAAAATCTTAGCAAAAAGTAGGACCTAAGAGCATTGTGTAAAGCTGCTAAAAGTAACTTTTAGCAAAGTCCTGACGGAGCCAGCATTTAAGTGTCGTGAAATGAGGACTACAAATAAAATCCCGCCCCAAATACTGAGTTGAACCAATAGAGGAGCTGCACGGTGAATATATTAGTGACATGTAACCGTTAATGTAGAGCTTTAAACGACATACCTTTCAGTGATCATACCTTTAATTGCTTGCACGAAAATCTACCTAGCACATCACCAATCAATTTCAACTAATAGATGCACATGTTGTATAAATTATGGGTCACATGCAAAACTCATACCAATATACATTGGATTCTAAAAGAAAACCAAACTGGACGACAAACAAAACGGTTCTTTTGGCAAAGTTGGTGCTTAAATGGAAGGAGGTAGTGCGAGGAAAGTTTGGCCCAGCTGTTACAAGCACGGGAAAAAAAGCTTAGGAGGCTATTGCAAGCTCCGTAAATGCTGCGTGACCTCGGACAAGGCGTTCAGCAGCGGAATGTGAAAAGGTGGTATAATGTTTTATCGACCTCGCGAAAACAAATCACAGTTTATAAGGCAAGGATGCAAGCTACAGGTTTGTGTCATTACTTATATTGCTTTTATGACCCTCGCTATAATAAATGATGATGATATTTCTTATTATATTTTTCCAGTTGCCAAAAACGTAGCATCATTATCACCTTCAGTTCAACTTTAAGTGCATTTTTAGATGACGTAGGAGATTGTATCCGGTTTCTAATTAGGTTGGTAAAGAAAAGAATGCCCCCATGATCGAGCCTGTACCTTTCTATCAATTCATTATTGTCGTACGTCTGCAGAACGTCCTTTGATGGAAAGTGCGCGGTCTCCGTCTAGGTGCGCATAGTGCAGCTGCCATCATTGAACTGGCTTAGGTGTCCACTCCAGCTCTCTTAAATAATTTAGGAGCTGAGACCAAGTCTTTAACACTTAAAAATGTTTATGCATGCCACTTATTCTAAGTCTGGCAGTAGGCGCAAAATCACGTCACTCAGAATTTCTGAGATTCTGAGAAGTTTTATGCATACCGGTGTTCTGAAATTTTTTCCTACCCGTAGCGGAAATTTATAACCATATCTGTTATTTTTTCCTACATTGTGATAATATCCTACCAGCATAAATATCTGCTCCCCTGTCTGTTAAGGGTGGTAGGCCATTTTTATAGACACAAACACTTCAGAAATATCTGCTCCCCTCTATGTTAAGGGTGGTAGGACATTATTATAGATGCAAACACTTCAGAAATATCTGCTCCCCTCTGTGTTAAGGGCGGTAGGACATTATTATAGATGCAAACACTTCATAAAAAGTGTTTAAAGTGTTAAAAAAGAACCGCAATAAATGGATCACACAGGTTTTACTAATGAAGTTATTTAATTAAATAAAATGTTTTTTTTTTGTCCAATCGCAATGTCCGCTAGCTTCGTTAGTTACACAGCACCTGAAAACAGAGTAAACTTAATAATGTTACACAAAGCAGCACATACTTGTAAAAGAGAAAATATAAAACCCTTATAACCCATGATTCTTCAGAAAACGGATACTTTCAGAAATGGCAACAGAAAGGATAATATATTCATGCGTGTTCCAATATACTGTAGTGTGTCTTGGGATAAAATGTAGTTTTTGCATAGAGAAAGGATTTTTTTATCATTTACCTCCACCTTTCAGTTGCGAACAGGCTATGTCCATCCTATGTCCACTTACTGCTTCTGGTGAAGTTTGTACATGACACATTTTTCCACTCAGAATGAATTCTTCAGCATACTGTAAAATTAATTATGAATGTAAATTTGTGATTGATTTACTAAATGTATATAAAATACAGGCATGTTTAATGTGAGCTTTATGACTACAGTTTTTCTTGACTTAAGACCTCTGCACAGTTCTCAGTTGCATCTGATCACTTTTATTCACCTGAAATCAGATTATCTGATCTTCACAGATGGAAAGCAGATCAATGTTTTACCAATCAGTTCAGTAAACACTGTTTGCTAATTAGTTCTAGTATTAGTTCTAGTATAACCTAGTATTAGGAAGTATGGTGTGGGTACAGGAGAAGGAGAACACTCGAATTCCCAGAATTCTATAACTACTAGAGTCGCCGTAAGTGCTCATTTTGACAGCTCATTTATTATTTGTATTGTATCATGTATTATTTGTATAAAACATTAATAATCAATATACAATTCAGCATAAATAATTTTTAATTTTTAGAATAGGTAATAAAAATCATAATTAAGCATCAGGAAATGAAATTCATCAATGAATGTAAACATTTATTTGATTCACAACCATCGAACCACTGTTATCAATATACAAATTTGAATTACATAATGTAATATATACATATTGGTGTGACAGGTTAAAACTTTGCGTTGCAGAACCTAAAAATATTAACATATTTTAAAGATGTTTTGCACGTTTAATAACGAACTCCAGTGACAACTTTTCCGCACTATTGGAAATTGCTGTTGGAAATTTAGATTTTTTTCACCCCACCCTGGCGGCCATGCCAAATACCCACTGTATTATTCATAGAGTCTATGATGAAGAGACCCCAATGAATCTGTTTCACTCATCAGAAGTCCATTTATTATTTTTTTTTTTTTTATAAAATCTGGGCGTTGGGTGTGATGTTTATATTTTTATTCATCATATTTCTGAATCTTTTTCCCAAAAATTTAAATAAATCCTACATACCTTTCCTGATTTGTCCCCTGTTCCTTCTGGGATAGGTTTCAGGATCACTGCGACCTTAACCTGGGTAAGTAGTTGGATGGATGGATTAAACATATTTATTAATGTCACGTCATATTTAATAATTTAATAATTGCTTCCTTTATCCTATATATCACATGCATAGAGATTCCATCAATAAAGACCTAACGTGCTCATATTGCTACTAAAATACAATTTTCTTGTTTGGTTGTTCTGGTTTTCATTGTAACTTTATCTTGTCTTTGAATGCTTTAACCAAATTTAGGTGTTGTCATCGTTTTAGGGTTTTCATTTCCCTTTCTTTTTTATAAGTATACAAGTTTTCGTTGCTGACTCTTTGCTGTTCTAGACGACAACGCTAGGGGGTGCATTTGTGAAATGAATGGCTTTGTGTAATTCCTTAGGCACAAGTTTTAAGCAACTTTCTCATAGTTTAGGAAGTCAATGCTTAATCAGATTTTTTCAACAAAAACATGCAAATTAGGCACCTTTAATAACATTGTTTATCACTGATCAGCAATATTTTTACTATTATTTTTTAAGCATTTAAACACGAAATTACCTGGATAAAACAACAACAGTATATACTGTATTAAGCACATCTAAGCACATTTAAGATAAGATAAACCTTTATTAGTCCCACAAGTGGGAAATTTGCATTGTCACGGCAGAAAGTGAACAGTACAAGATAAGGGCAGCAACTATTATCAAAAAACAGTAGAATAGAATAAAAAAAATATCAAAACAGTAATTTGAAAAGTAAGAAAATAAATGTATGAAACAATGTGTCCTGCCCCAATCGCGCTCCTTTCGTGTGCCACGCCCCTCATTAACCCCGTGTGGAATCCCCTTGTGATCAGCTGTGATCAGCCCTCTGTATTTCCTCCGCGTTTTAGCTTGTTTCCCCAATCCTGTCATTGTATTGTCCGTCTGCGTTTTGCCTGCCTTACCTGTAATTAAGCCCCGTATTCCCCAATACCCTGACGTCTGCGCCTTTGTCTCCGTTCCCTGCTGGACACAATAATATTAATATAATTAAACGTAATAATGGTTTATTGTTAATATTAAAATAATAAGAAATCTTTATTTTAAAATGTATTTTATTATATAATAATAATTACTGTTACTATCTATCATTGTCTAAATGTATTTTTACTGTCTAAATATATGTATTCCGTTAGTGTAAACATGTACGGTGCTATCATAGGGAATGCTAGACTAAGACTGAAGCGTTACCCTTTGTTTCCGCTGAAAGACATGCCGCGTAAAGCCCTTTGCAGACCAAACGCAGCATGCGTTATGCACGCAGCGAGGTTTCCGCATCCAGTCAACACAACAGCAATGCGCTGCGCTCGCTGCGGGGCTTCAGCGAGGAAAGTGGGCGTGGTTTTCAAAATAGTCTCCTGTCATTTTATTGTTGCACCGGCGGGCATTGGTAGTTTCTAGCAAAACTTTTCTGATGTTAAAATACTCTGCCCGGTTCGGTGCCTTGTTTTTATTGATAGCGCGACCATGTGTCACAGCGCGCAGTGTCAAAGTTCAACAAAATTCAACTTTGACCGCGGTGCTCGTACGAGCTCTCCGAGCGGCGCGCGGTACCGCTCTGGCGCTGCGCGTGTGCTTTGCTCGGCGCAGCGCGAATCCGTCCTTGCGCCGCGCAAGCCATAGGAAATAATGGGTTTCAGAGCGCAGCGCAATGCGCGCCGCGCTTGGTCTGCAAAGGGCTTAACTCATTTCCCACTTCTGAGATTCAGATCGAGCTCACGGTAATTTCTTTTCGAACTGGAAGGTTCGACTTTTACGAAATTCGAGTTCTAATGAGTTGGAGAACTAAAATGGAAACAGAGCAGGTACAGTTTTATTATATAGGCCTAATTATGAAACGTAACAAAAAGATACTCAGAGGTTTTTGAACTTGCTTTGTTTTAGAAAGAGCAAGTAATGGAAAGTCATAAAAAATGAGCCTCACTGAAATCTATACAGCTAATTTATAATTAAACCAGATATGGTGTACCTCCTCTGTACATGATTGCATATACAGTATGTGCTCTGGGGTGTTTGAGTGTGTTTAATTTTTTTTTAAATGTCTCCAAACATCTGGATCAGTGGCCAGCCCACAACCACTCTCAATTAAGCTCATGTGTAACCTAAGCATTAACCTAATCGTGGGTTGCTAGGCAACAGGCCGCATGAAGCAAGAGGGCGTCAGTTGTTTTGCAGGAGCTTGATTGAAGTGCTCATCGCAGAGAACCAGGCGCTAAGAGAGGTCCCTAAATATAGCGGAACAGACAGCACACGTGGGTGAGAATGGGATGGATCTTCTTCCCACTCTGACCTAGGGCCCTTCTCATGCCCACAGACACACCAAGCTCCACACATATCCAGTGGGCACTCAGAGATTGCACTAAATAGGGCATCACCCTTAGCATGTATGAGAAGTGTTTTATAGATCCATGCTTAGCACGCAGCGTACATTTATGCATGTTATGCAAGACAGCTACTGTTTGCATTATTGTTTAGAATTATGGACTCATAATAATCAGATTATATAATAATGTATCTAGACATAGATGCATAGAATCTTTCCCTCCTGTTTTCAAAAATCAATTCCTAGAATCACAGAATCAGATATAGTCAGAGATGACTATCACAATCTGTTGATCATACAGAAAACTTCTACAGTGACTGTGTGTGTGTGTGTGTCTATATATATATATATATATATATATAGAGAGAGAGAGAGAGTAATGAATAAGATGTATAATCTAAAATTTTAAATGTGGTGTAATTAGTGGTTTTCTAATTAGTTATCCTCCTGAAACTTCCTCCGGAAGTTTACTGAGTGTGGTATGATGAACAAGGAAAAACATCTAATCAATGGCATTTTTATGGCCAGAAACAGCTTTTTAATAAGAAAGGGGAAGGCTAGGCTCGTTAAAGCTAACAGGAAGGCTACAAATGGAAAAACAATACCTCAGTCCATCAGTGGTGTACAGAAAACCTTTTACTAATGTACAGCTGTCAATATTTAATATTTTGCTTCAAGCTCTTCCTGTGAATAGTTTGATAATTGCATGACTTTTGGTAAGTAATCTGTGTAAATCAGTGGGTTAGTGTGCACTTGCATGCTAGTTAACAAACACACCAAACGTGATATATAGAAAATTTCCATAGTGACCAAGTGAGTAGGGGTACAGTATAGTATAGTTAATAGCTAATGGAATTATTTTGCTGTTTGAAATATATCTTCAGTCAAAGAGCAATGATTACAATGGATTAAAATTATTCAAAAGAAAAAAAACAGATGGGATAGCGGTGGTGTTGGATGTATGGAGGTAAATGAGTGTTAGGCAACAGGTTAAGGGGAAATATGTTTACAGTCCAATCTCAGTATTCAGCATTACAAGTATTCATCTTCAAAAGGAATTGTGATTTCAAACACACAGGGAAGCTACTTTGCAACACACATGTAATCTGGCTACCCGCAGAGTGAAATCAGCAGGGTTAATTCACATTCATGTGAAACATTTAGATATTCAGAGAATGTTTTTATTGTCCTGATTTTACCGCACAGGTTTTCTAACCAAAATCAAAAACACAAAATCAAAACTCTCATCAAAATGTATGAGAGCATCTGTTTTTACTAATAACTTCGCAGAAATAAAAGATATTTAATTTACTTTGCAATTTAAACCACTTACAGCTCACCTAAGGTCCATTATGTGCCTGCCCACAATCGAGTTTATTCCATTGTGATGGAAGTCATTACTAAAATGATAATTTTTTTGTTTGTTTGTGAATTTGTGCACATGTAAAGTCTGAGTGTGAGACAATGAAAGTTTCAAGCTGATGACATTCTTGTATTGTTGAGAATTTAAAGCTTTCAAATGACTTCCTAACATTTCTAACAAATTTCTACACTTCTATATGAACATCATTTATCAGTCTAAAAAACTCTTTGAAAATTATTGCATGTTTTCATATTGGAATTGTGCCACAAATTTAAGTCCAAGATATAATACTACAGTATGTCAGTATTTGGAAAATATTGCCAACAGTGTTCTTATGTGCATGACGGTTTACTGACAGGCGGCTGTGACGACACCTACAACTGAATGATTGTTAAACAGATGGGTTAAAAGCAAGACCTAATGGCCCCTTCATGGAGGACTGACATCAGCTCTGTCAGTATTTTCGGATTCATAGAAAGATAGAGAAATAAATTAAATAATTATATGAATAGAGATTCACAGACAAGTTGTGACTTAGAGTTATGTTCCTATTCCTATGTCCTATTAAGTCACATGCCCTGCTCTCTTCTTCCAAATCCCTGCTTAACATAGATCATGGTACTAATGCATGGCCTTTGACCAGTTTGGTGGTGCCCCTTCCCATGTCGATGCGTTGTAGCTCATTTCTCTTCTGCCTCTCTCTAACTCTAACTAAAGCTAACTGTAATTTGGGTGACATGGCGTTCTGCAA
The DNA here is from genome assembly GCA_015164015.2 of Brevimyrus niger. Classification (NCBI taxonomy): domain Eukaryota; kingdom Metazoa; phylum Chordata; class Actinopteri; order Osteoglossiformes; family Mormyridae; genus Brevimyrus; species Brevimyrus niger. Next base: position 8,808,823 of record JAABNY020000038.1, read on the forward strand.
ATCCAGTGGTCTGTACTACAAAGCGGGGTTACTGGCTTATCGGGTGAACTTGTAATTTAAGGTACCACAGTTGAAATGGACTTCATATTAGTTCACTTATATTTTGCCCAGACTACCTTAAATCCAACAAGTTACCCTGATAAGCCAGTAACCCTGCTTCGTAGTACAGGCCCCAAGGCTGAGAGCTTGGATCTCACATCTGCTCTGTGTGTGTGGAGTTTGCATGTTCTCTCCGTGTCGGCCAGGATTCCTCAGACAGACAGTACAAGTGCCTTGTTTTATCCTTTGGTATTATGGCAGGGGTCTCGAACTGAAATCCTGGGGGGCAGGAGCCCTGCACATTTTTGGGTTTCCCATCGTTGAACACACCTGATTCAACTCCTTGTACCACACAGCTCATGAGCTGATTGACTTACGGTGAAACAATGAAAGAACTAGGCTACATAGGGCTCCTGCCCCCCAGGACAGGAGTTTGGGACCCCTGTATTATGGTAATGGTAACACTAACATGTTCAATATGACTCCTACGTGGAAAGAATGGCACATGTCTTTTAAGAGGGAAGGCCAAGCAACTAATTATGCAAAGATTATTATGGAAACACCAGATCTATAGCATTGCATCCTTTATTTCATTTTTTGAAAGCCTCTTTAAAAAGCCTTGGAAATGAGAGCTTCCAGTGGTAGCAACAGCCACATCGTGAGCAATGGGGAGTCCGCTGCCTCTTTGTGGCTGACTCACAGATTCCATATTACATCGAGTGATTCACAGCACTATAGCAAAAGGACTCCAAGCTTTGTGCTGTCTTTGTTGAAAGGAATCTGTGCAGAGATCACACTTGGCTTTTTCACTGCCGCGATACTCTGTGTCCTGCAGCTGGATGAGTCACCAGCTGTACGAAAAATACTAAATGAGGCTCTGTGGTTGTTGAAAGGGAGACAGCTGTCAGGGTGAGGAAGTGACGATGGCGTTATTACTGACCCTCACCTGGGTAGCGTGGGAAATGAATGCAGTTATGCACAGACGATGCTGGACACAGTGTATGTCGAGAAATGGTGACAAATCGCGCAGAAACCTAGCGCTACAGGGACGGATAAAATTGTCCCCCATATCAGTACCTGTGACGGTCGGGTGAGTAACGGGCGGACAAGGGAGGCAGGCGAAGTCAGGTTGCAGGTAACAAAGGGGTTTAATCTAGAAGACACAGGCAAGGTACTCACATATAAGCACGACAATGACCGATCTGGGGAAGACTAACAAAGACACTGACTAAATACAAAAGACAAGCTAGACTAAACGAGCAACAGGCGACTACAATTAGGTCAAAACAGGAGGTAACAAGGTGGGTGTGGCACACAATGAGGAGTGTTCGGAGCAGGACGTTACAGTACCCTTCAGAGTTACCTTTATGCAAGAAATTCTTGCTTCCCCCCCAAAAAAAAGTATTGAGTCCATTGAGGGGCCAACAAATACATCACACATGGCTCCTCATTGCCACTGTTGGGATGATACCGAGAATGGGTATGAAATTATTCTTGAACCTCCACCAGACCAAGATCAATAAGAAACCTTTAGTATGATTAGCATAAGAAGCAACATGTTTTAATTGGCTACACCTCTTATAACTTAACTAGCCTCATTTAAACAGGCTAGTCATTTTAAAATGTGTCCATTTACTAACCACTTACCACATCCTGGATGGGGTTGTTTGGTGGGTGGGGTGGCTGCATGGGGCACACTCCAGAGGAGTGTTTCCTAACCTGGTTTTCAGGGACTCACTGAAGGTTCACATTTTTGCTCCCTCCCATCTCCCAGTAAATGTGGGCTGTCTCTGGGTTCGTTCTCAAGGGCCAGATTGGGAAACGCAGCTCAAGACACAATGGCAGCCCATCATATACACTCACAAGCAATTACAGAGTTGCCGGTCACTGTATTACTGCGTGTCCTTGGACTACAGGCAGAAACCTACAGGGCATGCAGAGCGGAAGTAGGATTTAAACCTCCAGTAATACCGGTATGAGGAAACAGGATTTAACCATTGAGACACCATTGTGCTTTGATAACATGGGAAATAAAATTAATTAAATTTATTTGACCACAGGGAGTTTAAAAGGCTTGTGCAAAGTCAGCAGTTTGGGCGTGGTTAAAGTCTCTGAGAACTTGCTGCAAGAGATTTTCATGTTTCACATCCTGGGCAAAGATGTGGTAGCGCTGCATAAACTTTTGAAATGAATTTCACTGTTTCCTCTACAACTTTTACCCACAGAAATAGATGCCTGCACTAATTTGGGTGGCAACTGTCAAAAGCCTCTCTATGTGAGGTTAATCAGTTCTGTTTGCCGTTAGGTATCATGTACCACAGTTGTTTTGGGGTATTTGTAAGACTCATGCTTGAGTTTTATCTTTTTCTATCTTGCCCATGATCTGCTCTGTATTATGGTCAAAGCAGTAGGAACATGTTCAGACTATGGGGTACGAATCTCACTAATGGGGTCTGGTGCTAACATCCTTCACAAATAATCGTTTTGGGGAAAAAAATGAAACCATTTATTTGTAGTGACTCCTGCAAATGAATACAGGCACCTTGGTTTGACAAACAGGTCAGGGCAGAGGACAGTACACCCAAAAAAAACTTTTTTTTTGGCAGGGACTGAAAGAAAACAGCCAGGGTGGGACAGGAAAACATGGGAGGGGCTTACAGGCTATGGCTTCACCCAGGTCACCAGAGGCCAAAAAGACAAAACAAACCCATTCGTGCACGTGGCAGGGAAGGAGGAGCAGGTGTCATAAGTCAGCATTGTGCACTGTAGTTACCTGACTGCTGTCTGACTCCGCCCCTTAGTCGTGAGTGCACTCACCCTACAGCTGAAGGAAAATACAGGGCTTGCATGTGTATCCATAAATGTGACGAACTGGCAGAAATATTAATAATATCCATAATAATAATTAATATTTAAGGCCAGAACTAATCTATATTAACTGGCTAGCTAACTATTATCGTGTTATAGCTTATATTATTGTCTTCACAATATAATTAGAAATCGTTTAGTTTTTAATTAAACATTACTGACATCAAATGACCAGACCCAGACCACGTTAGGATAGTGGCATTCACTCCCGGCATAATGCCCCTTCAATTAGCGTTAATCGGAGAGATTTTATCAGGAGACCCGTGGGATAGCCTGCCGATCCTGCACAGACCCACAGGGAAGGGAGTATTAAATGGTAAGTGCCGATCTGACATCTTAACCTCCGCACGCAGCTCGACCTCCCCCCCCCCCTAACAACAGCACCCATCAACGTTGTGTTTGACAGCAGTCAGAGCACTGCCCCTGTCAATCATTGATCTTCCCCCAGTAGCTCCGCAGGTGGACCAGGACCATCCATGTGGATCTGCGAAGTGGGGGGGGGGGGTATCAGTTCCCACCCAGTTCGCGTCCGTAAATGGAAATTACATATTGAGGTTTGGGAAAACGGATTCTGTCGTTTGAAGGGAAATGACGTAGGGGCTTGAGAATGGATGGGGCCTGACAGAGGACACGTGCTCTGAGGCCCCTTCTGCAGCCAGACCCTTCATAAGAACATAAGAAATTTACAAAGGAGAATATTCGGCCCATTCGGCCCATCAAGCTCGATGAATGAATGAACAATGAATGCACAAATAAATTCCAGGCAGTCGTACATTCCTTAGCTGCACTATATAGACAGAAGTACTGGGACATCTGACCATTATAATCCACAAGAACTATTATCAAACCCCATTCTAAATCCATAGGCATCACTATGGAGTTGTTCACCCCTCGCAGCTATAACTGCTGCCACTCTTCTGGGAAGGCTTTCCATAACATTTTGGAGTTTGTCTGCAGCAATTTTTGCTCATTCATCCAAAAGAGCAATTGTGAGGTCAGGCACTGATGTTGGACATGAGGATCAATCTCTGTTCTAGTTCATCCCAAAGGTGTTCGATGGGGTTGAGGTCAGGGGTCTGTGTGGGCAGGTCAAGTTCTTCAACACCAAACTCACCCAACCATGTCTTTATGGACCTTGCTTTGGGCCCAGTCATGTTGGAACAGAAAAGGGTCTTTCTTCAACTGTTCCCACAGTTGAACGCATAGAATTGTCCAAAATGGTATGCTGAACCATCAAGTGTTTCCTTTGCTGGAACTAAGGGGACTAGTCCATCCCCTGAAAAATAACCCCATGCCATTATCCCTACACCACCAAACTTTACAGTTGGCACAAAGCATGATTCGTCACTCCACAGAACAGATTTCCATTACTCCAGAGTCCAGTGACAGCGCGCTTTACAGCACTCCATCAGACATTTGGCATTGTGCTTGGTGATGTGAGGCTTGCATGCAGCTGCTCTGCCATGGAAGCCCATTCCATGAAGCTCTTGGTGCACAGTTGTTGTACTGGAGTTAATGCCAGAGGAAGTTTGTAACTCTGCAGTTTCTGAGACTTTCACGCACTACATGTACGTGCCTCAGCACTCGGAGACTTCACACGCTCTGCCACTTTATGACTAAGTTTCTGTTGTTCCTAAATGTTTCCATTTCGCAACAATACCAGTATACAGTTGACCGAGGAATATCTACCATGGCTTTTATCTGGTTTGGCGCCTCATATGACTTGTATGGCAGCATGACCATGCCAGTCTTTTGTATTTTTGCTTGCTTGAAATGCATGCAGAACAAGTGGGGGACAAACCCACATTTCCTCCTACATCTTTAGTTACCTTGACAATATCTGCACTTTCGCCCAAATGGTACAGAACACCCAGGCCAAAACTAATTAAACAAATTGTTCTCCATCATTTTTTCCTGGGTATTCTGTGCATTAGCATTTAGCTCAGCAGGAAGCTGTCCATGAAAAATTCTATGAAATTTTAAATACAGTTAATTAGGCTGTGACAGGGAAAATGAGTATGCTCACTTATTTCTGCAAATACCACTGCAAAACTGAAGAAGGACATTTGTATGGATGGATGGATGGATGGAATTTTATTCTATGGAATGCTCCCATCTGATTCTGGGATGGTAATTTGGAAAGGTACTTGACAGGCCCCTAATTCCCTGTGTTCTGTTTTTCTCCATCTTACCCTAATCCCAGTATTGAGGCATCACCAGATGGTCCACTTTTGGGAGAGAGCAAAAACGTGGACTGTCTGGGGGTCTCCAAGGACCGGTTTGGGAGACACTGATCTAATCCTAACCCTAAATTACTGTTTTCCCACTCTAAGTGCTACTGCTGAACATGGTAATTGTGACATGGAGTCAATCCAAGAGCTGTCATTACATCTCCAGTATAATTAACTGCTTCTCTCATATCTACAGGATGATCAAGGCTTTGAGGAGAGCTCTTTAAAATCATCTGTACTGTCCTCAGTATACCTCTATGACATCACCATAACTAATACAGGGGGCTTTAAAACACATTCCTGTTATATATCTTTTTGTTTGTGCATTTCCATCAGTAACATCTGTGTGTAGGTCATCGTTTCATCATGCTTTCTAATCGCAGCCATTTATTTTGGCCTCTTGGTGCAAATTTCCTGAGAGTGAAGGCAACTGAAGTTCGTCTTACCAAGATCGTGCAGGTGCTGTAGGTCATGTTGAGATCTTTGACTCATTATAGCTTTCAAGGCTTACTAGTTCAATGGGGGTTTTTTTGTCGGGGCATCATTAATATCATGCTTGAGGGGAAGCGTTTCCTTCTTGGGTGAGGCTCGAAACAAGCTTCACCAATGATACAATACTTGTAGTATTTACATTGTTTTTATTAACCTCATACTGGTTATTTGCTCTACATTGGTCTTGCACTGCTCATGGAAAATAAAACAACAAGTTTTCAGTATTCAGCAGGTTATCCTTTTCAGTAAGCATTATTATTAAGCATATAAAATATAAAACAAAATATTCACTGATGATTACCGTACCAACAACAACCTCGAAGAATTGGGTAACATCAGAACAAAAATCACATTATAAACTTGAATCTGCTTGATGTTTTTAAGTGCAGCTGTCAAACAATATATAAAGAAGAAGCTGATGTGTAGTTGCAGAAGCATTGAAAGAATGACTCCAAACCACATTTCAGAATGTTTTATTTACATTTTGACTTTCCCTTTTTGTTAGTCGTCGTCTTCACGGAATTGAATCATCTGGCATTTCTGACGGGACTTTGTCAGTGCCTCACTCCATGTGCCTGTGCAGATGAGTCCATTTGAATCTCAAGCATGACAGCGTAACAAAGTGAGGGCTGGCAGGGGGGGGGTGCTAGCCCTCAGCTCGGAACAATGCATTCCCTCTGCAGAGCTTTCAGCGCGGCGAGTAAATTGTGGGTTCCTGCTGCAGCCACAATGCCATTACCTTCAGCCCCCGCTGCTGGCTGCCATTCTGCAAGTTCTCTAATATGCTCTTTTGTTCATTCGTTTATCAAGGCAAACCCAAAAAGGAAAAAACAAAAAGTCGTCTTTGTGTGCAGCTAGTACGAATAATAGCAATGTAAATACGAACACTGAATCGAAAGCTTACTTTTGGCTGCCATTTGCCGCTAGTAAAGGCTGCATGTGCATATTAAAGCTTTACCTACAGTGTCTTTCTCTGCCTGTGGTCACTATGCTTGGGTGTTAAAACATTTCTCACTGCTGACTACATTACCAATGTCTGTAGATGCCCAAGAACATTCCATATAGTCAAGGCTGCAGCTTTGCTGGCCTTATCGAGATGCAGCTGCGAAACACTAAAAGGTAACCAAATATAAGGGCAAAATTCACACACTATTCCCAGAATGGCAACTTCACATCTATAGTGAATGGAGCTGATTTGTGAGAATTTCTGTGTATATGATTGTCAGGAGAATGCTTAACAAATTTAAGCATTCAGTGAACAACTCTCCCAGAGAAGGACCAACAAAATGACCTAAAACACAACTTTGTAATAAAAGCCCATAGTGTTAGGTAATCATTACAGGTCAGGTGAAGTTCTCACCTTGCAGCTGCTGCCTTGAAATGTTTGGATTGGCTGGTAATGCCATCATTGACACAGAGGGAGAGCAACAACTTTCATTATCCTCTATTTGTACAGGGGTGTAAACTTTACAGTGATAGCAGAACTTACCCAGGGTTCTAAAACAACTTCTGCCATTTCAAAACAGCCAGCTGCACAGCTGTGGAACCCCCCCCCCCTCTCATTCAAGAAGAAAACTTAATCATGTATATCAGTATATCATCTGCAACAGAATTATCGCAGCTGTTCATGCATGAGTATAATTACACAGTGTAATTAGGCGTGCAGCAGGATTAGAAGAAGTCATTTTTAGGCTTTGGTGTAAGTCAGGGGTTAAAAGACACTTTTCCGGAGGACACTATGGCATATACTTAATTTAACCATATATTTATATGTATGTATGTATATATATATATATATGTGTGTGTGTGTATGTATGTGTATATATATATGAATATATATATGTGTGTGTGTATATATGTATGTATGTATATATATATATGTGCGTGTTTATATATATGTATGTATGTATATGTATATATGTATGTACAGTATATATATGTATATATATCTCTATATATAATTAATGATTTTCATTTATGATTAATGTGAATTTTGAACTGCTTTAAGGTACATATGTAAATATCAATGACCATTGAAAATATGTATAGATAGAAAATTTTGAGAAGCTACAATTGCTTTAATACTTTACAAAGTTCTAGGGCTAAAAAAGAAACATTTACTAATTAGGAATTACTTGTTTATTATAGAAATATCTGATTCATTGAAACTTTGTAAAAGAGTGAAAAACCTGTTTGGAATTCACAACCACAATATTTATGCAAAGATAAACCTTGTGTCCGACATCACTGAAAGAAACTCGATCTATAGCAATAAATCATTCATTTTTAAGAAATTCAGTCTCATCTGATGTCAGCACCTGTTGGTTTTGCCCTTGATTCCTTTGACAGTTGTGTGATCTGTTTTCATCAGGCTGGCTTCATCTTGTCTGATAATGACCAGGTCAGCTAGTTCCTTCAGTCCAACCAATGTCTAATTTTATGCATTTTCTACTGAATATGCTTGAATTGACCAGTGATGGTAAATCTTAAGAACCTTTCTGCCTGGGACATAGAAACTGTATTGTGAATATTCCTAGTTCTATTTCTCTTATTTCAAACTGTGGTAAAAAAAAAACAAAACAAAACAAGATCTTCTCCTTGATCAGACACTATTGTGTGTCTGTGTTGCCATGGCAATGGACCAATTTTAAGGGAAGTGCATTTTATAGCAGCCCTCTGTACAATACCCATCCATTGTCCTTCTAAGCACAGCCAGATGAAGGCTTTCCCTACAAAGTGGTCATTGTTTATTATAAATGAAAGATCTCATGGCTGGTTCCAATGAAGGTGTTCTGACTGGCAAGTACACCTACACTACTCCTGCACAATGTAGGATGCAAAGCAAACCAACATTCCCCTACTACTGTCATTTACTATTTTATCATCTTCATACTTTACCCTGATACACCTTATATACATCTCTGTCATTTCTTAACATAAGTGTTTTTACAGGGAAGTCAGCAATTTGACAAATATTTGGAGACGGTAGATTGTACTACATTTGAATAATCTGCTTAGATGTCCCATAACACTTCCCATTATTACAAACAAAGGTTAGGTTGTAAAATATTACAAGAATACAAATATTTCTTGATCGTTGACGCTGCTATTAGCCCTCTGATTTAGCACTGTGTTGCTAGGCAACATCCCAAGGCTTCACCAAGGGCTGAATATATGCAAGTTTTTCTCTGGTTTAGTACAACTACCCACATGCATTAGTTACCTTTGCATTAGCATTACATTAGAAATGTGCCTAAGCAGAAGAGAGGGAATGAACATACATTCATGCGTCGTTTGTATAACCTGTAAGACGATCAGCTCGCAAACATAAACACGTGGCAGAGAAAGAGGCACAGTACCTACCACGATGTTTTTGATGACTTGGGAATATTTATGATGTTCTCAGTTGGTTTCAGCTTTTCTAGAACATTAATAAATCCAGAGACAATTCTAGGGACTCTGGGGATCCTCCTACTCCCCTGGCACGGTAAAAATGATCACCTTTATTTTACTGTTAAGTGTAAATGAAAAATATCAACAAAGAGAATTTAATAAATACAAAATTTATTACAATTAATTAAAAAAAATACACCTTTATTTTCACTTTTGTGAATTACACTACAATGTACTATTTAACAGACAAAGAGTCTTAACTCTTTGCCAATAAAATAAAGTTTGGTTTAATGCTTTACTAATAAATAGTTTACATAAGGCCATAAGTACACTAGTGATAACATCTTTGGAATGCTGAGATAGTGATAGGTAGGTCAGTGGTGCATGTGTCGAATTCCTGTCTACTGAATCTCCACAGCCAGGCGGATTGACGTGCATCTGGCCCTGAGTGAAGCACTGGTTCCCTCCCATGTTCTCCAGCTGTCTGGCTCGATCCAGACAACCTTCCACCACCCCCGCACTGCAGCTCGGCCCAAGGCTGGGGAAGCATTTGATGCAACGTTCATGGAGGGGATCGGCAGAGGCGTCCACCACAGGTCTACATCTATGAATTACATGCAAGACAGGACATACAGGCAGAGTAAGGAGGTATTAATAGAAGGCAATTAACAGAATTCAGTGCGGTGTCAACACATCACAGTGTTCTGATATTTAAAAAGCACAAACATGTACACAGCATGGTAATGTGCCCTGAACTGTTATGAATGCACACCTAAATCGTGCCATTCATTAAACCCTGTGCTCATACACAACAACTTTACATTGGTCCCTGGATAGTAACAGAACAGGAGATCACAGTCTTTAAATCCATTCACATGGGCCAGGAAAATATCTGCAAACAAAAACAATTTAAGATGTGTTATGTTATTTCCTGCCAAGGTGCATTCATTGGCAGTCCAGCAGTAACAATTACAACTCTCCTCTTAGCAACTAATTCTCAGCTTCTGCAATTTCTGAAATAAAATGAATTTCTCTCCAGCAGAATAAACATACTGCATCAAAAGTACCTTGACGATATTTTTAACTATTTTCTGCTTGAAATCTCCAAACATTAAGCAATGAAGAACTAATTGGTGATAAGGGGGTACTAAAGGAGTCCTCTCACACAATAGTAGCCTTTTGTCCTCATAACTTCAGTGACGCTAGCGCGTCAAACCAAAATCCTAAAGTCATTAGGGGCCAGCCACAATTTTGCCTTTCCATTGTGCCAGCCAACAAAAACAAAAAGCCCCATTGTTATTCTAGTACAGTCAACACCATAATGTTATCAACAAATTGCCAGTCAGTAATGTACATCAGAAAAGGAGGATGCTGTAACATATGAAAATGTGCTAAACCATGGTGGTTCCTGGAAGAGCATGTTCAAATTGCTTCCTTGATTTTTTTTTTTTGGATTTTTTTTAACTATTTTTCTGACAGAGCAACCACACGGCCTCTTGTAACCCATTTATTTATTTACACAGTGTACACAATGTATCTGTTCCAAATATCGGAACAGTTTGTTAGCTTGGTAGACTTTCATAAATATATGTGGATATTGTGTTAATTAAATTAGTGAAACAGCTTTAATTTATATTCCATAAAAGGTGAATTAGGTATGACCTGAAATTTCATATACATGCTATTCAGCAGCAGCAGTGTCTATATGGCGAGACCTTAGAGCAGGTCTGCACCGCGTGCGGGGAACAATAAGTTTGCTTCTTCAAGCAGGAGTGTTTCTGTACTTGTGGGATCCAGACGCTCAAATAAAGCCGCTTTAATTTATTTTTCCTCCAATATTTCAAACAACATGACGCTTGCCCACTTGTCCTTGTATTGGGTTACAATTAAATTACAATTATGTTAATTGGTTAATATTTTGCTAATATATATAGAGAGAAAGTTGGTGAAATAAAATGTAATGTAAATGATTAATATAAAGTAACCAGTAAGTATATTGAATATAAAATAGCAAGATAATTAGCAATTAATAGAGATATCTTCGAGATATATTAAAGTGTGTACAACATAAGACAAGGGTACCATGTAATGGAATAAATCTAGTCGATATGGAATCAATAAGAAATCAAAATCTTTTACATTTATAGGTTACACGCAAGATGTTAAACTGGCAAATTATGGCAATGATTTTGTTATTTACATTTATTCAGTACAAAACAATGTGCGACTACATTTATAGGTCAGAGACACTTATTTTATCTCTGACTACACAAGGCATCAGAAGAGCTAGATCCTACAGAGGGAATCCCTTCGGTGTTCGACGTTATTTTAATAATGGAAACTCACCTGCGTTTTCTGACGCAACTACACGTCAATGACAATAAAAAAGGTTAGACCTTAACATAGTAAATCAGGTGATTTATTTCAAGATGGCATATCAGGCACCCGTACATTTAGTTCCGACATCCCCGCATTTAAATGCTACATCCTTGGTGTAGTTCAGCGGTGGAGAAAATAACGATAATACTCCCTCTTACGGAGGCGTTTGGAGACAGTGACGCAAGCAAGTCAGCATTTTAATTGATCGGTAGGATGCCTTTGAAGTGAGTCATTTGGTAAAGCGATACACGAAACGGGAAGAACCACGTAAAGCAAGGTAAAACTGCTTTGAGTGTTAGGTATATTACGAAAAGGTAGCTATTTCGCAATAAAGAATCGCTATAACGTAAACGTAACATCCGCAAGAGTAATTCGCATTTTCAGATTTCAAGAATAAGAGTTCGGAGTGGACTTCGCATACTCAACAGCAGCAACAAGGTAACTAAACAGACATTTTCTTAACAGGACTAACCTTTCCGATATTTGATCACTGCATTAAAAACGAAACTGTAGACGGAAGCATTACGGAATATTGCTGTCAACTTTTTCCTTTATACTACTCGGTGTTGCAAAACTGAAACATAATCGCTCCGCCAAAGAGAACAGCTTTGAAAATGGAAATAATGAAGAAACGGTTGCTTATTTTGAAGCGCTGGCGTCAGGGCTAACAGACACAGGAGGTCGGACCGGTGCTGAATGATCCCACAACGCGACGCAGGATCACGCCCGAATCTGTACCGCGTCCCCGCTTCGCAGCCGTTTCTCCGGGTGAACCCTGGTTCTCCAGAGGCAACATTGAAACTCTTACCTCTAACTTCACCTACCAGGTAAAGCGAATCGCCCACATGTGCTTCGCTCTACTATTCAGACATGACTGCTTTTGTGTATGTCAACTAGTATGGTGCATGTGATATTCTTTATTTAAATTTTCAGAAGTTCCGGTGTATCCAAACGCCACTTTTTATATATTATATAACAATATATATATTTTTTTTTCTTTTTTTTTAAATATGGCAGACAAGGACATGAATGGTTGCATCATCACCACTTTGGGCAAAAGGGTGTTCACTGTTTTGTAATGTTATACTGAAACACGGACCCTTATCACGTCCAAATTATCACACATTATAAACTACTTTGACGAGGACTCACTGCTGTCAAAAGCATTAACAGTAAAATTTATATTATTATTATTATCATTATTATTATTAATAATAATAATAATGTATTTAACGTTGTGAGTCGTTTTTTGGGTATATTGACCGCACTGTTTAGCCGGTTATATTTTAACAATATTATTTTAAACTCAAATGGAAGACCTGTTTTGTTGTAAGTTAGACTATGTAACAAAATAGTTCACAAAAACTGCAATAGATGCGTTTTACATGTGCTTTATATAAATCATAACAAACCAGTGTCCCGATAATTATACGCAAAACTTTAAATGAAACGTAGGCGCAATCGATTTTTAAAAATCCGTCTAATTTAATTTTGTTTGAAAATGAGTCTTGATTACGTGCCTTTAATGTAGGGATATTAAAGGTAAACAAACTATTTTCGGTTAAAGGCAGCAACATGTTAAATTAGATGGTTCAGAACTAGATGAGTGCTGCTTGTAATGTACTCGTCTGGGCACGTGTTGACACTTCCATGGTTATCTTATAAAGGTGTGTTACCTGTGGCACTCAGAACATGTGTAATTCATCTAGGAACCGCACAATTATTTCAGTAAATTGTATCCTCTTTTGAAAAGATGCATATTCTAGAAATTACTTCTTCAAAATAACCTCTTTTTTATTCATAAAACTTATTTTTCTTTGTAATTGCTTAAAACTACACTGAAGAGATTTTTATGACATATAAAAATGAAAGCATTTTTGCATGTTGCATCATTGTTCTTGTTTGAGGCTCTGAATCTGGCCCAGTCCTCTTTGTTTGCATGCTTTCTGTGTTTATGTGGGCTTCCTAATTGGATTCCCAATTACTGAAAATGTATAATGGGTGAATTAAATTAATGCTGTCCTGTGTGTGTATCTCGCTGCCTGTCTTCTTCAGAAAAGGTCAGCATGCCTGTGTCTAGCAGTGCCTTCATCCCCACGGTAAATGCCATAACATCCAGCCCAGACCTCCAATGGATGGTCCAGCCCACGGTCATCACCACCATGCCCGGTCCCGGGCACAGAATGCATCTCTGTGACCAGCCTGGTCCGTTGGGACACACCCGGCCTGGTGTCATTTGCTCTGTTGGTGTCACTCATGGGCGGTGCAAACGGGAAGAGCAGGTGAGATTCCGCTGCCAAGCCTCCATTGTGCTGAAACGCCACCCATGATCTTTCTGTAATTCCTGTCTCAAAGTGAATGTCACACATCAAAGAGGATCTGGGATCTACTCACAAGTTACTACAAAAAAACAATCCAATCACATTTATTCGTCCATCTGATGTGTTTATCCGCAACTTAGAGTAGAAGATTACAATTTTATTTGCACCCCACCAAGATTTGAACCTACTTCCTATGTATTTTTTAGAGAATGCAGCATGATGTTGTACTTATTGAGCTACATGAGTCACAGTTTATCATAGATGGCTGCGTGTGCATGTGTCCATGTGGGAGATCAGCCCCCCCCGGCCCCCCCCCCCCCCCCCCCCCCCCCCCCCCCCGCCCCCCCCCCCCCCCATCCCCCGACGCGCACAGCCGCGAA
>JAABNY020000038.1:8828586-8863308 GCA_015164015.2 Brevimyrus niger
CGACCCGACCGACCGCGACCCGAATATCATTAAAAATATTTTTGGATGACTCGTAACCGCGGGTGACCGCGGATGACTGCGGGCACCCGCTCATTTCGGGTCAACCCGCGCATCACTGATACCTGCGGCCTTGGGACAGTTGAAAAGTCCATCAGTCGTAAGGCGCATAGGTTGTTATTTGATAACGACCTATATACCTCTGTATCTGGGGCATAACTGGCGGACCTTTGAGGGTACAGCCCCAGTAACTAGTAATTGTACCCTCAAAGGTACAAACTGGTACTTTTTTCTGACAGTGCACTCCTCATGTTACAGTAAGCACCAGTCGCACTGTGTCCCAGAGTGTTGAGAAAGTGATTGTGACCCTCTCAGGAGGGATAGTTGGCTGACTGTGGCTGTTTGCTTCTTCTACCTGTCCCCTGGTCTCACCTTAGAAGTATAAAATGACATCTTTTGGCCCCTGGCTCCTGGTAAATCCAACATGACCCTGATGCCTGCCCTGACTCCCAAGTTAGTTTTGACACACTTCCCTAAATCCAGGGCTTGTAAAACTTCAAAAAGGGAAAACCCATTACTCAATTAACCCATTCTATAATCCCCTTGTATCATCTGGTTCTCTGTCCCATTTGAATTATCCTTGTTATATACCCATTATATTAATTAAGATATGTACAATATTAAACATACTATGGCCAGAAGGTACATAAGTGATACAAAGAAGTTAATAGGTCATTGTGTGTGGTGCCATGCTGGACTTAATCTGGTACTGCAACTGGTAATAATGGGCTGACTGTGATGGAAATGCTGAAACTGAATGGCCAAAATTACACTGGTTTCAGAAGATCTTCAGATACAGCTTTCTGGAGTGTTCTTGCATAACTGTGGTGCAGTTACAGTAATAAATCATTTTTAATGGTACATTTATACAATCAGAGAACCTGCCCTGACAATGAACTTCAGCTGTTACACTGAGGCATTTCACTGTGGCTCCCCCATTAATGCCTGCATAATTGTTTTCCAAATTTCATATTTATTCAAATGCATCAACATTTAAATTAAATTTTTATTTGCATTGTTTGAATGGAGAAAGGTAAATCAGAGAATTAGAATGAATCCAAGTACTAATTAGTCGCATGAGAAAAAAAATCTTTGCATGCAACTATGATTTAAGCTTTGAATTTGTCCATGAGGTCATAGGTTCAAACCTCGGTGAGATATTCCCCTGAGTAACGAACATAAGTGCAGCTCCTCTAATAATCAGCCAAATACTCAAATGTATCCTGATATTTATAGTTTACTATCTGGCTTAATGTCATTTCATTAATCAACTTGTAACATTTAGGAGTATCTACCTCTCAAGTCCTTAAAGATTTATCAGCAAATAGGCTTTAAACCTTTTAGTCATTACTCATTAATACAAATTTTGTTTAACATGTTTTCAAAATTAAGAATAGGGCAGTAGAAAGCATAGTTGTTAATAATGCCCTTGTCCTTGCTTTGTCAAGTAAGCCTATGCTTTACTGTTTATTTAATTAATTGATTTTGTCCAATTTAGTTTTTGAGAACTTCCTTCTATTATTACATCAATGATCTTGATTTTTCAAGACACATGGGAACTGACAGTTTCAATGGACCAAACGTATTCCAAATCTATACATATAGAACACCTAACCGTTTATAAGGTGCCAGCACATAATATGATTAAAACAACAGACTTGAGGTCAAACCCTTAAAATATTAGTCTACCGGAGAACACTTTGTTTGGCTAGTAATGTGACACAAAACTCTAAACTATACAAAAGTGGTAATGAAGACACTTTTCAAAATGTTTCAAAAATCGTGCAAATAAGCAGATTACCCTTCCCACAGAATAATACTTACAATTCGTTTTTTTTGGAATTAGACATCAATAAATCTTGTGGTTTGTGGACCTGGAGGCAGAATATCAGAATTCCATATGTCATAGGCATGCTTGGGCTAGTGTACACTGGCATGGGACAGCATGCGCACACAAACTAATCATTTAATTACGGTTTGCATTTTGGCACACAATTTATCAATATTATGTCTGAACATACACTAAACAAGACTGCATGGCTGCCTGAAATGTCCCATTGACACTCAACCTCCCCATCAGCATGAGCAGGAAAACATTTATGAGTGTTGGTATGGCAAGATCAGAGAGGCCTACCTGCTCTTAAAAAGCATATATTCACAAGAAAGAGCTCCAAAAGGCAGCACGGTGCCCATCTTCATGAAGAAGGAGATTATGTCCAGCTAGCAGCAGAATTCTTTGAACTTTGCAGCAGAGTCCTTGGTGAAGTGATGCAGCACCTCGTGGACGTCAGAGAAAACAAGCCTCGCTGCCCGAGCTACCCTGGGGCCAAAGACTGGAAACGCTGCCCGGCTCCTCCTCAGTGATGTCACCTCACAATTTTGTTTTGAAATGGTTTTCCCCTCTGTTTCCCACCAGCACTTAAAATATAACAGGAGGAATCACCAGGGGATTTGCATCCTTTCTGAACACATATCCTGGTATAAAAGGGGTGGCACAGTGACAGCACAGTCACAAAATAGACACCCGGACACCCTTGAGTTTCTGCCCTGCCTTTACATCCGAGGAGTCTGCATGCCATATGCATTATACACACGAGATACTTTTACAATACTGGTAGGGGTGTGTGTGTAACATCCATACCCAAATCTATGCCCTGTATTTTTGGGACAGGCTTTGGAGCCTTACAACCCCAAACAGAACAAGTGGGTGCAGGAGATGAATGGATGGATGGAATCAAAGTAGACGCAACTAGAACAGCCGCCATCAAGTAAAAACATCCAATCATCATCAATCAAACCTCTACAGAACCCAGTCTGATGAGAAAGCAACCATACATGTCATCATGATTTGCTTGGAATTCTTCATTATTTGTATGTATTAGGCTTGTGTCTTTTAAGTGTGCAAAAATTATCTTGGGCCCTCTGTGTACTAATTTGTTCAGTTGGCAGACGGATTCATCTTTCAGTTCCTCCATGATTGAGGCACCGTCTCTTCTGCCTCCCTCTGGGGTAATGATGCACAGAGTAGGGGTGTTGGATAGGAATGGATATCCTAACAGATTCAAGACCCCCACACTTTATAGGGGTCCTTAAATACACAAGATTATACATGCAAGAGGCAAGTGCCCAGAATGTATATTTACATATACATATATAATTAAATGTCAGACACAAACAAAATTACATTTTTTAAATTTCAAGGGACTTCTGACCCCCAAAACATGCAAATATATCACAGTGGGAAGGAAACTAATTTCTTGTTTTAACAAACTCAAAAGAACTGATTCACTGAAATGAACCATCTATCTCTACGTAGATATCCAAAGACATTTTATATAATTACCACAAGTATGACATTAAAGTCACACTTTTTATGTCAGATCAAACCCTTCCTTGTTCCCACTACAGAAATCTACAGCATTTCATACAAAGATTCAGAAACTATGCAATTCCACAATTAGGCTGCATTGTGGAGCTTCACATTCTACAGTTGTTACAGCCAGAGATTTTTTTAAAAGGCTCTGAACATTACACAAAAGGGTGGACACCGAAGAAAAAACAGGGAGGCCCTGGGGAGACAAGAGTCTACCATTTTGCACATTAGTGACGCTCCTCTACATCTTCTTATCGCTTTAAAGCATCGTCTAAATAGCTTCCTGTCAACTTTGTACAAGTATGATCACAGAACGGGAAACGCCGTGTTTCTTGTTGGTGCTATTTGATGCCATTAGTTTCACCAACCCCGAAATCGCTGTCTTTTAACTCATGATGGTACACTGATTGTATCGCAAATCTTACTTAAAACAATACGTACAGAAGCGCAGTTTCCTCTCCTGTATCCCCCTTTTTTTGCAAAATGCCGCCTATACATCCTCACATTAATGGAAAATAATTGTCCTAAATTCTGCATGTCTTCCCATAAAAAAATATACCAGATACAAAATGTGCCCTGCGTCAGGTTTTTGTAGCAATTAAAGAATTTTGTGAATTTTAATTGAACAACAATTTCAACCCCAGATTCGAGAACTGACCATCTTTAACTTGCCCGTTCTAGATTAATTGCAGAATGGCTTAATAATTGCTTTTATATCCCTTTAACCACCATGAACACCTGGAAATAATTCCGCTCACCTAATTGAACGTTAATGCTAGCCGAAAGGCTTCCAAAATTGTTAAATTACTATTTTACTTTGAAACACGTTTCAATGTTATTTTTGAAACAAGTCTGACCACAATTAGACAGCAATTGAAACGCTCCTTTTTGTACGAAACGTTTACAGCGACCCCTCCGAAACCCCCGACTTCGGGGTGGCACATGTCGGTACGCTTGGGTAGGATATAAGGAGCGTTTGAACGCTAGTGGAAAATAAATGATACATTCATCATATGGCGGTAAAGTGACCGCTCACTCCTGGCTGTCGTCCAGGCCGATTGAAAAGAGCGCTTTAAAGTCTGTTAAGGGGTGGGGGAGTGGTGTTGCTGGACAGGCACAGCGTCGATCCCCGGCTAGCCAGATGAAGAACACCTTCAGCCCGGGGTCGCTTAATTATTTGAGGAGGCGATCTGCTTCGGTACATCTACGCAAAACGCCTGGGAAGACGCGAGGTAAGAGCAAACCGTCCAAGCCGGAGGCGTCTCAATGCAGGACGTTTCTCGTCGCCTCCATCGCAGCCAACTTGAATCTTCTAAAGTTTCCCGAAAGCGATCTGGCTCCAAACTCGCCCCAGGAGAGAAACGTCTTTACTTTATAATTTTGCGCTTTGTTTTACACTGCTCTGGAGAGCTTGCCCTTCTTTACGTTTAGGCGACAAATGTAGGCTAATTATTGGAAGAATGATAATCGCTGCTTTTTCCCCTCTGGTAAAGGAGACAGTCGTTTGATAGCTGTATAAAAGCCCTGTAAACGGAACAGCCATGCTCAGTGTCATTTCAGTAAATTAAGTCTTTTGGCAGTAGCCTGTATTTACAAAACATTAACTGTCTGTCGTTAATATTCATTTCACTTAATCAAATTTTATTTTATATAATATTCCTTTATGGAACGCGTCATTTTATTAAAACTGCAATTACCACGAAAATGAGAAACATTACCGCCGTCAAATTATTCTTTTCCCAGTATAGTTACTGCTTGGCTATTTAACTGGTTTTATGAACCTATCACTTCGTCGTATATATTTATTTGCAGCAGTCCTAATTTGGTAGTTATCGTGACTGACATCGAAACAGTCTCAGTACCTGTAGATGATAAGAGTGATTGAAGCTCAACAACTGCGCGTTTCAAACCTCACGCCAATATTGCATTAGAGACGCAGAAGAAGCGGGCAGAGACATTGATGACGCACGTTACCTGGATGTGTTACGATAGACTTTTTCATGGCATTGAGAAGATGATGGTGTTCGAGTTTTTTTAGTACCTAGACTAAAGCCCCCTCGAACCATTTCCAGATTTTATTTTTGATAAGTGTTGCTTAGGCTGGCATTTCACTTAACACGTTACGCCACAGATAAAAGAAAAGCTTTTAAAGTACACTGACTACAGGCTTGTGTGTTTCTGCTACTTGCCAAAATAGATTTGATAAACTTGTACCTTCACTTAAACGTGGTTAATGCATGATGTAGATGCCGGTTGGCAGGCAACGGCATCGTGACGCCTAGTTTCGCACCTGCGCGTTTGTTACGTGTGGATGGTACCCAAGTGACACAGGTGACACGCACATGCGTGGCGATGACGCCACACCGGGTGGGTCTTTTTTTACTGCATCCTCTCCCTCACCTGGTATCTGCTGAAGCTGTAGTGCTGTAGTTGGTGTCAAACAGAATTATAGGTTTCCATGTGAGCCAAAACTTCTGGTTTTATCTAAAGCTATTAAGTTATTTTTTTCTTCGCACACTGAGGGCCGCTTTGCTGTAACAATTTTAATTGCATGTTTATCTAATCCTACTCTCACATAAAGAACCCAGCTTCAGCCTTGAAGCTAATTATACTGTAAACCCATATGTTTTTCTGCCATAGTTTTAGCTCACTGTCAGCCTTGTATTTTTGGTTTGCACTAAAGCGGTTAAAAACAATACTGAATGCGGTTTATAGAATATTACAGCACTGACAGAATGCAAAAGGAAAAGACAAACCAGTTGTAAATAAAACGAGTCCTAGCATGTTTTCTCTTCAAAATTTTTATATTTGAGTATGTGGCATTTTGTGAAATGTTGCTCAAATGTTGAGTTACTTTTGAGTATTATTAATGCCTTTCCACTTTACAATACATTTTATAAAGTCATGGTCAAGTTAAATTTGACCATCTAATGATCAAATTTTGCTAATGTATCATCTAGGTTGAAAAATAGCTGTTCTGTTAACATTTTTCAAAAAATCGATTTGATTTCTAAAATCCCAAAATCAGATGCCATCTGTAATTTTACTCCCAAATTACTGTAAATGCCTCCCTCTTACAAACAGTCCTTCAAAGGGAAATGGCTCCTCCATTACTGATGAATAACAACGCCCATGTGACACAGCCGAACCTTGATTGGAGGACATCTGCTGTTTTGTGGCTGGTTTCCTGTTTCTTTATTTAAACGGACCTCTTTCAGCCTTCATGGATGAAGACCACACGCCAGCAGAAAAGCATCAGAGTTTCCTGAAGCGGCCAGGTGTGAGGTCACATGACTACATAGCAGGGCGGAGCCAAATGGCCGTCCAGGGGGTGACGGGCACAGGCCCGTGAGCCACGTGCATATTTTTAGCTTTTGTTTGTGCTGGAGAATTTCCTCCCCCATCGCCCGCATATTACCATGTGACTTCCTTTTAAAGGCAGATGGTTTTTTGGGACGTCAGTTTGGAATGTTTGCAAGGAAATTACATTTGTAAATAAAGCCCTCTTGGGTCACTTAGCTGACCAGTCCGCTGGATGGCAAGTGCAGTCACACAGGATTGACATGTCTAAGTGGTTACAGAGGGTATATACCTCTGACAAGTCTCCCTCTTATTCCCAGTAAAGTCAGATGTTCAGAGAAAGTACAGTTTTCAGTCCCGGTTCTGTCTGCTTAGTTAGTACACGCAATAACATTTTTATTGCAGAATATACATTATGTTAATAGATTTTCATGGCCCTATTGTGGTAAATGCTGATATTAGGTTATGTATAAGATTTTTGACATTGTGAAGCCATAAGTTATCAGCTAAATGATGCTAGAACTAATAATTTGACTGTAATAGGATTGGCTGGTAGCTACTTGTGGCTACTGTATCATTTTAATGTTTTTGTCTTTCTGCAAAAAAGTGATTGTATGCTCAAGCAGTGCACGGGCCTGCTCCACCTCTAATGTGAACGTCAAATTGCTGCACTGTTGTGTTTAATTCTCAATCCTTGGGCGGTGTTACAAACCCATTTGAATGTTATATTGGACTGTTTGCTCATAAGCATCATCAAAAGTCAATAGCAGAAAATCTCCAGATACTAGCCCATTGTAAGGAAAGCAAAAATCTTCATGGCTACAAGCTAGTTTGTATTTTGGCATTTCACCTTATCAATTTAATGTTTATCAGCAAAGCTTGAAAAATACAGAAGCACTTTGCAATTAAAATAAAATCACAAATAGCCTTTATTCAACTGTAAATGGGTTGTGGATTTTATGCTTTCTGATTTCTGAAAATGGGTCTGAACTTTCTGTAAAATGTAAATTGTGGGCATTTTAGCTGTTTAGACACGAGTCCCATTTAAACGAATATATCAAAATTACTCGGTGTGTCTCTGGTGACTGAAGTCTGGTAGGTTGTCCTTGCATTAGTGGGCCTACATTCCCTCACTGCTTTCAAATGTGCCCCCATTCCTGCAGCACAGCTGGCCATGAATTTCATGTCTGCAGATGGATCAGTATATGTGACTGCATCCATACGGCTTGCTGCTGAAGTTCTCCTCAGCATACCGCATCTACACACCTGACCCCTCAGCATTTCATATCCCTTAGCATCTGGTACGCTGGCCTGTGAGGCGAAAGGTCCCTCGGCATCACATTCATGCCCAAGTGATCCTTTCTTTTGTGCTACAGAAATCTGCTGGGATTGTGCGACTTAAAGCCCTGTCACCAGTTTCACTGAAGAATCTGTCAGCTGCGATGGAAAAACCGATAAACTGCTTGCCTATTTTTGCTTTCCAAGTTGAAATATAACAACATTTAACCTTAAAATAACGCTATTGTTTTAAACTGAATTTTTACAAGTATATGGTTTGATAATGACTTCATCTAACTAAATATAACCTCGAGCTTGGCTTTACTGAGCAGAAAGACTGTGAAGAGGATCTGGGTCAATTACAAGCCAAGTGGGCCCTCTAAGGAGTTTATCGTGTACTTCTATATCTGTGCATTCATTTCTAAGCTAGCTTAAAGTCTGCATAGAAACTGGTTTTACTCAGAGTATCTGCTCTTTCACAGTACTTGACCCAGAAGGTGGGGCTGAAACTGATCTGCTGTTTGTAGTGATGTTTCCTGACACCAAGCAGGTCTCCAACTCCCATATACTCTACACTGACTAAATCTTTTAGTACCTCTTAGGTCACTGTTAAACAACGGAACCCCTGATACTTGATGAGCAAGAGACAGTCCTTGCATTATAAATTTTTGGTTTAATGTTACAGTGTAATGTCTAAATTCTTTAGCCTCATCTATGTAAATGATGCCTAAATTATTTGCAGTCAGTGTGTGCCCTGTACTGTTCCTTGTGTCCTTGTGCCTTTTTATTTCTTGACAAACTCCAGGCTACTAGACATACTAGCATTTGGGAGATGGATGGATGGAAGTTTTAATATGCTAAGGCCTACTGCTTTATTAACCATTCTTTACATGACTAACCCGAAAGAACTTGTGTAAATTAGGTTTTTGCCACAATATTATAGCTGGAAAGAATCTGCTTCATGTCTAACGATAATTAGCTGGTCTAAAATGGCTTGGTAGGGGTCGTGTTGCTTACCTTCGCCGTTACAGGAACCTTTTTTTTCCCCTCATGTTTAGATTCAATGAAAGCCTGACGAGGCAACACAAGCTGCAGCCTGGTGCTTATTAACATTACAGCCTGTGTTTAAAGCTGTAGATTATAGCGTCGCTGACTAACCTGCAATTTGTCTTTATAACACCCCTCTGTGTCATGTACACCCCACCACCACTTTCTACGAGCTTCATAAATGTTCAGCCAACCTGCCGTGGTGTGGAGAAGAAATGCGAGCAGCGTCTCGCTTAACCATAACGTTTGTTTGAGGGTCTTGGGTCTTAACCAGGCTAATTTGTATCCTGGCATATAAATACTGGGTGGGGACCACAAGACAACATCGGACTTGGTGATCCTGATTGCTGATAGTCGCAATATTCTGGAATTTCCCTCCATTTGAATTCCGGTACGGGCTGTTGGGTTGCTGTATGTGACATATGTTGTAAAGTTTATAATGATTGGATGTGAAAAAACTCCCCCCTCTGTCTTCAGCGCGCGCAACATTCCAAGCCCTGATGCTTAATTGCTATTAAAATGGAAACCAAGGCTGAGATAATAGCCGCTTACTCACTTATTTTTTTAAGCTCTCTTTGTGTGCGGAATAAAAGCTGCCTGACTGGAGTTTCAGCAGATTTTTGAGGATTTCGGGTAATGATGCAGCATCGGCGCTGACACGCTAAGGAGCGTGCGCTTATTTTGATAAGTGAGGCTTACAGGAGGGACGTAACGTCTGGCCGCCAGCGAGTGGAGTTCGGATCCTCGGCCGCCTTGGCCGCCCGCCAGGTGATGGGTTCTCGGCACGCTCGCCCGAGGCCCTGTGGCGGGCACGGACCCAGGTCTCCCAGGGTGCTGTGGCATTGTGGGGCTCCCGTCCTGTCCTTCGAGAGGAATCCGAGTGCCCTCCCCGTCAGCCGTCTGAGCAGTGCCGCGGCGTGCTGCGACTCGCCCGCGAGAGCGCCGCTGTCGCTCTCAATGACTGATCCACCTCCATTCACAGTGTGCCATGTTTAGCAATTAACTCGCCGGGTTTAGTACAAGCAGCACGCGGCTTTATTCCAGCCGCTCAATGGCCAGACCCATGGAAACCACCTCCGGGCGTGGAGGACCCCCCCCCCCCTACACCCAAGGGCCCCCCCCTGAAATGGATCCTCAGACGGTAATCCCAGTCCCCGCTAAAAACCATAGCGGCTATTCATACGTCGTGTATTGAGTATTACTGGTAGCATCAAGCCTTGTAAGAATAGAATCTTGCGACTCTGGGAGATCTTTCCATGGAATGACATGGAGGAGATCCAAGTCGCCCAGTTGCACAGAATTACCAAAGTCCTTTATCTTCTCTTGCGTATTCCGAAATATTCACATGGAAGCGTTCTTACTTGACGGAGATGTTTGTTCCAAGTCAACTGTGGAGCAGCTGTGGGAACGTTTCTCTGGCCTAGTTATACGCATCTGGATTCATATGCAATGACTGGTCTACTTAAAACGGCACAGAAAGGGCGACTTGTGAACCAGAAACAAGTGATGGAAACTATGTGCCCACAGGGACCCTGTAGTTTAGTAAAAATGGGAAATGTATTGTTCTGTTCTAAATTTATCATTCAGTCCTTTAAGGCAGAGATGATGGGAGTTTTTGTCCAGATTATTCAGCGAGATGCACACATTTTGGAGCTACAGGGAGTGTAGAGTGTGACAATCGGCCGTGTACAGACTAACACACCACGTAGCGTAGTCAAAACGGTACGTGTAGCACCAGGAGTGGTGGGGGGTCATTGTGATGCACCCGCGGGGATACGGACAGTAGTGAGCATTAGGGACGGTGTATGTGTATTACCATGTCCTTGGGATGCAGATGGTCAGACTGACATCGTAATGAGGTCCATCCAGTTACAGACACTGTCAGCTTCTGCTCATTTTCTATTCTCTTCCCTGCTGTCAGTTTATGTCTGCACTTCACAAATATTTATGACGACATGCGAGGAATGCACACTCTGCCGTTTCGGTAGGCTTTTTTTTTTTGGCCTGGTTTGAGCAAAATCGTACACTTCTGCTCTTTAAAAAGTTATATTGCAGATTGCCCGTAAGCTAACATTCCACTTTCTCAGGCTGTAATGATATTACAGCTGTCTGGGGGTGGAGTGCCTTCGCTGATAATAGCTAGGTCTCATAAAGCGTTTCCGTGAAATGCCTTTGCGATGCCTTGTTCATCTTGTTGTGAGAATTTATCAGTAAGGGTTACCAACAAAATGGCTGAGACAGTGCTGTGCAAAGGTCTTAGGCGATCAGAAAAAGTGCATGAAGCTGTTTATCTGTGTAGGAAATGTATATTTGTTTAGGAAAAACACATGTTAACATTAGAACATACAAAAATATTAACAGTAATTTAATAAAAACTAACGCTTTTTTCTTGTGCTTCTTCAAAGCCTTCCTGATATCTAGTAAGGCTAGATGAACCCGCTTCTGTTCTCAAAGCTCTCTTCAGGGCCACCTCAGCCATTCCATGTTTAAGTCCATCTCTAGCACAATTAATTGCAAACCCACTTTAACAGACACATTATAATGTTCATGATCATTTAAACATTTTATCTGACTTCCTACAACTTTTTTTTTTTATATAGTACTGCACATCAAAAAAGTGATTTAAATAAAGCAACTTGAATTGCTCTTTGTTCTCATACATTTTGAATATTTCAAATGTCGAGTAATTTTCTTAACTCTGGGGCATACCTTGTGTTGTAATTTAAGGGATATTACTGAGACTTGAATGAGGAAGAAAAATTAAGTCATGCATTTAGATTTGTTCCAGGTCCGGGCCTTTATAAGATGAGCTTATTTGTTTTGGTTTGTCCCTAATCTTTAGGACTGCTGGGTGCTGGTGTTTTAAACGGGCTTCTGTTGCAGTTCAGCAAGGACGTACATGGAGTACAAGGCTTTGGCTAAACTGTAGTAGGGAAGGATGTACTAATGTTTTTGGGAGGAGTCTAAAGGGGTGAATGTATGCAGAAAATTCTGCTGTGAGCAAGAACAAAGCCCCTCAGTGAAAGAGCTGCATGTTTCCGCTTTATATATCTGTATAATGTCACCAAGGAGCTGTTTAAACGCTTTGATCTCGCTTGTTAATCACACAAAGAAACTGGTCCCCCGATCTTGTTTGCGATGCTTGCGTTCACTGAAACATGACCAGGATAGCGGTCAGACGTATCATCTTTCTTGTGCAATAAATTTCATCTCATAAAGATTAAAGAAACCCAGCACTGCACAAACATGATAGTGTTTGCTTTCATTATAAAGCCTTAGTGATTTTTCTGAAGCACAACAGCATGGTGGTGTCTTGCGCAGTATATGCCAGTGTGTATGCTAGCTATGCTAGTTACAGGACTATCGACACGTGCTTATGTAATGTATGCGAGTGTGTGGTTTGTACTGAGTGGTAGTGGCCCCAGAATTAAGAGGTTCCTTCACGAAATTTCAAGGTCTCCTTTTTTCAGAGTTGCAAATGGCTCGTTTACGTCTTAAAGCATTTGAAATTAGGCAGCGATTTCACAGCTTTCGCAATGCGGTTCACCATTGTTCAGCTGAAAAACACTGACGGTAAACTTGCATTGTTTACATGTTGGTTTATAACATCTAAATATTTTATCACTTCGAGAACTGAATGGGTCCCAACACTGAAGCTGCACATTGTGCTCCTGATAACGTACAATGCTCACCCAGCACCTGTCGGGAGCGTGACGTCGGCTTGGAAATGTGCCCCTCTGGCACGTTTGATTAGATTAAAATGAAGCTCCACCCGCTCGCATTCTATGCACACATTCAGTGTACATGTGAGGCTTCACAGCTGCAATACGAGAGCTGAGTGTCAATGAGGCTTTATCATTTTTTGTTTACTTGTTTGACGGCTGTACCGACTCGGGCTGACTCGCTGGCAGGCGGGGCGTCCTCTGTACTATGAGCACAAACTCCAGGCCGCTCTGGTCCGATACTGCATCATAGCAAGAACAGTCACGCTAATGTTAGGGTTGGTGTTAATTTTTCTTAAGAAATGAAAAGTTCCATTGATTTAAAGAGCAAATTTTTAAGACTGAGTCTTATAGAGACTGTGAGACTGTAACGTCTGAGTTTTGGAAATTTAACACAAGTTCTTCATTGGATTACATGAGCATGGAGTGAGTTTTGGTTCCCAGTACTGTAACATAATGAGGAAACCTAACTTTAGCTCATCGGTGGTATAATCGCAAAAACAAGTTTTGGAAATTTTTGCTCCGATTCAATTTCTGTTTAGCCAGTATGTATAGCTAATTTTGTTTTGTTTATACAGTGTCATGCAAAAGTCTGGGCACCCTTGCTTAAGATGTCAGTTACTGTGAATAGTCAAGTCAGCAGAAGATTGAATTGATCACCAAAAGGTAAACCATAAAGATGACACATTTCTTTGCATTTTTATTTTAATCTTGCTTAAAATATTTACTCGTTCAATTCTTGAGGTATTTTCGCCCATTTGTCCTTGCAAAAGGCTTCTAGTTCTGCAAGACTCTTGGGCCGTCTTGCACTGCTCTTGTTATCCTTCCACAGATTTTCAATGAGGTTTAGGTCAGGGGACTATGAGGGCCATGGAAAAACCTTCAGCTTGGGCCTCTTGAGGATTTCCATTGGAGATTTGGAGGTGTGTTTCGGATCATCATCGTGTTGTAGGACCCATCCTCTGTTCAGCTTAAACTTTTTTCAGATGGTGTGATGTTTGCTGCTGGATTCTGCTGCATGGAATTTATTCAAATCCATTCTTCCCTCTACCAATGACACGTTTCCTGTGCCACTGGCTGCAATCCAAGCCCAAA
Source organism: Brevimyrus niger (assembly GCA_015164015.2). Taxonomy (NCBI): domain Eukaryota; kingdom Metazoa; phylum Chordata; class Actinopteri; order Osteoglossiformes; family Mormyridae; genus Brevimyrus; species Brevimyrus niger. The sequence continues at coordinate 8,842,459 of JAABNY020000038.1, forward strand.
GCATGACCGATGCACCCCCATGCTTAAAGTTCGATATTCTGTGACAAACCTTAAGCACCCAGACGGAGTGGTGGACCTGAAATGCTGCTGCATGCATGCGGTAAAAGGTCTTGGGACTGTATCACTATGATTATAATATCAGATCAAATGGACAAGAGTTGGCATGAATGAGCCACTGCTGATCCTATGTACCCCCTCACCATGATGCCAGGAGTAACGCTGGTGTGTATCTCCAACGCTGGCAGGATTGGTCCTCTCCCCCAGGCACTGTCACACACACACGACAGTCATCCGTGGTGATGCAGACCCAAGATTCTTCTCTCAGCACCGTACAACGCCACTCGTCATCAGTCCATGCCTCCTGGTTATGACGCCACTCCAAACGCAGTCGTCTCTGCACTGGTGTTAATGGCAGCCTATGGGGGACAGTGAACCCGTGGTCTGGCTGATGCCAGTCATCGAGACACAGTGCGGGATGACATGGGGTGTTGTTGAGACTTCAATACCTGTGTCGAGACAGCAGGCGCAGATGTCATGAGGTCCTGTAATGCTTGGCAAAGAATGTGCCGATCCTTCTTAGTGTGGTCTGTCTCGGAGGACCAGAAAATTCACAATGTGTGTGGGTGCCCTCACGTGCCCATTGGTTCCAACACTGGGCAACTGTGACATCTGCATACCCCACATACCGGGCAATTGATCAATATGACCACCCGGCCTCATGCAAACCCACAATGTCACCCCTATCAAACTGGTATCACTGGTAATGCTGTCTATTGCATCTAGGAGGCATCCACTGTGTCTGGTGACTAGATGTAACAGCTCCTTGCAAATCGAGTCATTTACATATCCAACGCCGGTCTGCACCAAATTACATCCAAATTGGGCCATTACTTCTGGGTGCTTAACCTTTTTTGTTTCTACAAGTTCTACATTTTTGTACAAGAATGTTGTAAATTCTTATTAAATTCAGATTGGACATAGCTCTAATGATGCTTCAAATAGGTATAGCCTACGGTTATCAATCATCATCAAGTACCTGCCCTGATCTTCTCCCATTCAGCAGCCAGCACAGTAACCCCTGGAGACACAGAAAATGCATACCCCTATCAAGGCAGCATCTCCACCAATGCGTGCTCAGATCATACCTCTGAAGAAAGGTCATTGGTGCTCATAGTCACTCATGTAACCTTCACAGTGCACTGGCTGATGGGGTCAGAATCATCTTTTATATTGCTAGCTATTTTTCAGCAGTCATATCGCCTGCAGTTCAGGCTAGGTAATCCATCTGAAATTACGCAGGTTTGGGCCTGGCCAGTACTCGTGTGGGAGAACAACTGGGCAAGTTAGGTTGCTGCTGGAAGGTGTTTGTATGGCCAACAGGTCAGCCCATCCTGGGGTCCCAATGCCTCAGTACAGTGATGGGAACACTGCTGTACAAATGGTGCCATCCTTCAAAGGTGACTTAAACCAAGGTCTTCACTCTCTGAGGTCAAACCAGTAGGGGTGGTAGCTCAATGTTCTGGGTAAAATTACATACTGTTCATCTCCTTTCTGTAATTGGTGAATTTTCTCCTGCCCCGTCACCACCTTGGCCACTGTGTGGTGAGCAAGCTGGCACAGAATGGCTGCAGTCGCATCATCCAGGTGGGTGATACACAGTGGTGGTGGCTGAAGTGGCTCCCCGGTGCTTCTGTAAAGTGCTTAGGGTGTCTTGAAAAACACTATTTAAATGTAACATTCATTCATTAATTTATAATTTCTGCAACATTGGCAAATGCCTGCTTATTTTGGCGATTGTTTAACAGGGCCTCCATTATGACTGTTAAAACCTGAGGGAAATGTAAATCTAAATATAAAAACCAGTAGGCCTGGCAATTAGGTGGAGAGCAGTGAGAATGAAAAATGTCATTTCACTCCAGCACAAGAAAAAAAGTGTGTGTATGTCCTAAGAGAGGCTGAAGCAGAGTGCTTGGAGAGAGGACAGAATAAAGGGCAGGCAGGTTGTGCATCAGAGATACCACTGCACCGCACTGTTGTACTAAGCTGTCATTTCTTCAGTTGTGCCCTTCGCATTATACACTGTCAGAAAAAAGTACCAATTTGTACCTCTGCTTGGCACTGGGGCTGTACCTTCAAAGGTAAGTGTGTCTTTTAAGATACAGAATTGGACTCCGTAGACTATTTTTGTAACATTGGGGGTATATTAATGTTGTGTGGGACGTCCCTAAGGGTCCAATTCTGCACATTAAATTAGACTTAAAAATACATTTACCTACAGCTAGGGTACAATTGTCAGACCCTTGAGGGTACAGCCCAGTAACAAGCAAAGGTACAAATTGGTACTGTTTTTTCCTACAGTGTATTTAAAAAGTTTGGCCAATCTCTTCTGATCTCTCTCATCAAAAAGGTCTATCAGACATCCGCCTCTGATCAGGTGATTTTTTTTTGTTAATTGCATAATCCTTGTAAAGGCCAGACACCTGTGACACAAGTGTTTATGAGATGCTGGAACTACAATGTCTGGCAGCGGCATGAAAACCACATTTAAAATTGCTTAGCTCATGTGTCTTAGCCGTTCTGATACTTAGCCAGAAGCAGTAACGGAACCTCTTCACCCCTGTGTGTCTTCAGTTACAGCCATATGATTCATAGGAATAGGCTGTTGTAATTAGCAGGTGCTCTTAATGAACCAGCCAGTGGGCGTATATAGGATCTTCAGTAACGGTCAGGTGAATTTTCCCGCACCTCATATCGCCCATTATGAATATGGAAAATTGCCCATGGCATGCTGATTCACGTCCAGTTAGGTGCCCGGCTCTTGTAATCTTAGGGAAGACATGGCACTTATAGTTCCAGGAACTGCAGAACTGAAATCACTTCATAATATTCTTATATGTTGACTTAATTAACTGGTTCATTACAAAGCATGGTATGCTGGTGGTGGCTTGATGGTTACTGGTTAGGGAAGCGCACTTGTCATCAAACGTTTGCAGGTTCAAACCCCTACCAGCAAGTCACCACTAAGGTACCCTGAGCAAAGTACCATCCCCAAGCACTGCTCCCCAGGTGCTGAATTAGCTGCCCCCTGCTATGTCACAAAAGTCACATTTGGGTTAAATGCAGAGGACACATATTGTTGTTGCGCAGTGTGGTGTGTTAACAATAACCACCGATCACCAAATTCTAATTCAATTATTGTAATGTAAGTTTTTTTTTGCGTTGCGTCAACTAGATGTGTTGATTTACAAAGGCACTTTACATCTAGCCAGATGGCACCAGTATCAAAGGCAATGAGATCAAAGAGTATAATTTAGTAATAGCTCTGAACAAGAGTTCTTCTGCTGGCCATTTTCTGTATTTACAACGCAGATTGGTATTATTCATGAAACAAGCTGAGACCGGACTACCTGTAGTCTGTGTAGCTGCTTGACTAGCTTTTACAATTCATTGGAACAAGTATTTTTGAAGAATTGATGTGGATGTTCTTAAAAAAACAATTAAAGCATTAGCAGCCCTGACTGTGTTGTGGGGGAGGCACGCAATGTTTTCAGCTGGATATGAATTCTGCAGCCAGCTTGACTTTGGTGGGAGTACGGGCACAGAACGGGGGAGCCCACAGCCACACCACCACGCGACATATCGGCCCTCACTGTGGGTGGCAGCCATCAAGAGTTCAGGGTCGTGGCACGTCAGCAGAGAGGTCCCACATATTGACTACTGGGCCGCACATTTCATGAAATCGCTTGTATGTGATTGGGTAGAAAAAACTAGTATTTATGTTGCAAGACTAGGAAAATTCACCAGTCCCGGTGAATGGGATAACCGAAACTATTAGTGATTAAGGAAGGATTAAGCGGCCTTAAGTCTATGAACAGGCCTACTGTAGTACTTTGAAATGCTTCAGTAAAATATCAAGCCATACATGTGGGCAAAACTTCCACCCAAACCGCCAAATTAAGTTTTCAAGTGGGTAAAGAAGCTGTCCGTGAAATGGGTGCTGTGGGTAGTGACGCACCAGTGATACTTTCTTCAGGGGATTAGTGTGAAGAGGGTGTGAGTTGGGTGGCTGGTGTCCCTGATGATGGACTTGGCCCTGACAGCAGGAGAGGTCGATGGATTACAGGTGGAGAAGATCTGTTTTGATGATTTTGAGGCTTTTTGGACTTTGTAGAAATTTGAGAACCTGAGTAGTCGTATTTCCCAGCCATAACATGATGCATGCAGGCCGGATGCTCTCAATGGTGCAGTGGCAGAAGTTCACCAGGATTTTGGCCTCCTCAGGAAGAACAAGCTCTGTTGAGCCTTATGAAGTGCAAGGCGAGTGCGGATGGTATCATCCAAAAATCTGTTATGCCAGAATGCAAAATGGAATAGGTCCAGGGTTGAGGGGATGATGAGGTCGATCCATGACATAACCAGTTTTTCCAGGTACTTTGTGATTACAGAGGTTAAAGCGACAGGACGATAGTCATTTAAGCAGGAATTAAATCAAAGTTTTAAATTTCTAGGTGTGTAGTGAACTATGGAGAGAGCAGTCAGGAATCAATCAGTGGAATGAAGGCGTGTTCTACACAAGCACCTCGAAGTACACATGCCAGTAATGCCAAAACACCACAAACAGTCATAAAAGCATATAAAAGAGTTAGGGTTAGAAATAGTAGCCTGCATAAATATCAGCTGAAATAATGTATGATGTGATTATATGGCTGGGGAGGATTCCTAACTGATCTTTGCACTGTATAATCCCCCACATTGTCTTGGAAAAATCTCGAGAATGATTGTTAACTTGACAAAACAGGTACATGTCTGTAGAAATCCAGTGGATGACTCTTTGTCTTCTGACCACAGGCATCTGTCCTGCCTCTGTTGTATATGGGCTGCAGAGATGGAAGACCACCCTGGCAACACACGAGGGCAAAGATCAGAAAGACACAGTCCCACTCCGACTCAGGAATGTGGAGCTTGCTTTCACATGTTAATTATGCTTAGTACTACACCTTCCAGGGACCCGTACTTCTGATCATTTAATTGCTCCTGGCTAAATTCTTAAGGGGATACTAACTGAAAAGAGTTCCTGTTATGTTGAGCACAAGCATAGTCCTGCCTGACGTATGAACTTATAACTCTTCACTGTTCAGCAGTACTCAGTGTCATTCTTTACTGCAAGTTGCAGGCGGTTGTCAAGCATCAGGAGACATGCGGCGCTGTTAACACAATGTGAAATGCCATTGACACACATGGTTACAGGGTTGTCAGCTTAAATTTGGTCAGCTGGCTATCATGAGATTTTCAATTCGAGTCCACACACTGATTTACACGTACGTAACAGTTGATGCTGTTCAGCCAAATGGCTATTTTAATATTAGTTTAAATACTGGAACTCGTGGCCATAAGTTGAAATTAGCGGGAGAACATTTTAAAACACATTTGAGGAAGCCCTTCTTTACCCAGTGTGTAGTTAGAGTATGGAATAGTCTTCCTGCTAGTGTAGCGGAAGCGAAAACGCTGGGTTTCTTTAAATCGGAGCTAGATAAGATTTTAACAACTCTGAGCTATTAGTTAAGTTCTCCCCAAACGAGCTTGATGGGCCGAATGGCCCCCTCTCGTTTGTAAGTTTCTTATGTTATGTTCTTAAGTTGATCACCTTATAAATAGTCTGTAGGATTTGCAAACTACCCCAATGCTTTTGATGTAGCTAATTTTAGGTTATAATGGAATATAGATTTGCCATAAGATTACATGAGGATGAAAGTCAAAAAGGGTGAGTGTCACGCCAACGCTGTGGTTACATTCTACAAGAAACACATGGCATGACTAAAGGAGAAATACAGGTATGTTCCTGGCAGCCTGGTGCTCCAGAATATTCCAGGTACCTGTTACATTCAACGTTCCCTTCATTGTGCTTTGAAGTCAGAGTAAGATATCAGTGCTTCAGAGGGCCTCCTGATTCAAAGCACACCCCATACAAGCCCCATGTGTACATAGGTTTCAGTATTAACTTATTAAAGTTAATAACTTAGTATCAGATTTAATGCAATATGCTACATCACCATTTGGTTTTTGCCACTGTAGGTTTGGGCGCCCTTGCATAAAATGTCAGTTACTGTGAATAGTTAAGTGATCAAAATCACCAAAAGGCACCAAAAGGCTTCATTAGCTTGTTAGGACTAAGGCTTGTTCACAATCATTTGGGAACCCAGGGTGATGCAAATTCCAATGAATTTTAAATTCTCTGACACTTCAAGCCTTGTCCCAACAATCAGCATGCATGGGTTCCTCTAAATAGCTGCATATTTAGAAAGTAATTGATGCTCACAATGCAGGAATATGCTACAAGAAGAAAGCAAAATGTTTCCAGGTAGCTGTTTCCTCAGTCCATAATGTTATTAAGAAATGGCAGTTATCAGGTCAAATGGTGGAGGTCAAGTTGAGGTCTGGAAGAAAAAGAAATCTTTCTAAAAGTATTGCCCATTGTATTGCTAGGAAGTCAAATAAAAAAAAACATTTAACTGCAAAAGACCTCCAGGAAGATTTAGCAGACACTGGAGTAATGGTACACCTTTCTACTGTGCACAAATGTGACCGTCATGGTAGAGTCAGCTGAAGAAAACCATTCCTGCATCCTAGCCACAAAACTCAGTGTCTGAAGTTTGCAAATGAACATCTAAACAAGCCTGGTGCACTTAGTAAACAAGACCTGTGGACCAATTAAATCAAAATGGAACTTTTTGGCCACAATGTTCAAAGGTATGTTTGGAGAAAAAAAGGTGCCAAATTCCAGGAAAATAACACCTCTCCAACCATTAAGCACTGGAGTTTATTTCACATCATGCTTTGGGTTTGTGTTGCAGCCAGTGGCACAGGAAACGTGTCATTGGTAGAGGGAAGAATGGATTTGAATAAATTCCATGCAGCAGAATCCAGCAGCAAACATCACACCATCTGAAAAAAGTTTAAGCTGAACAGAGGATGGGTCCTACAACACGATGATGATCCGAAACACACCTCCAAATCTCCAATGGAAATCCTCAAGAGGCCCAAGCTGAAGGTTTTTCCATGGCCCTCATAGTCCCCTGACCTAAACATCATTGAAAATCTGTAGAAGGATAACAAAAAAGCAGTGCATGCAAGACAGCCCAAGAATCTTGAAAATCCCTCAAGAATTGAAAGACAGCTGGCTAAAAGAGTCATTTACAAGAGGTGATACCTGCTGAAGGGGGTGATACAGGTACTGACCATGTTGGGTGCCCAGACTTTTTTGCTTCTGGCCCTTTTCACTTTTTTTGGTATTTTGTACCTGAATGATGCAAAAAAATGTTCTTGCTTAAAATATTAAACAAATGTGTCATATTAAACTCAATGCCTTTTAGTGATCAGTTCATCCTCTGTTCACTTTATTCACAGTAACATTTACAAGGGTGCCCAAACTTTTGCATGCAGTCATTCAATGTGCCAAATTCCAAATAGGAAAATCTTCTTCTAATAGAGTTTGTGTTGGTTTCACATTTAAAGTTTAATGTTCTGTTCATGCTCCATCAGCCTGAATATAGTATTGAAGTGGCTGCTACCAGCCAGTGCTACCCATAGCTGGATCCACTACTGTATATGGTAACTTGTGCCGGCACCCAGGGGCCCTGTGTGTCAAGGGGCCTATGAATGTGCCTCATGAGAAACTGAAATTGGTAGAAGAGGACAGAAGTTACCCTATGAAACACTAGCAGACACTGACTGTCACTTTCTTACAGAAAAAGAACTTGTAGGTTGTAAATAGGATTTGAGAAATCAAAATGGATCTTACTAGAATCCAAGAGCCCAATGGGGAAGCCAAAAGAAAACAAGTAAGGGGTTGAATTGCATAAAAATATGATATGCCAGAATAAGCATGTTTGTCCATTTATCAAATCAGGATGATGTAAAACGAAACTGTGTAAGCGTAGATGTTGTACAGTTAACTCAGTTGTTGCCTCAAAAATTGCTAAACAACAGAGCTGCTGCTAATAGCTGGCTATTGGAGTGTGGGGGGCCTTATTGCAGCAGTGCCCCGAGGCTTGTAGAGGTCTGAATCTGGCCACGCTGCTACCATTTCTCTGAATTGTCTGGATAGCGATTGGTTCCATTTGAGTTTCCATGATCCTTCGTGGCTGCTCTGTTTGATCTGCATCTGAGGTTCTTTGCTGAGATGTGTTCAGGTTATTAGTGAACACTTGTAGTTGTATGTAGTTGTGCTGTACATTGTATTAGTATTAAGTGTCTGGACGGGCCACACTGAGGGAATATGGGTGGCCTGCTTGTCACATAGGAAGCGAGTCTGTAGATTTGAGTGCCGAATATTGCAATACTTCCTTGACACTAAGAGAGAAACTGCAAGTGTTTATTGTGAAATTTGTTTTTGAGCCCACGTGGTTATGTATAGTCACAGTTCTCTTTTTAAGACAGCAACTACACCCACTGAATTCATCATCTCATCCACACCCTTTACTATGCCAAAGAAGGACACTGCACAGCATTTAAAAAAGGTTTTACACAACGTTTTTACTTCTTTTTTTTTTTTTTTTGCAAATTCCCATGGTATTCATGTAAGCCACCTCAGGAAGGATAACGTGGAAAAATTGCGTGTCCTAATTTTATTCGCATGTCGTTATTGTTTCGTTGCTGTTTATTTATACTTGATGTCTTTTTCATCATTAAGTAATTTAAGAAATCGTCATAAACGGGCAAACGTGTACGTGGCAAGACTCGTCTATGTTCGTGGCAAAATTATTTGATTGAAAAAAAAAGCACTATGAGTACGTTTTTTAAGTGCCATGCTCGTTGTAAAACTGCATTTTGATCAAAATGTCCGTCAATATTTCGCCATGGTGTTGACCCTGAGTTAAGGTATTATTTTCCTTAACCTATGGGCACATGGGGTGATTTAACCTACAATTCGGCAACCGACAACTAAACTCTTTGCTTTAACTTTATGTACAAAGCGCCAGAGAAATGACCGAAAACCAGACTGCAGTGTTGTGGAAGAAATCGTCTTTATGAAAACAGTCCAAGAAATGGTAAGCGAAACAGTAATACCTTGTGACAAACCACTTGAATTCAAATCATGCAATTTAAAAGAAGTTAAAATTAGCGTACGAAAATTACAACATAACTTTTAGAGAATGCAGATGAATGAGTTTTTCCTGGAGATTAGTGATTAGGCTATATCAGATATATAAAAGAACAGTTTGCAGTCGTTCCTTTTCTTTTCTGTTCTTCCCCCCGTCTTCCATTGGACGCCTTCTCCCTCCCGTCCCATTCTCTCCTCCCATCAAACTTTTTCGAATGTAAAACTCTTACAGCCGAGTTGGAGCGGGATAGAAGGACGTATTACAGGACATTTCAGTAATTAAACAATACGAGGCAAAATGAAGTGCATACTTTAAAACTAGAGTAACAAATTTAAGTACTAGCTGATGTATTTTTTTTACTTATGAAAATGTGAAACGCTATTAAGGATATTTATTGAGAATAAAGAAACACGCTGTTCTCCGACAATAGTACTAACACGTGCGGCAGAAGCTATACTCCTGAAGGAGAGCATTGAAATATAAATATAGACGTATTTTAAGTTTGGAGGAATTAACATGGTGGATAAGGGCCCTTTATTGACTTCAGGTATCATTTTTTACCTGTCTATCGGGGCTGCGATATTTCAAATTTTGGAAGAACCGAACTGGAAGCGTGCCGTGTTCAACTATACTGCTGAAAAGGAAAGAATACTCAATGACCACCCTTGTCTCAAAAAAGAGGACTTGGACCGAATTTTGAAGGTATTTGCTTTTTCCTATGTATATTGAATGCTTGCCTTATGTTACACATCAGCATAAATATAAGTGCTGTTTGTCACATAGTGGGATATAAAAATCCGCTATTTCTTTGGGTAAACCGTAGATTAATAAATAATCTGTGCTGAATCTTTTCGCAAATTCAGTTTGTATTTGGGCGGCTGGGACCATAATGGTGATGCTATATGAAAAGCATTTAGAACAATGCAGATTTCAAAGTCCCTGGAAAATAAGTCTTTTCTTTGGCATCGTCAATGGGAGCGGTTTGGTCAGATGGTCTATAAACACTCCACACATAGACTTATTGCGTTGGAGGCGAGTGGAAAAAGAAATGGCTGAGAACTTGACTTAGAAATGTTACCCTTTACTTCTTCGGCCGCTGATTAAGCAATATGTGGCAAAATAAGGATATGTAATAAACACTTGAAGGGAGGACAATACTGTTACTATTCAACAAACGGAAACAGAAGAATATCAAGAGCCTCATTATCTTGTATTTTCCTGGCTTTTCTTCATACTGTGTGGCTAATTATGTGGCTCTAAAGTCGAATATTAATTGTGGTGCTAGTTTCAAGTAGCAGTAGTTGTTGCTGTTGTTGTTGTAAAAACAACAACAATAATAATAATTGTTGTTATAATAATAATAATAATAATAATAATTATTATTATTATGCTAGAAAAAGCTTTAAGCATCTAGTAATGTTATGTTGGCCTGTGCATTTGTTTTCTGTGGAGGGCCAAATCCGAGCTTCACCATGTGAACAGGGAGTATTTCTCATGTTCTGTGAATTACATTTTACTTTTTTCATCAATCAGTGGAGTCAGCGCATGTTCATGTTTAACTTATTTCTTTATTATTAATACTGCTGAGTCTGTTCCTCCTGATCAATTTGAAAATAAGATTATTTTAAAGATCATACTGGCGAGTAAGAATAACTCATTGGGCCAGCTTTTGCCCCAGGTTTCCTATTTATTTAGTGGTCATTGTTGACACACTACAGTGCACAAAAACAAAAATGCGTCCTCTGTATTTAACCCATATGTCACATCATGACATAGCAGGGGGCAGCTAATTCAGCGCCCAGGGAGCAGTACTTGGGCGGTACCTTGCTCAGGGTACCTCAGCGGTCTTTCAATTACATGCCTGCATCCATAACCATTAAGTCACCAGTGCCCACACATTTTGCCCTTGTAAATCTAAAAACCACACACTGTTCTGGGCTCAGTCTATAGCTTTGCAGGGATTTATGAAGGCAAACAGAGTAATGCCTTGAACGCTGCTAGAGGTTTTGGGCCTCATGAAAGCATATTGTATCCTCCCCCCCGTCCAGACCTATCCAGTTATTTTGCCATCTTTTAGGGCCCCTGTCACTTAGGGGCCCTTGGAATTATCCTAACTTTCCTCCCGTCTTGGCGCCCCTGGGTAGTGGGCCTTTCATGAAGAACCTCAATGAATGAATATTGCTCTTATTTTAAAATCATTGCCGTTTTTTTCAAGAGCTATTTCAGGCCAGAAAAAAAAGAAATCCCACTAAACAGACTTTTCTTTCAGCATTTCGGTCTGAGAGAATTATACAGATGTCCCTGACTGGCTGGTTAGGTGTAGATTCTAATGTACTAGAGTGCAGGATAGCTTTAAGCGTTAAGACACTTGCCAGCTGTGAGTGACAGCCATATACAGTGTCTTGAATGCTTTGGTGTGTTTAATTGGAAATTGTGTCATTGGTATCTATCAAGCTGGAACCGGTGGTGCGATATGGAAGCCACATGTTGCAGCAAGCAGGTTATAAGGGCTTGTCCTACATGTTCTAACAGTTACTTAACTTGTTATACTGGATTCCAGTGCACTGCTGCCAAATAAAATACTGATGATAAGAACTAAACCATAAATATTCTGTTATTTTGGTCTGTTTATTTTTTCTGGACTTAGAGATATGGATTCCTTAAAGTATTTTATTGTAGCTTTTTTCCCCCCCTCACTCTTTTTGTGTCACATATACGGTTAAAAAAAATTCTACACCACTTACTGGGCGGTGACCAAGCAATACAAACAGAAGGTGTGTTGGACACGGCGGAGTGACTTGAGGGCACGGTTTTCAGGCACACCCTCGAGAACCGTGGTTTCCGTGTTCGGCGGCTCTGTTGCCTCATCTTTGTTTTGGGACTGAGGTTTTATGGGACTATGATGAGAAGGGGTGTCATAGCAAAACAAAATGGAATGTATTTGGAAGTTGGACAGCAGCCTTGTGGGAGCCCACCAAGCTCTGCTACCCTGCTAGCACGTTCACCAACGGTATTTAAACTTTGCCATCACAAAATAACTATTTACATGTCCTGCATTACGACAATAGTGTCTGACTCAAGTAATTATTCTAAATAGCACTGACTGCTGTACTCTCAGATGTAGCATTGCGCCACTGCCTACCCAACAGTTAGCAAAAATGTAACTCGGTAATGATTTATTCAGTCAACCAATCCCGTGCATACATCTGCACATTAAGTTGTCACATATTGACATTCACGACTCGCATCTCAGGGTAAGGTTAGCATGTTTGAATGTATAATAGTTACCTAAAGTTTCAAGAAGATCCATATCTAAATATGTATATTTTCATGTCTTATGTGTGGTTTTGAAACAGTGCCTGCCTAAAATTGCACAGTGTCCCTGACTCCCAGAATGCTTTACTCTAACCAGGAAGTTCAACCCCATAGCTACAATATTAGATAAGTATTTTATTGTCTCCCCTAGGAAGTTTAGGTAGTTTTGACATACCTCAGTTAAGCCTCTGTGCATGTGATCAGAAGGTGGCTGGTTCAAGACCAATCTCAGCACATCTGTAGGTCCTTGAGTAAGGCCCTTAACCCCCAGCTCCCTGGGTGCTGCAACCACAACAGGTGGCTGCCCTTCACAGCCAACTCGCTCCTACTTACAGAGAGTAAGTTGGGGAAGGCCAAGGAGAATTTCCTCATGGGGATCAATTAAGTATCAGTTATTACTCCATCTTGCTCCGATGAGACACATACATACACATGAGTCCAAAGCTGGTCAAACGTAAGGCCTCATCAGCATCCAGCAGTTGTAATGGTCTTTGTTGAGCATTCAGGGCCTGCGAGTGACACAGGACTTGGGAGTGATGCGGTAGCACTATAATTAGCACTGTTGCCTTACACCCCTGAGACCAGGGTTCATGGCTCCATGTCTGTGGAGTTTTTCCTTTGTTGTCATGGGGTTACCTCTGGGTATTCTGCATTCCTGCCACAAAAACATGCTAAGGTGAATCGAAGTTACTAAATTGCCTGTCGGAATGAGTGTACCCTGCATTGGGTTGACACTGCGTCCTGGGTTATTCCCTGCTTTGTGCCTATAGCTTCTAGAATAGCCTCCAGACCCTCCACCCCCACAACACTGATATGATGCTTTTGGTATAGAGGCTGGCCTGTAGTTCGCTTCCACATTTCACCCAAGAAAAGCAAGGCAAGAACATGATCTCTCTTAGCAGTCTGCTGTATGAGAGATCGCAGCATGTATGAATGCATTTCATGAAGCAGTTGGGATGCCAGGAGGGTGTGCTTTGGTGCAGGCATGAGCCTGTGTGTGTCAGTGGGAGGGTGCGAAGGCATTTGAGAGTGGGGGTAGCTGGAACGCCTGCAAAGTAAATGCATTAGTCACAGTATTGATAGTCTTATATCTGGATAAATCTGGATAATATGCCACAAACTTCCTGCTCTCCTAATGTGGTTGTCAATTTTGTTGTATTAAGTGATTCATTGTCTAATAACTACCACTTTTCTGTTCCTTTAATCAAGTTATACCTTCTGTGCCATTGCACTCTGAGAGATGTGTTAGGAACTTGAATACCCTTAGTGTTTAGGTTGGGTGCCCATCCAACCCTTGATGGAAGAGGCCCTCGACTGATTAGGAACGTCACACTGGTGTTTATCTCTTTCAGCTGGTGTCAGGGGCGGCAAGTCAAGGCATCACTGTTGTCGGTGACAGAACATTACAGAACTGGGACTGGCGCAATGCTGTCGTTTTCTCAGCCACAGTCATTACCACGATTGGTGAGTGTCACTCTATCACTTAGTCTGAACGGCTCAAACGTGTACTGCATCCATATATCTCTCAGCTGCTTATCGTGGACAGGGATGCAGGTGGACCTGCACCATATCCCAGGGACTGTGAAGGGAAACACACTGGACAGGATGCCAGTGCATCACAGGGCAAACACTCTCACTTTCGGATTTAGAGATGTTAGCTGCATGTCTTTGAACTGCTGGAGGAAACCGGGCAAACACGGGGACAACATGCAAACGGCACACACACTGAGCGGGGGAGGGATGAGACCACTGAGCTGTCTTCCAGTCTATGTTGTATATTATATTCATAAAGGCGACTTTATTATGTTTTACGTTACAGTTCTCTTAGTGTATGTATGTGTGTGTATGTATGTGTATATATATATATATATATATATATATAACACATAGTGACAATTATAGAGATTTATCACAAATATAATATTTTTATAATCTGCATTTAAGTTATACAGGAAAAAGACAATTATCAGTTGCAATCAGACCTAAGCAAGCAAATTCTTAATAAAATAAGAGTTGTAAGAAATTTAAATGTAAGGCCTCTGAAGTGTCTTGTGGTATCTGGCACCAAGACGTTAGCGGCAGATCCTTTAAGTCCTGTAAATTGTGATGTGGGGCCTCCATGGATCGGACTTGTTTATCTGGCACATCCCACAGATCCTCGATCAGATTGAGATCTAAGGAATTTGGAGGCCAAGTCAAAATCTTGAACATTTTCTCATGTCCCTCAAATTATTTCTGAACCATTTTTGTAGTGTGGCAGGGTGCATTATCCTGCTGAAGGAATTTAGGAACCCAGAATTTTGAGATCAATTTTGTATTATTATGACTGACAAAACAAGAATTGTTTCTTTATCTCAATAACGCTACTGTCTATCAGATTCATATGTTTTTACCACTTTATCAAATGGTATATTAACTGAGTATGTTATTAGTTGTGAGCAATGTATCATTTATTTGTCCATTTAGATTTTACTGGTAACATTTCACCCCAAAAGCAGAATAACCCTCAGCTCTGCCCTCATTACTCTTCAGCCCCATTGTTCACATGCCCGGCTCATTGTAACATCACAGCCAGTGAAACCTTTGATGTCCAGGTCTTGCTGTAACAGCAGAACGCCGTTCCTGCGGGACTTCACCTCCCATGTCATTGTAGGTTATGGGAACATCGCGCCCAAGACGGCCCGAGGCAGGATCTTCTGTGTCATCTACGGCCTCTTTGGCATCCCCCTGTGCCTCACTTGGATCAGTGAGCTGGGAAAGTTCTTTGGAAGCCGAGCCAAACGTTTTGGCGAGTTCCTTATAAGGAAGGGTCTCACCCTGGTAAGATGCTTCAGTTGAATAACCTGAATCGCAGTTATGAGCTGTTCGTCCCTGGTGAGATGTTGACAGTGTTTTATTTCTGTGTGTTTTTTCAGAGGAAGGCCCAGTTTACATGCACTGCCATCTTCCTGCTTTGGGGCTTGGTGGTGCACCTGGTGATCCCACCCTTTGTGTTCATGCATTATGAGGGCTGGTCCTATGTCGAGGGTTTCTACTTCTCTTTTGTCACCTTGACCACCATTGGTTTTGGTGATCTAGTGACAGGTAGTGTGGGCCACTATCTTTCTTCATTTTTTGTGCATAATGTTCGATCTCTGCATAACAAGGCAATTCATATAAAAACAGACAGTGTCTCACCCTCTTGTGGTTTCTCTGTCCTTGGTGTAATTTCTGCCTTAAATGTCATTTCAGGATCTTACAAGATCAATGTCCTCCTCTTAGTGAAGTCTATAGCTTACATGTACATTGGAAAGACCAAATTACTGTATCATTTAATGCAAGCAATATAAACAAAGGATGTTTGCAATATTATGTTTACCACAGTGAAAATTTGACACAATGTCAATGTTTGGAAGAAAAGACAATATTGTTTAATGAAATATGCATATATATGTTTTCTTCATTGTAGCACATGAGATTTTTCCTATTTTGAGATTAACAATGAAAAATGACCTGTAGGACTGTTTCATATAAAAATATTTAAATGAAAAGACAACGTTCCAATAGTTGTCTGTTGCCTTAACAGACTCTCTGAGATATGGCCAGTGGCTGATTATCAAACAGACCAGGACATACAGCTTCTGTTTCTGCAGTGTTGAAATAATTTGGAGTTTTCATAAGTTTCATAAGACTTTCATAACATTCATTTAAAAAGCTTTTCCATAAACAGTGTCTCAATCTTGCTCCCCAGCTGTGGATCCAAATGCAGGTTACCCAGTCCTCTACTGCTTCTTTGTCCAGTTATGGATCTGCCTTGGCTTGGCTTGGCTGTCGCTGTTCTTCAACTGGAATGTCCACATGGTTGTGGAAGCCCATAAGGCCCTGAAGAAGAGGAGACGGCGCCACCTGGAGGGCCCGCAGCAGCACGAAAAGGTTGAGGCTAAGGCTGTTCTGCCCAACAGCGTCGACATCTTCAGCTTTCTGTCAGAGAAACAGGAGGGTTATAGTGATCATATCAAGCACATTGGTGAGGAGAGGAGGACGGACAATGCCATAGGGACGGTTTTGACTCGCTCCAAGAGTTGCAGTGACAATATTGGCGGGATGAGAATCCTGACGTACGAACACTCACTGCGACGGAAACGGCGCCACAGTTTCAGTGAGCACCTCACCGAGGCTTATGCCAGGAGGATGAGTCAAGTCCATTCTGATGTAGGCATCTCCCAGGATTCTGTCAGCATCCAGCTGAATATACATGTTTCAGAGGAGGGAGGGACCTTATGGGCAACCAAGGAAAATCAGCCTCTCCTCTCTCAGGAGGACGGCATATGCCCTGTGAATGAAGAAAAGCTCTTGAAGAGTGGCAGTGAGTCTGGAACCAGGGACTCTACGGCAGAAGAAAAAGCTGGGGCCGAGAGTTCAGCAGCGGAGGAAAGAAGCTCGGGCTCAGAGGATTTGGATTTTGAGTTAGTTGATTCAATCTACTGCAGCTCCCGAGAACAGCTAGTGAAAGATGAAGACAAAGGTTGAGACTCTGCTAGCTCTAGCGGTGTCATTAATTTGGATTAGACTTTCTATCCTCAATATTACCCAAATTGTATTTCAGTTCAAATGTTTCATTCAAATGATCAAATATTTTATAGCAAATGTTGTGCAACAATTTACAACCTAGGGATAAGGCAGACAATAGCCATTTGCGTCACACTCAAAGGGTCACTTTAAGGCCTAATGCTACATCCTGCTTCACGGATACATACAAATAAGACTGAGAGTACAATTATATATATTATCACTGTCCAGTGAAAAACACATCTCCAAAGATCCTTTATTTCCCGAGTGGAAAAAAATGCATTTTCTCAGAAACTACTTTACAAAATCAACCTAAAACAATGGGACACCCAAAGTATCACAAATGCAAACTCTCCACACAGCCATCAGTGAACTGTTTGCTTTAAATGGACTTATGTGGATAGTTCCCAGCCAGGCAAATCTAGCTATCAAATTTAAGATAAAATTGGCGATATAAAGCAATTCATGCACACAGCCGTCATGAGCAGAAATATTAACTAGTACAAACATATGTACTAGTTATATAGACTTCATGAAATATTTTTGCATTTAGACGAGGTGCATAACGTCGATAGTACAAGACAAAGAAAAAAATCTCAATTGAGGAAAAGTGGACAAACGCGGTTTTCATTGGACAGCAGTGATATATTTAGTTATTTATTCATTAAGAAAATAGTGGCTCAATATCTATGGGCTCAATAATAACAATTTTTAAAGCACGAAACGATAATTGTCAACAGCTAGCTGGTGTTGAAAGCTCAGTAAGTTTTTCCCTATTTATAGAGTACCATGAAATACTCTTCAGCACTTTGTCAAATTTCATTTTCTAGATAATGAAAGGAAATCTCAGGTGATCTGTCCTCACAGCTAGCTGCATGTTGTGTATTCACCATGTTGGTGCTTATTTTAGCTTTGATAAAATGACAGTCCTTCCTGTGGAGGGTTTTCAGGACTAACCCCCAACCCCAAACGGTTATCTGGAATTGTTGGAAAGTGCTTTGACTACTGATAGTCATCATTCAGGCATTAACAGAGGGATTGTTGACTCACCAATTAACTTATTCCTTTGACTTGCATTCTTCAGACTTCTCTGTAAGATATTGCCTTTTAAATGGTCACAGAAGGCTCTTTTTGAGGTTAGTATAAATCCCTGCAGGGCTTTGGAGATCTTTCACATCATGTATGTTTCTGATGATCTCAGCTAATATTGAAATTTGATGAAGTTGAGATGTCCACTGTTTATTAGAGCAGTAATGTATTTAGTCAAACATGACAAAGCCAAATGTAGCCCCAGCACTGTATTTATGACTTGAATGACTGAAAAATAGAAGCTGCGCTTTTGTCCTTATCCAAAGGCAGCACTAAGCTGTGAAATGGTGTTTCCTGTCAGGATATCCGCCACCTTGCCTCGCCACGCTGTATTTTTAGGATAGATTCAGTTTTTGCCTTGCATGCTCTGTAGTGCTATATTCATATAATTAATCAAATATTCACAGATGGGAATATCTCACTCTCTGCTACCCCAAGCCTTTGCAGCCCTTTTTTTCCTCAAACTTTCTCCCAAGTCAAGAAACAATGACATTTTACACACTAACTCTTCAGATCTAAAATAGTGCCTAATGGGCACACTTCCTCCCTGGGGTTTAAATAGCAGTAAAGGATGTTCTGTGCCCTGCTACTGGGTGTTTTTTAGTTTCATTTATACATATACATCTCTTAGTGTGCCTACTGTTGTAAATTTAAATAAAAAGTTATATTTATTTACCACTCCAACAGTATTAATATATTGTATATATAGGTGATATTCTTTGTATATATAAAACATCGTTTTCACTTAAAAAAAAAAATGTATCACCCCACAAAGTGCCATATGAATATTTTGGTTAAGAATCCTATTGAATGAAATCACTGTTTCTGATTCCATCATCAAAAAGATCCTGTCTGAAAAAGTGAAATATAGCAGATCAGAGCAAGGTAGGACATGACCCCCAGTCACAAGCCAAAACTCAACTAAACAATGCTTGGATGAACCAAAAGCAGCAATTTCTGGCTAGTGCTAGACAAAATTTTACACTAAAGTTCTCATGCGTGTGGTTGGGTACAATGGTAGTGCTGTCATAGTTTGATAAGTGGGGAAAGTAACTGCATTCACTGCAGTTAATATAAAGAGTATCAATTTAAGTAATATAAGGATTACTATTTTTCACACGGGATGGCATTTTTTTGGCATTTTCCTTAATTGTGTGAAATTGATACTAATTTGTTCAACAAGATACCCTCTAATTTAGTATTTTGTTATAAAATGTACAAACCTACAAAAATGTGTTAGGGAACAAATGCTTTTCCTATGCATCCTAATTCTGAGGACATGAGTGTCTGAGGACGCAGGATATGAGTACATATTTCAATAACATTCAGTAATGTTTTATAAAAAGACAAATACATAGAATTAGCTTTGTTAGATGGTTTTGAATTGAACAAATCAGCCCACTCCAGGATGCTGAATCTGTTTAAATTATGTAAAAATGTTTAATTTTACTTGTTTTTGAATGGTTCCATTCATGTGAGGGGGGGATGGCTCAGTTCAAAGTTTTAATTATCTGTTTGCCATGTTTAGTTGAATTTGGCTCCATATTGACAGATGACTATTGAATAAAACATTAAAACTTTTTTTCACTTTCAGACGTTAATGTTTTATTGTTTGTTTCTCATGCATTGCATTGGAAATTGGGTGGTGCCGTAGATTCCTTTCTGTCAGAAATTATTTACAATCGAAAAACACAGAGAGACTTAGAAACCAGTTGATGTATTCAGAACCTTGACCAAGATAAACTGTTGGAATATGTAGTTCTGCTAATTATAGTATTCTTTAAAATATTAACAATAAGGCAATATAAATATAAGCAAACATTCGGGGTTGCAAAGTGGTGCCGTAGTTAGTTTTGCTGCCTCACAGTTCTTGGATCAGGATTCAAGTCGTCACCATCGCTCTACATGCGTGGTGCTTGCATGCTCTCCCTGTGCCAGTATGAGGTTTCCTTAAACATTCCCCTTCACTCCAAAAACATGCTGCAGTGACGTAGAGGTGAACATTTTCCAGTAGGTGTGAATGTATGATGTATTGGCACCTCAACCTGGGTTTTTCCCTACTTTGTACCTGCAGCTACAAGAATCCTCCCTCCATTACCCCGCATAAGACAAGCAGGCATAGAAAATGGGTTGATGGGACAAAAATGTTTATTATCAATATATATAAGTATTATTATTGGAATATTGAGACATACATTCTGAAAGAACAGTTTACATGACCAAAGTGAATCTCTTTGAAAAGCCTTGACCTTTGTAAGTACAGAATTAATGGAATATATGGCATTTTACTGAAACTATAATACAGGAAATTGAGTAAAATGGTCAGAAATTTTAATTCACCTACAGAAATTTGACCAAACAATGAACCATTACTCATTGCTCAATTTTTTTTATTTAAGAAATCAAATTATCCCACAAACAACTTTTGAAAATGACTAACTACCACAATTGGTTAGACTAAAACACTTGTTGCCACAAAAGACTGTTAATACAATGTGTTTTTTCAGTTGGTTATTTAAGTCTGATATTTATCAAATTTGAAATATCATGTGTAATACAATACCACCTTCAAGGAGCTGTGTTATGATTTCACTACTTAGATCCCAAGGACAGTACACAGACTTTTGTCGCATTGCGTGTCGCATTTTGGTCACTGTGACGACTGGTGAGTACAGGACGAACAAGGATGGCAGGCGAAGGCAGAGTACAGGTAACCAAGTAGTTTAATCGACGATACACAGGGCAGGGTACTCACATATGCACGAAAATGACAGATCTGGGGAAGACTGACTGAGAC
>JAABNY020000038.1:8865598-8882196 GCA_015164015.2 Brevimyrus niger
TTCATACATGTGCTGTCAGCTGATTGGCCCTTATACAACTTGGAAAGACACATTCATTTTTATATGGATTGTACATGAATGTAGAGCTATATGCTTGACAGTAGATTAATTTTTTACGTATTTTACATGAATATATTTCAAACAACACATTAAGTTAACATGCATTGTATATTTATTTTGTGTGTCATAGAGCTTGTATGATTTGGCTAAAACATATTACTCTTAAAAATGTTTCCATATGGGTAGTATATCTTCCATATTAAGATATGCTGATTATTAACCACACAAGACTCAAAAATAAGGATATAGCTCAATTTGCAAACATACCCTGCAAATATTCCTGCTTCCACAGTGAACAATGCACAAGTTCCAGTGCAGAAAGTTGATAGTGATTCATTATGTGAACAGTGGATAAATGCTGCCCCCAGTGGTAGTACTTTGGTAAACCACGCATATTAACACTTTGAAATATACTGTAGGAACATTCACTGTACTCCCACTGAGTGGAGGCCAGGAGCAGACCCTAGACATGCTGGAGGGAGTGTATCCATGGGAATGGGGGGGGGGGGCTTGGAAAGAGGTATCTGGTCTGACCTGCTCAGCACACCACCTAAAATACTGAATTAAATGGCACCCTAAGCTATTATTTCAATAAATCAAATACCAATTAATTTGAGCTCTCTGTCTGATTTTGTGCTTTGATCACATTTCCGGAAACATATATTAAATAATATGTTGGGTCTTAATTTTCAGAAGTCAACTCCAAACATTCCCCATAACCCTGTAGAATCCACTGAACTTTTCAGAACACAATTCTTTCAACAGATGGATTACACATACTAGCAAACCCTTCTCCTGCTCCAACCAGCACTTAGTCTGGAGTACATCTTTCATTTTACTGAAATGATTATATGGAAATCTGAGCGTAGGTTTCACTAAGAAAACCTTGGCATTCATGTCAATAAAATTGGTGGAGAATCTGATAGACAAATTACTGCATTCAATTCTGAGTTCTGTGTTGTTCAATGACGTCTCACCCAGGAGTATTTTTGCCTGTTTAAAGCAGGGATTTATCTGATCTCGACATCGCCCCTCAATAAAATGATGTTCCTGTACTTTATCCTTTGTGAGCTTGTACCCTACAAGCACATGCTGTTGAAGCTGAAGAAAACAGACCTGACCAAGAAGCAAACTCCATTATTTTGTATTGGGTTTGTATTGGGTTGTATTGGGTTCTATTTTTACCATGAGGTTCTCTCCTTCAACAATCAGTGTGGCCTTTTCTACTTTGGCTGGTAACATGTGTCTGAGCCTCTCTTTTGCAAACTCCAGTCCAGCACTCAGAAGCTTCTCTTCATTCAGGGAAGCTTTTACAATCTATTTATCATTTTTATGCCAGTTGATCTTGTTGAGAAATGCTTTCTGGAAAACCCAAAATCAAGTATAATTTTAGTTATGAGCATTTATGATCTTGTAATGTACTTGATGTACTTTTCTATGATATAAAATATAATATAAAAAAATAATGATATAAAAAAATAGTTATTATAACTCATAGCATGATCTAGAAAAACCTAGAAATGAAAACCTGATTAAATTCACAAATATATGTATCCAACATATCCATCCATCCAGCTTCCAACTACCCAGGACAAGGAATGAATATGAAGTGCCCCCCCCCCCCAAAAGAAAAAAAAACAATCAAAACAAAAACAGCTGTTTCACCTACAAATATTTCACTTACACCATAGTCATGGTCTTGTGTTGTCTTGCCAAACCTGTCTGGAGTAGAAAATAATCGTAATAGTTTTCAAAGGATCTCACAACACTAGGCAATGTTAAATAATTATTTTGTCCAATTTATGGAGTATTCAGAGATTTCAGAGAATGAGTTGATAAGCTTGATCACTTCTTTAAGCTACTATTTAACAATGATTCTGTAAACTGTACTGTACACAAGCAGTTCTCAAAATGATTTGTTGACAATACGGATATAGAGCTACATATAAAACGAGGTCATCAAAGTGCCGTAAAAAACACATATATAAAAGAATAAGAAAATAAATGTTTTTAAGAAAGCAATATAAATATACGTAAAAGAAAATTGTTTTTTTATTTGTACTGCGAAGCTGTAGGGTAATGCTGTCAATCAACTGGCTTTGGGAGAGCCTTCCTTTCAGTACAGGCTGACTAGCCAATAGAGGGTGTGCGATGACGTCACAGTAGGCGGAATATAGCCTGAGTGGCATCATTAGTGGTGTTTGAATGCTGCGAAAACACATCTAAAATGAGAAAAGGCTGTTGTGAGATAGAGTGAACAAAACAATTGAAAACGAAATCGGAGCTATCTTTTTACAGACTGCTGAAAACTAAAGAAAAGAAGCAAATGGATCGCGGCAGGCCACAGCAACAACTGGAATTCACACTCTTAAATGTGGATTGCGATTGTCATTTTGTGTCCGTTATGTTGGATTTGTGGGTAAAATCATACCTTAAGTTATATACTGTATTGAGTATTCGTCAATTAAATATTTAACAACATTCATTTATATTCTTTGTAACTGCAGTTTTTGTAAGCATTTATCTATCCATCATCCATAATGATGAGTCTAAAGTTGGAGAGGATAGATAGTGTTAGCTGATCAACATAAACCCAGTTTTACTTATAAGAAGCAAAACAAAAGCGTTTTTTCTACAAAATATGTCGTCAGAAAACCAGATTGCAGGCTGTATATTAATGTCCATTTTCCACAGCTGGTCCTTTTCGGAAGTTGGACGGATCCCTGTGGAATCTACAAGTACCATTAATTTAAGCAAATATTTTGCCACTTAGTACGTCTGAGAGGGCACGTTGATTGACAGCTTGGCCCTTCGAGACAATTAAAGCAATAGGTAAAAAGCAATACAATAAAATAATAAAGATAATACAATAATATTTATCTGATTATTTCACAGAATAAATCATTTCATGGCACTCCTATGATTCCATAATACTGACATCTTAGTCAAACCCTACAGTTTAACTACATCTGGAGGACTCACTTTTTTTCGTATTCAACATAAACGGTTTAATATAATACTGGAAAACTGCTGGTTTAACCTACGCCTTACATTTAAGGGATACAAGTAAATCCAGTTTATGCTAGCGACTCATGACTACGTACAATAATGTAATTCGGAATTATAGATAAATTTGTCAAAAGAAATAAATGTTGAACCTTTAAATCATGAAGAGCAGAATACCAAGCAAATATATAATAATAAAACAACCGAACTTAACTCAAAATACCGTTTTTAATTACTAACCTGATAAAATTCTCTTTTAAGATAATTTATCTTATTCGTAGATTTAAGAGTGCTGCGAGTGCGACCGATTCGTTATTTTCTACGTCATTCTTTATTTGAACTTTTGTCTGCTGTCCTGGCACAGAAACACATAGATCCGCCAAAATAGCTACATCGGCATTCTTTTGGACAACGTAATGATGCGGATGGTATATAGTATGAGGTCAGGATTGCAATATAAAATTATATATATAGTCAGGCACATAAATATTGGGACATCGTCACAATTCTAATCTTTTAGCTCTATACACCACCACAATGGATTTGAAATGAAATCCAAGATGTGCTTTAACTACAGACTTTCAGCTTTAATTTGAGGGTATTTACATACAAATCAGGTGAATGGAGTAGGAATTACAACAGTTTGTATATGTGCCTCCCACTTTTTAAGGGACCAAGAGTAATGGGACAAATTAACAATCATAAATCAGACTTTCACTTTTTTACTACTTGGTTGCAAATCCTTAGCAGTCAATTACAGCCTGAAGTCTGGAATGCATAGACATCACCAGACGCTGGGCTACATCCCTGGTGGTGCTCTGCCAGGCCTCTACTGCAACTGTCTTCAGTTCCTGCTTGTTCTTGGGGCATTTTCCCTTCAGTTTTGTCTTCAGCGAGTGAAATACATGCTCAGTCGGATTCAGGTCAGGTGATTGACTTGGCCATTGCATAACATTCCACTTCTTTGCCTTAAAAACCTTTTTGGTTGCTTTCTCAGTATGATTCTGGTCACTGTCCATCTGCACTGTGAAGCGCCATCCAATGAGTTCTGAAGCATTTGCCTGAATATGAGCAGACAATATTGCCTGAAACACTTCAGAATTCATCCTGCTGCTTTTGTCAGCAGTCACATCATCAATAAATACAAGGGAACCAGTTCCATTGGCAGCCCTACATGCCCACACCATGACACCACCATGCTTCACTGATGAGCTGGTATGTTCTGGATCATGAGCAGTTCCATTCCTTCTCCATACTCTTCTCTTCCCATCACTCTGGTACAAGTTTATATTTGCCTCATCTGTCCATAGGATGTTGTTCCTGAACTGTAAAGGCTTTTTTAAATGTAGTTTGGTAAACTCTAATGTGGCCTCTTCTTGTTTATGAGGCTAACCAATGGTTTACAACTTGTGGTGAACGCTCTGTATTCACTCTGGTGAAGTCTTCTTTTGATTGTTGACTTTGACACACATACACTTACCTCCTGGAGAGTGTTTTTGATTTGACTGTCCTGAAAAGGTTTTTCTTCACCAGGGAAAAAAATCTTGTTCTTGTTTTCTGTGGTCTTCTGGGTTTTTTGGTATTGCTGAGCTCACCAGTGCAGTCTTTCTTTTTAAGAATGTTCCAAGCAGTTGATTTGGCCACTCATAATGTTTTGTTATCTCTCTGATGGGTTTGTTTTTATTTTTTAGCCTAATGATGGCTTGCTTCACTGATAGTGACTGCTCTTTAGGTCTCATATTGAGAGATGACAGCAACAGATTCCGAATGCAAATAGCACAGTTGAAATGAACTCGAGACCTTTTATCTGCTCCTTGTAAATAACATAATGAGGAATAACACACAGCTGGCCATGGAACAGCTGAGCAGCCAATTGTCCCTTAAAAAGTGTGAGGCACATATACAAACTGTTGTAATTCCTACTCCGTTCACCTGATTTGTATGTGTATATATATATATATATATATATATCCACCCTTCCAGGTCATGGGGGATCCGGAGCCTATCCCAGAGGCAACGGGCTTTCTTAGGGCCAAAGGGACAATTTAGGATGGGGGGGGGGGGGGCAGCCCATTGCGAGGCACACTCACACCTATGGGCAATTTAGTAACTCCAATTAGCCTCAGCATGTCTTTGGACTGTGGGAGGAAAACAGAGTACCCAAAGGAAACCCCACAATAACACAGAGAGAACATACAAACTCCACATACATGGGACCCAGGCAGAGACTCAAACCCAGGGCCTAGCAGTGTGAGGCAACAGTGCTAACCACTGCACCACCATGCCGCCCCTATATATGCAACCATATTGTTGTGACACCTACATGCCATTTGAATACATAACAGGGTTGTGCACCATTCACATATGACAGGAAAAGCTGCTACGTGCAGCCTTCTTAAAAATGACAACACTCATAAACAGTTCAATATGCAAAAACAATTAATATATGCTTGTGGAAAAGGACATAGGGGGCTGACATAAACCAAATGCATATTGTTAAAATAGGCTAAAACAGTTATACAATTTTTATCTTACAATCATACAAATACAAAATTCACTCACTGGTACATATACTAATGCATATATTGCATATACATCTACCACATTGGAAGTAAATCTGTTATCTGTATGTCATGTTTTGTGTGATTGCATTCACTTGAAATGAATTAACTTCTTCTTAGGGTCATTCCAGTTCAACATCTTACATGATGTGGCCAAATCAATTCAAAATCTAATTCATAAATGGTGACCAACCCAGATAGGCTCTATGACAAGCTAACTAACCAAACTTGCTATGTGGTTAGTCACATCTTTTGAATTAGGAAGGTGAATCACCCCTCACAACTAGCAATGGCAGAGAATTGTGCAAGTCAACAAAAGACAGAGATCCAGGAAGCCAGGTTGCCTTTGTGGCTGCCCATGAAGCCCTTGGACCACTCCTGTAATGAACAATTGATAGAGAAATACAGGCTGGCCTGGGGGGAAATAGTGAGTCTCCCTGGTTTGGTGCAGGATAAACTGAAATGCGGAACATGATTCCCTCAGTGCACCGTGCAGCTTCTGACAGCTCTCTGCTTTTACATCACTAGTGGATTCCTGCAGACCTGTTGATGCATATGACCCCAGCAAGGCTGCTGTGTCCTGAAACTGTGCATCGATCATACTTCTGTTGCACCAATACATACAATGTCCAGCAGGAGGGGATGCCTTGCATGACACTAAAATTGGTTTTCATGCCACTGCAGACGTACCTGGTGTTTTAGATGCAGTGGATGGAACCCTCAACCCTATTTATATTTGCAGGTCCTTGAATCCCACCTGCAACTGTCAAAAAGGGACAAGTGGCAGTAGGGTTATATGTTCAGGTGATATGCAGCCTGTGAGTACAGAGGGCGCTTATATCTGGTCCAGCTTTGAAGCATATCAGGGGGCAAAGGATGGTGTGATTGATGGTGGCTGGTTATTGGGAGACAGCAGATATCCTCATAGCAAATACCTGCAGATTCCAGTGTTGAATCCCCAAACGGTGGCTGAACAGAGGTAAAACACCACATGCCAAAGATCACACGCTGCTGTAGAGTGTGCTTTGGGCATGTGAAAGATGTGAGTCTGGTGCCTGCACAAGTCCTTGGGAGCTCTAAGATTCACCTCTGAACGTTGCTGTGCTGTTCTCATCATGTGTACCATGCTGCACAATGTTGCAGTAATTATTTCATTAAAATGTACTTTGAGCACCTCCTCAGCAAGTTGTTTTAAGGGTTCTTTTGAGAAGCATTACTTCCTTTTCCTATTGCTGCTCACCACTACATTTTGGTTAGAAGGAAGCAACATATCACTTTCAGGAAAAGCAATCCATAATATTTAATAGGCCTAAATGTTGCAAATTTATATCAGAATGCCAAACTAAACAAGTAATTATTACTCTGTATGAGAAGCAGGTGACGTTTGAAGAGCACGTTAAGCACAAAAAGAAGAGAAAACGTATTTCATTAAAAAAAAAAAACTTTTTCATAACCAATACTTCCTAAAGAAAAAGCATTCACAACAATATAACCAAAAAGTAACTATTTGAAAACGTACGCTACCAATAGCATTTAGAGGTAAGACTAAAGACATGAAAACTATTTTATATCATTCTATTAATCTACTAATCTGTTAAAGGTAACTTAAGGATCGAAGTTTCTTCAGAGTACTTCAAAAGAAATTTCATTTATTTTCCAGCAGGGTTAGAGTTAGGGTTAAGCAATGCAGTACAGACATAGTTGTTAGAGTGCAGTAACAAAAGCCAGCTTTTTTAGTATAGAGAAAGTCGAGGGACGAGCTACTGGATCAGGAGTGCTGAGGTTTAAAAGCACTCCAGGGGCTTTTCTGAGTGGTGTGGCTGTAACACTGCTGTGATGGCTTTCCAGCCCCAACTGCATTGTGCGGTGTGAGTGCAGCAATCATGCTCGCATCGACAATCTTCATAGCCAGACACTAAATTTCTTTGGCTACCACGAGTGCATTTTTTAATCATCAATTTTAGGATGCATCCGTAAGAGCAGAGTCATGCATAAAGAGTTTCTCTGGGACCTTGTCATCTCAGTGTGATTACAGGATATTGGCCTGGATTTAAAGACATATTTATAGTTGTGTGCATTGTCTGCAAAGCAGACTTAAGAAAACCACAGGACCACACTTCTAAAAGTTTCACTTACAGATAGAGAGTTGACTTTGGAAATAGGACTGCTGCTGTCACCACATGTCTGTCTATCTCATAAAGTGCTTTCACGCAGTTTAGAAAATGTCATTTTTGCTGCAATGCTACACTTATGCTGAGAAAACACCAAGTGCCAGTCCTGGAGTTGTTTGCACCTTAAATGGTCACAGTTACAAAAAGATAAAACCCATATTGAATAACAGTGTTTGCTTACATTTTTTTGTGTACATTTTATTAAAATTTTCCCTTCAAAAATGACAGGTGGAAAAAAAGTACAATGCAAGTAATAAATAGACAGACTGTAGCGTTTTTTTATATGCTCACAGAGCTGTAATTTATCAGAATATAAAAATAGATAAGAAAATTCTGTTACAAAGTCAAAGGATGCAGCAATCATTTGGTTATCACTCTTAAATATAATGCATTAAGATTCCTGAAAGAGAGAGCAAAGATTATGAAAAGAAAGTTACCAGGGATACTATCTGTGGACTTCAGCCTCCACCAAGGCCAAACGGCCTGTCCTGCTTAACTGTTGTAATGTTTTTTTTCCCACTTTTTACCAACTATGAGAGCACTAATGACATCCAAACATGCTGCCTGCCACACAGCTTAACAATAAACACATAGTCTTTCATCATAGTACACAATCATATCCAAAATGTACCTAAGCCACTGTGGCCATTACAGACACTGAGTATTGCTTTGATATGTGCTAAACACAGCAGCCCTTAGTTACAGTTGCCAATCTTTCGTCATCTGACCATATATTATGCAGGTAATAATATGAATTTCTTCATCTGACTGAATTCCCCTTCAGACATCATCATTTTAATAATCAGTGTATAATTCTAAATGCCTGTGCCTCAGTTGGAGTTCGGATGCACAATGATAATTTCAGTTCTTCTCCAATTCTGGCAAGTGACTGTTTTAGGGCTGAGGTCAGATACGAAGTTACCAATGAACGGGACGCGTATCGTTTTCCTCTGGCCCTTTACCTCAGCTTAGTGCAGAAGTCTGCAATCTGCTCCCTGCAGATATACTGAACGTACCCCTACCCCCAATCCTGATGCTTTCTCTGTTTAATTAGAAATAAGAGTAAAACCAAATGAAAGACAAAGTTCCTTTAAAGGTTCTTCTTGGGTAATTCTCCAGGCAGCCTTGTCTGAAGCCTCCAGGGCCGATGGCTCTACTGTCAACTGCTCTCCTGCTAGGAGTCCAGGAGTGAGTGCCACCTGCACACCTGCTGACCCTCAGTCTCCTTCATCTGGGTCCAGTGTGAGAGCTCCTTCTCCCCGGAGCTGTTAAGGCCCATGGAGAGCCAGCCCAGGCGTCCCCTCCGACTCATGCCTCCACGCTTGCAGTGGACCGACAGGACCAGCGTGACCTCCGACAGCTGGAAAAGCGTCACTTGGAACACAAAGGTCTCCTGGTACGTGGGATCGGGCTGGCCCCGGGACACAGACGTCCTGCATTTGGACATGGGTTGTCCCATTGAGTTCAGCATAGTCAGTTTCACATATGTGTCTGTAGGTGAATTAGGGGACAGATAGAACCAAGCATTAAGAAACATTAGGAGGATTTTTGACAAAAACAAAAGCCACATTCCTGGCAATGGAACACCTTAAATCCGGGCTGTGCATGTGTGTGTGTGTGTGTGTGTGTGTGTGTGTGTGTGCCCTGTGATGGACTAGCAACCCATCCACAGTGTGCCCCAGCCTTCTGACAATGTGTTTCCTCAGAAAATAAAACTGCAGTAGACTAAACTTTTAAAAGACAGATGATTGTCAATATCAATATCACATGAGGATCTAGATAATTACCGCGATCGGTATCGGCACATTTTCCATTCCTGTAGCAGAGTATCTGTGGAAAATACCTGACCCCTATATACAGATATTTACTGCCTGGCATTTATTAGTTCATTTTGCATAAGACATTTCCTGTAAAGACATTTCTCAAATTCTGGTGATCTTCAGCAACCAGTAGTAAAATATGAATGCAACCATAAGACAGAGCATGTTAGCAGCAAACAGCGGCAATGTGAAAGAAAGCCAATGTGAAATTAAGCTTTTGTAAGACTAGGTTTGTGTCTCCTGCCCTTTGGTAATATTTGAAGCTGTTGCAAATGGCATAACTGTTAGTGTTGAATTTCAAAACTGGTCAATGAGGTGATTGCTTTGGGTTATGACTTTAAAGTAGCCTTTGCAGATTGATGCTGATTCTCATCACTTCTTTGGAAACAAAGGAAAAACCCCAATGTAGCACATAAATTGGGCCTAAAACATGAAGAAGTTCATTAGATTGTTCATGTTTAGTCAACATGGAAACCACAGAATACACCTGCTTTGAAGTCTTGGTTCTAACATTCTGAGCATTGTGCTGTAAGCATATAATCTAAAAATTGCAAAATGTATCCAAAATGTCTTTTGCCATCAGGAAAGAGATACAGAACAATCAAA
This sequence comes from Brevimyrus niger, assembly GCA_015164015.2. NCBI lineage: Eukaryota > Metazoa > Chordata > Actinopteri > Osteoglossiformes > Mormyridae > Brevimyrus > Brevimyrus niger. The sequence goes on from JAABNY020000038.1 coordinate 8,875,823, forward strand.
ATCAGGACAAACCACTTAAAAACAATTTTTATCCAAAAGCAATCATGACCTTAAATTCAGAACTGTTCATTTTTATATTCCATAAGTGCAATTTGTATAGTCAATGCAACTTATATATTTTTATATACTCTTTTATTACTGTTATGCCTCATATTGAATGGACTGCAATTTTTGAATGTTATTGTCAAATAAAGATATCTTATCTACCTTATGTATCTGTTTATTAATTTTTAATTTAAATAAAATTAAGAGGTCATGTCTGATTAGTTTTTATTCAAAGATCAAAAGAGGTTATATCCTCCTGAGACCCCACCCACTCATTTATGTCTATTGTAGTGGACACGCTGTTTTTGCATCTATCTATAAACATATTTATTCTATAAACATATTTATTCCTGTTGCACACTAAAGAGGACATGCTGTGAAATAAAAATAAAAATAAATTTAAATTGTAAGATGTCTTATTTCCTCCAAAGACAAATAACCTATAATTGAAGGACACTTTTTTCCTGAGTCTCAGGAGGATATATATAATATTATGCTGTAACTTTTCTGGATTAATACATGAAGAGCAAAAGATATTAGCCATATTTACAGCTGTAATTATTCTATTAACATGTGATTGTGAATGTGAGTATAAGTGAGAGTTGGTGTAAAGGTGTCACATGGTACAGTAACATTTACGAGACACTAACATAGTAGTACATGGTTATTTAATGCATTAATTAACCATTAGCTAAGTGTTAGTTCACCATTAATCAATTATGATGGTTCATGTATTTATTCTGGAACTATATTAATTATTAACTAATTAGTTAACTAAACTAATATTGCTTTAATGGAACACAAGAAACATCATATTTGATTAATAATGAAAAAACATGGGATCAGTATGTAACTAACTTAGTTACTGGTTAATTAATGGATTAAGCATGTACTACTCCATTATTTTAGTACTCTCAAGTGTGACCAGTAACACTACAATAGGGTTCCTTATTAACTTCATAGGAATTGTTAGTTTGTACTGCTCACATACAAATAATGAACAAATATAGTTGCTACATAAAAGGTGTTACGATTCATCAATGATGAACAAACATGAGATCAGCATTTAACTTTTTGTTATTCATTTCTTCTTCCGTCAGTAGTTCACCATGGTTTATAGAATTAACAGATATAGTGAGAAATATAGTAACTGCTTAAAATAAACAATGTTACAATTCATTAATGATGAACAAACATGAGATTAAAATATAAGGAATTAAATAATGGAATTAATAGATAAGTAGCGATAAGTCTTGATTGATTCATGATTAATTATAAGCATAATGGCATATTATTTGTGCCCCTTCAAGTAAAGTGTCATCCATGGTACTAGACTGGTAAATGATATCTATGGTACTTCTGAGGAGTAAGGCAATGATCTTTAGAGCAGTGTTTCTCAACCCAGTTCTCTGGGACCCACAGACGGTCTTCATTTTTGCTTCCTCCCTGCTCCCTACCTGGAGCATAAATGTCTGGTAGAGAGCTGGGAGGAAGCAAAAATGTGGGCCGTCTTGTGGGTCCTCAAGAACCCAGTTGGGAAACACTGCTTTAGAGTAATTTCCCCAATCCTGAAAGGACTTGGGACTACTGCTCACAGGTCTACATAATGTGGGAACCTTGAACACAATCTGGTCCTATTAAAACTGTCAGTACTGAAGAAAAAAAAAAAGTGTGACTAGTGACAGATTGTAGAAACCAGCATTCACAATAAGGGCAACAGGCATACATACACGAGAGCGAGAAGGAAAATGGAAAACACTTACCTCGAATTATATAAATCTGCCCACCTATTACGTGTTTCAGACAACAGAACAGCCCATCTGACAGCAAGAGTTAGAAAGCAGGAGAATAAATGATATTTCAACAGATGAAGAGGCTGAAGGGGGAAGAGCTGAACATGAGTGTCTAAAAAGCTGGAGAATTAGGGGGACATCAAACTCTCTGGAGAAGAGAAGAATTTCATAAAAAGGCCATAATTTGCAAAAAAAAAAAAGTGTACACATACAGGACCAGTAAAAAGTCTGGACATACCTACTGAAAATCATTTGTTTTCCAACAGGATAATGACCCTAAGCCCAGCTCGAGGTTATGTAAGTACGGTATCATCTTGTGAACCAGGAAGGAGATGGAGTGCTGAAGACCTGGTCCCCACAATGCCCTGACCTAAACCCTACAGAGCTAGGGAGTTTGGAATGAGTTGGATCAAAGAGTAAGAGCAAGGTAACCAACTTGGAGAAGCATTCCAGGTGTCTACATGTGGAAGCTGGTGTAAAGGGCGCCAAGAGTCCATGAAGTCAAATCAAAAGGGGGCTCATTTGAAGAATCCAGCACTTGAGAAAATTTGATTACTATAAGGTAAATAATATAGATAAAATGGACAGAGAAAATAAAGAAAAATGCATTAAAAGCAGGTGTGTCGACTTTTGACTGGTACTGTACAAACAAGTCTTTTTACCTGTATAGTCATGAGAAAAAAATACACCCACTTTCAGTTCTATGGTTTTATGTATCAGAACATATTTTTTTTAAAAATGGTTCTAAAATTAGGTTCTAAAATAATTAAAATTTAACCTCAGGTGTAAACCAATACACAACAGAAGCTTTCCTTCCATGTTTTTTTGTTGTTGTTTATCTGAGGTTGTATTTCCCTAATTTTCAAGACCTTCTATAGACCAGATGATTTTTTTTATTATGTCCTGATTTGCAAAACCTTTGAATTAAAAGAGGGTGTACTTTTTTTTTCCATGACTGTATATTGCCATATGACAATAAAGACAACACTGCCTATGTCAAAGATACCAGCTTACAAGTTTTTAATTGATTTTATAATGTGTACTTTATGTTATTAAACTTGAACGACAGTCCAGTCACTTAACAAGGGGAAAACTGGCTCTGCATGACACCCTGCAATTGACCCTAACTACACTCACAACCCAATATAAATCATATAATAAAGATGTCGTGACATGCAAAGCTGGTGCAGTATTTCTGAAATACCGATTATGAAGCCGTTCGCCTCCGGAACCGCGGCCACACTTACTGGGCGGCTTCTCGGCAGCCATGTTTTTGAAGTGGCTGCCCTTGATGACCTCCACAGAGAGACAGCCCGTGGCGGCGTTATACACGAGCCCCACTAGGATCTCGGCGGCGGCCGGAGCGTGTCCCGTCGAGCGGAAGGACGGCGTGCCATCACTGCGGGTTATGCTGACCAGCGAGCCACAGCCCTGATGGGTGTCCCGAGAGTGACAGGGGGAACAGTCAAGCATGCACAAGGGAAGCACTAACTTTAGCTACCGCCAAAACATGCACTTAACGAATAAAATACCAACAGAGTACGTTTCTCAGCGTCATTGCCTGGTTTAGCTAATGGCCCACTTTCCGGAAGCGTTACGAAACGTTCTGCCACCTCCACAACACCTAGCATTCCTCCAAGAGTGTCCCCATGTAGGTCATAACTTTAATTCATACTTACACCCAAGAACTGAAAGTTTCTGCTTATTTTTTTTTTTTTGCCGGCCTGTCATTAGAATCTGCACACCAGCCCGCACAGAAGCCACGAGTGACTTTTTCAACTCTGAGGCTTCAATATGAGAGAGAATCTCTACCTAGCTGACTCTTCTCGATCGCATTCTGAAGTTCAGCCAGTAGCATCTATGGCGGGACTAGCATCTCAGTATTAGAGCCAGCAGTGTCGACAAAGCTGGACGTAACTTACACTTGCGCCCTATGTTATGAAGAACGAGCAGCCCTGATCTACAGTAGGATATCATTACCTTCTTAGCAAGGAAGATGTCATACGCTTTGTGAACTTACACACACTCCCCCGGGACTGACACTCACCGTGGGGACACACCCAGGCTCCAGAGTGACAGGTAGGGCTACCTTGCCCTGCAGGTTGAGCTTGGTGAGATGGAGGACCTTCTCGCCCAGCACCTTCTCGGTGCGCATACGTCGCACGCTGTAAAGACGGAAGCGCACGGCATAGTTCCCGATGGCATCCTGCTCCACGGGGCTGAAGCGGAACGTCTCAGTGAAGACGGGACAAGGCCCCCTCTGCACGCCCGTCTTGGCCCTCTGCTTTTTGGTGGGCAGCAGCACCAGGTGAACCTGCCAGGCCACGTTGCCGGCACTGCAGAGGGCAGGGATGTCCGTGGCGGCCGTCACCGTCACTGCCAGACGCTGCTCCCGGGCGTCGTAGTCGAACACCACATCCAGAGTGCCATACTTGGCGAGGGGTTCTGGCTCATAGCCTATGGGGAACTGTAGGGCCGCCCCACAGGCTGGAGCATTCTGGGTAAGAACATAAGAACATACCTGAGAAGCTTTAGATGGGTATAGTGGAGAGATAAATTGAGGAAAGCAAAATGCGTATTCAACTGTAAACTGACAGTAGGTCCTGCTCTCACTATCATGTATGAAATGACATCAGATGTAGAAAGAAAAACACAGTGTCAAGTTTGGACCAGCGGGAGGTGCTGTTGTGCTGAAAGAGAAATACTATATATTAATGAAATTCAGAGCAAGCTTTTTCCTGTGCAAAACATTAGCACTATACGTTTATAAAAGTTTTTCTCCCCTTACTACCTACCTTAAAGACTGACAGACTGAGACTGATATTAAAGGTAGCTGTTATGTCTATAAATTAGGGTAACCACATAATCCAAGTCAGAAATAATACTTCAAGCTACTTCAAGTTTTACAAACTGCTTTAAATCTGAAAGGCTGAAGGGCTTGGTTAAATAGTTCAATTCTTCTTCTGCTCTGGTATGTTTCCACGACTGAAAGACTCACCCATCAACACCAGTGACACATGCATGATAATAGGCAACTGGCCAATCAGCACATACCAAGAGTAGTTTACAAACCCTGTCCTAGCCTGTAGTGTCCTCTCTGACATGGATTATCTGCCTTGAGAAATACCACAGGCCTCTCTATAATTTATTTATTATGTTATCAATCTTACCACCACACAACATAGTCACTGACCATTTATGACCTTATTTAGTGGGGCTTCAGCAATCCTATTTTTAGTCTCAGCCCCCTCCTTAAAAATTATTAATCTAAATTCATTTATTGATTTTGTCCTGCATTTTGTAGGAGCTTAGTCCCTCTTCTGGTCAAACGCTAGAATGGCTCCTGAGGCAACTTAGTGTGTTACTGGGGCATCATCTCTAACAATGTGAGCAGCCGTGTTTGAGGGATGAGTGAGGGAGGGTCAGATATTTGGGGTCGATGTTTGTCAAGTGTCAGAGCGTACTGCTGGTCAGGGCCTCGACCAGGGCGCTCACCAGTGGGCTGAGGACCGCGGTGCTGTCACTAGGGACTTCCTCTTCATAGCCTTTGGTTAGGTAGTTCTCCATCTCCAGGTCGGCGCTGGCTTCGCTGAGCGACAGCTCCCGAGTCCTGCTGAAGGCCCGGCCGCCGGCCTCGCGGGACGGCCTACAGTGGGGGACACCTACGTCAGAAGGCATGCAGGGCATGCATGGAGACCCTTCCTCATCCTGATATGGGGGGGGCTGCAGCTCATCCAGTGGGGGGATTCGCCTCATCCTCTGGATGCCATTGGCTGTAAATCGAGAGCCAGAGAATCAGGCCACGTTTTACGCTTTATCAAGAGGCTTTTTTTGTTTGTTTGTTTGTAAAGCCTGATGAACCTTCAAAACATGCATGATTTTAAACAGCAGGGGACACAACATTAGACAGCAAGGTAGTTGAGCGCACATATTTATAACATTCTGTTCCTGCAGGGGGTGCTAGTATACAAAACCCCAAACATATACAATGATAAATAAGTCCCCATAATTGTGTCTGTGTGTTTAGTGTGACTAAAAGAGTATAAAAAAGAGGGTATATGGGCATGCATGTGAACCAGTAAAATATATGCATGCATGTGTGTAAGGATGGGTGAGTGCATGCAATTGAGAACGAGGAGAACATGTCTGTGTGTGTATACATGCTTTTGCATGCATGTATGGGAAGATTACATTTGGATGGGGATATACAGTACTGTGCAGAAATTTAGGCAGTGGAAAAATATTTAACGATATTTATCTGGGTAGTCAGTATAAACACAGAAAAAACACAATCAAAAAGAGCATATGCAAATTAGGAGTAACAAAAAAAAATACAATACTTTCTTTTGTTCTTCAAAAAGTTACTGATACCTTGCTGGTTGGCTAGAAAAACACTGCTTCAGTTCCCAAGTCTATTAATTAAATCAGGTGAATTATTCAGTGAGGTACTGATTAGCCAAACAAGGTATACTATCCATCCATCCATTTTCCAAGCCGCTTATCCTACTGGGTCGCGGGGGGTCTGGAGCCTATCCC
>JAABNY020000038.1:8936649-8970160 GCA_015164015.2 Brevimyrus niger
TTTTTCTTGCGTTTATCATTATTTTTCATATTTTCAATCTAGATGTGGACCCGGTAGATGTTAATCAAAATTAATGAGATTTTGCCCAAACTATTTTTTCATCCGGTAGAACATATGTATTATACAGCCAAAAACATTTTGAAAATCAATGGGGGTTTGATGCACCCTAGTGTCCGTCACTGATGCGATGTGCGACGCCGTCCGCCCCGTGTCCCCAAATAAACCCTCGTTTCCCGCAAACCTACCAGCCAGCCTCGTCCTTCGCCGCTTCCTGCCTGCTCGTCCGCCGCGAACGCGACACATAATCTTGAAAATCTGGTCCGCAATTATATGTGAAGAATTAAACTTCCATACAAATAGCTCTGTGTAATATGTAGCTGAAGTTATAAAACCATCCCAAACCAATTTTATTGGCACAGCTTATAGTAGTTACATGGAAACTGAACCGAATTAATTATAAATAACAGCAGACTGCAGATTTATACACCAGTGAAAATTTTTGAGACAAATTAGATTTATGCTTGAAGGTACATCAATCTAATATATAGATGAAAATAGGTGACATAGCTGTGTTATGGAATAGCAGATCAAATTTTTTCTTGTTGTATGTATTTTATAAACTACTCTTAATTGTATTAATTGGGTTTTATTCTTATTTAAAAAGTGAAATTCTGTTGAAACAAGGGTCTTTAGAAAGAACTTAAAATCTATTCTGCTTAATTTTAATTACAATTTCTTGACATTTTTTATATCTTGTGGTAGCAGGGGAAATCAAAGATAAGTTTATTAGTAACTGAAGATGATATGAAGATGAAGTTGTCTAGTGAAGAATGAAACATGTATTTTTAGATGATACAGACAGGCTAGTCTATGTACTTCCAGATGAAAATATTTTAACACATATCTACCTGTACAAAAATATCCTTAGGGTGTGCTCAGCTGGAAAAGAGCATAGTCATAATCATGATTCTTACAAGGACCAAAATGTCTGACTATATTCATCCTTCATACACAGGTAAATTTGGAGGGTAGTATTAAATGCTACATATCATCTTAAAAATGTGAAGTGAACCTGCTGTGCACCATTAAACCTTAAGGTATTTCTTTCCCATGAACTTTTTCTCATTCACTCAATTCACAAAATGCTAGTCATCTTTTTGCATCAAAAATTAATAGTAAAAAAGGCAGTAGAATCCATGTTTCATGGAATAAGTAATAAACAAGCTATAGTTTGTGTATAATCAGGGGTGAATACAGGGGTGAGACCACAGGGGCACCAGCCCCAACTGAAAGCTGATTGCCCCCCTAAGTGCCCCCTTCCTCTGTCAGTCACCAATTCAAAACATGTCATTTGCTAATAAGATTGGTCCTTCTTTTTTGAATTATTGCCCCTCTCATGCCTTCTTCATGGAATTATCCCTGTGTACAATGTACAGAGCAGAACACAAATAGGCAAAGACTGCCAATCTCATTATAGATATACTGGACAAAAAAACTGACACTAGCCTATTGGCTCATATTACAAATCTGACAGGAGCTGACAGCAATAAAGTCTATGCACCCAGTCCATCGTCAGGAACTTCACTGCCATCTGCTTGCAGATAGGAAGCACATCTGATGGGTAAGAACTGTTGTCCAGCATTTCATATGTTGGGCAGGAGTGGGAAATCTTATTTGCAATGGGTCGGTGTGTATGCAAGTTCTCACTGCAACTCTTATTAGACTACTAATTAGAGAACTGATTGGCTGAGGAGTCTTCACACCTGGGTTTGAACAGCAGACCTGCAGGTTATCCCAAAAACCTGCACACACTCCAGCTCTTTGCAGATAACAATGGCCACCCCTGTTGAAGGGTCATTATGAGTTTAGTGGTAAGGTAAACATTGGCATTTTTAAAATACCTGGGGCTTGCTAGTGTTTTGCAATATTAACTTTGCAAAATTGTCACCTTACAAAAACATGCTGTGTGTAAACAGCTGGATGCCCCTAAGTGCTACTTTGGTTGCCACTGAACTCCCAATTAGCCAAGTACCATCTGGCAGTGCCTCAGGAATCCTTTGCAACCTGAAATTCACAATGGTACTGTGGTTCTTACACATCACACCACAATGCCCCAAGTACTTAATGCAGTATTAATTTGTAGCAAAACTGATGCTAAACCAGTCCACCACTGAAAGGAGGCTGGGGCCTTTTTATCCAGTCCTCAAAACGGGGGAGTGACTGAGGGTGGGAAATCAGTATTTACTTGAATAATTCTACCGTCTTTTGTTACTTCAGACAAGTGTTAATGCCTGGTTAGTACCACATCCACAGCTCTATACACCAAGTACCTTACCCTGAAGAGTCTTTCCTTCAACACTAAGGATGCCATTACGACTGACTCTAACAAGGCCTTTCAACCTTCCAGCTGATGTAGTGTGCAGTTTTCCCACAGAATATGTTTCTGGGGAATTTCTTGTATGTGGGGCCCAAGAATTAAGCAGACAGAACCATTTCAGCTACGTGGTCTTTATTCAGTCACTGGTTTCCAGTGTAGTCTAATGGCAGCCATTACATGGAGGGGGGGGGGGCATAATGCAGAATTTCAGGCAAGTTAGGTGGCTCCTTCCAGTGGATAGTTTGCTTCAGGGCCAGCTGTAAGCTCACTAGTAGCTATTGAACACTTCTGTTGGCTAGAGATGGGGCCCAGAATCTTTCCCTAGAGAATCTGAAAAGTCACACAAGCACAAGCCTCCGAGAGCATCTTCTGGGCCAAGTCAAGCATGCCTGCTACCAGTGGCGGCTGGTGAAAATTTTTCCTGGTGGGGCTGATGTGACAAGACCTCTGAAAATTCCGGGGTTTTCAGAAGTGTCTCTTTCATCATGTCCCCGCAATGCAATTTCAAAAGCACCACAAAACTTAATACGGTCAATGAGTTTAGATAAAATAACGATTCTTATCAACCTCTTCATTGTGCCTTCTTACCGCGACGTGGCGTCCTTCATCCAGCTGCGCTGCTATGCTACTTTTTCCTAGCACAGCTAGCTTGATGCAATTTTCCATATGAACTTTTGATCGTTCATGCTTTTTTATGCGTTCGGAGAGGTGCTTCAAGTCTGTTTGTCCTGACTGTGTCCCCGTTGAATCACATTTTTTGCTTTTAAAAAGAATGCAGGGGAAACAGAAAAGTGCATTTGCTATTCAACAGCCTGTCAGCCACGACTTGCGCTCGAACCAACTCCTGCAGAAACTCCGGTTGTAGACCTTATTTTTCTCCTTGGTCTGCTGGTTAATGATAAAGTCAGGCTTGTCGGGTCCCAACTCCTTAACCCGGATTTTCTCCTCCATCGGCCTTCTTGTAAACGGGTATATTAATAAGGATCTTACTGAATTTGGTGGAAACTGCTCTTCGCTCGTTAAGTTCGCCATCATTACTCTGATTGACCGCGCCTCAAAAGAAAAAAATTAACTTAAAGCTCACGGTATTTTCTGCTGCTTGGGACAGAATTTTCAGCGCCCCAAGACCATAAAATTCTGAGAGACTGATTGGCCGCATATTTATTAATTTACCCTAGCAACAGTACATGACGGGCTATTTGGCTGCACTCAGGAGCGCTTTTTCTCAGCGCCCCATGACAGAAACTCATTGGTGAATGAATGTCACTAGGTGGGAAATGTTGTATATGTTATTCATATCACATATAGGCACATACTGGTGGGTAAACCGAATTTAAAAACTTAATTTGTAAAAATATATTTTTCATTTTTAGCCCCTCTTATCAGGGGGGGCGGTGCCCCAGCGCCCCCTATGGGCCGGCCGCCACTGCCTGCTACATCTCCAAGCTCACAGCCGTGTCATAGCATTCACACCTGGTCACTCATGCAGCTACAGTGGTTAAACAGTTTAACATCACAATGCTGGAGCCGCAGACCTCTTAGCAGCTTGAGAGAATGATGAAATCTCGTGTTGCAAACCCACGGGCACAGAAGCCAGCTGCTTTCCGATGGCATGAATGTAGATCTAGAGTACATCACAAAGCTCGTCAGATGCCATCATACAGTACATACTCAGATCAATTCTGTTCATTTGCCAATATAGATCCAGCACAAGCATTTTACCTTGAACGTCCGTCATCTTGAGACAACCTGAAGATGACAAGCTGAACCTTATCCTGCTTTCTTGGTAGAAACTGGGATCCTCTCACCTTGGTATGAGTCAGGCACCTGAAGGTCAGACAGGGGCAAGAAGCACTGACAAAATTTCCACTCAGGCATGCATATTACTTACCCAGAGATCTCCACAAAAAAGGCATAGCTGGACACAAGTCTTCGGGACTAGAGTGGCCACACAGCTGTCTGAAGATAAGGGCTGACTGAGCCTCTGGTCTGCCTGATGAGTAGCCTGCACCTGGGGAGTTTTTGCAGGAAAGAGACTTTAGCTGATTTTGCAGTTATGTCTAATGGTAGGAGAAGCAACACTAAACCCTGCTCCCTCAGTACCATTGTCCTGGCACTGGTACCAAAGCACACTATATTGGCTGGTGTACTTGGAGACTATTTTATACTATGCTGAAATCATTGGCAACCCTCAGTCCTCATCTGATTTTTCGGTATGGAATCTTGCCATGCAACATTAATCAAACACTGCTTGGGCCCTAATGATTGAACTCAATTTGGCGTTGATCTGCTGATATTGTCACAGAGTCACAGAGTACATATACAGCAAGATCTTAGTGTTTTTTTTATTTGAAATCATTTTGACACATGATTGCACATAGCTAATGTAAATGGGTGGGACATATACAGGCAGTCCTCAGTTTACAAATGTGATCAATCCCCTATGCCTGTTCCTCCATCTTTCCATCAGTTTTCTGTAACCACTTATTATATTTTGTCTGGTAGGGAGCCTGAAGCCTCCAGGGAAGAACCCAGGATTAGGTGCCAGGACCCACACAGGCAAACCTCTGGACAATTTGCCATCTCAAATGAACCTCAGCATATTTTTCACTGGGGGGGTGACACCCCACAACGATACAGAAGAACATGCAAACTTCACATATGTGGCTCCAAATGGTGGGAAGCAACAGTGCTAACCACTGCATGCCCCTCCCTCCAAGTCTGTTTTTAGGTCGAATTTGTAAGATAGAACCATAACAATACAGAACAAAATAATAATGCAGTATAAAATAACGATAATGATACAGTGATAATAAAAGTAACTGCATATGGTACTGTACTGTACCTCGAGCTGACAAATGGCTGAAGCCACCATATGCTTATATGAGCGTTGCAATGCAGAGCATGCATTTATTATTATGAACCATTGCATTTTAATTAAACTGGATTTATACAGTAGCAGTCGGTTCCTAAGTACAAATTCTGTGTTAGTTCTTAACCCGGAGACTGCCTGTACTGCTTCATTGATATTTCACTTGTGTGTAACATGATTTTATGTTATTTCTTTTGATTACAGTTCACAGTGAATACTGAAATACGTCTATACTTTTATAATGAACTGTTGGCACACAGTACTGTTTGGGCCAGTTCGTCTCTTATTATGTACAGACAAAGCCAGGGATGTTCCAGAGTAACACAGAGAACTTTTGCAGGAGTTGTAAGGGGAGAAGAGAGCAGCGACAAGACTGAGTATGTGAGACATTCAAATTATGTTCCCATACTTGGTGTAACTCAACTGTAATGTCAGAATTAATGAATTAGGTTCTTTTTTGGTGATGATTATATTTTATATCTCATGTATAATCAGTACATAACCGAGTAGCTAATGGGGGCACAGGGAATGTGCCTCTGAGATCACGTGGACGAGACCGCTGCTGTGGACCACATTCTCTCTGGACGTGAAGGATGCACACTTTGCTGTGCTTGTTGTTGTCCTTAATTATTACTTGCCTGTATTTCTCAGGTCAGTATCTTCTTGTTACTCTCAGTATATTAATACTCTGGGGTGTGCTTGCCATTACGGCTTTAGCTTCCGTAGCTGCGTGTGGCATATTGCTAGCGGTTAGTTGCGGGGGATGCTGGTCCGCGGCTCCTCTACGCGGTCCGTAGTATTGTTTTGTGTGTTGGATTTCCTAAGGTTAGTTACATGGGTTTAAAGGAATATACTGGGATCTAACATGCTATGAGAAATATAAAGAGAATGTAAATTCTGTGGATTTATGGAATGCCTTCCAAATCTGTGGATGTAATGTGACTGTGTCACACTGTATCGCAACCCTAGTCTAAACATGGCTGGACATTAAAACAAGTAGAGTAAAATAATATTGCGTGTCAAAATATAAGCACTCACTGTTTTTGAGGATAATGCAGCTTTTGGCATTTAAACTGTGAAATAGCTTAAAATTAATTAATTTTGATATTGCCATTCTCCAGGCAAATGTCACAGACTTTATTTTTGTTATGTACATTGTGGCAAAAAAAAAAAAAAAAAATCCCTCTGGGTGTGAAAGATGCAAACTGTGTTCCTGTGTTTAATCATTACTTGCCTGTATTTTCCAGGGTGCATCATATAGGCACAATACGGTAACCTCCGCAGGACGTGTAACAAGGAGTCACAGCTGATTGGAGAATATTTTTTGTGAATTGAATTAAGTGTTAAATGAAGCCTACACTTTAGGTGTGGTTTCTCATCACTGCTGCCTCTGAATAACCAGGACGTTCCAGTAGGATATAAGAAAAACAGCAGCAGCAGTAGTGATCAGCAACAGGATCTATAAAATGGGGTTTAAGTTGGAGTGAACATTGCCTGGGGAAAAAACATACTGCTAGTGACAGGCACACCTCCTTGTGGAAGTGCTCAGTTCCTTGTGATGTGTCCCGTTTGTGGCTCGCCAACATCCTCAACATATGAAGACAGTAATGAATGATTTAACAGGACCTTGACTTTTAAGATGGAGGTATATTCCATGGTCGCTAAAGCATTCCATGGTCATGTGTAAAACAAGCACAAATGACTGACTGGTAAGCAAGAGCTACTCAACGTGCACAGGTGAGAGGTGTCATTCGTCTCAGACGTGTGTGTTGTACTATCAGTCCCCTTCTGGGGCACGGGTGAAAAACCTTGCTCTCCCCCAGAGATATTTGGATGGATTATCAGAATGTGCTTCATGACATTTCTTAATTCTGGCAGAAAAGTGGCAGCAGAAATCCGCAACCACTTTGCCCCATGAGACAAGGTACATCACCATTCTTCATTGTGGGGGGGGGGGGGATCTATGCGGAACTGATTTGTCCTCGGGGGCTTAACAATTATGGTAAAGGAATAACGATCAATATGCAAGAACATAATTTTGCTCACATCTCAGAATCTGGATCAATTGTATCGATATCAGCTCTCTAACATGAATTCTAATCCAGTTATGTTTCAGAAAGTCACCCGGTACGAAGAGCCTATATATCTGAGTCTTACAAGATACTCATCGGAAGTGTATTTTTAAAAGAATGCCTATATTTGAATGCTATTATTTACTTAATTAAATATTCCGGAATTTTCATGATAAGCGCTTCACAATGACTCATAAATTCTAGGAAACAATTATCCATAATGTTACAAACAATAAAAAACTGAGTTGGGAAACATATAACATATAAGAATAATACTGGATTATAGCAATATGTCTCAGTGCTAAACATCGTGTTATAAGACAAGTGTAGTATCCATTGTATCAGAGGAGAAGCAAAGGTCATCCAAAAATGAGAAATTACACAGTATGGGCCAAAATCCAGCTTTCTTTTCAAGAGCCGTACAAAAGATCTGTTGGCTTTGTCACAGCTATGATACAATTACAGTACGTTTTGCCGTGTCTCAAATCAAGGCAGCTGGGGGTTATCCTAGGTCTTGAACTGTGTGCAGAGTTATATCTTTTTTTCCCAGCGACCTTTTCACACATATTACAGAAGCAGAAGGGGCTCATCATGGAGGCTTCACTACACAGTAATTAAATCTAAACAATACTCCACAAATTGCTCTTCAAGGGCAAACGTTTGCACACACTGAAGAAATCCCATAATAAATGCAATGGCATAGCAAGGACAAACCCATTACATTGCCACAGGGGAAAGGATAAATCCTATTTGTTTAAGCTCAGAGACCCTTTGAACTTTACAGACCATTGATTAACAATTTTTTTCACTTTTTGTTTACTGGAAAATGAACTGGCCAGTCTTATGAGAAAAATCTGATGGGTGACCTTCTACTGTCATCATCATGGAGAATGAACCACTGCATGAACTTTTAAATGGAAGTTAAATGGAATTTCTTGATTATTTTCTAGTTCTATGTGTCAGATTCACTGATCCTTCTAGAAAGGCCAGAGCATAGCACAGGGTTTCTAATAGATTTAAAAGCCAGTCTTCTGGTTGATTAATATTCTCCCTGCATTAACACTTTGCATCGACAGCACATTGCGAGGTCCTTTGTAAATGGATGCCATGCCAGGAGATGAAGTTGTAGGAAACTGGAAACATCAGACTTGCTCCCTGCTGCATTGCAGGTATTGCTCTGTGATGTGCTGACTACTGTGACATCACCAGTGACATCACAGAGACTGCAGTCGTGATGGTCATCATACTTTCTCCTCCTGGAAAACCCGGATACTTAGCTGAAGCAGTAGGTTAATTAGCCAGTACTGTGATTTAGTATCTGCTGATTATGTGCTTCTTCCACAACTTGGTCACCCTGATGTTATTCTCATGACTGGAACAGAGCAGCTCAGGAAGCCAATCTCTGTTTGGGAGCTTTGAAAAGGGACGTTGGAAGCGTAGAATTGTCCAAAATATATTGCTATGCGCGACAAAACATTAATGCAGCTCAATGGCCTGTGCTTTGGAGTTCCACCTTCTCCTCAATATCCCAACCTTACAAACGCCCATAGAGAGAATGTTCACATTGCAAGACTCATTAGATCATTCATTCTATTACCTGAATACTAGAAGACTGAAGTAACATTAAAACTCCATTGTCCTCTATTTCAATTGTCAGCCCTTTACTTTCATTTTCACAGTGTTGTGCACGATCAGTAAGCAGATAAAGCTGTACTGAGCAGAGTAACTGCAGAATTTTAACAGACCATTAACGAGTACAGGCAACACAATGACAAAGGAGAATGAACATATATCATGAAATTGGCAATTACAGGAACTTTTTAATGTTCTATTTTAAATTATAGAAACAAAAGTCTGCTCATCTGTTTATTGATGTATTCATACACCAGTCATTGTGGTTGACTCCACAAATAAAAACGTGCGCACGCCATTCTCTGGGCTGCCTGTTGGAACAAACAGAATCTCATTAGCGTCAAAAGTGTATTTGTAATACAGCTGGTGAATACAAAAGTGATTTTTTTTTTTGCCTATGTCTAGTTGTCAAATGGGCTGGTTTCAGGTTTGTTTCTTGTTTGTTTGCAGCATTAACAAGTTTACCAAATAAAAATGATTTCTTTAAAATCTACAGCAGCAACATGAATTAGTTTGAGTTTAAACAAAGTTGGGATGAGCCTTAACTCCTGTGACGCACACTGTATCAAGATTTTATCCTACTGCACACGGAGTGCTCACATCTCCAAATTCATATCTGAGATTTTGCTGTTTTAATTTACTTTAGCAACATATCAGTGACTCAGCCTGGTTGTTTACAGCTATGTTGTTGAGGGTTATAAAAGACAAAATTTACACGTGACAAACAAGGTAAACTGGCTTATTACACAGATGTAGTGTAATAAGCCACGATAAAGTGAAAAATAAGCAACGACAGAGTGAAATAAGAGGTGAGGGGCAGACTGATCTCAGATTGATCTCATTTTCAAGCTCTGCTGAGTGCAGTTAAACATGCCAGCGAAGAGTCTGCTATGATAGTGAGGTCATCTAGCAGAACTTTGAGATTGAGAGTTCCACTCAAATCTTTTTCTTCTGGCTCAATGAGAAGAAATATTTCCCTCCAACTTTAAGCACATTAAGGTTTAAAATGCAGCGTATTTCTCTGCTAATGCTCTCCTCTGGAGGGTTGTGGAAGCCATTATCTCTGTGCTCTTGTTTTTTGTGTTTGTGTGCGTGCTTGAGCAGCTTAGATTTCCGGAGGCTTTCTGTGGTGGTGTTCTGCTCCGTGAAAAAAAATCACCGTGAAGCACATCACTTTCTGGAAGCAGGGTGCTTTCTGGAGGTGCTGTTTCAGTTATAGGGCAATGTGAAGGATTTAGTATTTAGTATATTTACTCAAGACATACTGTATGTATGAGGTAAGGACATATTTAAAATCCATGCCAAGAGTAACTTCAAAGGCCATTCGGCCAGAAACATGGAGCTTGGAAATCATATAGAAACAGGACTGAAGTCAGCATTCTACACACTGAAGGACAAGGCGTGCATCGCATATCACAGAAAACTGCATTACATTTGACTGTTGATACTTTGTCAATGTTAACCTTACCAGCTACCCAACTGGCTTATTAGGCAGGAGAGGGAAATGAAAGCCAGCATTTGTCCAGCATAAATTGTTTACTAGACCTCTAAAACCCAACCAGTAGGAGATGGCAAATAAAGTAAAGACCTAATAGGGCAACAGCTTTACATGAGACGTTTACTTTACACAGCATTTACGTGCTTGTAAATTATACAAACTTTCCTCATATTAAAAACTGGGATGGCATCCTATTATGTTTAGCACACTAGTTCAGCATAGTTACTGTGTTTTTCATATGACTCACTATTGGTAGGAGAGTCTGGACAAAGACATCTTGCTGTTTTAATAGTAAGTAATTCCAAGAATCTGGGTCTAAAAGCATCAATAGTTTGACCTTTACAACTGAGCTTTTAAGGCTCCGTATCCCTCACCCTGTCATACAATGGCTATTAGTTAGGAAAAATACCCCAAAATTTGGGGTATTTCTTAAAAAAAATAAAAATAACTTAACAGACTTGTCTGCTTTTAATATGCAAGGCCTTATAGTCTCTTAACCTTGTAGCAAACCTTTTTCTCCAGAAGTGATAAACCTTTATTAAACACTGTCCCTAAAATTGTACAATACCACGTAGAGAAGAGGGCAAAATTTTACATCATAACATGTCCCTTTTTTCACTGCAGCTAGACTGATATGCATGCATCGGAGACAAAGTGAAATTGGCCAGTAACAATGATGGACCCGTGCCCTGTTCCATTTGGCAAACGCTATACTGAAGCAGTTAAAAGAACCAATATTCAACAAACGACAGATGATACATCACCTGAGTAAAACAAATTACAGAAAGTTTCCACTCATAATGTCCCTTCTAAAAGTCTAGTTATGGATTATATAGCTGTTCTCAGGACAACTGCAGCAATTTAATAGCACAAAAATACAATTATTTACTAAAGTTTCCAATTCTACTTTAAAATCAAATATATAGATCTATTTTTTTTTATTTTAGTCTAAGTTTTAGTCTAATTTTTAATGTTTATGCAGAATAATATAATATATACTCACTGAAATACATTTTGGGTGGCATGGTGGTGCAGTGGTTAGCACTGTTGCCTCACACCTCTGAGACCTGGGTTCGAGTCTCCGCCTGGGTTACATGTGTGTGGAGTTTGCATGTTCTCCCTGTGCCGTCGTGGGGTTTCCTCTGGGTACTCCGGTTTTCCCCCACAGTCCAAAGACATGCTGAGGCTGATTGGAGTTGCTAAATTGCCCTTAGGTGTGTGTGTGTGTGTGAGTGTGCCCTGCGATAGGCTGGCCCCCTGTCCAGGGTTGTTTCCAGTCTCGTGCCCGTTGCTTCCGGGATAGGCTCCAGACCCCCCACAGCCCAGTAGGATAAGCGGTTTGGAAAATGGATGGAATTTAAACCTAATGTAAAGATTTTTATAAAGGTATGCTATGTGAATATAGTCACTAAATTAACTATATAATACATAGCATACTATGTATGTAGTATATACAGTAACGAAAATTACTATGTATTTTATTTATTCTTTGCTTACCAAAACCTGGTACCAAAGTTAGGATGCTGTTCTTTTGCACACCACCCTGCCTCTCTGGTATGACAGCAAACTCAAGGTGATATAGGTGGATCTTCCTAGTATTGCTTGTATGGGGACGACCCTACAGACAGGCAGCTCCAAGACGTTCTATGGGA
The DNA here is from genome assembly GCA_015164015.2 of Brevimyrus niger. NCBI lineage: Eukaryota > Metazoa > Chordata > Actinopteri > Osteoglossiformes > Mormyridae > Brevimyrus > Brevimyrus niger. The sequence goes on from JAABNY020000038.1 coordinate 8,948,753, forward strand.
GGCGATGGCAAGCAACCCCACAGGGGAACCCTACAGAACCGTGCAGCTGCCCCTCCTATTCACCTACAGCATGATGGACTTCAAGTTCAACTTGAGCTCAAGCCAGATGCAGAAGTTCTCTGATGGCCACTCTGGTGTAGGTAGCATTGCCAATAGAGACTGGGCAGAGTTCAGGAACTCAGCAAGACCCAGCAAGACTCAAGAATGGTCAACATCCATGGAGAGAGCTTGTAAGTGGTGAACTGACAGTAGTACAGTATCTGGGGATTCATTTAAAAAGCAGATTGACTTGCATGGGCAATCCAACTGCACTGTTGTGGCCTCTTGTATGCTGTGGTCCGCTGGGAGAACGACACCAGCTACAGGGAAGACAAATTCCTGAACAAACTAATTGGGATCCCAGCTCTACCACTGGTATAAAACTGGACTTGTTTAGTCCAGTGGCAGTGTTAACAAGAAACCATTAGCACTTTCTGCTGGACCAACATTATGCAGCAGATCATTACTCCACATTGCTCTAGATTAGTGTTTCTCAAACTGGTCCTTGGGGACCCCCAGGTTGTCGACATTGACTGTCTGGCTGGAAGCCGGGAGAAAGCCAAAACATGGAGCAACTGGGGGTCTTCAAGAACCAGGTTAACTACTCTAAAAAACACTACTGGGGATCTTGCCTGCCTGCTACCATCAGACTAAGCAACGCTAATCCTCCACCTCCTTTTCCCAGGGATTAATGTGTACAAATTCCACATTAAAAGCAATTTTAAAAATAGAATTCATTCTCATTTTACCAGAAAATGGGCTTGACTCTATCATACATGGATAAAGACATTATCATGAAATCAGAAAACAGAAGCAACCAGAACCAACCAGAACATTAAAATATGTATTTTTTAGGAGTCACTTTTTTCCATACGGACATACATTAAGAGAGCAGGTCAGACCGGCCCAACTGGGAAACCCCTGTGACAAGCCGGGAATCTGAACAGATTGCAGTCACAAGTAAAGCGCTTACCCTGCTGGGCGCCTCCTCCAATAGCCCACAGATAATAGCCTTGGTCATGGAGGAGACTCTATGCCTTCTGAGTTCTGATTCAGTTTCCGTGGCTCCCGAGTTTAAGCACTGTCTTCTGCTGTAAATATCCTTACAAACAGCATGAAGGAAAAAACAGACATAGAGTAAGAGGTCAGATTGCAGTACTCGCTCGCAATTATTCTAATGAATCTTTAATAAAGAGTTAGAGTCTCTCTGTTATTCACTCTAATTTGGCGAGTACATCTCAGTGATGAATCACTGCAGTGGTCCAACCCTTCCATTACTTTCCACAAGTGCACTTTCACTGACCTCTTGGTGTAAGTGCTGAGCTATAATCAGAAAGGAATCTATCAGACAATTAAGTGCATAACAATTGCACATCTATTTCTCTGCTCTCCTATTTCTCTTAGTGCTTTTACTGTATTTGTGTTTTATTTGATTCTAAAAGTATTTAATTCCTAGTCTAGCCTAAGTGTATTTCATTAAATGATTGCAACTGCCATAGCTGCTTTTCATAATGTTTGAGATAATGTCTAACCTGTCGGTAAGCACACACTGCCCAGCACGTAAGTGGAGAGCACACACAGCGTGCATGATCCAAGAGCTGGAATCACATGACAAGCCATTTATTTTTCCTTCATTGAATTAATTAAAAACAGCTGATCTTCATGTCCTTTGTACACTATTTTTAATTGATTTTTCTGATCTATGAAGAAAAAACATTATTTATCCATAACAGGAAATACATCACAGAGGCATGTAAAATACACATGAGAATATTTCAGATGTTATCCCTTCAATGACTAAAATCAAACTTCTGTTTTAGTAATAATCTGAAATAATCCTGCTATTTTGAGTCTGGGAGATCATTCTAACCAGGCAGGATAAGAAGACCCTGTTTATTATTTACTCTCCATGAGACACATACAGGTGCATGCTGTGTCACAGGTGCACATACAAGTGTCACGGTGCATGCTGGCCCGGGGGGGGGGGGGGGAAGCAGGCACAAGGGTCGAGGGGTCAGGGAACAGGGGGTTTATTGGGGGGGACCTCATAAAGGAACGCCCCCAATGACTGGACTCGAGAAACATACTCTGACATGGACGTAAATACACAACAATAACATGGGGATTCCACACGGGGTAGATAAGGGGCATGGCACACAAGAGGATCGGCGCGAGCGGGACTCGACAGCGAGCTTGGGGGTCACAGCATTTATTAGTAAGTTAAACTAAATTCTAGCTCCAGATACTATTTACACTTCCCAAAAAAAAATGCAGCTCACATGTGGAAACACACCGGGTCATGCCTACAGGGTATTCTGTGCTGTCATGTGACAAATTTCTGTATTCTTTGCTTTTTCTACATTCCAGATTTCTAGGTTAAGGCTGACAAAACACAGAAGCTTCTGTTCTGGAATCTTTCCAAATAATTCCTAAGCAGACAGATTTGTACTGGTGGAGGAAAGAGCTGCAGGCTGTTTACTTAAACATGGATAAATTGCAGCTAAGCTGACAAGTCCTACTGTATCAACAGACATACTTCATTCATTCCCAATGGGGAACCTGTTTTTGTGCTTATCTAATCAGGCTCTCAATGAGACACATACGAAGGTGAGAGCAATTCAGGGGCTCAGCCAGCATGCAGCCCCCCAAAAGCAACCAGAGGATAAGGGCCTTGCTTGGGAACATCATTCTGCCATCCCTGGGCTTCAAATCACCAACCTTCCACTCACAGGAACAACATCTAAACCCAGTGAGCCACACAGTCTGCCATGGGTGCTGTTTTATAGCATTACTGATAGGGTCAGATAAAAATATTAAGATCTTAAAATCCTGCAACCCTGCCCTGGATTAGATGTTGGAAGATGGATGAATGATGGGTTTTTCTATAAATATGACTCACTATTTAATGTCCTTATATTGTCTGAAAGGGTATATTATCATATATACTGTATACCACTGAGTGTGAAGTTATTTGACTGAATCTCTAAAGTAAAAAAATACATATTTAAAACCTGAAGTGGCACATTATAACAAAACCATAATAACATTATAAGTAAACCCTTAATAACACTCAGAAAAAAAGAGTACCTTGCTTCTCACTAGAGCTGTACCCTCAACGGTCTGCCAATTGTACCCTATACTGTAGCTGTAAGTAAATGTACCTTTTAGTCTAATTTAAAGCACAGAAATGGACTCTGAGGAAGATCCCCAAAGGTACAGACAATATTAATGTACCGCTATGGCACAAAAATGCTCTTTGTAGTCCATTTCTGTATCTTAAAAGGTACAGCTACCTACAGCTAAAGGTACAACTGGTAGACCCTTGTTACTCCTTTTTTTGACAGTGCATGAGTACTATATCCCAGAGACAGGTATCCCAACACACCCAGCTTAACACAAGAGTAGATAAATGCGGAAAGCAAAATGTTTGTTATTACAGAGAGCCGGCATTCTGGATAATAATACAAAAGTACAGAGGAAATAAAACTTCTACTGGCTCATTTTGCTGACGTATACCAAGATCGTGTTGAAAAAAAAAAAAGCTAATCATTTTAGAATGATTTTAGGAGCAATTTGGGGGCCATCTTTGTGCTTTGCGATCCATTTCAGATCCATCACCATCACTCAAGAGATAAGAGTAGCAAGCTAGTCCTTCAGTCCCCTGCCTCATATAAGGATGGAGAAGACGAAGGAAATCCATCAGCATGGTCAGCATGTCCATTTAGAAAAGCATTTGCACATATATGTTAGGGAGCCATGTGCTGCCAGGGGTGATGTTCTGAGATTTAAAATCAAGCAGAGACATGTCACGGGCTTTCACCCTTACATTGTGGTGAGATTTAATCATTTAATATATTTAATTTTTTTCCGCATTCTTCTAATGTTATTGCCTAAGTTACCGAAGACAGATAATCAGCAGACATAAAAAAAATATTTAAAGTAGTATGTAATTTAGATCCATTCCCTAGCAATCAATGCTTATCTGTCTAAGGTTACAACATCTATATATTTACATTAACTAACGAAGAACGATCCTGTTTAAATATATTAAGGAAATGCCTGCTTACTCCAAAGGCTAGATGGATATTCAATTCACCAAAAACAAATATTTTGGAAGAGATTCAGGCCTGTAGAGAAGTGACATTCAGTGATTATAAATGATGGGCACTCACAACTGATAACATGGCCTCCAATAACAGTATATGTTACACTATGTGATGGACAAATACTAAACAAATATTTCATAATTATTAGTTATCGTACTTTATTTAAGCAATTTTATTCCATGCTTTATTCCAGGAGCATGCTTTCTTACAGATATGGAAAATAATATAATAAACAATCATATATTTCTTGTATTTTGCATAATATGTGTTTTTGGTGTAAAGCATAAATACAATGGCTATGTTCTATTATAGCATTTTATGTACCTCTGGAACAAATATTTTGGAACAAATCTTAGAAAGTGACCAAAATGCACAGCTCAGTTTAAGCACAATTCTACCTGCTCCTGGTTCAGACCACATATTTGCATATTATTGTTGCATTTATTTCACGGCTCAGATGGATGCAGTTGTATATGTTTACAATTTTCTTGACAAATCATGAACTAAACTGTAGTTTCAGGCTGATTTAAACAGCTTTCTTCCAGACTTATGCACTGTTTGGTGCAGTGTTGTTCTGCTAGTGCTGGAAATATTATTATTGGGTTTATTACTGCAAAGTGATGCAAAGAGTCCCAGTTCTGACCTTAAATGTGGATGGCCCATAACTTTAACTTGAAGTCACATTAGAGGAAGACATTTTTACTTGATATCCCCATTTTGAAGCATGACCGGTCCAAACGCCACTTCAGTTTCTGGGATACTTGCGTCGGTATCATCTACCATAGAACCCTCAATGCCCTCTGAGGGGAAAGTTCCAAAGAAAGAGTGCATCTTCTGAGCACATGGGTCACCAATATTAAAGTATTGAAATTTAGGATCTTGGGCAATAGCACTATTTCCACAAGGCTCAACATCCATGACTTTGCTCCTTTGGTAGTATTTAGAGAACTTGTTGAAGATGATGGTGATTGGCAGAGCCACCACAAGCAGCCCACAGATGATGCACAGGGAGGCAACCAGTTTCCCTGCTGGTGTCACTGGGCATGTATCGCCGTAGCCCACAGTTGTCATGGTGATGGTAGCCCACCACCAGGCTACAGGAATAGTGCCCAGCTCTGACCTGTCCTCCTCCCTCTCCACGGAATAGATAAGTACAGAGAAGATGGAAACCCCAACAGAAAGGAAGAGAAGAAGAAGTCCAACCTCGTGGTAGCTATGTCTCATGGTGGCCCCCAGGGCACGTAGACCCACAGAGTGACGGGCCAGCTTCAAGATGCGGAACACCCTCATCAGTCGCAGCACTTGCACCACCTTGCCAACATTCTCCAGGTTCTCGTTCTCCTCCTCATTCCCGTCGCCCGCCATCTCAAATGCCAGCGTTGCATAGAATGGTAAAATTGAGGCAAAGTCAATAACATTCAGGGGATTTCCCAGGAACTTTCTCAGGCATGGGGCGACAGCAAGTCTTATACAAAACTCAGTAGAGAAGCAGACCACACAGGCGATCTCAAGGACGGCCAGAGTCGGGTCTTCGACTGGCCTATTGTGAGAATCCAGGCGCTGAAACTCGGGCATGCTGTGAACACACATGGCGGCAATTGACGTCAGCACGACACTAAGCGAGGCCACCATGATTACTTTTGCAGAGACTGAATGCCCAGGGTCCTCCAGTCGAAGCCAGATTTGGCGCCGGAAGTTTGAGCACCATGTGCCCTCAAAACTTTCCAGATCATTGTCCATAGCAGACAGCTCCTCAAAGGAGGAATCAAAGCTGGGCTGCTGCTCATCACTTCTTATGTCCCAGTCCCTGTCCTCAATATACTCCTTGCGTTCCTGGTACTGAATACTGCAACAGGGACCTATGTAGAGTTCTTCAATACCCCAATATTCAATCTCCTGGCTAAAAGAGAACACACAGAACTCCTCCATCATGTGGATCTGGCCCGTATGGTAGAAGTTGAGGACACAGTGGAAGACACGAGGGTTCCTGTCAAAGTAGAACTCCTGGTTTGTGGGGCAGTAGTCATCACAGAGCTCCAGGATGGCTTTTTCAGACCGGCAGTCCAGCAGACGACCCAGTCGTGTGTGTGGGAAGCGGAGGAGTGTGTCGTGCTCCATCATATGTCTGAACCCCCCCACGTTCAGATTAATTAGTTTACCCTGGACCCCAAACCTGTGGAGGACCTGTCCATACACCATGGTGAAGATAATGCTGTAATTTATGTTTTGACTTCTAAAGATGGGGGGTCAAGCTTGGGGTAAGGTCCCATGACCTACAAAATCAAAATCGAAATGACTTAAATCACAAAACATGCAATACAATGAACAAAACAAAAACAATCCCACAATTTTATTTAAGTTTACGTACATTTTAGTTGTCCCGTTACCCCTCAACTACACAAATGCTTATAATAAATAGGACAAATGTGCACAAAATGTATCTGTGCAACGACAGTAGGCACCCTTAAGCTTGGAACTTGTAATTGAAGTACAATAACATCCAGACACATTTAGCAACACTTCCTTGTTTGGCCACTACCTCTTTTGCTCTCTCTCTCTCTCTCTCTCTCTCTCTCTCTATTTGCTATTCCTTGCACTCTCCATGAAAAGGGGAAGCTGCGGAAAATACGTACAAATTTTTCTATTGAAATCAAAATGAAAAAGTAACTTTTTCAGGAATATGCAACATCTTTAAATATTCGATTATAAGAAGGACATCAATCTACATATACAGTAATTGACTGCTCTTTATGGCTCACAGAGGATTGTCGTAAACATTGTAAGAGTATTTTAAGCAATATCTAGACACGGTCGGGATTACGTATAAACTACCTATGTCTATCTTAATAAAATTTAGTTAAAAATAAATAAATACATAAAAAGTCATACCTGTACCGGTCGTGAGATAACGCTGCATTTTTGACATCTTCTTTTAAGAGCTGAAGCGCGCTGGCAGCGCCGTGCTTAGCAGTTATGCGAAGTAAAGCATCGCTCCAGAGTGGGCTAATAAATATCCTACCGAAGGTGCACAAGCGTCCCGGCTGATGAAAAGTGGACTGGCTGGGGTGTGCGTTTAAAAAGCCGACTAGACTGTCACAAACAGAATGGTTGGAAGATGAACTAGATGGATGAATTTCACGCATTACATATTGTATTAGAAATAATTAGCATAGCAATATTGGTTTACTTGCAACCTTAATGTTGCCTTAATGAGCTTAGGCTATGTAAATGAATGGATCATATAACGTGTAAATTACAAAGAAATTTCAAAATCAAGTGTGACTTATATACTTATATAGACACTTATATAAAGAGAAACTGCATGGACACCAAAATAAAAATCAAGAGTAATTTTGTCCTCTCTCGTGTAAAATGATTGAGTGTGATAATAAGCAATGTTACATTTTATTGAAAAAATCATATATATATATATATATATATATACACACACACACACACACACACACATACGAATCTGTTTTGATCAAGTGACAAGGTTAATTACATTAGGTTGCGTATTGTATGTATGTTAAAGTGTTATTTTTTCACTAACACACGACTTTTTAAAATGAGACCGTGCGAGGTTACACCACTAATACCTTTCAAATTTTCCAAAGATAATTTTTAAGCAGGAAGTACATAGTTACAAACCATTAAGGGAAAGGGACGGGAAGCATACAATTCACTAATATATATAATATTTAAACTTTCTATACTATTATTTACACGTCCAAGTGTTTTGTGTGTCTTACGTCTTAAAACACAATTGCTTTCTAACAAGGTAAATAGCACGTAGGATCGCTTAGCCTTAACAAAATACCCACATTACTAATTAACTAACCCAAACCGTCACCTGAATAAGGCGAAATTTGATTAATTTACTGATAGGCTGATAATTTAATCATTACACAGGGGCTGCAAACCCTCAAGTTTATAGCAGGAGTCGAAGGGCGGTTGGTTAGTGCTACCGTTCGTTCGCGGTAGTTTGCTGATTTCTGAGCTGCAGTTCAAGGCAGCCTTACTGGGATTAAGATGGCGCGTTGTGTTGGCTTTGGGTAATGATTTGTCTACGTTATTTGTAAATTAAGCCTATTTTTTTTGTTTTGCATGTTCACCCGCGTTAGCATTTTTTTTCCTTTACAGAACGTTATGGCTTTTGATGTTGGCTGTGGGGATAGAAGCAAAAAATGGTTATGCTCCAGGTAGGCAGATGGTGCAACCTATAGAACAGGGCTGTTAACTGGTCTGCTAGTCGCAGTGAGACTTGTCTCGAACTAAAAATCTTGTGTGACGTTCAGCAACATGTTTATATTTTCATACCTTGTGAATGGTGTAAACCACCCCAATGTGCTAATTCATAGTTTAAAATGGAATATTGATTTGGCACAAGATTTCTTGTGAGCGCAAGAGAATTTAAGGCTGCTGGTGTGTGTCTAATCAGATGCATGACATTTGGCAACCCTTGTAGTAAAACTGGACAATTTGTAAATTTGCTGATTTTGCTGCCAGGTAGCGGTATTGTGGCTGAGTGCCTTGGCAACATAATGCGGTTGAAGCTGGACCGTAATTTTCTGCAGGGGAGAAGCTTGAAAGTGGATGCTGTCTGTAAGTCCCAGTAATCATCACCATTAAATGGAGAAATGTGGCCTGGTTGCTGAATGTGTTTTGCTTGCAGATGGTACAGATGTGGTACCTATAACCTCCAATCTGGCATCACAGTGTGGCTACAGCATGAAGTCTGACCCCTGGGGAAATGTCAAGCTCTTTGCTTCCTTGCAGAACTGCTTTACTTATCCTCTGGTAACTTGCTGTCTGACTGCTGATTTGTCATCTATGGTGATGCGCATAGTAACGATGTGCTTCTGCATCTCTATCCAGAATGATGACAACTTCAACACAACCTTGAGGCTTAGGCTAACTGGCACCACTGCTTCAGAAGATGCTGTACAAATGGTGTCTGAAATGTGCAAGCATAGCCTGTGGGCTTTCCGGGAGATCCTCTGTGACAGGAATTACATGGAGGTGTGTAACCGTGGCCGCTGTAACTGATGGCCTGAATGGTGTAAACTGTTTAAAGTGCTTTTTTTGGTGTTCTTAGGTGTCTGTTGGAAGGAAGCTTCTGGACATTGCTACGAAATTGCCTTTGGGTCAGAAAGCCCCTCCTAAAGGTTCTGGTAGTGTGGTCCCAGAGGTACTGATGCAACTTTGGTTTCTGTGGATCTGGAGGTGGTGATGAGACTAAATAGTGTGGGTTTTTTCTCTCACCCAACCCCTAGCAATCTGTGTCCGAGTACACAATGTGGAAGGTGCTCTTCTATATGCCTAGTGGGGAGAAGACCTTGACTGTGGAAGAGGCCTTCAAGCAGGGCTATGGCCTGGAGAGTACACCTAATCGTTTAGTGTTTAGAGGATCCCAAAACTCTTCTGAGGCTTATCTGACAGATGTGAGCAGCCCATACATTATGTTGGCAGTATTTCATGGCAAAAATTCTTATTTGGGGCTGGGTGTTATCATCAGGTGGATGGAGTACCCATGTATGTGCTGAAGACGTCAACATTCTTCAAGCAGAAATGGATGGTGACACTGGTTGATGCTGCAGTAGCCTGTCCTGCAGGTGAGTGACAAAAAAAAGGTGACTGTACCATCTGTTGCTGTCAAGAACTAAAGCTCCTGCTGTGTTTAGGTGGCGTTTCATTTACAGAGGATCTGATCACTTGGATGCTGCCTCGAGTTATCTCCCCACTGCTCACCTCTGCTGCATTCACACTCTTGGAAGTTCAAATGGGCATTGATGGGGAGCAATTGGATGGTGAAACCATGGCATCCAGAGGCTATGTGTTAACTGTAACGGATCTGTACATCACTGTTCAGATTCCTGTGGGTTCACAGGATGGCTACTACAAGGTTTGTCTAAACCACCTGGCTACTTTTAAGTGGTGGAGATGGGGTATACTTCCTGCCATGATCTAGTCTGACTAGAGCTTTTTACTACAGAGTTATGCTCCAGCGTACCAGTATCATATTGCCTTCACTATTGAGCCTATGCTTGAACTGCTGTGGCATGAGGAAGATTTGCATACTGACACAAGATACAAAGTCCTGTATCCCATTACAACCCCTCTCACGCCCAGGCCACCACACCTCATTGATAGTGAGTATGCAGTGAGCTGAATATAGCAACTCGCTTAACACCACTGTGACAAATGCATTTTCTGTCTTCAGATACTATCCCACAGAAGAGGATGTTTGAAGTAGTGTTGGGCACTTTCCTTCCTGATGTTCAGCTGGTGAACATCACACTTGGTTCACTGCTTCTGTCTGTGGTTGAAGCCAATGCCCAAGGCTTCGCTGTTCAAGAGAACACTTTTCCCAATGGGTCAAAGACCTTCTCATTACAAGTGCCATTCTCTGATCCTGTAGTCCTGAAAGATGTACGTAAGTCTGTGCTGTCCCATACTTTTGCCTAACCTGTTCCAGTCAACATGTGGTCAGGCAGACGGTCATATAGATTCAATATGACTGGTTATACTTGGTGCTAAGTTGTGTTCTTGCAGACCACAGAGCTGCAAGTAAAGATCTTCAGGCTGCCTCTAGTCTTTGGCTTGCTCATCCTCCCTGAGCTTGCCCCATTCAGTCACCCTGCTGTCCTAGAAGCATCCCTGCAAGACATGAGTAAGAAATGAATGGCTGTAATTGTGATGGATCCCCTGTTAATCTAGGGAGTAACTTGGAATTATCCCTCTGTAGTTCTGCCTACTGCAACTGGCACTTGTGATCATGAGAACTTCTATGTCACTGTCAAACTTGGCAGCATGGGACCTAATATGTTGACCATGATGGGAAAAACAACTTTGACAACTGAGATTGCCAATGGTTATGGATACCAGGCTAATGGTACACACTTCAGTATTGCGGTGCCTTTCAGAGCAGTGGATGTCGTCTATGAGGTAATGTCTAAGGCATTCCTCATGAGCTTGTTCTAATTTGACTGGTCCTTAATGATCTCCTTAACCCTTAGCTGGTTGAGCCATTCTCCTTGAGGAGCAGGCTGGATTTGACTTTCTTGGATCCGGTCAACAATACAAACTACAATATGTTCTCCATATCCTGTGGCTTTCCTGTGACCATGGCAGGTATGATACAAATTCCCCTTCTAGCAATGGACTAAATTGCTTGAGCTAAACCTCAGTCTTGTTGCAGAATGTTTCCCCAATGGCACAATGACTGTGCTGGCCATAAAAGTGGAGTCTGTACCCCAACTGAATCCCATGCATCTGACTCTGAGGGATCCCAGCTGTAAACCTGTGTTCTACAATGATAGACTTGCCTACTTTTCATTTGGGGTGAATACCTGTGGAACAAGAAGAAAGGTACCTTTCAACCACCCCTAATGGTTCCCAGCCTTTGCATTTCTTGAGTAACCTAATTTTACCTGTTGCAGTTCTCCAAGAACCTCATGATTTATGAGAATATGGTGACTCTACCAATGATGCAGTCTCTGTCAAATACCTCAAAGACTACTCTGAAACCATTGTATAGGTAAGGGTGCCTTTTCCTTAATCTGTGGAAGAGGTTAGTTCAGTACTAACAGCCTGCTTTTGTAGGCTACAGGCATCGTGTCACTATGTGATCAATACCACCCAGATGATGGCTTTCAACACCAGGGCCCAGCTGAATGTGCCCCTTGCAGCAACTGGAATAGGAAAGCTGTCTGTCAGAATGAGGCTTTCACTGGGTAAGTGGAGTAGCAAGATTAAAAAATGGTGCCTGTACTGACAACTAATGTGTCTTTCTGTTCTAGATGGATCATATACTACCTTCTACCAGGATAGTGACTACCCAGTTGTAAAGTACTTGCAGCAGCCCCTATACTTTGAGGTGCAACTTATGCAGTCAACTGACCCATTGGTTGAATTGTTCTTGGAGAACTGCTGGGCAACTATGGATGACGGGACCTTCCCAAAGTGGGATCTAATTGTAGACAGGTATTCATAAACTTGATAAGTCGGTATGTGACTGAAGTAGCTGCTAACTTGTACCCTTCTCCCTAGCTGTGAGAATCCTGGGGACAGTTATCCTACACTGTTCCACCCTGTGTTAGCTGATGCCCGGGTGATGCTCCCCAGCCACTTCAAGCGCTTTGAGATGGCCATGTTCTCATTCACTGCTAATAACACAGCAGTAAAGGAAAAGGTGACATGACAAGTTGCTGGCTAAATGTAGAAGCTGCTTGTACTGTTCTCTAACACCCATCTTTTTCTCCTAGGTCATTGTGCATTGTGATGTCATCCTGTGTGATGCCAGTGGCCTCCAGGACAGCCTTTGCAACAAGCAATGTATGAACAAGCAGCGCATAAGCAGACTGGGAACAAGCATGCTGAAAAGGGGTATGATTCACATTCATCCTAGGACTTTGCTTGAATCGACACTATCATTTTGTAACCCCCCCCCCCTCCATCCTGTTGCAGTGCATAGAAGCGCAACACAGAAGGCCCCTGTCAAAACGCATGTGTCATCAGGCCCAGTTATGCTGGGTTAAAAGCAGCTTTGGCTGCAGCAGCTGATTTGATTTTGAAATAAAGCTTCTTGGATCTATTTTGGGTGTGATCATTTGCGATGTGGTTCTCATACAATACTAATACTAGTCAGTTCTGGTTGACTAGATGTGCACCTGGATGTTATGACTGGTCCACCAAGGGGAGCAGCTGAGTTTGCCCATGACTAGATAGGGGCAGGTGAGCCTGCCTGTCAGGATTCCCTTATGTGAGACCTATGGTCATTTGTATAGCAAACCAGGCTTGAAATGGTGACTTTGCAGAAAGTTAAATTTCCTGTGGCCCTTCTAGCAGTACCAGACTATTTTTCTAGCTGAGGGCTTATGTGGCTGACTTGACTGCAGTTGCTCAATTTGTGTGCCTTAAAGCCAACTGCTCAGGCAACCACAACAGAAACAATGTAACAATGCACTTGCAGCTAGTAGTTCAGCTTTAAGTCGGCCAAAATAGACCATGTGCAAGATTTTTTTTTTTCCTCAATGCTGAAGTGCTTCTAGATTTGATAGTTTTCCAGAATAAGCCTCAAATATTTGAAGCTTCAATTCCAGATGTAACTCTTTATACCACCATGAATCTGAGTTTGTGAAAGATGCCAAGTTGGTATACAGAATACATCCATTTTTTTCTATAGCACTGAGTAGTGGCTCACAGGGTTGGGAGTTTATTCTAGGTAAAACAGGCCATAACTGAGCAATCAAAATGGTATGCTAGCTCATCACAATACACAATATGGGTTATTTACTGAATTTGATCATCTTTGAACTATAGATTTCTGTACAAATACAAGTGGACAATTCCACAGGAAATGGTTTATTTTAATAGGTTTTACAGAATAAAATGTTTTGAAAAGATTCACTTTTAAACATCTGAATAGGTGAAACTTATGTCCACAAACTGAAGTGGGGGCCTACAGTGTTAGCCACTGAGATGGCCTGGAGCATAGACTACATACAAATCAAAATAAAAATGCAAGAATAGGATTGTGCTGATTTTAAACCCTCAGAATTAAGCCGTACTTCTCAGAACATAGTGATTTGGCATGGACATCTAAAAATATAAGGCACAAGTAGCGATTGTAAAGTACCATTTTTAAAAATTGGCCTTAATTTCCATTGTAACATGTTTACCTACAGTCAAATTCCCCAATTGTCGGTAGTCAATGGCCTCTTTTAATCTTTTCTTCCCGATCAATTATTACTTGTTTTAAACTCAGTTTGGCATCTTCAAAATTGCAGTTCAGTTCCAGTGCCTTCCTGAAGTCTCTCTCTGCCTCTTCGAAAAAACCTTTAAAAGAAAAAACACATTTAAATGTCGTTTAAATTACATCACTGTTGTAAAGTGTGTACTTTACATTCAGGAGGGTAGTATTTTGCTATGGCTATAGGTATTTGTTACAAATTGATTAATTTCTCAAGTCTACAGCACCATCTAGTGCTTACTATTGGACTGCGTGGCATTTCTGACAAACACGGGAATTATCAGCGATATTACTAGTACACGTAAATCCCTAGTTCGGTGCAGCAATGGAATGAATTTCGTAAATAAATTTTAAAAAAAACTAATATCAAAAAGAGCTACCCAGTCTGTATTGTATGAGTCCTCTGTTGTAGAAGGGCACTTCGAAAAGGCCGTTTGCCTCTATCGCGGAGCTGTAGTCTTCCATTGCTTCATAAAAGTCAACCCTCAAGTATTTAATCTGACCGCGGTTGTTTAAAGCGACAGCAAGTTTATTCGCATCATGTTTTCTAAAATAAAGAAACAAACAGTACAAATTAAGTGTTTTAAAGGGGAAATTTGGCATCGGAGGTTTGTCTTATTAGGTGTCTTAGAGTTACCTCGCTTGCCTACACGATGCAATGTATTTCGTATATAAATCTTCTGCTTTATTAAAGTTTTGCTTGTTGAACTCCTCGTGTGCTTCTTCGAGAACAGACAAACTATCGTTTTCCATTTAAGAACCTTAAAAATCCCAGATCGCCTCAATGGCTTCCTCCGTACTAGTGACAAGCGCGGTCACGCGGCATGCATTCACTAATTCATTTATTTTTGCCGGGGACAGAAGCAGATTCGTCAGGTTTCGAGAGTCAACGTAAAAAAATTATTTCGAAACTCTTACGAAAAAATATTTCTCTTCAAGTATGTTTTCTAAATATACTGAAATATATGCATGAGCAGTTCTGATTATATTGATTATTTTATTTCACTTTTCCGAAATTAACGAATCTGCCATCACGACATGTGCAAGAATGTAAGACTATGTAAACACTGGAGCGTGAGTGCACGCTGTCACCAGTTAACAAGATCACCACATGAACCATAACACCGGAAATGATGACGCACAGACATACATTCCCAGGGTTGCCAAGTCCCTCACATCTGATGTGACTCACGCTTTCACACTCATGCAAGAAATCTTACGACACACACAAACACACACACACACACACACACACACACACACACACACACACACACACACACACATATATATATATAATTCCCTCATAAAACTAAAATTAGCTACATTAAAAGTGATGGGGTAGTCCGCCTACCCTAATGACTGTTTACAAAGTAATAAAACCATTACATATATGTAAATATGTGTGCAGACTTGTATCAAAATGAAAATCTTGCACCAGTAAGTTGACCAAAGTTGCCAACCGTGTATTCCCCAGTGAAGTTCACTGCTTGAGGGTAATCTTTGTGTAATGTCCACCCATTCACATTATAAAATTAAATGTGTAATCAGTTACATAATGGCATGCATTCAATACCACTCTCAATTACACATTTGTTGTCCACAACCACTTATCTACTGAAGGCTGCGGATGCTATCCCAGGAGTCCAGAGCATGAAGAAGGGTATATAATGGATGGAATTCTATTCTAGGGCAATTTTAAGTCAGTAGTGTAAGTTTCTAGTGTTTGCCACCGAGGGACTGTGCGGCTGTCTTTATTCAGGGTAAAATATTAATCCTAACAACAGAAGTGATGGATGTGTTGTTTTTGTTTATAATGATGGGGTCAGACCACTTGCACCCAGTTTATTTGTACCGGAGCTCAGTCCAGCAAAAATCTCCAGCCCAAGGTCTGCTTAAATTCCATCCAATAGAAGCTGCAACTAGCCCAATGTCTGAAATGCCAGTAAACCCCATCTCAAAGAAATAAAACAGTTTTTTTGCATGCTGATAATAGTCATGCTTAATGCATAATCGTGTTAATATTAAAAGGAGTGAATGACTTGTAATTGACAGACCTTTGCTGTTCTTGTGTCCTTGTCTCTCCTCTTTGGCTGTTATATAGATGCAAGCACCAACATTCACACAGTTATCCTATACTGTGATGCAGGTCACAAAAACTTTACCCAGGGTTTAACATTTAAAATATATACTTACAGGATGCATATTATCACTCACTTTGTCTTTTTGTTCAGTGTCTCCTTTCTTATGCCTGGGTTCTTTCCATCCCAAGATTATTCAAAATTTCAAGTTAAATTAACTGTTTATAGGCTTTACGGTCTACCTTTTCTGTCTGTTATCTGCAGTGCATGACAGACAAACACACATTAAATTCTGCCTGCCATTTTAGGCCCTGTTGTCTTCCATCATGACTTTACAAACGTTTTTCATTGAAAACTCTACAAGCATCCTTACCGAGCAGTCTCCTTCTGACTGCTTTGATCACTAACTATATACAGTCCTAATGCTTCCTTCTTTTATAGACCAGTGCTGTCTTCCTCATCTGGAGACGAGTAGATATCTGCAGTGAAGAGAGAAAGTATCCTTGCGGATGCTGTGAATTTATGGCAGCCGATTCCGTTCCTCTGCATGTAAGCGCGGATCCTCATTATATTTAACAGAGATGTCTGCTCCAGTCTATTCTCTTTATGACACACATTTGCAAAAATGACCACTCAAGAGCAGCATTACTGAATGGCAAAGCAAGAAGAGAAAGGGGTGCCAATTTCCTCAAAACCCCTGTCACATGTAGCATCTGTGTGCTCTGCAATTTCTATCCTGAAGTCCTCAGATTTCCTGGCTTTCTTATTTTTCCAGTTCACAGTATGCATGATTCTCCAGTCTGCCTTTTCAAGATCTCCTAAGAAAAGATAAAATAAGGTAAGATCATCTATCTATGCCTTTGCTGTACATACAGCATAGCTTGGTAACAGAAATTTGAGCGCCTATAGCTGTTTCATGTTGTCTGGAAGCCGCTTTCTGATTACTCTGACCAACATGAGTATGTAGCTCCTACTCCAGTTTTTCACATCCAGCAGCATTTGGTCATCTATCCTCTCCAAGTTCGGGTAGCATGGTGGTGCAGGGGTTGGCACTATTGCCTCACATGTATGGGACCAGGGTTCAAGTCTCCACCCTGCCTCCATGCATGTGGAGTTTGCATGTTCTCCACGTGTCATCATGGGGTTTCCTCTTTGCACTCTGGTTTCCCCCTACAGTCCAAAAACGTGCTGTGGTTAGTGTTGCTTATCTGTTAAAGAGTTACTTATTTGTTAAATCTCGACTAAAGACCTATTACTTCAGTTTAGCTTCCACCCAACTTGACACACAACACGTCGTACCCATAGGTGCTGGTGCTGCGGTACCTGGCATTTTTATCTTCTATGTTTGTCCATTAATGTGTCTGTGCATGTGCAGGCCACCCATGTGACTTACAAACCATGAAATCTAACTGACTCATGGATGAGGGGGGGGGTTGGCTAGTTGAACTTGGACCCCCAAAAGTTTTTTTCCCCTTCTTGGGAGTTTTTGATCCATTCTTTCATTATCATCTGGCGTTTTTTTTTTCTTTCATTTTGTTCTTATCATGTTTCTATATTATTCTGTCTTAATGACTTTGTAATTCATCCCAACACAGCCATGTGAAGCGCCTTGGCACTACATGAACATAAATTGCAATTGGGTTGAATTAATTAACGCAAGAGGGAGAAAATGGGGTGATTTGTGCTGGACAATTGGGAACATTACAGACCCCAACACACATACAGTTGTCTTTTGGTGAGAACAGTTAGAAACCAAGCATGCAACAGATCTGTCACAAAATCATGGTGCATTTTTGTTCTTTATACTTGATTATTCTCATAAATACAATGCCTATAAAAGATTTGAAATTTTTCTTTTTGACACTGATCAACAGAAAAGAAATTCTTCAATGTCAAAGCAAATCTGTAACACAAAATAATAGATTGCGTAAGTTTTCCTGTACTGTCAGCCTTACACTAGAGCTGGGGGTGGAATTGACCTAGTGCCACACTCTGTTCCACTCTATCCAGCCTAAAACTGGTGGCTGATGGTGCAGACCAGACTTGACATGGGCCTTGTGTGTTGAAGGGAGCATCTGTGAGGACTAACTTGATCATAAGTAAGTACACTGACAAAAACAGAGCGAACAATGGACACCTTCAGGAGGATCTTCATGTATTTTCAAACAAGCACTTAGTGTTCCATCCAGAATTGTAATGTAGGTTTTGCCAGCATAGGATTTAAGCTCAATGCAGGGCTCCCACCACCACAGAATAAGAAACAGTTGCTGCATACCTAATGTTAATGACTTTTTAGTATCGTCTTTTAAGAGATTTTATTTGAAATACCGTGTGTGGTGTCCATTTAAAGGTAGAAAACAGTATGGACTCAGCTGTAGCTGTAGTCTCCTCCCAGATAAAACATCTCAAATTCTTCAGGTTGTTCCAGCCGGTCATCTTAAGGTACACTGGGAACATTGCACATGTGTGTGATGTGTACATGAAATTGCACTACCTTCATGAACCATCTCCAAGTGTCACAAAGGTTTTTTTTTTTTTTTCTCCATCCCATGTTAGCTATTCGTCTGGAAAAAGACTGGCCTTTTTCATGGATTCCAAATATCTAAGTGTGCTGTGAGAAATGCCATAGGAAGCCCAGACCGAGGCTCAGAAAAGACTTCAGTCATCTTACCTCCCACAACTATAGGGCTGTGTATTTCCATCATTCGTGCAGTTAGGAGATACAGGGTTAATGATTGCTGTATTGAAACTGTGTCACCGGCTTTAACATTAGTGAAGTTATAGACATAGATTAAATGCATCTGTCTGGTAGGAAATAGGAAGGTGAATGTAGCATTACTTTACATTGGATAGTAAAACTGGGTCTTGGGCCAGTCATCTTTATATACGTTGAGAATATTTTACACTTGCATAACATCTAGTCAGACATTCGTCTTATACCAGGTAATTGACTCAGCTCATTGGGAATTACATTTTGTTACAAAAACCAAAGCAAAGGGAGGCTGGTTCCAGACAGTATATCATCAACCCAGACATATTTCATGTGGGTCACATGACTGGCATTATACTAGGAGAATAAGTGGCAGACACACAATATTAATTCACACATGCCTGACTTCAAAAGTCTGGATTCCAAACATTGCCAGTGTCATGTTATTGAAGTTTTAAGATTATCACTATTATTAATATATCATTAACTTCTATTTAATGTTATTTCTGACTGATTCTCGGTCTGTCCAACTCCCTATGACTTTGGCTAGTCTGCTAACTGTTTACATTAGCTTCAGGTTAATTAGACCACTGTGTCTTATGAGGTGAGGTTAGCTGAGCTGAATCTGTTTAGCCTCGAGAAAAGGAGACTGAAGAGGGACATGATTCAGGTCTATAAGATTCTAACGGGTCTGGATGCTGTTCAGCCAAATGGCTGTTTCAATATCTGTTTAAATACTACTCATGGTCATAAGTGGAAATTAGCGGGAGACATTTTATACTGAATTTGAGGAAGCCCTTCTTTACCCAGCGTGTAGTTAGAGTATGGAATAGTCTTCCTGCTAGTGTAGCAGAAGCTGAAACCCTGGGTTCCTTTAAATCAGAGCTAGATAAGATTTTAACATCTCTGAGCTATTAGTTAAGTTCTCCCCAAATGAGCTTGATGAGCCAAATGGCCTCCTCTCATTTGTAAATTTCTTATGTTCTTATTTCACACAGTCATAGTCCTTTTGCCTGGGCTGGATGGGATATATCTCAGAAACAGCATCAATCTTTATGCAGCACTTGTAATTTCACAGGCTTCATGCAGACGGTTACGGTCTTCTGAGCTTAGTTATAGAAATACCTTTATAGTGGAAAGATATTCCTTCTGTCTCTCTGCTATAAGTCCATGAATGGTTCCACTGTTGCCTGACTGAGACAGTGAACCTATTCACAGAATTATATGGCAAATGTGTCCTCACAAGATGAAGAGGATGAAGCTGTTTCTGTGTGGGGGGACCCACAATGCGGAGACCTGGCAGTGTCAGGGGAACCGACTGTCACGTTCACGCAAGAAATCTTAAGGCAAATCTATAGTATTCGATTATAAACCTAAAATTAGCCACAACAAAAGTGCTGGGGTAGTTTGCGAACCCTACAGAATATCCATCCATCCATTTGCTATACCGCTTATCCTACTGGGTCGCGGGGAGACCCTACAGAATATTTACAAGGTAATAAACTCCTACTTACATATAAGCAGACTTGTCTCACGCCAGCCAGCTGACCAAAATTGGCAACCCTGCAGTATGGTTGTTTTTCTCATATTAGTAAGTCAGATACTTATATGTAAATCTGCTCTCCTTTAAAGATCTTCTTTTAAATGCTGTCAGCAACATCAGCTGCAGTGTCTTCAAAGCCTCTAGCTCTCACACATGGCTTCGCTAGCAAGCTAACTAACGGGATAGGCTAGTAACAAAATCACTAAACTTGAGGATTAGACAAACCATGAAACTCAATGATAACAGTGCTGTTTATAATGTTTACCAATGCCAATGGCAAAAGATGGCAAACAAAACAATTAACAGTTACTCTGTGTTTCAGTGAAATGTTTCTGTGGTCCTGCTTGTGATAGAATGAAGGAAAGCTGTGAACCAGCACTGCCAACACTATGTGAAAGTCATGAGAATAATGATATTGGTAGTTAATCCTGTCTCATGTAGAGAAGCTTGGCTTCCAGGTTGGATCTAAAATATCTGACTACAAGTCAATCTCTCCTATGATCATTTCCAAAACAAGACTATAAATGAAGCTTTCTTCATCTTAAACACGTCAAGTTTTTCATCTATTCTCCCTTTAGACAAAGCACATGTGAATCTTCCATAGACTGCTAGAGATGCACAGCGTCAATGGGCGTCTATAGCCTGTATTTATCCTGGCTTCAAAGGGAAAATTAATATTATATTATTATAGTATAAATTCTATTCACATACAATATTAATGTATATGTTGTCGAAAACTCCCGGGAAATGATCAGTGCTATAATTTAATTAGTAAGATATATAAAAACTTTTAATCGTGAATAAAATTAATTTACATCGATACAGTGATTAAATCACTTTTTTTGGAAATTATATGGGGGAAGCCAAGCTTTCTGTGTTGTCTTAGAGCAGGGGCTTGTAGGTTGTAGAGTGAGTAAGTGAAGAATTAAAAGCTGCCTGTAAGTGTTAATGAGGGGGGTGCTGTGTGAGATATGGCTGTGCAGGTAAGCAGCTTAGTGTAAGATTGGGCCTGAAATTAATGTCACCAGTTTGTGTTGACAAAGTGATTTCACTGTCGAGCCCCTGACCAAGGCTTTTAATCCCTAGTTTAATTTCAATACTCAGGTAGCCCGTGGCATTTAAACGATGCCCAATTGGCACTAAGGGGCCTAAAGTGTGCCAAGAAAACATCCCCC
>JAABNY020000038.1:8977388-8997523 GCA_015164015.2 Brevimyrus niger
CTGACCAATCAGCACACAGCAAGAACTCAGTGCTCAAGTGAAATCCAGGTCCTTTTAATTGAAATGGTAATTTACAACTCCTGTCCTAGCTCAGAGTGTCCTCCCTGACATGGATTATCTGGTCACCCTAGTCTAGCCTGACCCGGTGGCCAGACTCTGTTAAAGCCATTTATTGAAATTTTGTCAGGAGACATTTAAAATGTTTTTGTAGTTGTTGTTGATGATGAAAAAAACAGCACTATAGTGGATGAAAGTGATGTGCTGATAGAAATCCAGGATGTCTTAAAGTCAGTTTAGTGGTATAGCAGAACTTATCTGAAATAGATCTAAGCACTTCAAAAAGAAAAGGATATGATTTTAGAAATACTGAATGACAGTATTGATGGAATGCAAAATGCAATCATAATGTGTGTCATCCAGTCATCTATCATTTTTACCATTTTTCCAGTGCAGGGTGATATGGAGCCTGGATTCTATCTCAGGCAGCACAAGGGATCACACTGGAGGGGGTGTCAGTCCTTCACAGGGTACAGTACACACAGTACACACTCACACAGTACACACTCACACAGTACACACAGTACACACAGTACACAGTACACACAGTACACACTCACACAGACGCTTTCACAAAATAAGGACAATTTACAGACACTGACTTACCTGCGTCTTTGGACTGGACAGAACACATAAGCTCTACACTTAGAGCTGGGAGCTAATTATACCTGCATGGGGAATGTTTATTTTTTGTGTATTGTTTAGCAGTTAATAACCAGTTCTGAAGTGTTTGTAAGGGTAAATTAAAAACCATTTAGAGAAAATTTAACATGTGTTTTAACATTTCCAAAAACAAGTCCTTACAAATCTCATTACCCCAACAGGGTAGAAACATGAAGACTATTATGAAAGCCAATACATTTTCACATTTAATTTTTTTTTCTTTGTCATGCTCATTAACAGTCATGCTCAATTACTTGAAACATTTTTGTTTGATTTTGACTGATTTCTGTCATTAACCCAACAGCTTCTGGAGCCTACAACCTAATATTTTGTGTATTTCACTGAAACTTTGATATATTTTTTAAGTAATGTGGCAAAACTGAAGGACCACAACATATTGATTCTACATATGCATTTAAAAGCAAACTACATTTTTTTTATTTATTAAATTATCATTAAATGGACACCTTTGTGGTTGTGATACAAAGGTTTCGGAAATGATGTTGATGGTTTCATGAGAATCACCCAAAATAGCAGCAATTTCAGGGTCATGCAAAGGACTCAATAAGACCCACCAGCAGAGGGCGCACGAGGCCATAAAGAGTACAAAATTAAAAATGATCCTTGAATATTACTTGTTTCTCTTAATAGGTCTAAACATAACACTGTACAGTTATTTTACAGACATATTGCAAGGTACAGGTTCTGATATCTCCTATATGCACTTTTAATGCATTTTAATGGATCTGTGTCACTCGCTGCCACAGACAGCTCAAGGATGACAGGACGAAAAGGTGTTTACTTGCTGACCATAGATGCTCTTCATTTGTATTGGACTTACAATGTTTGAAGGGGAGGGACAGAAAAATTAAAAGGGCACCTATTGCACTATTTAATGGCACAAGGTATCTGACAATGTTTTACTTATGTACGGAGTTTTGGACCTCTACTAGTCCTTCTTGACATCTGAACATTCTAAAGTGGGTGTGGCTAAAACTGAAAACAGAAATGGTTGAAATAGATGCAAGTTTTATAAATGTAAGTTTATTTACCTGCAAGAATAAAAATGGAACAACAACCTAGATATGACATTTTCTTGCACATAGGAACACATAGAGTGTACTGCATCTCATGCTTTCACTAGAAGGGCGTCCATTAGAAATGTTCCCTCCATTACAAGGAAGGGCAACCTAAAGGCACTTCACAAGTATTTTCCCCTCTAGAAATGCACCCACAGGGCACCTCATATGGAACTACATCACATTTTCACATCACACAGAGGCACCGATTTGGACACTTTATCGTGTTTCTTGCCGCTTAGGAGCTCCCTGCACAGCACTGCATCCCATTTAATCCACTGGAGGGACACAATCTGGACACTTTATCGTGTTTCTTGCCGCTTAGGAGCTCCCTGTACAGCACTGCACCCCATTCCATCTTCTGGACTCCTGCCTCATTCCACTCTCTCTGGATCTCTGCCAGATTCCTGAATCTTCTCCGTTTGATAGTCGACTGAAGCCGCCGGTCGTCTCTTCTGCTTGTGCATCTTCTCCTGCCACGTCTTGCCCTTCCACTAGACTTTCAGTTGATATGCTTGGACTCAGCACTCTGTGAACAGCCAGCCTCCTTAGCCATGAACTTGTGTGGCTTATCCACCCCGTGGAGGGGAGAGTATCAACGACGCTCTTCTGGCCAGTTCTCAAGTCTGCAGTCTTCCCCATATTGAACCTAACTGACAATTGAACCAAAGTGAAGCAAATTAATGACACCTAGGAAGCCCTGTGCAGGTGCTTTGAGTTTAGAAAGATGAGTTTGGGCTGATGTCTTCGCAGTATTCTAATTTTTTTGAATTCCTGTTTTTGTGGGTTTTATGAGCTGGAAGCCCAAATTATGTACAAATAAACAACTAAGTACTTCAAATCATTTAAGTTGTGGGCCCTGAATCTATAATCTATGAACGTTTAACGTTTTGAATGGAATTACAGAAATAAACTTTTCCCACGATATTCTAATTTTTTGGAAAGGGTCTATGTTGTATATATACTTTTCCTTACCAAGTTCTCTTTGGAGGTAGTTGTTTGCATGATGCAACAGAATCTACCCACGTAACAATAACTTCACAATATTTAAAGATAAATGTGAGGTTTTAACATGTTTTTTTACCCCACAACTTTCTTCCCCGTTTCTGGTTCAATCACTGGAAGCGCTGCCTAGCAACACTTACACTCAATTTGACTCTGACAGCTGTGTGCATGTATGTGTGTGTGCATGCATACATGTGTGTGTGTGCATGCATGCATCCATGATCTCTTGGCCTCATTTGTGCATCACTCTGAACAAAACTGTTAGGAAAAGAAAATGTAAATGCAAATTCATCTAAACATTTATATAGCAAGACAGAACACATAGCTTCCAGCTCTTAGTGTGGCCTAATTACACATGCATGGAGGATGCTTATTTTTGTGTATTTTTTAGCCATTGATAACCAGGTCTGAAGTGTTTGTAAGGGTAAATTAAAAATAATTTAGAAAAAAATTAACATGTGTTTTAACATTTCCCAAAACAAGTCATTAAAAATCTCATTACCCCAACAGTCTGGAAACATCAAGACTTAAGATCTTTTGCTCCAGAACTTTCTTACCCTTGTTTCTGGTCCAATCACTGGAAGTGCTACCTAGCACTATATGTATAAATGAATTATCTGCCTAATTTGCGCATCACTCTGGACAAAATTGTCAGGCAAAGAAAATGTAAATGCAAATTTATCTAAACATTTATTGAAGGTATTTGTTTTCCATAAGGAACCATAAACAAAAAAGCAGCATGCCACCACTGGTCACGACCCCAGCTGGTCTCTTTGGGCTGCGATCCAGCAGAAGACTGGCTCTTCCTGACCCTAGATCAACAGCCCCAGCCCTCACTCCTTTTAAAAAACACAAAACCTACAGGTGAACAGAGCACAAATGCAAGAGACAAACAAACGCTTAAGGAAGAACCTCGGTGTACATTACAGTTGTAATGGGGGCATTTTCATACAGGTTACATATAAACTACTCTTCATCTTAGATTATGTGGAAATCAAGAGGAGGAAAATCTATGCAGAACTACATAAAGTGCCAAAATCCGATGAAGAAAAGGTTATATTTATATGCACATATTCACTCATTGAAGGAGTAGACAGTGACCCCAAAAAAAGACTAATCAGAAATCAAGCAATATTATTGCCATGTGAGATCGTATCAAAACACTGACAGGGGTAAAGGAAAAATGTAAGGGACACAACCGATGGCCAGCCTGCAAATAGTGGGGGCCAGAGGATGCTGAAGGTGCAGGACTCCGCTATGCAGGCAGGAACGGGGCACCTCAGGCAGGCAGGTATGGAGGCGGAGGCTCCTTCTCCGGCATCTTCATGGCCATCTCATAGGTGGGCAGGACATACTGTACGACACAAGGACAGGGCTTCGTAAGGACACAGCCCCAATCGGCCAATCATTCGGGGAGTGTTCAATTTATATCTTTCTGATTGGACAGTTTGGCATTGGCTGTTAGGGATTTAAATGGGTACCTGGAGAGGTGCTTCAAAGGAGGGATAGACTGCAATCTCAGGTAGGTGCCTGTTGTTGATGTACTTATAACAGTTCCACACGCAGTTGATCAGGTAGGCCTTAGAAAGGGAAAGCAGCGCCAATGAGAGGAGACTGCATCAAGCTTTTCATGTCAGTCTAGAAAACTCCACCGGATCTTTACCTTGAGGATGAGGAGGAAGGCGAAGAAGACGAGAACGAAGAGGAGCAGACAGCTGTTGTCAAGGGAAAGCAGGCTGTCCTTGTAGGGGAAGTCCGGCTGGGAGGGAGGAGGTGGGCGTTTTTAGCTACGGACACTACAGTGTGTCTACAGAGAGAACATACCAGCGGCAGCAAAGGAAAGCGGCACCACAAAAGTTCCAGACTAATTATATCTGAACTACTGGTGGGAAAAAGTCAAGCGGCACTAAAATTGTGGATTTTGAGCCGCATAATGTTTTTGTGCCTTAATGAAAAACCGAAACGGAGAATGTGAAAGTGCAAGGGAGGGCAGATCATATCAGATCTGATCAGATGTGCCTACAAGAAATGTAGCTACTCAAACCCTGCTAGGTTTCACACCAAGTCTGACTTACACAGGCTAAATAATTTCAGATCATACAATGATATACTGGTTAAAAACAGTTAAAAGTTTCAAACATAACATAAAAAAAATAATTACATTCTTAGTGTTCCTGTCAAGCTAACTATATTACACATAAAGACAAAAATTACACACATACATATATAAAACATGAATATGCTAAACACATATTTACTTTGTACCTGCAAGTAATTATTCAGCTAATATTTCCTGTGCTAAAAGGAGTGCAAAATAAATGTTGAATGGACACGGTCATTCCCCCAAGTGACTAGCAGGCAACTGACCAGCTGCTCCAGATAATCCTTGATGTGTGGCAGGTAGCTGAGGGAGCTGACAGCCACCAGGCAGCTCAGGGCAAAGTCAAAGAGCTGGTAGCAGAAGAAGGGGATCAGCCAGCCATCGCGGTGCTGAGAAGGAACAAGCAAGTACAAGCAAGTCAGACAGGCGAGCAACACTTCCACATCAGAAGCACCATTCATGTGCATCTGCCCTAGTTAGAGACTCAGCAAGGAATGCATTTTAGGTTTCATATGGGATCAGACATGATAAGCTCATCATCATCACCGCCATGGCAACATTTTCATTTTGCACAACTGTTGGAATGTACCTGATAGTGTATAAATTGATGAAGAATTAATTGGGATAGAGAATACAAAAGTTTTTACTGGTGGCAATTTGTAATGGTAGACCAAGTGATGGGATACAAGTCGTCAGGATTTGCAGACCAAAAAATAATAATAATATTTTCAAAGCCAAGATCCCTTGCCTCAGCTTGTCTCCTGATTCTGATGTCATATCTGTAAACATGAGTCTAAGGCCAGAGTGAGGGGGCGGAGCTGAGAAGAGCCAAGAGTTTGTTGCTGCTATGAAAACAGAGTAAACAAAACAGCAAAATTTGCGACTTCAGATGCATAAAATGTTTTAAGATGGTTTTCTGTTTATTTGTAGGCCCTAAAAAACAGCATCTGTTTGAGTGTCTTTGTTTAAAAAGAAAATTGTTTTGTCAGTCTTCTCAAAAACATCAAAAAGCTTTGACACTGTTCACTGTGTGAATCAAGGACATTGTATGACAAAGATGCCGAATCCAGGTTCAAGTGGGGGGGGGGTTAGGGAGAAGAAGCAGGCACCTGGTGGGACTGCCGATATCTGCTCAAGACCTCACTGTGGTCTATGCTACTGCTGAACAAGCTGGATTATGCAGGTAAACTGCACCGACAGCCTAATTCTCAGCAAGAGGGGAGACCGTTCCATTGTCACCTTCACAGACACTTGGCTGAACCATACCTGCAGGGCCCTTGATTTACAATACAGTACTTAAGGCCACTAAGCTGAAAACACCAGCGATCCCAGAGGTGGAGCCGTTCTGCCGTCAACGGCTCCTGGCGTCCAAAGAAAGTTCTTGGCCAAGTCACACCGAGTTCCTCACAGTTATATGCCAGCCCTCTGACCTACTGCAGGAATTAAGGCGTTACTCTTACTGCTGTTTACATCCAGCTGCGAGCGCGTGCTTAGGGAGTCCTACTGCGCGATAAGCAGACAGGAGGGTCGAATCCCAAAGCTGATTAATCATCACGGGGGACTTTAAAAAGTGCTGTGGAAGATTCACCAGCACAGCACAACAGCAGCCTGAGTGAGGAACACGCCAGAGCACGGCAACACCGGCATTAAAGGGGAGCCACACGCCCTGCTGTATCTGCAGCTCCAAGCACCCTCCACCCCGCTGCCACCGGGATACATCATCTAACAACCTCACCAACTGCATAAATACCAAACCAAAGGAATGATACCCTTTCAGAACTGAGTGCTTCAGGATAATGAAGTACAAGCTGCAGAAGGTCACCACACACTCAAATAGGGCTTTAGGAGGACAGGCTGACATCACAACATGGGTGGACTGACAAGGCCTCTGCAGAAGCTGCACAGGAGAGAGGCCTCAGATTAAAAAAATCCAATTTAACAGGACCTGATTAGTCGAATAAATGAGTAACGCTTTTGCAAAGTTTGAGGTTCAAAACATTAGCCAGACAACCAAAGCTCCTTGCATAACTGCCTGGGCAGGAAGTGGGGAAAACTTTCAGCAAGGGCAAAGTCCACAAAGCTACGTGTCCTGATTACATCATTTCCTGTGTTCTAATGACAGACAGGCAGAGAACGGCTGGCCTGTGTTCACTGACATTTTCTACATCCTTGTCCCTGTCCACAATCCCACAGTGCTTCAGGAGAACTGCCGGTATTTCTCGACACCCTCAGCCAACCATACATTGAATCCACCAGCCGTGTTTGTTTTTAGCCTGACCTAAAAAGGTTGAACACAGCAACAGCATTTTGTCTGAATAACTAAAAGCACCAACTTCAGTGGTCATGAAGTGTGTGAAGAGACAGGTCATAGGAAACATCAGCAGCATTGTCCTGGGTCACATACAGTCCTGAACCCGCCTCTCTGGGACCCCTACAGTTTGCATACCAGAGGAACAGGTCACTAGCTAACACTGTCTTTCTGGCCCTTCATTTGGACAAGATGATCTACACCAGTATGTTATTGAACTTCAGCTCCAACTTGAGCACCATCATGCCTGGCAAGCTGGTGGCTGAGCCCCCAGATACTCCACCTGCTACCGGTCCCTGCCAGCCTGAGAGGTGGCATTCATATAGTGTAAGAATTTACTTAAACCTAAAGAACAACTATGACTATATGGTCATATTCTGAAGCACCCATCAAGTTTGCCAATAATACTAATGAGACTGCTTACTGTGGTATCATAATGATAAATCCTCATTCAGAAGTGAGGAGGTGGTGCGTGTGAATGGTGCCCCAGCAGTAACTTCACCCAGAACATCAGTATAATGAAGGATAGTGTTGGTTTTTGAAACTGCCGTTTTGAAAGAATTTTCCCATTGTGGGATTAATAAAGTCAATCCAATCCAATCCAAACTTCAGGAGGAACAGCAGGAGTCACTCCCCAGTCGCCACCTACGGCTTTCCAGCGGAGTAGGGAGACGCATCACAAAACTCACGGTTCAGATCATATCAGGGTTTTTGAGTCACTGATCGGTTCATTTTTCATATCAGCAAAACAAAAATTGGGGAGACAAATATCGTTGCTTCCCATTTAGTACTTGAACACTTAAGGCAAGGAACTTAAAATGTCCCTTTGATGTGGACACACAGATAACTGCTTTATCTACCTTTTCCCTACATTTCTGCATCATGCCCATTCATCATCATCTTCTTCCGTTTTATGTCGAGATCACAACTTGTTTTTCCCATGATCAACACAGCCAAAGTTATTTGCTTGAGATCGCAAAACCACAAACATTATCAAGGGAGAAAGGGGGAAGCAGGTTCCAGTAAAAATGCTATGGTTAATGCTATCGAGTCCAGGCAGGTTATTTTAGTGCATTCCCAGCAAATATCTAAAATTTCCCCTGTGCACTTAATATAATGCGGTAATTCTCCTCCATTGTGAGATACAAGATTCATGTCCTGAATGCATGTCCTCCATGGACTTTCACAGCATCGAAATTTAGGGAATTATTACTTAAAAAGTAACACCGGCAGTAAAAGTATTTCACTGTTTATGGTTATACTTCACAATTAATTCACAAGCGTGGGGGGAAGGATATTCAGTCAGTTACACCATTACTCTCAAATGTAAACTGTCTGCAAGTACAGGTTCCTCAGACTCCAGATCTAAGATGGACAGAGATCAGTGTTCATGAAAGCCTGTCAGTGTAATCACTTCCTACAAAGGCTAAGCAAGGGGTGGGTGATACCACACTTATCTACCTCAACAGCACTGGAAGTGTTCTTGCCAAGAGTATCAGCATTCAATGTGGTGAAGCCAAAGTTCAGCACAGGAAGGCCATACAGGTGGTTTGAATTGGGCACAGAAGATTACAGTAACCAAACTCCCTTCTGTCAAGTGAATACAAGTCAATCACTGGCATAGCAATGCACAAAGAATATTACAGGACCCCCGTAATCCAGTGGAAAGCTATTCTAGCTGCTTGTGGCTGCTTTCTACATGAAGTACCGTCGAAGTTCTCTGTGTATTCACTGGACTATTACACATCTTGTCTGTTTGTTTATTTATGCTGTACAATGTTTATTGTTCCACATACTGGGTGTGGCTGCATGAGTAAGCATCCCAACACACGTCTGCACCTTAAACAAAACAAACTTCAAGACACGAGATACTTTAATTTGCAAAAACGTATACACAATAAGAACCTCCACAGCTACACTTGAGGTATTTTAAGATATTTTAAATTAGGTTTTATCTGAGTCTTCGGTAGTGAATTACATAATATACGTTTTTTTTTAATACGTGCTTTGTTTTTACAACTTTGTAATGAAAATTACTTCCAAGAGGTTTAGTGAAGGTTTCAAGACATTAGTCTCATGGACTGGATTTTCAGTATCGTTACATATATGCTACAGGCATATTAACCCTATTGTGCTGTATAGCTTATACCACTGCATCGACTGTCCTTGATACAGTAATTACATGCATTATGTAAGGCAGGCATCGTGAACAATAGATTACAACAGTGTGGAGACTTGAGGACCAAGCAACAATTTATACCCTAGATATACTACGATTGCAGTAATACACAACAAAATTCACTCTATACATATTTAAATGTCTGAGGGAGATGCTCTGAAGTGTGCAACATATTTTTTATCCACAACAAACTGCCGTCGGAGGCACTTTGTCAACATTGTGCAGCCAGGTAACGTCACCAGAAGAGGACACTGTGCTGAAGGGCCAGGATAAAGAATGGTGCTCAACTCACCGTTATTGCTCCATAAACCATCATGGCACTGATAGTAATCATCAGCAACGAGATTGCAAAGCCCACGCAGATATTTTCTGCAGGAGACAAAAGAGACGACACATAGATCCGTCACAAGTCAAGAAGGAGCAGTCAGTTAAAGAAACACACAAGTGTATAACCATTCAAGCCAGCCAACCTGGGTGGAAAGTTTGGGTTCAGAAAGGACAAATCCAGCCCAGGATTGTGTTTCAACCAGCCAGTCGCATATAGAGTCTCAGTCACACTGGTTTGTTGCAACAAAACCGTGGTCTGGATTTGTACTTTCCGGACCTGAACTTTCCACCTCTGCCAGCCAACGTGCTCTTCTAGAGCAGCGATTCCAAACCAGATCCGCAGGGACCCTCAGACAGTTCTGCAAACATGCAGACTGCCTGGCAGGCAGCTGGGAGAGTGAAAAAACATGGAACGTCTGGGGTCCTCAAGGACCGGGTTGGGAAACACTACAGAACTAGTACTGTTGCCCCCAGCAATGGCAACAAGGAAACACTGAGACTTTAAAAAAAAAAAAAAAAAAAAAAAAAAGTCTCAGGATTAAAACCTACATCGTGACCAACTCACTGCACCATTCATAATTAGTACTGGTAAAATAAAGGTCAGTTACTGATTACTGCAAACCCCCTCACAACTGCCGGCATATTTAAGGCCAATGTGAGAATGTACGGCGATTTAGTCTCAGGATTAAAGCACTTGCTAACAGTCCATAATGGTTTACGTCTTCAATCTGCAGACACCAACCAAAACACACAAATGGATTCGCACACGTCTTCTGACCAGAACCTCAGTTAACCCTTAAGGCTAATTCATACTCATTCATACTTATTGTGGATGCGGCACAGCTGGCCTGGCCATTGTGACGCAAGTGTCATCACTGAGGTCAAGCTCAAATACCATATTTAAGGGAGCGAGTGAGGAGGCATGCCTTTAATGCAGACAGGATGTTCTGCAATGGAAATGTGCCTCAATTGTTCATTGGTCAGGGCAACAGAAAGCCAAAGTGGATTGGACCAAAGATTGTATACAAATACTTTTTCAACCCTCTATGGCCAGACTAAAAACAAACCAGGCTAGTGGATTCAAAGAATGATTGGCTGAGGAAGTCCAGAAACACTGGCATTTATAATTCCTTGCTACATGATTATAAAGACTCCGATATGGATGCAAACTTAAATAAAATACATTTGGAACTACAATGCCATACGCCCATCTATATCCTTGCATAATGTAAATACATAGTGCATACCAGAGTTCGTAAAGGTGACACAAGGGCAGCTTTGCTCTACAGCACGGAGGTGAACATGCTGTAGTGTGTCCGCAGTTAGTATGAACCAGGCATTTCACCCATTTTAAAACAAGAGATCTGTAAAATGAGGTCATCAGCCTGTATTTTGACACCTCAAAACCCACTTCCTTCTCCACATGGCTTGAGTTAGCATCCACCTGTTCTCAGTGAGGAAGCATGCAAGCATACTGGTAAATCTCAAAGCTTCCTTTACAATAGTAAAGTACAAATATAATTTGCACACTGCTTTGCACAAGTTTTTTCCCCCAAATAGCACCTCATTGCAGGTTCCAGCAGTACATGTTCTGACAGCAGTACAGCTGGATAAATTGTTCAGATGGCATGCAAACAATCGGGCACGCATCATCGCCCAGCATACCTGGCATCATGTCAGAAGCAAAGTAATGTTCGATGACCTCATACTGCAGGTCGACGGAAGGGACCGTCTCTGGCTGAGTTATAGTCACAGTCAACAGGATTCCAAAGAGCAGGTTTACAACCTGGAGAAGAAAAGAATAACCAGCAGACAAAAGAACAAATATGAGAAGCTGGATAACAGAATAATCATGGCAAATTAGGTGCCACCTGGTGAATAGTAACCAAAAAAAATCTATTCAGTATGGCACGGTGGAGTGGATGACCTCTGGCTTACAATACATTCAATTTTATCTAGAAACACACAGCTTTGAGGTAAACCTATTATTCTTAGTATTCATATTCCATACACAGGAACACAGAAAGCAAATCATGTAAACACCTAACGGAATAAACTAATCTTCAGTTAAACATTAGGTCTACTCCCACCTTATTCTTAAAGGTAGTACACCACACCTAGCTTAGAGAGCAGGGTTTTTGGCCTGTTTGAACACTGTTTAAATGAACAGATGAAGATTTGGTCTAAATGTGCGACAGAACAACTATGACTATATGGTACATGCACAACGGTTGCTCGCTACCCTGCTTGTTTACAGTTTGGAAAACTTAAAAAGAAAGAATTAATAAAAAATTCAGATCAGCTCCATTAAACATCCCACTGCTACTGCATTGGAGAATTAAAACAGATTTCCTTTGCAATGAGATTATAGTGAGGCAATTAGAAGCCTCTAGGTAATTTAGAAGTTAGGTAATTTAGGCAACACCTACATACTCAAAAACAATAAACAGTATTCAGCACAACTTGATGTGCCAGATAATTTAGGTGAGGTCCAAAACATTTAAGGCTACAGGATACACAAGATTCTTTGGAAATTACAGTACTGTCCTAGAAGCTGCTCAGGAATACTATGCAAGTATGCGCTGTCTTCCTGGTGTCAGATGGCCTTCAGAGGATGCCATTTATTCAGTACAAGTTAATGCAAATTCTTCACACATGTGGGAGAAAGAAAACCTCACCCATGCATGATGCTTTCTAAACAACTTTTAAAACAGCCACCCTTCCCATAAATCTGATATGCTAATCCAAACTGCTTTACATGTTTTCTTCCTCTCACACCAGGATGAAGCCACATTGCCCCCGTAAATTAGGAAGTTAACATCTCTGCAAGCGGCTTGTTTCAGCTTAGTACCCTGAAGCACTGATCAAACCTACCTCATTCCCTGAAAACTAAACAGTTATTCTGTGTCACAGTTCGTAGTTCTGCGAACGCCACCTTTACCTAGTAGTTCAAACAGACTTAAGACACAGTTTTCAAAACTAGGGCGAGACCAACAAAAAGCAGCAGATATTAAGATTGCATAAATGTTTCACCATTGGCAGAAAACCGGCCAATAAATTTTGGCACTTTAAGGAGAAAAGAGCTGTAGTACAACTTAATAAACCTGTAACTACTTTTATGTTTGGCAAAACAACTGCTAGTGATCCAATGGGGATGCAAATACCACATTATACCTCACAAAAAAACTTTCAAAAAACATTCACACACTTAAAATATACTTTCCTAGAGTTAATTTGTAAGGTGCTTTTCTTCCACAGACAATATAATTTAAATTTGCATGGAAATCTCTTGTCTAAGATTTCAGAATTGTGAAAATGCATGTTTACTAGTTTTAAGGTCATTTTTAAAGGCCATTTATAAGTTGTTTGATATTTATGTACAGTTTCGGCTGTTTTACAAACTAACTGCATATCAGTTAATACAGTATTTAAAACTATTGAGTTCACCTATATTATCAATTATTGGAAATACAGCTCTTATAATCCTGTCTCAGCCCATTCTTGTACTAATCCAAGCCATTATAAAATTGCCTAATTAGTTAGATTCCTTCCTAGAGAATAAGACCTTTTTAATATAAAGTTTGCTCCTTAGTAAGTTTATGTGACTAAACCACAAAAGAGAAAGAGAATATAACACAAGAGGACTTGTGATTGCGTAACAGGATAGTTATTACACAAGCCTGAAAACTGAAAAATAAATGTGCAATCTGTTAATCAGACTCATCTTCGGCTGTGGAGAGGGAAAAACAAAAATACAGTAGAATTCCCCTATGAGTTTCAGTTCATGCGCCCAGCTCTGGAATCCTAAAATAAACAATTAAGCACTTAACCTGGAAAGTAATCAGTAATCATTTCTAAGGATATGTACTTATCTTACGGTTGATAGTAAATTATACAAGCCACTTATACTCCATGAATATTTCCACCACACTCGTTTTACGAGAAATATGTTCAAAGTAATCATTCAAAGGAACAACTATAACCCGTTGAAGCCACACCTGGGGGAAAAAAACACTGATTCTTGCTTACTCAAGACCCATGACCTCCATGCTTTACTAACACAAGTAATTTTATGTTTATGCGGAAAATATCCCTGATGATCTTTAATATTCATTCTAATCAACGAGATCGCTGTATTTGTTTCCGAGTCAGAAGATAATTCTCCGACTTCTCTGTTCTAAAAGTTATTTACCTGATTGAAATAACTTACAAAGCGTGGTCCGGTTTGGCCCCATTAAAACCTAAGGACTGCTAAACAAGTCGAAAGCGGCTGGCAATGAACCGTGACAATGCTGGAGCGTGATCGTTTTTGTTATGTTTCCGAAGAATAACCGGCGTCTCTGTCGAAAAAACCAGTGTCGGCCACGTACATCTACGCCCATTTTACCATCCAGGTCAATGCTGGTGCCGTCGGTCCCTGATCGCTCATGCGCGCGAACCGAACGCCAAACGTACATTATTTTTTCTCACTCACCATGTACCAGGTACCGAGTATAATCGTCCCCGTCCTGACATGGCAACATCCGCAACATCTGGTGGTATAGAAGCGCTCCCGACTCGGTTTGAACTGCATATCGTTTGCTTTTTACGCCAGAGACGCAGGGTAAGGTGTAGGAAGCAGAAACGACAGACTCTTTCTCCGACTGCCACAGCCCTGGCGCCTCCTCCGTGGCCAGCTGACGCAAACACAAGCAGAAAATTATCAATATACACAGGCGTGATAGACAAGTCGATTGGCCAGTAGCGGAGCGTATAAATCAGCCGAAGTGGTTTAAGCCGCATAATAACTCAAAGCCAGTATCTCGTTTTTCTCTTTGGGCCCAGATGAAAGATTGCATTTTCGCCTTATGACGTTTGTGATGAGCCATTTTTGGAGTTTTATTCCGCATGTTTAGGGGCGCTTTGCTGCACGGGCTTACCCAGGCTGAAGCACAAGGGCCTCCACTAAAAAGGGACCTCAACTATTCTCGTTAAGTAAAATTAAAGACCAGGAGCTGCCACCAGTTCCGTGTTTTCGGGATCGTGTGAAATGTTATACCCTGTTCCGTATTTTTGTTTTCGGACCGAAACTACATTTAATCAGGCAATTTCTCCCCGCCGAACATTTTACAAAAAAAAATCTCATAGAAAATAGCATGGGGCTTTTTGGCGATTGAAATAAACAAGGAGCCTCTAACCATGCATGTCAATGCGCCCTTTACGACGTTGTAACGTTTCGATGCACAAAAGTGCAGTGTTGCTAGGCCACCAAAAATCTTAAGCCCAAAGTCATCTTAAAATCCGCCCAACGGAAGCTGAAACTAGGCCAGTATTTGAAATCCCAGTATATTCTATCACAAAGAAATAAACCGATATTTTGCATGCTGATCACATTCAAATGTTAAACTTTTAAAATCACAGTACACCATGAAGTCACATGGACAAACTCTGCTTTCCCAGGGTTGCCAAGTTTGGTCAGCTGCTTGAAGTGAGATAGTTAATTCGAGATAGATCTGCACACACATGCATTTACATGTATGCAACAGTTTTATCATCTTGTACATAGTACTGAGTCTGCATACAACCACAACAATTCTGATGTAGTTACTTTTAGGTTTATAATGGAATAACAGGCCCATTATTCATGCATAAGGTTTGGTAACCCTGCTTTCTGTGTGTCTGTCTCTGAGTTTCAGTGGATAGCTGATTCAGTATTACTCAGCATTAGGAGCCACTTGAAATCATAATAATTTATTTTCCCCCTTACAGTTTGCTGCTACAGAACAATGAAACCAGCCCAAAAGCCCCCAACCCGTGACCCCCTAATATTTACCCGCAATTATTTTCATAATAGCCCAATTGGGCGGGAAAACCGCAGACCTGGCAACTCTGCACAAGTGCGTGTTTGCTTACATAAATGGATAATGCACCAAATTAATACCACAGTAGTGATTAAGTGTACTTCTGAGTGCACAGAGATCTGAGTTATGATTGGTTCAAAATGTTTACTTGGTTGGCTATGTACTTCTTTTTACCTAGGTCTTAAACAGTTAATTTAATAACACATTTTGTAATATTCACCCAAGCATGTATCTATAATCTACTGTTACAGGCAGTTGCATAACAAGTTACACTGTAGGAATCCAGATCAAGTTTTATTTAAGTATGAGCACCTTACATCTAATAGTGTTTTTGTTAATTTACCCTTAAATCCTATACAACACATTTTACCACAGATTCTCTGTTAGTGGTGATTACCTCTCTTTGTATTCATTTTCAGGAGGCATGTGGTAACAGAATAACCGAGAACAGGGCTGCCTAACCCTGCTCTTGGAGATCCACCACTTTGCAGCGCTCAGGCACAGCCCTAATTTAACACCTGATACAGATAATCAGGCCCTTCAGTAGCATCTCAGTAGTTATGTAAGCTGAGGGGCCTGATTATCTGTATCAGGTGTGTTAAATTTAGGGCTGTGCCTAAGCACTGCAGGGTGGTAGTTTTCCAGAAGTGGGCTTATAGGGGCCCTGTGGCCTGTACTAGGAAGCGGGGTTGCTGGCTTATCGGGGTAACTTGTCAAATTTAAGGTACCTCAATTTAAATGGACTTCATATTCGTTCACTTACATTCTGCCCAGACTACCTTAAATCTGACAAGTTACCCCAATAAGCCAGTAACCCCGCTTCATAATACAGGCCCCAGGCCTAGAAGAAATCCACAAACCATGCAAACATCACCCAGGTGGTGAACTGGGGACAGGATCGCGACCCCAACCCTGATGGGATGACGCAACAGTGTTACTGACTGGGCCACCCAGTTTTTAGAGCAATCGTCTTTAATTTTATAACCCCAAGCTGAATTTTGAAGTTCCTTTAGTAGTACTTGTACTGTAATGAAATCGATGAACAGCAGCTCAGAGAGATGTAAAGCAGGATATCTCACTTAGCTGGGTTACCTTAAGATAGAAGTCATGCACATCCAATAAGGGTTTAGGTAAGGAGCATTCCTATTGGATGATCATGACTTCTGTCTTAGGTATTTAACCCCAAATATCCAAGTATGAAACAATATGCAGCATATATAATGTGCCACTTTAATAAGAGTACTCATGTCTTATGATGAGTTCTAATTAATCGTATTATTTGGTAATCATGTTGATGTTCCCCTAATTTTACCTGCTAATCCATATGAATTAAGTCTCTTACAGCCCCCTCTACATCTCCTCAGTCCCTGTGTGTTCTATGTTCTTCTCTTTGTTTGTTGTCATACTTGTGGTTCCCAAGTCTTTCGCTTGCTTGTTCTTCTGCATCTCTCTGCTCTTTTTCCTTCCACGTACTTCTTTCTGATCTGTCTCCATGATCCTCCAGCAACTACTGTTTCAGCAGCTAATTAAAGTTGAACCCAGAAACCTAGAACAAAGAGTCTTTCTCTTTTTTATTCCAATTTTAGATTCATGAGGAGGTTTATCCATGGGGGGGGGGGCATCATGGATAAGTGTGCCTCCTCTGTTTATTGTTATTTAGAGATCACTTATTTGCAGAGGGTACATGTTAATGGTAATGCAAACAGGATTAGGTTTACTTGGCTTCTTTTTTATTTTAAATATGGTCAGCCTTGGTTAAAAAGGTCAGCAAAAAAAAAATCCTTCACCACATTATAACATAGCTGGCTCTAATACTGAGATACTACTGAAGCGCCTGATTATCTGTATCTGGGGTTTTAAATTAGGGCTGAGCTTCAGCTTTGCAGAGTGGTGCATCTCCAGAATCAGGATTGGGCAACCTGGTACGAAATGTGCGACACTATATCCCACCAACCTCCTGTGTGCCGTACTGCCTAAAAACACTATCTGGCCTTTTTACCCTTCGTGATGAGTGTGCAGAATGCCACATCCGGATTTTCCCTAATTTAACATGTGCCTGGATCAGTA
Source organism: Brevimyrus niger (assembly GCA_015164015.2). NCBI lineage: Eukaryota > Metazoa > Chordata > Actinopteri > Osteoglossiformes > Mormyridae > Brevimyrus > Brevimyrus niger. Next base: position 8,995,015 of record JAABNY020000038.1, read on the forward strand.
TGGGAGGAGCTTGAATTTCACTTCTTTAACCAATCAGGCTTCATCATATGACATCACCACAATAATTATAATGCTGTCTGCTGAGCTGCACACTGCCTCTGGCTTGTTGTCTCTGAAAATGAAAAAAAAACAAAAAAAAAACATGTACCACTATAGTGATGTCATACAATGAAGACTGTGATTGGTTAATGAAGTGAAAAGCAAGCCCCTCCCTTGCTGACCCAGGGACGCGTTAAGCTTAGGAAAATCAGAATGTCCTTGAAGAATGATACTGTAACAATTAGGAACAGCACACGAAGGGCAAATACATGAAATGTATGTGAATATAACGTGGGACATACTTGAATATAAACATGTATTTTTAATAGTCATTTACAGTAGTAGTAACAGTAGTTTTGATGATCTCATGGCTGAAGTCATGCAAACCTACCCTGAGATATAAATTGCACAAAGTATGAACAGAGGCTGGCTGCTAAGGAACTGACCTCTAAATGTTAATGCGGGATCATGCAAAACATTCCTTTATGTAGCTTGTTTGCACTGCTGTCTCATGCATGAGCAACCTCTGAGTATGTTTCCAAAACAAGGGAGTGTGTACTAGAGGTCGATAAGTCAAATGAAGGGCAGTGTACAATGTCTGACAGGAAACCTGGCACCCACCAATTCATTTCAGCATTTCTGGGCTTACAGTTTGATAAATTGCCCTGTGATGGAGAGACCCCCCCCCCCCACCCAGGATGCACCCCAGCATTTTCGCCTTGCTGCCAGGGATGCAGCCCAAGCCCCCCTGGAGTCCTGAGGGAAGATGGTTAGAAGATGGATAATTTATCACACGCTGCATCTTGCTCCCTCACGCCGCCATTGCTGCGTTCTATTGTGTTACTGGGGTTGCATCTAAGCATGGCTTTGAGGCAGGGACAGGCTAACATCTCTGGGGGCTCAAGGCTGATGTGGATGTGGGGGCCACTAATGGGGCCCTTGAGCTATTTTTGGGGAACTGAAAGAGAAAGCAGAGGGAGCTGAAACAATGGAACATGAATAATATGCTAATCAAAGTGTAGGATGCCAGAGGTAAAACTTACTTATCAGGGTGGGGGTGGCGGAGCTGTCAGTAACATTCACCAATCAGAAGGAGAGGGGGTTTCACGTCAGTAGATCAGCCAAATTTAAGATATACTATGTTATTAAAGATTATAATATTGTAACCAAAATTGTCATATAAATGTTTTGGAGTATACATTTGTTTTACATGTTTTGTTACTAAAAGAAACCAAATGCGGGGATTGGCAGGGGGCACCCTTGAGTACTGAGTCACAGTTGTTCATCCCCAAATGTTCCCCATGCTTTTAGGGATGTTCAACTTTGCATGAGTAATTCCGGGCTGCTGAATCCAGTTTGATCAACTCCGAATTGATCAACTCCATGTGTGTCACAAATGCGCAATACTATGTGTGACTCATGTTAGAGGGAAAAACACAATTCTCTCTCCCTGACTTCCAACAGTTATACTTTGACCATCAGATGTTTATTATACATTAATTATGAATACACTGATCATAAGCGCATGTTAATTGTGTAGGTCTATTTATTCATTTTGTGAATGGCATACCATCAAAGGTTTAATGCTTCTAGTGATCTCTCCATTAGGGATGGAATGAATGACTTTAAATACCAAACTTGTTCCAGGTTTCAGGTTAAAGTGGGAGTGAGCTTATTTCTTAATTAAATTATCTCTTTATCATTATATAAGATTTCTATTGACTTGAAATCTATTGACTTCTTTTAAATCTACAAAAGCTAGCATTGCACAAAAGAACCAACAATAGACATTGTATGCCTGTAATGGATTATAAGATAAATATAAATACTAAAAAACATTAATGTGTGGTACAGTTACAGGTTTTTTTCTATTTATAGAGCCTGATTACTATGACCAAGGTGGATTTTATTAATTCAACCTAAGTATCCTAGAAACCAAGTTTGAAGAAAGATGACCCAAGTGACCCAAACCCACGAAGAGGTAAAGAAAAGGACAGTGACAGTGATGGAAATATGTGCACAACATTGCAGATTTATCACCCTCGCCCTCCCCCTGCTCATATCGCTGGAATGTTCCTCTGCGCTGTGTCCCTGACATTCTTATAAGCTTGTGAAATAAGGTCATGATATCTGTTGTTGAAAATCTGTTGCTGATGCAAAATTCTTTGACCGTGATCAGATTGTCTCCTGCCTTCACTGCCTGTTATGGTGTGTGATGGGCAAGGAGACATGTGAGAGTAAGGAGCAGGCAAACACCCTTCAAGGGGTGAGGTTTATTAGCATAAGAAGTGAAAAAATATACCAGTGGGAGGCAGCCATCCTCCAATATTCCCTAATGTAGGGTGACCACATAATCCATGTCAGGGAGGACACTCTGAGCTAGGACAGGAGTGGTAAATTACCATTTCAATTAAAAGGACCTGGATTTCACTTGAGCACTGAGTTCTTGCTGTGTGCTGATTGGTCAGTC
>JAABNY020000038.1:9013542-9061505 GCA_015164015.2 Brevimyrus niger
TCCTGGCTCAGCGATGTAAAGTTATTTGACACCTTTTTCTTCCTTGCCCCCCCCCCCCCCGCCCCCCAGACAAACTTTGCCAACCAATGCAGTTGCTAAATCTGGAGAACTGCTGCCCGATCCCCACCCAGCAACATCCTGAGACAAATTATTCCCCTTTTAATGAGTGGAGAGAGAAAGAGGATCTATCACAGTTTCTCATGACAGGATTTCCCCTCATGTCAAACTGCCTCTTTACCTCTCCTCCATTGATATAGTCCAGGACGAAGTAGAGCTTGTCTGCAGTTTGGAAGGAGTAGTGCAGCCCAACCAGGAAAGGGTGCTTCACGTTCTTCAGCAGGACATTCCTCTCTGACATTATGTGCTTCTCCTGTAATAACCAGAGGATAAGATTTTCTTTTTAAAAAAAACACCATCTGCATTTTTGCAATGCATTTTAAAGTAACCATGTCCTGACTTTATGGGATACATGAATTACATGTTCAGAGAAAAAAGAAATTAAATGTTACATCAAAGCAATAAAAACAATGTGCTCAAATGTGTTTTTTAAATGATTTACATTTTTCTTGTCTTATCCTTGCCTTTGAAGTGATGCAGTTTCACACTAAATTAGTAAATTACCTCCTTCTTCTTTAAGATGGCCTTCTTCTGTAACACTTTCACGGCGTAGAACTGGTCGTCTGTCCGGTGTCTTGCCAGAAGCACTTTCCCAAAGCTGCCTTTCCCAATTACTTTGAGGAAGTTGAAGTCTGAGGGCTTGGCAGTGGGGTTTGAAGATGGTCCGAGGTTGATCTGCTGTGATGGACTTGGCTGTAAGGAGGCAAGGATGGAGGGAAGGGGGCAGGTTAGTGACCTTTTAAGGGACTGTAGCTCCCAAGGACCCCATGCATATGAGATACTTACAGGTGGAGAGGGGTTAGCATTCAACAGCTCAGTATCCTGAGGGGAGCCCATGTTCAGGATGGACTGGACTTCAGGGCTACAATAGGGCAAAAGGCAAAATGATCACTGCTGAGATACTGCACAATGCTAACAGAGTCTATGTTCCACAAAGGAGAACAAACACCACTGTCCTCTACTATCTATGTAGGTTAGCATGCTTTTCAAAACCATATATTGACTGAAACAGACTACAGAAGCTAATAATTATAAAATGCACATTTACTTTTGAGAGACATTTTTAAAACACTTACTGTTTACAAGCGTATGAATTAGTAGCCAGCTTCTGAATGAAATCATTCAATCCCATTCTTCTTTGCTTCATAAAAGCTGCAAGGACAAAGAAATAAATTAATGGAAAAACATCCAGCATGCTTACATTCATAACCTTGAGAGTCTGGACTGTTAATCTTTCTTGTTAAAAAAAAAAAAAAAAAAAAAAGATGCATACCAGTAAGAACTGCAACAATTCCTCTCATTTTTGAATAAGTCATAGGCGACGAATCAGCCTCCGTGGTAACTGTCATTGCTCCACACAAGGGTATAGCAGTATGTCCACACCACTCAGCACGTTATGGTATACTGAACCAGACTGAGCTTCTGCCCTAATTTATACGACGGCAGGGTACAGGCGCTCGTAGTAATATGATCTGGCGCTTGCGTTCCCCGGGGCGTGTCTTAAAGTTGAGTAACATTGTCTTGTACGAATCATTTTCAAGGGTCCACAGACATATTGTGCCATGGTTGGGGGTATTCAAATCTTACACCAATCAGCGCCTAGCGCGCTCCGCTCTGTTGACTAAAATTCAGCTCCCTATTTCAATCACTTACGAGCCGAGCTCCGCCCATGGCTGACGTCATCACATACGGAAGCGTTCACAAGTTTCTGGCGAAAGTACTAGGTGTTCTTTCTTGAAAGTACTTAACCGGTAAATTGCAGAATAATTCACGTAAACAAAGTACGCGTGTTATGGTACACTAAAAAAGTCTGTAACGGGTTTTCTGGCTGCCAATATGCTATCCAAAAATAAATATTTCAATTAATCTAATAATTATTATCCCATATTACGGTAGCCATAACTGTATTTGGATGGGGTTTTTTTCGGTGCTGAATTAATTTAATGGCAGTGAAAAGCTTTTAAAATACTTTTAATATGCACATGATAGAAATCTTAGGTTATTTACACACACACACACACACACACACAAACAGCTGTTAACAACAAAAGTAAAGACAAGCTTGACAGAACTAGATTTCGGCGGTGTTTATCCTGTATTAGCGAGAATGGATAAACAGGACATTGAATAAGACCATTTGCAACTGTAGGCAAGGGACACGCATAGCTAACATGCCGTAATAAGCGCACCATAAATATGCATACATCACACTGAGTATAGGAAGTCTGTACTCAGCTGAAAAACACAAGTGCACTGTCTCGCTGGATAAGGTGGGTTGAAGTGTTGAGTTTCCAGCCTGTATCAGCTTGCTATAACCAGTTAAAGGGAACCATATGACGCATGAGACCCGATTTATAGCAGGACGACAGGGAACCCGGTCCGGAGACCAGCGTCTGCACTGAATATCTCGGTGTTGAAATGTGGGCTATTACAGTTGTTCTCTCAAACGGTAGACATCGCGCAGTCATTAAAAATGTACATTTCCTTCAACCGAAAAGTTGTATGTATTGCCACAAAACTGGACTCAAAACCGACAGATCACAAATGATTCAATAGTTGTAAGGCTACTTCTTAAAGGAATCTACGTTTAATGTTAAAATACGGAGAGTAGCGTACCTGTTAATCGAAATGCTTCACGCATGCCTGTGAGTAATGCAAAATAATAATCAATAGTATCGCATTTATTACGTCCAGTGTCCATAGCAATTAGTTAAATATTGTTTTGGATTATTTCCGAATGATGACACTAACTTTTCTCCATTTTTTCTTTACCTCCAAATAATTGTCATATGAAGTTTATGCGTAACTGCACTCTTCGCACTGGTTGAAAGCGGAACTGCTATATTCTCGCGCAAACCTAAAAGTAATAGAAAAAAAATGTATTTCTACCGGCTTGTCCTTCCCTGGGTCGTGGGTGTACGGAATCTCAAGAATACTTATATACATTTTAATTTAATAAAAAAATACTGTTATATCTTAAAATTGTATTAATTTCATAGGTATTACAACAATCGGTTCGTTACAACTAACCTTTTAACTCTTCAATTCTCATTTTGCCTTCCTTTTCCTTCCTCGGAGTAGCAAATCCTCCAGCTAATTCATCGCAGGTAAAATGAACTCATTGACTGTTTCCGTACGTATAGTCAACACCCATTATCTAGATATATTTGCATAAGTCCATGTAAGAATACTGTAAAACCAAATCAAATCTTGTAAAGTAAAACTGGGCGTAGCATCAATCGATCTCATTCAGTTCATATACTAATTAACTTGGGCTACATCTAGATCCGATTTATATATCCATCTACTTCTCAAAACGAATAAAGCCGATCAGAGAATTTAAACATTCTGTTTTCAGATTCGCAGAGGTTAAAGAAACTTACATGTCAGTGTAGATCGTTTGTCTTTCATCTGGCAAGAGAGCGCCTGCAGACTCTCGGTACCTCTGGAGATTTGTGGAAGGAATTTGCGCAAGAAGTAACATTCCATTTCTCAGTAGCGCCGCGGCAGATCTCAGCCGGCGAGCACCGCCCACCCCTTTACTTTGTCCTCTGTTTCGGAAGAATGCCTCTGTGGCCAAGAATGCCGGCCATATATGCCCCAAATTTCAGTTCCAATTCAAAGGACGGATTTAATTAATTTTCCTATATCAACCGAATACCCCCACCGGTTAATTAAATTATAAGTAGAATAGTAGAACTCACAAGCGCTTATTTTAGCAAACAATGATCGTTAAAATTCCTTACGAATAATGCATGACTTCAAAGTGAGCCACGAAACAGAAATTGCCATTTACCAAAACATTTTAGCCCCGCCAGTGACATAATCGTTTTAAAAATGTTATTCTAGACAACTTATATCGACCGCAGCCGTGACAATGACCATTGTTAAAACGAGTCATGAAATATGTGCCTTTGACATTGTGTTTGCTTTTTTTAAGACAGATAAGCGAAAAGGCTGTGAGGGCTTGAGCAGGACCAAGCCAGTTCTCTTTTAATTGATTTCTGTCACGCTTATTGTGGAATCGCTGCCGAAATTACAGGCGTTCTTGGTGCAATAAAACCCGTACTTTATACTTGCAATGCAACTGAATTGTTTATAATTCGTGTTTGAGATCATAGACTCTCTTAGTCATTGTTATGTGTTTTTGTTTTTAAGGCAAGCAATAGTATTAATGTCCATGAGCAAATTCCAGTCATTATGGGTTTTTTTGCATCTTTTGGCTCATCTGGTAAACAGTAGGCAAACAAACGGGTCTAAACGTAGGCCTACATTATAATTGTTTCTCCCATCCCAGAACTCTATCAGTCTTTTGATCATATACTTTTTGGCTATTTAATTTTATTTATTCATATTTCTTATTAGGCCTATATAAGTTTGTGATTTAATCATCTGAATGAAAACAGTAATTTCCTACTTTGCAATTGGTATACACATGGTGTATTTCAGCAAAAACATCTATTAAATTTTGCATCAAGCAGATCACCTATTATGAACTTTGGCAGTTTATAATAGTTCTGTCAGATGTTCAGTACTAGATCTACAGCTACATTTTTGATTTTGATGCAAAGAAGGATGGCCATTTTGATTGAGTTACCTTGATGGACGATATGGTTGTATACTGTACGAGAGCAGCCTTTTTCACTGTTGGCAGCTGAAGAAGTTCCTGTCTATTGGCACTTTTTACATGCACAACAACATATGCATTGCTGTGTGTGTGTGTGTGTGTGTGTGTGTGTGTGTGTGTGTGTGTGTGTTTAATTAGCTAAAGGCCTGCCGTGGTTTTGTTTGATTTGTGATAAGTGTTGTGACATTTCAGTAAAGCTATCTTGAGTTGGGCCCTGTTCAGGGTTTCATTACAATCAGGGCTGCATTGGGATCAGTGTGGATCAAGGTGACATTTTAGTATAATTACACTTGATTGTTTAGGTTGAAGGCTACATTTCAACATGTACAGTATGTGCTGAATTTGTGAAGTTCTCCACTAGATCCTCACAGATCCACCAGCGCAGAGGCTTCATAGTGCCTGCTTTAACTTTTAACATCTTGTCTCAAATTTCCCACAACACAGGACAAATCTATTATTCATCTGAGGAAACTTGATAAAGCATTCAATATTCTCCTTAGGATTTAAGTGCAGATCAGTCATAATTAGATTTTGTGTGTGAAGAATGCAAGGCTGTGGGGCTCATTTATAATACGTCTGACAGTATTAAATATAAATTACTGGTATCCTATCAGGGGTTTCCCATCGAGGGTATCCCATTGGGGATATCGCATTGGGGGTTTCCCATCTGGGGGATCCCATCAAGGGTGTGCCCTGCCTCACGCCTTGTATTTTGATTGATAGGGTTCAGGCTCACATTGACTGTGTCCTGAAAAAGAGGTACAGATGGATGCATGGAAGAACAGATGAATCGATTGATAAAATTATAATTATATCAGGTATTGATGGACTTAACTAGGTTCCATTCTCTCCAATAAATGGTTTGGTGTAAACCTGCTTTCCTATGGGTTTATAATCAACACAGATTATGATGACATTTTAGATAGTGCTGCATCCTCACAACTGTATGTTGAAGGTTCTTTAGTATTCTTCTACACTCAGGGTTGTTCAGTACTCTTGTATGCTGAGGGTTGTTCAGTATTCTTGTATGCTCAGGATTGTTCCGTACTCTTGTGCATAGTTCAGAAAAGGAATCCATTTCACCTACATATTTTGGCTGAGCAGTAATGATGGGAAAGGCACCAACCAGTTTGCTCTGTATTGTGCTATCCGTCAAGATCTTTATCCATACACATTCAAATGTTGATGAGGTTTAAAAACACGCTAAGCAGTTGGGTTTGTTCTGAAATTCCTCAATGGTTTTCAAAAGCAATAATCAATAATTAGAAAGCTCTGACTGCTAACTGTTAAATGCAGTCCATTATCCGACTGCTAAAATCAGTCAGACTTATACTGTTCCTATTCATTTCAGTTCAGGTTGTTTTACTTTGCACGTTCCAAGCCCATTTCCTCCCCAGTGCAGCCAGTGGAGCAGGCAACCGGGAGTCTACATTCGGCAGTGGTAAGGCCTTCCCTTGGGAGCTCAGATTCATGAATGGGTGGAAACGGTTCTCCATAGGTCTGTAAACATTGCATAACTAGGAGAGCCATTCACTGATGCCAAACCCTTAAGTGAGGAAAGCCTCTTTATTTCCACAACAGAACGAAGTCGCAAGCATCATTCAGCTAACCGTGAAGCCCCCTTCCACATTTTGTGAACTAGCTGCAGTTCCAATATTCAAGGATGAACACCCAGTAATGTAATTTTTGGGTCCTTTAATTTTTTCTTTAAAAGTTGACTTGATATACCAGTGCCCAGCTTACAAAAAATTGAGTGCAATTTGAAATAAACGTCCACATTTACAGATATTAGGCCTTGGTGATTTTTGGCAGATTGTTGTGTATATATGATTTCACCAGCACAGCATTCTGAAGAAAAACATATCGCATTGTAAAGAAAATATTTCCAGCAAAGGGAACTTGGATTCACATAAAACATGTTATTCGTTTTTCAAACACACATATGCCTATTTTTTTTTTTATGGAAGGTCATTAAAAGTCCACATATCTAGCAAAACATGTTAATTATATATGTCAGTCAGCTGTAGGTATATATGGCCTGACTTTGTGGTGTGGTTGTTTTGTTTCCCTGAATGTCTGTCATGTTTTTCACTGACACAGGGCCAAAAGTCACATTAAGCTTTATTGAAGGCTAGTCTGTAAGAATATGGTTACAGTCATGTGGTGAACTTGAAATTTATACTGATACTGTCATGCACAGGAAGTGTGCAGAGGTTGTTCATACCAGAATCCACCTTTGTAAAGACAGCCTTATGCAAATAAAAGATGTATCTTTATATGTCTATAAAAATGTGCCAAGAAGTCAACACAAGTGTTGTCTAGGATATTTATGACAATATATATATACACACACACACACACACACACACACACACACACACACACACACACACACACATACACATGTAACTTTTTCACCCAGATCTGCTTTGGCTTTAAAATTAGTTTGTTTTGCCAGTACAGGGAATGAAAAAAAGTGTAATTTAGACTGAGGGTCATTTAGACAGTGAAGCAGCAGTTTGTGTAGTTTATAGTTTTCTGAGACACAAGGGCCATTTATTTTTATTAAAAGGTCAATGAAGCCAGAGCCATGGGCTATGGCACAGCACGGTGCATGTGTGTGTGTGTGTGTGTGTGTGTGTGTGTGTGTGTGTGTGTGTGTGTGTGTGTGTGTGTGTTGAAAGGGGTGGGAACACCTACTGTGTAAACCTACAGTATTCACCAGGGTCCCTCATTGGTCAGGACAAACACATAACCACTGTTTCCCTATTTTTTTCCACCAGTGAGAAGCAGGCTTCAGGGGTAACAACATTTATTAAAATAACAGGAAAAACAGTAATTACATTTCACCCTGCAATCAGGCAGGGCTGCGAGAGCATATGTGGTGTGGTGCGATCCAGGAGGGCCTGAGTTCTTACCTGAATCAGCAGTACAGCAGTAACTTATCTCGGGAAAACTGGAATAGTACAGATCCATTGCCTGTAACAGAGTCATGTACAATGTATTAAATGTCTGTATTGAAATCTTTAAAAATGACATGTCCTGCACCTCACACCAATGCTGCTAATTGCAGACATTGCATAAATGAAACCTTATGTCTTTGGGGTGAGAGGTCAGGAAACCCGCTTCTTTGCCCCAGCGAGGTTCCTGGACACTGACTGGGAGAGGAACACTGCTTTACGACATGTTCAGTCTCCACCCAGTTAACACACGTCAGCAGCACTATCAGCCCCTGATGGTGACGCAGGCAGCTGCAATGAACAGAGGAATAAAGAGGGGTCCCTCTGCCAAGTTTCCATCCCGAGACAGATCAGCCTATCAGGTACCAGCATACAGGTAAGGCACCTGAAGAGAGGGAAGGTGTCTGTAAGTGGGTTGCCAGGTTGGTACAGTGAGACAGACAGGAAAGTCAGGGTCTGTCCCAGTGGAAAGGCTCCAGATATACAATGCTTTATGGGTTATGTTATACATTCCTTTCTGGTTATTAGAAAGGAATAAAACAAACAGACGTCTAATAAACTTGTGAGTAATATTTACAAGGTTTCATAATAAAAAAGTAAATAAGGAAGGATTTTGCAACAACAGAAAAAGTCACACTTAAGCAATATATTACGAAACATTGTAGGAGAAATCAAAAATGAATTATAGTTCTGAATGCACAGATCTATTTTTGTGAAAACATTCCTTTAAAAATTAAAGTTGTTGCTCGAAGGATTGAATTTTCGAATGCCCTTAAACTTCACGGTCCGTCGGATCATTCCATTTGCCGAGTGGAAAAAAAATATTTGCTTCATATAGTTTTTGAGAGATGAGCTGTTGATAGTAAACGAGCCTTTGGGAAACATCTCTCCATTGCATGGTCAGCCGGCTCCGGCTCACTGGACTAGCCAATTAGACGCAGCCTATCTCATATGGTCCCACCCCAAGTTGGCACACTCTCTTCCGTTTTCCATTACAGCACTGTAATGGATACACAGCACTGAGGCCCATTGTCCCGACTTTGTAGCCATGGCAACTGCAAACTAAGACTTTTAAAATTATTTTAATTATGCACACCAGCTAGTTGGGATCCTGTTGTGTGCTGAATGATTTAAGAGAGATAAAATGCTGCAGTCTGCCATGGGAACTGCTTTCACTTCAGGCAGAGAAGAAACTGCCCCAAGATCTACGAACTCTTCCTTCTGGAAAAGCCACTCGTTATAAAGTAGAACAAAGGTCCAGTTTAATGTTATACTGGTACAGCAAAGAAGCCATTCAGAGTAGCAAACTGGGACTTCAGGGAATTTCAGCAAACCACCTTTTGGTAACCTTTGTACTTCTACAAAGAATAAAGGAACAGAAAATATTTCTTAGAGAGATACACCATATTAACATCTTTCCTCTATTCAAAGCTAAAATATTGTTTTAATTTTCACCAGAGCTTTAAGAAAACAATGCAATTTTGCATCAGAGGGTGACCAATCAGCATTCAATGGCATTTACCTTTCGATATTCACAATGCCTAAAGAAAACAAAGCTTGGTGTATTCAAATATACTTTATCCTACCTAATCATTCATAGCCTTTTCTGCTGGATCCACCACACTTTAATATTTGCCTATAGTCACTAGCATTTGATTCGAATAACTGAAACCTATGTAGTAATTAGTTTTACAATCGTTTGTTTCATAACATCCTGATAGCAGGACGTACTGTGAACTTGTGTGCAGGAAGTGTAGCAATGTCCATCCCTACAGTATTTATTATCTGTTGAATTCTCTACTAACATTTCTGTCTCTGATAAGCACCCTTTTGAATTAGTTACGAACACTTTTTTCTCTGAACCGGAATTTGACCATGGTTCTGGTTATCACTGATTGCTATTGTGGTCTTGTGTTTGAGATTGAGATGTAAAAACCATGAGATTACAAAGTCACAGTCAGCTTAAGATAATTCTAATGGAAAATGAAGTGCATTGAATTTCATTTGTTGGAACACATTAGTACAACTGGTTGAACTCGGATATCAGTGTGAATCATTCGATCAGATATTATTTTGTTTTTTTGTGTTCTGTCAAAAATTCCAAATAGCCATTCAAACATTCAAGTATGAATGGAATGAAGAATGAAAAATACAGTTACTAACTGATCACATTTAAATGGTTAAAGTCATATTTCTTTTATATGTCTCATAACTAATGAAGTATACTTTATATTTTGGTGATTTTAATGCAAAATACTGAGATTCACCCAGAATGTAAGATGATTGATAATGCTGTACTTAAAACCCTTTATATGTACAGTGTGGTCTATAAAATATGAATGCTTTTTTAAATATTGGGATTTAAATTGAACATCAACTTACCCGAATCTGCATACAAATGTAAATTCGGAATTGAATGTTTATGAGACATCGCTATGGCTGCCCTTATTGCAGTAATAAAGGGATAGTTGCAGTTTGTAGTAGCTAATGGAGATGAATCCCTGGTAGGAGCCGGGTTTCGTGGCCCACGCCGACCTGTGCACTAGGGGAGGTCTCACCTGTGTTCGTTCACGGGGCTGCCAGTCCTCATCCATGGTGTAGGTCACTATAGGGCCACTGCAGATACAGCATTCCATCATGATGGGTGTGGCCAGAAGGGGCGTGGTCCTCACAGACCAGGGGCAAATAGCATGGTCTTCCACCTCCTGTTCCCGGCAAGCAGCCTTCTGCTTGCCATCTCCATGGTGACGGTGCAGCATCCTCCACTTCCTTACCTGGATTCAGGATAAAACACAAAGTTAGCAGCAGAAAAGCAGGTAGTGCTTCCATTTAAAGTCAGTGGTGTAGAGCGGTGTTTCCAAGCTCAGTCCTCAGGGAACCACAGACAGTTCACGTTTTTGCTCCCTCCCAGCTCCCGGTGGATCGTCTGGCAGGGAGCTGGGAGGGAGCAAAAATGTGGACTGTCCATGGACCAGATTGGGAAATACACATCAAAGGTTATACTTCCCGGGGGGGTTGGCGGGGTCCAATCCAGGTAATGATTAAACCAGGATAAGTGGTTTATGGATGGATTGATGGATGGATGTATTGCTTTCTGATTTTTCTATATGCAATTGCCCAGCTAATATTCATCCAATATAATTATTTAAAATCGATAGTTCATCACTCATTCATAATTGCCCAGTAAACGCTTACAGATGTTTAGTGTCACATAAATTCTTATTCTCCTTTGTATGAAAATGTAGATCTTATCAATGCAGATAAATATGTATTTTTATTCATTAACATCCTTTCTTAAATATAGGTACCGCCTGGCTGCAATTTTAACATAAGCTACAGCAAAACTTGTCTGCACAAACTGTGCTTTCATGTTTTTACTCACTGTGGTCTCTGTTTTCTTCATAATTACTCCTAAAATTTGAATTAATAGTTATGATATGAAAAAAGTAATAAAAGGCACTTGTTATTTAGTGAAAAACCCTCCTCATGCGTTAATGATCACCCACATTCCATGAGCAGAAGCTTTAGGGTCAGAGGCCAAAACTCCCTACGCTGCTCATTCAGCCTCCTGCTCACCAGATTGTTATTCACAATAGAAGCAATCTATGCTTTCCTAGGGAACAATAGCTACCTAACCTAACTAATAAAGTTGTCAAAATGTCAGACACCTTGCCTTCTAATTTTAGTAACAATTTTATGTATCTCCTTAATAACCACATTAATAATATCAGATTTCAGATCAACACAATAATCATTAACTCGTATAACAGTGTGAGTCTCCACAGACTGTGTGCACACTTCCAGCAAATTCCATCTGGACAACAGAACTAAAACCAAAATAATTAGAAGGTCAACCGGAATTCCATCCATCCATCCATTTTCTGTAACCGCTTATCCTTCTCAGGATAGCTATAGGTCCGGAGTTTATCCTAGAGGCTACGGCCGCAAGGAACAGCAAGTATTAATTCAGAAAACCAAGCCCACTGCATGTACACTCGATCCTAACCCCACTAAATTACCCAGGAAGCATTCAAAGGATATATACTTAATTACCACATCCCTAATCCCACGGGAATCACTGCTGGGGTCTTTATTGTTCTCCCTCTCCTACTTGCTGCCTCTCGGAAGGATATTACAAAAGCATAAAATTAACTTTTGTTCATAAGCGGGTGACATACCTCACAATTGCAGCGAATGACTGTACATCTGTAATTGCCCCAGCAAAATGCTTTAATGAAGTAAAGCGAGGCAAGAAAGATAATTATCTGTCTTTAAACACTGATGGAACAGACTCCCTATTACTAAGAGGTAATAGCACACTCATATTGTCTTGTTATCAGCACTTAACTTTAAGAGCTGTTCAGTTTCCCTGAATCAGCTTGGAACCTAGCTGCAATTTTCAATACGGACCTGTTGTTTGACTCGCGTAATTCCCTGTCTAGGGCTTGCTTAAAGTTAAAACAGCTCAGAGTCATAGTTCATAGACACTACTGGCCAAATTTCTGGAAACACTTAACATTTTTGACACTACACTTGAAAATTACTACACGAATATTGGCAGTAATATTTATAAACAATCAAAGAATGCTTACAGCTATCATACACTTGACGATTAAATAAGGAGCTTAGTAGAATAAAGGTCTCCGATCTCTAAAAATTGGAAGTGTTTTCCACAATTTTGGCCACTAGAGTATTTATATGTAGCAGATTAAACTACCGTAATGGTCTACTGTCAGGCAGTCGAACTTAACAGCAGATCTAAAATAGCGGCTGGAAAGAGTCGATATGACCCCATTCCATCTGTATCACTGTCCCTGCACTGGCTTCTGGTTAAGGACAGGATGGAGTTTAACATTCATCTGTATACTTCAAGGCAGGAAAAGAACCGGCCTCTTATTTAGCTGAATCCAGAATAAAGACTGAGACCAGTGAATCCAGGCTTTCTTGCAGTTCCGCATGTAAATAAAAAGGCTGCTGGCGGAAGAGTCTTCCGCTCCCTCATTGTCTTGTGGCTTTTATTCAGTATTATACTATTGTTACCCTAAACTGTCGGATATCAGTGAGTGACTGTTGTTTCAGTCCATGTCAAGTGTTTTGGAGCAATTGGGAAAGGGGAGAAAATTATTCATCAAATCTATTTCTTTAAACTTCAGTGAGATTTTAAAATTAGAGGCATTTCATTCAAAGCAAGACTTAAAATTTTTTCTTGCAGTCGTGCTTTTTTCGGTGCAGAAACATAAATTCAGAAACAGCTGTCACTTTGTCTTTTATCTGGGTAAGTAAAAAGTTCAGTCGCTGCGGTTTCCTGCTCTCCACAGTGCTGTATGAAAGCCATGCCAATGAGAAACCTCTCGCACGCTGGAAAACTGGAACAGAACACAGTTCAAGGTCTCTGCAAGTCTGGGTCAAATCCATTTCCAAAAAGTTATGTAACCTGCATCCCTGACACACTTTCTGTTAGCTTATTTGAAGTTTAAAATCGTAGCTAATGACCTGTTATCTGCCTAAGTATACCTCATATCTGCTAGTTTTTTTTTTTTTTTGCATCAGCCAAATAAAGGGCCCCACATTGACAGAGGGAGCTCCTCATAGGCCTTTGTCAGTGAGCTCGCGAAAAGGAACAGCAAGAGCAGGAGCAGAAATGATGTCCATTAAGAGGCTCCAAGAGACGAGAGACACTCAGAAGACAGAATGAGAACCAAGCAGGGAGCACGGACAAGTAGAAGAGTCTCCATAGAGTACACTAGTGACCGAAACTGTGGAAACACTTCCAACTTTTAGTGAGATTTTTAGAGATTTATGCAGAACTGCATTTTAGTTATTCCAGTTACTTATTTAATCGTCCAGAGTATGATATTTGTAACATTCTTTAATTGTTTATAAACATTACCGCCAATATTCATGTAGTAATTTTTAAAGCGTGATGCCAAAAATGCTAAGTGTTTCCACAATTTTGGCCACTAGTGTGGTTATAAATGGTGTGAAAACGTAAAAGATTGTGGATCTGACATCAAAGTCACATGTAGTAAGAATGAGTGTCATATTCTTAGAAAAAAAATCCCAGTTTTGTATCACAAGATGTCTAAAACCAACTAAAGACTGATTCAAGAAGTTTGCATGTTTATTAAAACCCAAAGCAGTGTCAGCATACTGAAAATCTCCAAAGGCTAACAGGGAAATAGTGGCGGAAGGTGCTATGAAAAACACAAGACAGTGTGCTTGTGTGCTCCTGAGCGAGCTGGAGAGATGAGCCTCTGTCCAAATGATGAGTAAATGGAATCTGACACAGGAGACTGACCTGCAGGCCATTCTTCGCTGGACCATTTTCCCAGCTGAAGGTAGCAGCATTTCAATGAATCAACAGGTTCCAGGTTGCATAATATAAAAACATACTATGTGATTAAGAGTTACTGTATATTTGGCCTGTAGCTAAGTTTAATACCATAGCAGTAGCCAGTTTTTTCTGACATGCATCTCGCTTCATTTTTGTTTTCCTGTACAAATTACCTGAGTGTTAATCCATAAATCAAAGGGCACGATTTTTTTCCTGTTGCCCTACATTCATAATAAAATCATTTAATGTAGACGAGCACGGCCCATTCAGAATTATACCTCCACACTTCCACACAAATTAAAACCGCTGTTAAGCATGTTAAAGCTAAACTCACTTCTATACAGACAAGGACTCTGCTTCGTAACTAAGTTCTAAAATCTTCCACAACCATGTAAGACACGGGCTCAATTTCAATGGGTTGCAGCTATCCACAGAACTTCATGTGATCATATAGGTCATTTTCTGATATGATTCTATGATGAGATTAAAAATGCAGGACTGGACTTCACCAAAGGGCTTCCAGGAAAACACACAGAAAAGTAGCATCTGCTCAGTATTTGACAGATAATACTTTAGAGGCTTTCAGATGACTAAGTAAACCCCAGAATAGACGTCTAAAGTGCTGAAAGCTACGACCATTATCAGGGTAAGTCTTCCCATGGAACCACTATCTGATCACCAGCAAGCAAAGATACCAAAAAAATCATTCATGCTGCACATCAAAATGTATCTGGAGAAGGTCGTTTGTACCATAGAAATATGGAATTAAACAGCATGCTGCATGAAGAATACTGGGATGTATGGGAATATGCACTTCAAATTATTTGTGAAGTTGTCTCATCAAACGGTGCCTGAATTCCTATGTAATATATGAGTCTGGGCCTTATATAAGAACCCCTACTTTGAAAAAGTTGCACAGCTAACAAGAAAACAAGGACTATGTATAATGCATAAAAATCAACAAGTCATTTTCTATCCTCTCTGTGTGGAATTTGGGTCTGTGGGTCTACAGTTTTTTCAAGAAGACAGTGCATGTCCCAGAAAGAGGTGTTTACAGGATCAGTCAGGATGTGAAGAGGCTTTAACCATTACCTACATTAACTGAGGGATTTGGCACCTGCCACTTCACTGGAAACCTAAAGATAAGAAAATCCAGCAGCTCTGGCGCTATAAAGAAGAGGCAGAAACTCGCAGAGGCAGAGTAGAGAGATAACTTTCCACAATTTGCACATATGGTGAATATAAGCAAGGAACACCTCTGTTACATAACTAATCCCCCTATGTTAAAATTTCTTTCTCACCCAGGAAGCCCTGCAGTAAACATTGACCTGTAAATGTATTCTGAATGCAAAAGCAGGCCTGGGTTCTCAGAAAAGGGAGCAACTTTCTGGGGAAAGCCGTCTGCTTCCCCGAACGTCAAGTGGCTCTGAGGCATGTGCTCGTACAGAATGAACACTTTAATTGCTCTTTCCAAATAAAAGGTAATGCGCATTGCTGCGTTGCTCTGTGCACCTTCACCCATAGACCACGCATGAGACCTTAGACTGGCTTTGAAGGTTGTCTCAGGTCAGCAAGTGATTCCAGCTCAGTCTGAGCTCCCTATAGACTGGAGAATGGAAAAGTGTCTCTGGCAGCAGAGTTATGTAACCTCTTTCCTGGGGACATTTTACAAGTGCAAGTGCGGAATAATTTCTAATAACCAGTTATTTGCATAATGTGCCTGTAGCTGCAAGAGGCCTTGGTGTTGTGAAAACTAGTAGAAAACAGATATGGTGGCAAGGTTGCACAAGCATTTGATAAAAAAAGACACATGACAGAACATTGCAGGGTTATAGTCTAGGAAGAGCTTTACTGTGGACCCCATAAACACATAATCAGCACATTCGCAGTTTGCATAGTTGTGGATTAAAGTATAAAGAATGATCGTGTTCCATAATTTGCTTCAAGAATTCCATCTACAACTTAGCGTCACCATGACGGTTTTGGCGTATAGGAGGAAGTCAATGTAACAGCAAGTGTTTTAACACTGAACTCCTGAACACTTTCCGAATTTCCTCAGAAAGGAGAAACTGATCAGCCTTTAGGTCACTGTGGATAAATGCAACTGCCTGGTAGGTACATACGAGGATCTTTTAAAGGAGCATTGGAATACTGCATATGAAATTAGGTACAGAAATTCTGGTGGCGTATGCCAAGACAGGGTCGACAAGCGACACGCTGAGGATGACCCCAAACTCAGCCCTACAACCATGACCGTGGCCATGACCATGACAGGTTACATCCAGAAGCACAGCGCAGAAGGTGGGACGTTGTGACCGGTCATATCAATAGGCATAGAGCAGCAGATGGCACATATGATAGGCCATTCTCAGGAGAAGAGAACATAAGGCAGCACATTGGAACAGGCCATATCAACGAGCACAGAGCAGCAGTGGGACGTCATGATAGGCCATATCAAAAAGCACAGAGCAGGAGGTCACAATGGTAGGCAAGGAGCAGGAGGCGGGGCATAGCACCGGGCCGAACCAATGAACACATAGCAGGGGGTAACACAGCAGTCAGAGGCCACAACTGATAATACAATAGGCACCAGCTGGTGTTAAACTTTGTCCTTAGACTGACGTCAGCAACATCATTGCTTTTAAGTCAAATAATTTACAGCTCCTCCAGCCAATTAAACATTAAAGTCCCTTTACTAAGGAATTTGGCTGCGTTTACATCAGCAGTTTGATGTTTGAACCCATCAGAGCGCAAACATTTACAGTCTGTTAATGAATCGGCATTTTGTCTGCTGTTCAGTTCAGACAGCGGCTGCAGAAGGCATGGCATTTATGGCTTGATAGGTATCTATGTCATCGCAAAATGAGACTCCCGGTGCGTTTCTTGGAAGCGATGTTTATCAGTGCATGAAAAAGGTAGAATGGTTAAACCATTGAATCAGGACCAGCCCCCACCAAAATGAGATTTCCCCCTCCGACACTGCATCGAAAGGTAAATAGAAGAATAATGTAGGCAAGCCAACAACCTGCATTCATCATCAGAATCTGAACCTGATGGTGTTGTTTTGCTATGTTTGTGTAAAGATCACAAAACTGAGCAGAGCCCAGGGCAGCCTGGCTCTTTCCATTGATAATTTAGTTCTTTGATTTACAGAAAAGATCCAGGCATTCTCTTAGCAGTTAGACAGGTAGGGAAAATGCTTGGATACTTGAAGTCATGCTGAGGACATACAATACAATAGTAAGGCTTGCCTGAATCACTGCACTTTGAAAAGGGACGTTGCTGCCTTTAAGCAAGCGTAGCAAAGACTCAGATATACGATTCCCGGTCTTAAAGGTTTTGCACACAAGGGCAGAATCACTGAATCTATTTAGCCTGAAGAAAAACATGATCCCATTGTGCTGTGAGGAGGACAAAAGTAACATCACCCCTGTGGATTAGAACAGAGTGTTGACGGCAGAATATGAGACCACAAATGGAGACTAGCTAAAGACCAGTTCAGCCCAGAGGAAAAGTAACAGTCTTGAGTCATTTGTAATATTTCAATATGTATTTGATTGCAGGTTTGACCCAGCTGTGTCATGCTGGTGTTTAAACCCCGTGATGTCACTCTGCATCAGAGAAGTCACATGATCAGGTCATGTGATGACTGCACCGTAGCCCAGTGTAAGGGGCTTAGCTGAATTTTAAGCTGCTTCCCTGAACTCTCCTATAATCAGTTATCACCACAAGGGTCCTCCAGCCTGTAGCCATGGATTAAAGTATAAAGAATGATCCCATTCCGTAATTTGCAGTAAGAATTCCATCTACATCCCGACATCACCATGGGAACCTTGACGTATTCTTATATAGGAGGATTTCATGAGGAAAAATAAATCTGCAGATTGCTTTTTAAAATTTACCACCTCTAAGACATCAAGTTGACCCGGTTTAACCTTCAAAACAATACGCTCCATCATTTCTGCCCGGATTTAAGCTCGGAGAAAAGATCCAATTCCTGTTACATAACAAACAAAAAAAAAGAACAATTCCAGCCAGTGGAACTAAATCCTAAGCTATATTTGATCCAAGCAAGTCTTTTGAAAAGAATAAAAATTTGAAATTAGACGTCATTTTTGCGGATTGAAGTCTGTCCCAGGAGGTCCAGCCACTGCTTCTGAAACGCGAATCGGGATTTCTCACGGGCCTGGACCCAGCCGCCACTTAGCGGAGGGCAGAGAGAAACGCCGCCGTCTCCCCAAGCACCCGGTCTCCCTCCAAGCGATGCACACGAGGCCGAGCGAGCTGCCTCACTCACTTTGCGGCTTTCGGCTGGCTCTGCGGTGCAGGGGGACTCCTGCTGGCTGTGCCGGCAGCAGCCATATGGGGAATGCTGGGGACACCGGAGCTGCTGCTCCGGCGGACACACGGGCTCTGGGTACAGGAGGCCCGGCCTCTGGCCGTCCTCCATGGTCACCTTGGAGCTGCGAGTCCACCGCCGTACCTGGGAGGTGAGGGGCAGAGGGTCGCGTGTGAATGGCAGCCTAGCTGGTCACACTGTGCCCAAACCCCAAATGAAAATAACCCTTAACTTCTCCTCTGTTGGTGTTCTCAGATTGGACCGTACTCCTGCACTGCATTCTGGGAGCTCTTTAAAGGGGTCACGCACACTCGCAAGGTTCAGCCCGTGACGTAACGTGCAACTCATGCATGCACGCGGCCACCTGATGGCCTGACTGGCAGAAAACACCCTGTCGACTTTCACACGAGTGAACTTCAGCCTCTTTTACAGGCCTATATGTGGTGTCGGTCGTACCAGCTGCCGGGGGAAGATTCAGTGTCACCGCGAGTCAGATTGATCAGTCAGATCGACCAGTCAGCCTGCCGGCGTGTGGTCTGCTTCCACGGACAGGAAGAGGTCTAGGAATCGGAGGCGTCATCACCCTGCCGCCACTCAGATAAAGCAGTGGCGTCGATTAGCCCCCTGTTATGAGCTGCATCACTGTTGATGGTCTCTCATCGTGTCTGACACTGAACATCATGCGCTGCTTTATGAGTAAGAATGAGTATTTGTATATCAAGCAATGGATGTGGACTGAGGTTAGAGAGACAGTATGAGACTGAGGCCTGGAGCAAAGCCTGGATCGACTTGGGCTGCTTAGGTTTTTTTTGGCTGCTACTACATCTCCAGCTGTTACCCTTCGATGGCTAGCGAGCAGCCAGAATTAAGGCAACGACTCGCTAATCACGTTCAAATTCCTAATATTTATGGTTGAGAGAATCGCCTGCTTGGGGCCAGAGCCCCTGTGACTGTACCTCGCCTGGGAAGAAGCTTCTGCCTCAGTCGCTCGTACCAATACAAACGATGTGAAACATTTAAAAGGAGCTTCATGCCAAAACGGAACTGTCACCCCTTATTAATTCTGCATGACACGCTTCTCTCCCTAAGCTGCTTGTTAGATACCTGGAACCTTATAGAAGCATAACACATGTGGAAAAATAAGGGCAGGTTTATGGTCTCTATCCTTACTGGATGGGAATCGACCTAACAGGCTGCCGGCATCGCCCTCCGGGACACCACCCAGGGCCCCATATCTTAAACTGAATCCTCTCCTGCATCCAGCCAGTGGGGACTCTCTGAACCTAACCCCCAGAATCAAAAGTAAAGCTATAATTAGTCCTGAACTCAAATTACTTCAGTCAATGATTTGATTTCCGCTGCACTAAATGAAAGTCAAACCCTGCTAATCAGTTTGTGGTCATACAGCCATTATAATATAATATAAAAAAGCCATTAGTTCGGGATATGGAAGGGCAGGCTGCTACAATTACTATAATTTACTGATAGTTGTAGAAACCCTACTTCAGTTTCATTCCTTTGAGTTATAGATTAAGCATATGACCCTGGATACATCCATACTAACCTACAAATCCTCTGGACCATACTCATTGTTCTTACTGTCATTTGGTGATTTTTTTAAATTTTTTGTAAGTTAATAATAATCATTCTGATGTTAATGCAATGATTCTAGGATTATTTTAAGGTGCGAGGCATAAGAGGGGCCATAATTCATACTGAGGGGGCCAACCTCATCCTTAGCCAATGACATTTGTTGATATGGTGAGTGACAATGCCCATGTAGCCCCGCCCCAGTATACACCACTGTGTCAATGTATACCTAAATGCTGAAAGTGCTACTATTCCCCTCTTTGATTCTATTGCGTCTTACTAATGTGTGATTTCCTGACCCACTTTCATAAACTAAAATTCAGTTATTAAAAAAAAGTCCGAATCAGGGCTCAGGGAGAGTCACTATGGTTTAATGTTGCACAGTGCTTTGAACTTGAAAACCAGAAACTTGCACTTTAATGAAAATGTGCTGCACTGCAGGACTTCCAGGCAGCCCAGTATGGCATTATCACATCTTACAAAAGAGATCTCTATACCGCCAGCTCTGCCTGCTACCTACAGACATGCTCAAAAGCAATCATCGTGTCCTGTCTTAGGAAGATAGCTGACTTTACCAATAAGGGGTTTGAACCATCAGCTGTAATCATATTGGCTGGAATGACTTTCTGGATTCATTTCATTTAGAAAATGGATCATATCAGACAACAGCTGTAACCCCTGGAAGGAGTTTGCTGCAGGCCTACCCAAGTCTGCAAGCATGCTGGTAATGTAGTGACATTTATCTAGTTAAGGAACATTAATGGGAAATTATCTTTAAAAAGAAATTCTGAACATTAGTGTTGAAAATCATGCAACCTGCATACCGTATCCAAAATCTACTTATTAAACATAGATTCCACTGCAATAAGCAAGGTCCATGGGTAATTAAGTTAAAGTTATATCCTCATCATCGACATGTTCATGACCTTTCAAAGTGGTTGTGGTCAGAACTTTTTGTAACAATTTACTTAAAGCATTCATTACAATGCATTATATATACCTTCATAATGCAGTATAATGCATTCGTAAAATATGATAAACATGGCTATAACTATTTATAAAAAGGAATAATGCATTATAGCCATGTTTATTATGCATTATGAATTCTCTATGAGGTCTATAATGCACTATAAACACCTTCATGATGTGTTATAATGTATTATAAAGGTACTTATAGTGCATTATTGATGAGAGCTTTGACATTTTTGGACCTGCCACTAAATGGTATGTCTATTACATTAGAAGTGATTTTCAGGTTGAAGAGACATCTGATAACTATACTGCATCAACCGTCATTAAAACTGGGGTTCTATAACAACTGTGATTAGTATTATGCACGCTTGTACTGTTTTGGAAGATCATAAGCATAACAAACTTTAATTTCAATGGCAATGACACAAAATGTACCTATCATGCTGAATGGCATTCCATTAAAAACTGCTTTAATATAACTCAACAACTCAGAGTGGTGATCATGCTTTCTTGAAAAAAGAAATAAAACAAATGTAATCATGTCAAATTATAAGCATAGCAATACAATCACCCCTTCACAATCGGTTAGGGGCAGACAATCCCTGTGAATGTGAATAATCACAAATAATACTTGGATTACATAATTTTTTTTTAAAAAAAAGCAAAATTAATACTACTATGAAGTTTAAAAATCATTTCAAAAATCTGGGGTCACAGATCCAGCTAACATGTGACAGGCTGACTACCGAGACAAGGATTGGCAGCGTACAAAGCCAAGGTACGTAGATTTCACAGTTCTTTTCTCTACCTAAAATTACTTTTATTATTGAAGTTACAGTATGCACAAATACTAATAATGTTGGAAAATCATATTATTTTATGTGATCCAAATCAATTCCAGTATTGTTTGCATATTTTCTTACTTACACGTTACCTAATAATATTCCCATTTATTTGTTGACAGGTAACTCACCTAAAGCTGTGAAAATCAAACTTGCCAATCTGGAGGGGATGGGGGTGACTGTATATTGGTATCAGTGGATTCAGCCTGTAGCACTAATGCTGAACAGCAGTCTCCTGATGGGGGTGTTCCCAGGATTTCCCTCAACATTTTAAGCATAGACTGAATACTCACTCCTTCAGTTTAATTTCCTGGGGATTCCGCTTTATGAATGTCTGTCCTATTTCCATATCCACTCTAAGTATTTCATCTTTTTCACTTTCTGCTCCCAAACATTCTTTATGTCACCATAAACCTTGAAGATCCAACCAAAAGCCCACACCTGGTTTTCTGTACACATATTCATAGGTGTTTATAAGGTCAGCTAATACACATATCATCTTCTATTTTTTATTTTTTTTTTGGTTCCGTGTCAGTTCCTTTCTGCTACGACTGTCTGGGGCTTCCATGTTATTCCTAGAATCTTTGTTAACCAACCACACAAGAAAAAAAAAGACATTATGAATGTTAATTCAGCTGGATTGCCAGCAATGTTCTTTATTGCATTATTGTCAACATGTTGCATCAAATTATGTTCAACGTCATGCGGCATTTGATAACATTGATCACTTTCCTGCTTCTCTTTTGTAATTTTCTTAGGTTCTTATGTTCTTTTCCTTCCCATATACCTTTTTTTGGAAGAACAACAGAAGTTCAGCTTGCCATGTTAGTCAGCTACTGGTGCTCTGTGTCCTATTTCCCACTGGTTACTGGTGAACTAGAGATCTCCACTTGGGGATCAAAGGCTTTCCTTTCTTTCATACCAGTGTTGCATTACTATGTGAATGAAACCAGCATGGGCCACTTGCCTCACAAAGATTGTTATCATGATTCTGAACAAACCCAGAAGGACACAATGCAGATTGGTTTACTGTGAGGGAAAGATGAGCGCCTGATGGATGACAAGGTGCTAGTGGTAAGCTAAAGCCCATTCATAAGCTAGCATTCCCTATGATAAACCTCAGATAACACTGATCGCCTAGCACCCCTGAATAATCAACGAACCTCACTAGAGCTGCTGGCCTTTGGTAAGCTATAACCCATTTAATGATTCTTATTTCAAACAAATACACATCTTTATTATTTTGATTCCACCGGGCTTGGGCAGCTGACTTTGACAAGGCCGCACTAATTCACAAGGCGAGAGAAGGCCTGCCCCCCCCCCCCCTACTGATGAGGCTCCGTCGTCTGGGTCTGACCTCACCTATCTCCTCACCAGGGCCCAAATGCAGGATTGAGTCTGTCAAGATTAATTCACCAGCATGAGACAAAGATCTACACATATGGGATGGTGAAGCCTCACACAGGCCTCTAAGAGAGAATAAAAGCAGAGCTGTGTGCTGATAACGGGCTAGCAAGAGATTCCCGAAGCAGAGAGAAACCAGAAAGGATGGGCTATACATCTTTAGCAGGAAATGCTCTGGAGGCCACAGGATTTGTTTAGAAAATAGCTGACCTGTAGACTGCACTTGTGGTGACCCATGACTGCTGTGCCGA
Organism: Brevimyrus niger; assembly: GCA_015164015.2. Taxonomy (NCBI): domain Eukaryota; kingdom Metazoa; phylum Chordata; class Actinopteri; order Osteoglossiformes; family Mormyridae; genus Brevimyrus; species Brevimyrus niger. The sequence goes on from JAABNY020000038.1 coordinate 9,036,979, forward strand.
CCAGTGAGTGGCAGACAGCGGGGAGCGCTGGATCTTACAGCATGCGGCTGTATAAGCGACCCTGGACTGGTATGGGTGTAGAGCTTAGCTGCTCTTATGCACCTACGCTCAGGGAGAGAGACTGAGAGACAGCGAGTGAACAAGAGGAACACAGAAAGGTAGGGGAGCTGGCGCATTCAGCATTTCCCAAAAACGAGTCTCCACATAGAGAAACTATAGAAAGTCACAGTTTTCCTCTGCTGCACCCAGTCTTAATACCTCAGACTGGCCTGTTCTGCAGCCATTATAAAAATCCTCAGCTACTTGTACAGCCTGTACCTACATACCAAAATTCCAAAAGGCGGAAATCAGGAAGCGGTCATGTTGTGATTCTGGTTTGTTTTCGGTATACAATAAGGCTGTGAGCGCCATTCTCAGAGTGGGACGTCAAAAACACAGGGAGCTGAGATGAGGGCTCTGATGTTCCATGCAGATCTTGTAATGCCTTCTAGAGGTACAGGTCCTACAGGACCTACTAGAACCAGCTATATACATGAGAATATAGGTTCTGGTTCAGTTTTGATTGCAGGCAGAAGCGTATGGAATCTACTACAGGTACCTGAACACCATCCTCATCCTCTGACAGCTACCCTGAAAAATTCTCTCATCTATGCAAACAATCTTCAAACTTTCACGACAAAATGGGATCACCCGACAACACATAGCCAGACCAAAACGTGGCTTCCAACTATCTCGATTTCTGGAAGATCTCAAATCAATTAAAGGCCTTCATATTGCACAGTCTCACCGATTCACATGTATTTCATCCACATGAATTTCATTATAACAACAAATTACTGTCATTATTATGTAATTGACCCATTATGTTTTACCATTTGACTAACTGACTGTGTTCCCCTACCTTTACTGGCTAAATCAACAGCCTACTGGCGAGAGGCTGCACAGGTTATGAGGTATGACTCATTCGTAATCGGCTGTGCAGCCAGCTTCTGGGGCTCAGCGATTCCTTCAAAAGTTGGAGCTCATGTGAACAGCAGGTCCTGGACGCTGTCGAGAGCTGCGCAGCACACAGATCTGCAGTACGGGGGTGCAGATCCGCTGCGTTCACAATTAGTGTGAAAAGCTGGCATGCTAATGCGTGTTTATAAACAAAGCCCAGTGGAGGCATGTGCACGCTCACCAGTGGAGTGCAGAAATGACGTCATTGTCCCCTGCGAAGAGCCTGCTAATCTCCCTGGACAGGCTGAGACAGGGTAACTTGCAGTCCTCAGGGTGACAGCAAGCAGAGCATGATGCCGGGGAGCGAGCCTCAGTATTTCAGGGGCATCGACCCTGATCCCGATAGTGAGTTCCGCTTACCTTCCTCTTGACGAACTGGAACGCCGCACACCTCTTGAAGGAAAAGCCGCTCTTATCGCCGTTGACCATCTTCATCGCTGCGTCACTGGAGCTGGAACGCTCTGTGGATCCCAGCGTCGCAGCCACCGCTGCCAGTTGGAAGTGGGGGCTGCTCACGGTGTCTGGGGGGGGGGGGGGGCTTCCGCGGTATCGCTTCACGGGCTGTCCCTGGGGAGGTCGCTCCTCTCTGACATGCCACGGCAGGAATCGCGGGGAGCCTCACAGCATCCTTCACCGGAGCCAGAATCGGAAGCCCTGCGAAGGTGACGGCTGTTATCTGCAGAGCCACTCGAAGCTGCTATTAGAGTCCCAGAAGTTAGCATAAGATGCTAAGCTGAGGCGCTTGCCTGTACTGCAGACATACAGGACTGGCGTTAGCACAGCTCCAAATGGCCACTGCTAGCTAAGGAGCAAAGATGCTGTTACTTTATCAATGAAGCTCTGCAGAGAATTATATGTGCTTGTCACACTCCTCCCTGCTCTCTCTCTCCCTCGCTTTCTCTCCACTATCTCTCTCGCTCTCCTTCAGCCCTCTCTCTCGCTCCCTGTAACACCCCCCCCCCCCCTTCACTGATGTAGCCGATGCTCGGCTGCTCTCCGTGAATCATACTGAACGGGAGCCCGCCCTCTGATTGGACGTCACAACAGATGGAGACGGCAGGATTGGGGGGGGGGGGGCTGCCGTCACAGCTGTCCCCCCACCCAACGCGTTGTTCCACGTTCATCAGGATGGTTGGAAAAGGGTGACCTCAGGGAGATGGTAGGGTGAGCCCAGAGGGCAACAGTGGGCACTGGTTAGAAGTAAAGCCTGAGAACAACCCCTGAAGCAGGGCAGGAGAGATCACAGGTAGCGGGGAAGTGCTATACTGCAGGACAGAGCTTGTGTGGACAGTCATGTGGGGTAGAGAGGAATGATTCCAGAATCTGGACAGAAAGGAACACAGGGAAGAGCCCAGACTGCAGTCCTTTGGATGATGGACAATACCAGTGGGGGTGAAGGCATGAAAAGAGAGGAAAACCCCAGTTGATTTATACGAGTCGCCCAGCAAAAGAGCTATAGACTGAAAGACCTTTTATTCTTGTCTATTCACACCTTTTCATAGGGATAAGTACTTTTTATTACGACAACTATGTGGGAATCCTTATACAGTACAATAATTCAGTACTGGAAGAAAGTAACTGACTCGTTGCCAGTTGAGCTGTAGGTAGCACTGCTATATCAGGGAGCCTGTATCAGGATCACAATGGTGGATAGTATCTCGGCGAGGGTCTCCAAGGTGATATCCATGCCGCACTCTGAATTTCGGCTTTCAGACCGGTTACATCATATCCTCCTCTCTCCGGGCCTGTCAGATGGGAACCAGAAAGAGCATAGCAGTCGGCACATGTATGTGTGGACCGCCGCGCACCCACACCCACACGCACACGCACAATTCAGCAGGGTCACGCCTTTCTGCTGCCATTAATTTCTGCCATTAATCACAGGGCTCCCTTTCATGTTGCAAACCCATGATCCTTTGTGCTCTACCTGGCCCCCGAAACGGTTATTTATATATAAACCACTTTGATGTCCAAAGACCGCCTCTCAGGGCTGAGTAGAAATCCTAACAAAGTTGGCCTTTTAGCAAAAATCACGCTGAAAACAGGTCAATGGAAACAAAACTTGAGCTGGAAAAATAAAATTTTTTGGATGTAAAGGTTTGTAATTAATTCAGGTGCTAGGATCTCAGGTCATTTTCTTTTAATCTATTAAGTTTAATCTGTGCAATTCTTGAATCAGATGGCTGTACATTTTCTGATGCTGACGATAATCATAATAATAATAACAATGATAATTTATCGTTATCATCATGTTATATGACAACATTTTGACGGTGTCACAGAAAATTCACGTGAATCACTTGGGCAAACCACAACCATAGATTATCAGAAATCACCATATGTTTTTATGCATATTTCCAAGCCCCCACAGATGCCAAAGCATATAACACGCACAGGTGCCCTTGCTAACATTAACAACTCTGAGAGACTCTGAACCTTGAGGCCAAAATGAGCTGCAGCTGCATTAAGTGAAATATCAGCATTTCATCTTTGCTCTTTCAGCACTTCATAAGGTGGGATTGTTCTTCCTCCCCAGGCAACTGCTGCCCACTGTCACTGATGACATTCACCTCAGCATCATTCAAACAGCTTGGTGGCGAAGGACTCATACCCCAGTGGGGACATCACTGGTGTAGCCCCCTCCAGCAAAGTACTTCATAAAACCGCTCTAGTAAAACATCTAATTGAAAACAAGACAGCACACATGAGTAATGTACATCAGAGGTAACGACACTGTCTACAGTAGGTGTTGCTGCCATTCTTTTACAAATGCATCTGCCTATCCGTTTTGAAAAAGCACTTATCCAAATAGAATGTGACTCCTGTTGGGTAAAGGTGAGGCAAATGCTAGTCAAAAAACACATACTGACCCACTCATTCACCCGTCATCCATCACTGTCACTGTTTCTTCTAAAAAACCTGTTTTTGGACAAAAAGTCCCCACAAACTCAAAGAGAGAACATTGACCTAAAAGAACAATTAGAATTGTAGTTATCTTTTATTCACCCAGAGCCTTCTACAATATGACTGGAGGTACGAGCCGTGGACTGGCCACTTCTGTGTAAATTGTGAGCTTTGCCATGAAAATATTCTATCTTGATAACTGGTGATATTTGAAATGTTACTGCAATGTGATTCAATTTCATGCAGTAATACATGATCAATATTTTCAATACAGTCAAACTAAAGCTGATTTCAATGGAATTTATTGATTGAAAAAGACAATGTTCCATTTTAACAACATAGTATGCTGGACACAAAGTGTTTTAAAATGTTTCAAAAACACAAACATGTGTGCTCAGAAACATTCTGTCTTGTACTCATACTTTAACAGCAAAAAAATTCCGGATATGTATAGCTTACACTCTGAAAAGGTAGGAACGCTACAGAAAATGTACTGTAACGTATTGATCTGTACTCTCTACCAAAGTGAGTCTCCAGATTGTGTGAGATGTTTTCACAGATATTTTATGGGCGAAGTTTGGAGGGTATGATATGATTCTATAATTGTTAACTGAGTCAATTAAATCACACGGTGGCTTTCACAATCAATACATTGATTAGGAATTATGAATGGTTAAATGTCTTATTCTGTGTGTAGGCGTGAGAACAGCCAGCCTCTATGGATCCAGTAGATAAATAGTGAGAATAAGATGCCTCTTTTTAATGACTCTCAATGACTGGACTTACAATTTCATTCCATTAGTAGTTAAGGTTGTCTCTAAGCAACTTGGATATATTTAAAGCAAAACTTGTACGAATTTGAGGGTCAAGGAATTAATAATTTACAGAAAAAATGAGTTTAAAAATCCCCACTGATCAGGCAGTTTATGAAATATTAATCATCCTTGGAAATATGGGACAAAGTGTAAGCACCACAGGCAAACGACCCTAAGAGGACGGCACTTTGCTCTCTGAAGTTCGGCTCACCCACAAACAGAGAGTGTGCCCTGTTATTTTAGTAGGGCTGGATGAGTTTACCATTCATCTGCGAGATGCTAAAATGTGTGAGGGCAGTGGCCCAGCGGTGCTTTCTTTCCCACAAAGGGAAATTCAGGCCCTTTAGTGAGAACATTTATCACTGGAAGTTCACACTCACAAGCCCACAGAAGTAGAAGACGTGAGCTGCAAGAGGAAAATTCTGTCTTCTTTTATTTCATTCCTGTATTGCTTTCAAGATTTTGTGATCTTTAGGGTTTATTAACCTCCCCTCAAACCCATCTTATCCTTTGAGATCATTCATATTTTTCAACTAGTCTCCAGGCATTTGAACACATGCTCATCAATAAATATCACATTTGCAATGTACTGGTAAAGCTGCATTTTATTGCAAGCTGGTAAAGATGCATTTTATTTACTTCCCAGTCTAGGAAAGATTCTTCCTTTAAACAGGGTTGGAGTGGACATATTGAAGTGGGTCATGTGTTTAAACATGCCTTATATGTGACACAGTCAGAATGTGAGACAGGTAGAAGATTAGTAGCTAGGAAAAGTGTGAAGTTATTAGCTTGCTAGACAGCTATTCACACACACACACGCACGCACATGTAGGGTAAACATATCCTTATGGGGACTGCTCATTTATTTCAATGGGAAAAATGCTAATGCTAACTATATGACAACCTTAACCCCTACCCTGCCCTAACCATAACCATAAGAAACCTAATGAAATACAAGAGTTTTTGCATTTTTAGTTTTTTCATAGCAGCCACAGGAAACTGGTCCCCATAAGGGAAAAAAACGGATATTTATCACGTTTTGGGGACATTGTGTCCCCATAAGGATAGGTAAACCCGTTATATCATTGTGGGGACTATCCATTCATTTCTATGGGCAACACTGTAATCCCAGCTATGACAATCTTAGACAATCTTAGCCTTCCCAGCTCTAACCTTAACTGGGCTGCCATTTGAAAACCATTTACATCCAAGGTCAGTTCACAAAGACATATTATTTTGTGTTAGGAGCACCTTGAGTGATGAAAAAAGTAATATAATCTGGTGAGTCATTTCTCACCCACATATCCTACATCTGGATGGGTTTACATTCGTAAAGAAGTCAAAGGACCCTGTCAGCCCAAAACGTGGGGGATCCATAACAGTGTGGGATGGGAGTCATTAGCTCTGTATGGTCATATCACAACATATAACAAGGAACAAGAAGCCATTTTACAAGACCAGGTGCAGCCTGCGCTGCAAACATTGGTCCCCACGATGGTTCCCCCACATGCACTGCTAAACAGAAGTAGCTTCATGAGCACCAAGTCAAATGCCTTTCTTGGCCTCCCCAGTCACCAGAGCCGAAAACACCATTGAACCTTTAATGGCAGTTCTGGAGCACAGAGCTCAAAGAAATTCAAAGAATTTTTTTGTGTGTGAAGAATAGTCCCACTACACAGTTTGTAACGTAATTCAAGCAGGACTGAAGATGATCTGAAGACAAAGAGGGACCCTACTTATTATTAGGCCTTGAGAATATTACAGTATTAAATATTATGCTTATTGTGTCCATTGCCTATATTTGAAGAGCAGTCAGCCTTACTCAAATGCAATCATATTTTGACGTTAAGATAACACTGCAATCCTGTTTTGCATGATTACCATATAATAGCCGAGCATTGGGAATCTGATTTCTCAAAGGGCAGAATAAATCCAGCATTAACATACATGCTCAGCTCCCCTGGTGCTTGACAAACTGTTTCACTTGAGCTGTGAAAATGTGAGACACATTCCCATAACAGGCGAGGTCACATGCAAACATTTGAGAAAAAAGCGGCAAAGTGGTGCGGCAGTTTACCAGGGTTCTGCGCCACAAATCTCATATGCAGTTCAGTGTGGCAGAGATTTTCTGACAGCCTAATTTTATGCCATAAAATTTCTGAAAAGAAATAAAATGTATTATTATTATTATTATTATTATTATTATTATTATTATTATTATTATTATTATTATTATTTTATTCTGGGTTATTCCAGTGGTTTATATGTCTGGAAAAGGTCAAGACATGTATTATTATTATTATTATTATTATATAGCATTTTAAGCACACAACACCCATTACACAACCATTAGAAATGCAAGAGGCTATTTAGCATGTTATGGTACTTTGGATGTTTAGGAACTCACTTGAGCTTCAATTTGTGCTACTTACATCAGACACATAAACTGAGATTAGTGGGTGTACTGGAAGGCTTAACAGCCAGATGCAGAAAGACGGCGTCTCTCAGTAGCACTGCGGCTCCACTCGCCCGCTCTCTGCAGCCGCCAGATAAAAGCCTCCTCCTGCTCTCCCTTCTTTCTGCAACTCACGACGCAACCTGTCTGCAAGGCTTTCATGCCGGCGAATTAGAAAGCGAGCGCAGAGGAGAGGAGCGTCACGCAGGGGAGAAGAAAGAGGGATCATGAACGTCGTCCAAATAAACTCCCCTCCACAGAGGAGTCGGGCAGCATGTAAGGCACCCCCCCCCCCTTGCCACCCCCCCACTCCTTGGCAACAGGAACGCAACAGGCTGTGTGGGGGAGATGTTGAACAGGGACAGGTAGCAGCAAGGGTGGCCGGGCTCAGGCTCTAAAGGGACGTGTCTGTGGGGGTGACGCAGGGAGGGGTAACTGGCGCAGGGGACGGCCAGCCTGAATATCACAGACACAATCTTTACCTACACATGACCAAGGTCGTAGACATGTTTATCGGCAACAGCTTGCTACTGCCGGAGACAGCGCGACAATAGATAATTAATAATTATAATGCAGGCAGAGAATGAACACAGGGCACAAGATACACAAAAGAGCTCAGAAAATACAGTAGTTCGGCAAATTCAGTCAGTGCTGATATTGACACCGGCATAATACAGACAACATACATTTATACATGTACATGTAGTACATGACACACAACACTCAGTGCGCGATTATACTGGGCAAACTGATTGTCGGGGGTCTGTGCTGATGGTGATGCAAACATTTTAGTGGCACAAATGTTACATCGTCATTTGATTACAAGCAGGAGGAAATGTTGAGGAATCTGATGCAAATCCACACGTGAAAGTGAAAGCGGGACTGAGCCAAACATCATATGGAGATTATTTTAGTTAATCTTTTGCCTTTAATTTGCATCTAAATCCCCTTATATATTTTTTTTATCCATTTGCCTTTATCCAGATCTATTATCCATCATAAGTATCTTCTTTAAGGCCACCTATAGTTCCCTTCCAGTATGTGAACTAAACACATTCATGGTGCAAATCATGTCTTTAAGCCTCTATGCCGCTCACTACTCCCGCAGAGCCTGATCTCCAGAAAGCACTGAAAATAGCAGTGGGGCTGAGCATGTGCAGTTAGCCTGGGGAGTTCTGCAGTGCCGGGAAGCATATTCTACAGTCTACAGTCAAGAGCGTCAGGACTGTGCATATGGGCTAATAAATTTGCAAAATACTCACAGGCCCTAATGCTTTCTCAGAATGGCTTCCAATCATCCACTTCTTAAATTCCAAATCTGAAGGGACTGCTGGGTGTGGGGGGAGATAATTAGCACTGTGGGCAGTTCGTGGTTGTGATTGACAGCAGCGAACTCCAATGGGTATGAGGCCATCCGTGATTGGCCACCTTGGTTGCCCACACTGAAAGGTGTGGCATTAGATTATAGCAATAAGACATGTTTTACAGGCTCAATTATGTCTAAATGTATCTGGTCCTTTCTGAATGATGTAGGTAGAAGATGTTACCTATTTCAGGTAGGTTGTTCACCTCCAAAAAGAGCAGACATTGTCAACAATGATTCTTGGACATGACCCAGTTTTTATAAATAGGAGAGTCTTCATGCTAACTGAAGGGGACCATTAATATCATCATAAAACATGGCAGAAAAGAGCCCAGGTCACAGATAAGATAATGGCTTCACCTCCTAGCTGAAAGTTCATGATTCTGGGTATGTAGGGTGCCTAGCATTCATCTTTAATGAAAATATACCAAAAAGAAAAAAATCGTACAGCAAATGAATCTCCTTCAAGACACAAATATTTCATATAGTGTCTGATTTGGCTACACCCCCAGTTAATTTAATTTATAGCCCCCCATGTGTACATTTATCCCTCTCAGCTTCATTTGATGACCTCCTCTCTAAGCAGTTCACTAAGACAAAATTATAATAATTTTCATATGCCCAGTGATGCTGGGAGAGGAACAATGTTTCCGATCCCTCCTTCATTTTGCAATGTCTGCTAACATGACACTTGCATCATCATATATTAAATCATACCACCTCCAGTGAAGTTATTCTTTCTACCGTAAATCATTCCTTTTCTGATAACATTTGCCTTGTGTACAGAAACCCTGCGTACACTGGCTGCTCTGTTAAAAGAACACAACAAACACAGTGTTTGCTTTCCTTTCAGAAGTATATCTGCAGCTCTAGTGTCTCATAATATTAATAGTAATGCCTGAATGTCTTCAATATTAAAGCTGGTGAGAATCGGCTTCGATTCAGCCAATAGTCATTAACTCTGAAAGGATCGTCGCTGTGTACATGAGAGCTCTTGCAGCATATTTCGTCATAAACTGAAAGCTGAATCATGATGCCCAAAAAAAATAAAAATAAAAAGCCTAGCAGTCTACTTGTTCAAACTGCAATTATACTTCATAAGGAGGAATTCTTACGTGACAGCGGGGTACTAATGAACACATCCTTAAGATACATATCAGGTTTAATGTGGCTTTTCTCCTGAGCACTGCGCAGACTGCTGTAATCGGAATGAAACATAACAAAACTGTTATTCTGTGATGCGGGAAATGCAACAGTATTATGATACAACTTTAAGAGTGAGTCTGTAAATGCTTTTGGCATCATTTTGATCGTTGTTTTGATTATACTCAGATATGTCAGATATTTGTCTAATGTTGGTATCATCCTTGGTCAAGAAGATTAATTAGGAATGTGGTCCTTCTTCATGTGAGTACATGCAAAGATTAATATAGTAGGGCCAACCTTATCGTTAGTCAATGATATGTTTTGAATTAGTGAATGACAGGCGAGGGGGCACTCCAAGGACCAATCAGCGTCCAGCTGGGGCCAGCACACCTATGGCTCCGCCCCTGCATACTCCCCTGACTGGCTTCTTGCTGAGTCCAGGACAGCCTGAATGGTGCCATAAAATGAAAAAGGACAGTTCAATACATGTAACTGATTTACTGTGAATCTCAAATACTATTGTTACCGCTTTCAAATATAAATCCCACGTATGTAAAAGAGGGTCATAAAATGGGCTGATGTTCAAAATGTGCAAAAAGTACTGATACTCAGACTGAAATCCTTTCAACAAGTTTTATATGAAAAAGCTCAAATACAATTAGCAGCACTATGCACCTTTTGTTTGCATAAACAATATTTAATGAAAACCATATCAAATGTGCATTAACATTAAAAATGCCTTCCTCCATGTGCTCAGTGATGCAAAAGAAATCCACGGAGAGAAGACTATTGGAACTTTGGTTGACGTTGGAGAGAATGTAATGTGAATTTTTCAAAGCACAGTAATCAACCATAGTTTTAATGACATTTAAAATTTGAAATAGTAATACTAACCATCAGGAATTTTATCGAGATTTACTTCATAACCATTTCATCCTTAGTTCTGTATGAGCCATTGCAGTGTCTCATTGTAAACCAGCCAATCAGGGAAGAGCTCAGCAACATATTAACGAGCCCACCACTATGGGACTATGGCCTGTTGCATTCTAGAGCCAAATAATTGAGCTGTCAGTGTGCTTGTAAAACTGCTTCTGGGCGTCGACCAAACCAAGTTCACATACCTTCTATGCAGACACCAGAAAACAATTTCAAATACTGAAAAAATGCATTTTATAGCACCTTTAAAAATGCATCTTCTCATTTAGAGGTCGTGAATACCAGGCCCTGTTTATCTGAGATTCACATTGCATAGATATTTTGCAAAAATCAGTCTCTCATTGCAGGATGAAGGTTGCAATTCCTAAGGTAAATCTTAAAATATTAGTGGTAAAGCCTTCAGCTACAGGGTTGCTTGTCTATGGAACACTCTGACAGTCAATGAAAGGATCATATTATTTAAATACTTACTATTTTAGCCTTTCATAGTCTAAGTGATTATAGCCTGTGTATAGGTAGTAATGAGTACTACTGAGAGGTTAATCACTGACTGTTCAGTCGTCAAACAGAAGCATACTGTTCCACTGCTCACTCTGGGTCCAACAGCATTTATACTCTCATTTAAGAAATAAATAAGTTTGTGTGTGTGTGTGTGTGTGTGTGTACATTAGTTTACTTATGGTTATGGATAGGGCAGGGTAAGGATTAAGGTTGTCATAGTTAGCATTAGCATTTTTCCCAGTGAAATGAATGAGCGGTCCCCATAAGGATATGTTTACCCTACATGTGCGTGCATGTGTGTGTGTGTGTGTGTGTGTGTGTGTGTGTGTGTATTGATTATGTTTATATTACATAGTGGGGACCTTTTTCCAGGTCCCCATGGAGATCTGTGAATCAATCAAAAAAGTAAAAATGCCAAAAGGTTGTCATGTTGGGATGAGTGTTGCCCATAGAAATGAATGGAGAGTCCCCACAAAGATATTACAAAACTGTGGGTGTGTGTTACATTTTTTTAATGTTGATGCTTTAATGTAAAGCACCTTTACAGTAGGGGGAAGGGTCACGGTTTATGTGTGCTTCCTGGTATTCGAACCCATGACCTTTGATAAAGCAATGCACATACAGACAGACACACACACACATAAACAAAAACTCTTTTGGAGGTTATGGGCGAATCTTATGTATATATTTCATATCTTAGAAACATATATTTCAGAGTTAATAAAGTTAATGTTAACATTATGTATTGCATACATACAATTAGTTTGGATGATTTTTTGCAAGATTTTCCTCCTATAACCATCAAAATATTTTTTTGTCGCCTTTGCTCCCTTCATTCTTTTACATTCAAGGTCACATACTATACCACTATTGTTATGTCCATATATAAAGCTTTGTTTGATGTATTTTTGGGGCAACTGAGTTAGGTTATACAAAAAATAAATAGAATCAAAAACTGAATAGAATTCTCTGCTGTGATTTACTGGCCTCCCTGGGGTCCTGCATATCTACAGTATATGCAATTATGCTGCAGGGAATGAATGGATGGACAGCAATACCCCCCCCCCCCACCACCACACACACACACACACACACATTTGTAATTATATCTTTGTGGGGACTGTTTATTCATTTCCATGGGGAGAAATCTAATCCCAACATGATGACCTTAACCCCTATCCAGCCCTAACCTTAACCACAAGTAACCAAACAAAAAAAACAAGACTTTTGGCATTTTTAGAGTTTTTTGATTGTATTGACAGATCTTTGTGGGGACCTAAAAATGGTCCCCACAATATCAAAATAACAGGTTTTAAATGTAATATCAACATAATCCACACACACGCAGGCCGCCTGAATGTTCAATATTCCGAATTGTTAATTTAAATCCGGATTTAAAATGTCTCGTCATTTTTCTCTGTTTTTTTTTGCCACAGTGACATTCATCCCAAGATCATAGATGAATATGAATAGAGAATATGTAATGGTCACCATTTAATACAGTCTGTAAGCACACAGACAGAAAATGGGCATTAGCCAATTCAAACCATCCACTGCTTGCATATTATTAATGCACAGTGAAATCACAGCAGCATCTATGCAGAGGCAGGTCTGTGTGACCCGGGGGGGCGGGGGGGACCTCATGGGCAAGGTTATGTTCTTTAGGACTCCTGAATTACGAATTAAAGATCATTAGAAGGTGTTATGTCACAGGGGGCAGGACTCCAGCCAGTGACATCACCCATCACACAATGTCCCACCAAGCAAGAGGGGTCTTGCGACTTCCAATTGACCTTTACTCCAGACCCCCAACCTCAGACAAGCACAGTTCATGCTTCCTGGACCCTTTCTCTCTCTAGTGGAACACAGCGGCACTTTGGAGGAAACGCAACACCGTTCAAAGGTCCGTTTTTATATCTTGATGATTGTGACACGAAACTAAGCAAGACAAAAGTACACTTTTTGTACTGATACAGTGATAATATGCCAGAGGTTATGATATGCAAGGTTTTCGCTTTACATTTCTAAGCGAAATACCCTGAATGTTTAGCAAGGAACATTTATTCATGGGTGACGCAGAGAAACCTTTAAGAAGCCTTCGCCGCATCACCAAATGACACCATTAAAAAGCTCGCACTGCTGGGAGAATCACTCTTAGCCCTGCGGCATATACAAAATTAGAAGGCGGACAGCAGGCACTCTCAGCACAAGGTGGACACGCCGGGCTGGAAGGCAGGCAAAACCGGGCTCTTATTAGAGAATTAAGTCATGGCACCTGTCGGGGGCCTTGAGCAGGAGAGACACTGATCAAAGCCAAGACATCAAAGAAAACCCTTACTCACAAATGGCAGATATACACACTATAAACAGCATCGGGATGTTCGACAGTCTATACAAAGGCTGCGTCTGCCTGATTAGGGCTGAACTCTACAGTGATTTTTTTTGCGAAAGGCCCCAATACTTTGCACTATGGTTATTTCAGTAGTAGCTGACAATAAATTGCGTTTCTACCAGTGAAGCCACTGAGGTTTCGGGCGCAACGCTCTGTTGAATTTGGTCTTGTTTGGCTTGAAACATCACACTGACCCTGTTCTGCTTGTCTTGGCTCATTTGATACGGCTTTCCGTCCAAGAATTGACCAGTCATAGTTTGTGTTTTTGTGTGGGAGTAGTTTGTCACGCCCCAGTTGGTTGTGTGGCCTGTGCCCTAGCATCTTCAGCTGCTCTAGTATTGATTTTGTAGCCCTATTGCTAAGTAACACTTCAGTTTCCCCCATAAAGGTAGCCAACATTGGCAGCCATAATTGGCACCAAGACCTGAAACCCAATGGACTTCTCGTCTATGTCTCCGGCTACCTCCAGTGTTTCATTATGCTCTTTCTAATTGTATAGACACTATTCTGTCTGACAGTTTATTACTCCATCTGACCCTGATATACTTCATTTATAATAAATTCATTTATAATTAATTTTAGCACCTTCCAACTGATCTAAAAATGCTACAATGCTAGAGATGACGACGTATGCCACTTGCTCCTTGCTAAACATAACAATGCACCTAACTGGCACCTTCCTCGGCCGCGGAACTAGCCCGCTTCATTAGGAGAACCGCGATGTAATTGAACGACCTGGCAGTGACTGAGGTGTGACTTTCAACACAGAAATGGTGCCCCCTTGCATGCAGTTGTGAGATTTCGGATACCTCACTGTGCAGCTTCCAGGATGGACCTGCGTCAGAGAGTCCGGCTTGCTCCACGCCTGCCCCTCCACTGTTCCCTAAAACAATAAGGAATTCATCCCAGACATGACTGCCACATTGTGCTCGTGGCCAGAGAGAAGCCGATAGCATCAACCCCGCCTCGCATGTCATTGTGTCCCCGACAGGAGCATTGAGCTGGAATTCAAGCCTTCAAAGAACGGGGAAATGGGCTTTCCCCGCTCAGGCTGGCCTTTCCGGAAGCCCAGAAGGCCAGTGCTGTCCTTCAACTTTCAAACAAAATGACGTGGGGCCAAACAAGCCCTGCTGGAGGAGACTGGGAGCAGGCACTCATATTCACACCTGGCTTTGAGACGCCCTGCTCCACTTACGATGGCCTGCAGTAGCACACCGGTTTCCATGCCAACGGAACATTTTTTGTGTAGGATGCATCCCACTGCTCTGCCGGCACATAGCCCTGGAAGACCCAGCCAGCCAATGGTAATGTGATCTCTCTCCCTGCAAAGACTGGGCTTGGACACTGCCTGACCAGCCCACCACCTCCCCTTGCAGAAACATGCCGAATAACAACCTATGAATATTAACTAAATAGGATGTCACCAGAAAAATTAGAATCTCCAGTGCCGTACTGGTGATTTTACAGTGCTTTTCATAAAATGCGTAATTTCTGGAGATATTAGGGCTGCTTCTGTTTTCCTTTCATTGTATAAAAGTGACCCCCCCCCGTATTAGCGCCAGGCCGAGCTAATTCACGGAAGTGAAGGCGAACGTCACTATTGACAGGGCCGACTGAAGCCTATTCATTCCCGACAGCTGGAGCTTCCTGCACCGCGGCCTGCAGCTTCCCCCGAACGTCAAGTTGGCCGCCTCTCCTGCTTCCCCGTCACGGTCCTGTATTGTTGCTGCTCTCCGCAGTGCTCGCACGCTGCTCACTGACACCGCTGTCTCTATTGCTCAGACTGCTGTGGGTGTTAGCTCCTGGGCCTATTTGCAGCACAAGTACTATGCAATCTGTAGCTCCATGTTGTCCCTTTAGATTTATACATGCAGCTTATACAAACCAACATTTTCTGAGCTGCAAACTTGAAAGAATAGAAGTCGTGTGCCAGAACTAGTCAAAAGGGAAGATAATTCCACATCCCCTGTGGTGCAACAAGATCTCAGCTGCTTTGCATTTTTGACCTGTTCTTGAATCTTTATTTTTTTTAAAATATGGGGCTGGATCTTGCATTCGATTTTCTCTTGACTGCTTCATTGTACTGTGATTTGGACATAAAGCATCTTAAGCCTGTAATTTCTTTCTTTTAAATCTCTGCTGTTTCCTCTGTCTCTAATATAATACAAGTGCCGCATGTTACTGCAAAAGTGGCTTTGCATCCATCCATATCGAGCGTCTTCTGCCAACTGCGATGGCGTCACCGTCGCTTTGTGACTTTACCGCTGCGTTTTTTGTTGGGTTTTTTTTTTCACATCATCAGAAAATTAGATCAGATCAGGTCCCCTTTCATTTAACAAACTGGTCTGATGCGTGGAACTTTAGCGAAGCTTTTCGCAAGCCCGAGTGCGTCATGTGGCGAGCCTTCCCACTATCGCCAGCCTTTGTTTTGTACTCAGAAAGAAGCTGGATACCCGAGAGCTGGTTTTCCTTGAGTACAGTATAGGAAAATGGTGGCTACGCAGCAGCCGGGACCTTTGAGCCTGAGAGGGGGCCTCTAAGGAGGAATAGCGTGATCTCATTTAAGGTATAACACTGACTCATAGAGGCAGAATAAAGGCCAGTTCTGCTGGCAAGAAAGCCTGGAAAAAGCCGACGGTAATGTGATCTCTCGCCCTGCTAAGACTGAGCTGGACACTGACTCGTCAGCCCACCTCTGTTACAGGACAGTAGCTCTTGGCTGACATTGCTTAATGAAAGCAGAATAAAAGCCCTCGGAACAGGATCACGCAGCGAATGACCCCCACAGAAGAACACAAAGGGCTTCTTATACTCGCCATGAGCACCTTGCGGTTAGATGTTGGCCCTGCTACCTGCTACAGGAATTAAGCTCCGTTATCCAGTCGGCTGCAAGCGAACGCTTTGCGAGTCCTACTGCGCGATAAGCGGACGGGAGGGTTGAACCCCAAGGCTGATTAATCATCATGGGGGACTTTAAAAAGTGCTGTGGAAGATTCACCAGCACAGCACAACAGCAGCCTGAGTGAGGAACACGCCAGAGCACGGCTACACCGGCATTAAAGGGGAGCCACACGCCCTGCTGTATCTGCAGCTCCAAGCACCCTCCACCCCGCTGCGACCGGGATATAAACAACAGCTGAACCCCCCCCCCCCCCACAGAGAGATCTGTGGAGCACTCACAAGGTGAAGCAGTACCTTGCTGACTGCTTTGAATGCAAAGACTGCAGCATATACACATTATATAAAGAACTGTGTTGATACTTGTGTTTCTGGTGTTCTAGCCCAAAACCCTGGATGAACAATTACTTAAAGAGGCAACTGGAAGAATAATCTGATCTTTTCAACTCCAGAAACCATCAGCAGTTCAGGAGATCCAAACACGACAGGAAGATGGAATCACAATATGGGGGTGCTGACGCAGGGCCTATTGGACTCGGCAGCTACACAGGACAGGAGCGTCAGATTACAGCTCCTAATGTCACACTACCAGTCAAGCTGAACAGTTTTATGCAAGGTTTGAGGATCAAAATATGAACCACTCACCCAAAGGTCCATGGAAACCAGGAGCATTTGCGATGCGAGTGCCTGAACAGGACATGGGGAGGACATTCAGCAAGGTCGAAGACTGCGGATCTGCCAGACCTCATTATATCATTTCCTGTGTTTTGAAGACAGACATGCAGGGCACAGCTGGCCTGTTTTCACTGACATCTTCACATTTTTGTTACTGTCCACTATCCCACTGTGCAATTGTGTCCATGGTGAAAACGTCAAAAATAGATTGTCTGAATAACTTCAGCATTAACTTCTCATAGGACTCATCAGCAGCATTGTTCTGGACACATACAGTCCTGAACATGCCTCTCTGGAACCCCTACAGTTTGCATACCAGAGGAACAGGTCAGTAGATGACACTGTCTTTCTGCACAACAGGATCTACACCAGGATGCTGTTCAGCTTCAGCATTGCCTTTAGTACCTTTGTTCCTGGCAAGCAGGTGGTTGAACTTCACAGGTTCTCAGCAACTCCACCTGCTACTGGCTCCTGGAGAGGTGGTCAATATCACGAAGAAAGCCTCATTCTCTCCAACCATAAACATGGGGATTCCCCAACACTACTTACATGACTGTGTGACTAAATTCGGAGGCATTCACATCAAGTTTATTGATGATACCAAAATAACTGGTCTCATTGGTAACCATAGTGACAAATCCTCATGAAGAAGAGAGGAGGTAGAGCATGTGGACGGTGCCTCCACAATGATCTTCCCCCAGAACATCAGTACAACAAAGACGACTGTTACAAACTTCAGAGGGAACAGCGGGAGTCCCTCACCAGTCACCACTGACAGCTCCCCAGTGTAAACTGTCAGCAAGTTTATGCGCCTTGGACTCCAGATATCAGAAAGCCTGAGATGGGCAGAGATTTATTCTCATGAAAGCATGCCAGTGTCATCACTTCCTGGGATGGCTAAGGAAGGCATTACCAGTCCTAGCCAATGTGGCCCCTTAAGACAAGCATCACCACTTACGTCCCCCGCAATCCAAAGCAAAATTAAATTGGCTGACAAGATGGCACCCCCTCATAAGACGGTGCCCTTGGCGGTCGCCTATGTCACCTATAGGATTAAATGGCCCTAGAGGAAGGGATAAGAAAGGCCAAACATATTTGGGCTACTGCAACATTACATACATTTGGAGTCTATGTGAAAGGCAATGTCTAGTTGTTTTCACTATTGCACGTCTGTTATTTTATTATTATTTACTGTAAGTACTTATGCATTTAAGGGGCAGCGTGTGGCTCAGTGGGCTAAGCCTCTGTGCCTGTAATCAAGATCGCCGGTTCAATCTCAGCCTCCACACATCTGAGGGTCCTTGAGCAAGACCCCAGATCCCTGGGCGCCGCTACCAGTGGTTGCCCTTCACAGACAGCTTACACTACAAAGAGAAAGATGGGGGAGGCATAAAGACAATTTTTCCACAGGGATCAATAAAAGTATCGATTATTATTATTATATACTGTTAGCTCTTTGTATTCTATAGCTGAACTAGCAATCATTGCAATTCTCTTGTTTGCATGTAGCCAATAAAATATCAAATATCAAACAAACAGCTTAGCACTGTCCCGAAAATAACGTCCACTTATAGTCCCAATGCACCTGTTAGCTAACAGAAACGAAATAATACTGCTGTGTCTGCAGATTTAAGTCAGCGAATGACGTCAGCACTCATCAGATATGAATTTATTTGACGTACATTTGTTTACTCTCTCAATAAAAACGATTAGACTACAGCAGTCATTATCTCAAACTGTGTTTCTCAGAAGTAGTCCTAGTGTGAAAGCGATAGAACAGGGTTTAACAATAGGATGGTTGTTTCATGGGAACATGAGACATTACAGAAAGCATACTATGATAATCTGAACAAGTTCAGTTTCCAAACCAGATTTGCAGGAGTAAAATTAGACAACAGTCTTATGCCGTCAGTGCAAATCTTAGACTCTAAAGCAGGGGTTCCCAAACTTTTCAGCTCACGACCCCCAAAATAACCGTGCCAGTGACTCGTGACCCCCACTATCCTCGGAAGTGGTAAAAAATAATTTTTAATTTAATTTGCATGTTTTTTTTAAATATAACTATTAACAACTAATTTTTATCTTTTGTTAGTTATGGATAAAATGTTAATATAAAATGTTAAAATGTTGATAAAATATTATTTCTAATAGTTAAAAAAAAATATCATCTCGCGACCCCCCAGAGGGTCGCGACCCCTACTTTGGGAACCACTGCTCTAAAGGGAAAATGTGACATAAAATTCTGCTCCAAATGATTCCTCAGAATGACTAGATGGTGAAGGGACCATATGAAGTTATAGCTTGTCTCCTTCAGGCAGTGTAAATTCAGCCCCTCTTCAGCGAGCTCTAACAACTGTGCTCTTAAATTTCATGCCAGCAAAAGAGATGCAAACATAACTTTCATAGAGAATTTTTAGCATCATGAAACATGTATGAAAAGCCGTGAAAATTCCTCAGTTTTTTAAGTGCATGGAATATCAGCTCTGGCTCTCAGGGGATATAGCAGATTTCACGAGCATGACTCTACCTGGGGTACACTCATTATCTCACGAGTATAACTCTGCTTGGGGTACACTCTGCCTGCTCATTATCTCACGAGTATAACTCTGCTTAGGGTACACTCTGCCTGCTCATTATCTCACGAGTATAGCTCTGCTTGGGGTACACCCTGCCTGCTCATTATCTCACGAGTATAGCTCTGCTTGGGGTACACTCTGCCTGCTCATTATCTCACGAGTATAACTCTGCTTGGGGTACACTCTGCCTGCTCATTATCTCACGAGTATAACTTCTGGGGTACAGTCTGCCTGCTCTTTATCTCACAAGTATAACTCTACCTGGGGTACACTCGTTATCTCACAAGCATGACTGCTTGGGGTACACTCTGCTTGCTCATTATCTCACGAGTATAGCTCTGCTTGGGGTACACTCTGCCTGCTCATTATCTCACGAGTATAACTTCTGGGGTACAGTCTGCCTGCTCTTTATCTCACAAGTATAACTCTACCTGGGGTACACTCGTTATCTCACAAGCATGACTCTGCTTGGGGTACAGTCTGCCTGCTCTTTATCTCACAATAGCTCGTATTCATATTGAGAGTAGACCTTGTGCCTGTCTTTACCTTGGAAGCATTGTGCGTGTGTGCGCGTGTGCGCGTGTGTGCGTGTGTGCGTGTGTGTGTGCGTGTGTGTGTTTCGCCTGTTTGTGTCTGAATCCACTCCCACCCACACTCAGCGATGCACTAGCTGTCATTGAATACTGGCTGTCTATGTCATGACATCTCAGGCATCCCCATAACAGATGACCCAGTAATATGCCTTGAGTGTGACTGATACAGAGGACCGTGTGATCCAGCATAACAGCAGAAGAGGTGATAAAAGTGCTGACATCATCAAAGGATGATGATGGTGGACTGTTACAGCAGCAAGACTTTAAAAGGCTACTAAACAGAAAGTTCCACTTTTAGACATTTATACAGTTCAAATATGCAAAATCAGATTGCTCGGAAATCTTCAAATATATACAAAATTGGAAAATTTACAAAATGTCCGCTTAAAATTTAGCCCTGTAAGGTTGAAAATCTGTCTTCCTGTTCGACATTTCCTTACATCTTTGCCACATGCCTTCAAGAAACCTCCTGGTAAACTTGTGTAGGACTCTGACAGGCATGAACCAAACCAACCCCAATGGCTATTGACAAGCGTACTATAATGTAGCTTTTGTGTTTGCACTGGAAGACATGACATTTATTCGAAGTGTCGTTACGAGAAAGTCAGGCAGAGCCATAGCGATCTATGGTCAATCGCCGAGGCGGCCTGTCCGGAACGTTCTGTTTCTTGGACAGCATATACCATCCAAGGGGGCGTGGCAGAGCCTGTGGACGTCACTATGATCACCAGACCGTGTCTGCCCCCTGGTGAACACGCAGGTCCCCAGAGTCAGAGTCTCACATTTCAGCCTCCCTCTGTCCATCTCTGACTGCCAGATAGCAGAGTATCCTCAGACGGGTGTGTCCTGTGCAGTACAGTATTTATTCATTGGCTCAGGAGGGTTTTTTTCAGCTTGAAATTATCTAGTGGGCCTCAGCTGATTATAGGAAAAATGCATTGTCCTTGATGACAGTTTGGTCATTATATTGTTCATAAATAAGTATTTGCCCCTTATTTTATAAAAACCATGTTATACTCCTAAATACTAAATCTTTCAACCTTTACACAGATCATGCCCATTGCTTAAACAGAAACAGACAGAAATTTTGTCTGGTATCTGTTAGTGCCAGAACTCACTCATCAGTTGCTGAACAGGCATTGCCATGCAGCAATAGCCATTACACTTCTTAGTTCCACTCAGGTTACTCTTTGGTACATAATAATTTTCATAACATAAATTATCACCATTTTTTGACAGAAGTCCTAACCTAAAGTCTGTTCAGCCCAGCACAGACTAGACTGTACTTATCCACAATCCAGAAAGACTTTAATAGACAGAATAGATTTAAATTTAAAATTGAGAGCAAAAAGTTGCCTGACTGGTGTTTAATAAATCCCTTTCCATAAATGCATTTTATTAAATATTAAAGGAGAATATCTGTCTGTACAGAATTATTTTCAGTTTTAAGCAGAAGTCCTAACCTAATGTTTGCACAGTCTAATGAAGATCAGATTGTACTAATCCACAAAGCTGAAAGACTTTAATGGACAGAATAGATTTACATGTAAAATCGGGAGTAAACTGTAGTCTGATTAGCATTTCATAAATCCCTTTCTATGAATGCATTTTATTATATGTTAATGGAGAATACCTGTCTGTACACAGTACCTGGACCTCTGCTCTTTTCTGGCTGTGAAGTTCTGTTAAAGCTGTAATACTCTATTAAAGTTTCTATAGTTCATTAATAGTAATTTTTTGTTATATTTGTAGGGCCCTGTTCAATATGGTTATGCTAACGATGACTGCCTGTGTGAGCAAACCTCACAGAGAACTTCATCCGGTCAGATTAATTCCATCTGAAGCTTGGCATCCTCAAGGCAGAATTTGTGGCATTCTGCTATAATGTTTTGTAGTCGGGAATGTCTTCATCACCCTGCAAGGATTCAGTGTCAGTTTACTTCATTATCAAATGATGTCGGGCACTTTGGTACCTAAACTGAGGTACTTAGACCTGGGCATTTTCATTTGACTACAGTGCTGCTAGCGGGCTAATAAATATGACACATACTGGAATGTTCCACTGAGGGCAACAGGCTTGATTGTAACCCACGGCCATTATAAGCAAAGAGTACTGTTAATTTATTCAAAGCAGTACCAAGACACACTGCACTTAAGTCTTCTAAGTGTTAATGCATGACAAGTGAGGCATTATACTTTTTGAAAAAGCAAAGATGCACCTGAAAACACAGTAGAAGAAATTACTATTGTCTACCGAAGAGTAAGCATTTCTGATTAGTTTCTATTCATTTTAAATTGAATTTTAAGTAACGTCTGATAACATTATAACACACTAATTTACTACTGTGATTTACCTTTAGCCTTTTCACTTTATAGGACATTAATTAGTACCCTTCTGACCAATCAGGTTTGAAGATTCAGCAGGTATAAATATACGAAATTGCTTTATATGTATGTGCTTAATGAAAATGATACCTAAATAAACCATTCATATTTAACCAAACATCCAGCATTTCCAAGGCATTGCATAACCTTCTTTGCATGTTATTATCAGCTATAAATAAGATCTTAAAGTCATTCATCTTTGTTTTTATGGTGTTTGGGGGGAAAAAATGACATGAGCTACAGCAGAGAGCGGAAATGATGACAGTGATGAAGGAAAGGCATCGGCGTGAGCGAGATGTGCACGTCTCAGAGGCGCAGAATGACGGCGACGGCCCGCACGAGCCCCCCCCCCCTCCCCCGCTCACTCTGCAAGCCGTGTCCTCAGACGCGGGTTCGGGAAAAACTAGTTAAGAAAAACTTTTATTCCAACGGCCTTTGAAATGGAAATCTGATTTATACAGCACTTCACACTGCGTGAGTTCAGGGCAGATACTGAAATCCCTCACCTCGGAATGGGAATCCAAATCCCTCAAGGCCACCCCAGCTTTAAATAATATTTTTGAATTTAAAGGGAGTGGGGAGTGACTCTAGAACATTCCATTCATGTTTTTAATATAATGGTTTTGTTTGTTTCAACCTAATTAATGCCTAATACTATTCATGTTAGCATCCTAAAGCCAATTACCAAGAAGACAATTGAATTTCAATGCACTGTAAAAACAATACAAGACAAGGACTACACTGATGAGCTGTCATCCAGATCTTCTTTTAATCTTACCTTCATAATAATAACCTGACCATAAAGGTCACACTGAGGGACATTCCATCCATCCATACATCCATCCATCAGCTGCTTATCTAGTGCAAGGTCATAGTCCGTCTGGAGCCCATCCAAGGAACCGTGGGTAACAAGGCAGAGGACAGGATGTCAGTTACTGGGCAAATTATTCATAGAATTTGCTCATAACTGCAATTATATACAGGCTTAATGTAAAGTGTAATGTATTCCTTCATCCCAAATATTGTAATTAACAATAAAGAATCTTTTCATCACCATGCATCATAAATACAACCATAAATGATCTTAATGGTCTCAGAAACATGACATACAATCTATATCAAGCAGTGCTTTTTGAGATGGTATGTGATGGTACAGCATACTATTTAAAGATTTGCAATTGCTATAATGCTTAAAGAACTTTTAAAAACAAACATTTATGGTGTTTGCAATACCACACATTCTTCTTTGCATTGTTTTTAAAATGCAAAGACAAACCGGAATTTATCAATGTAATTCAGTTTATTATACATCAGTGCTTCAGAATCTTTAGGTTTGCAACATATATATAATGTAATGATGTGAAGGATATTAACCTCATATGTTAAATGTTATTAATTCTTTCTGAAATTGCACTGCTACAAAATTGAGAGGATTGGCGAGAAATTTTGTATAATTATAATGTCTTAAAATTGTAAATAAAATTGTATTTTATTTTCCAAACAAACAAAGAAAAAACACTGCCTATAAGCGTAGTGTAACTGAATGTCTTACAGCATTCAGAGAAAATCACAGTTTGAGGTTCCATCTGTCATGGTTACATGGAAATCTGGAACCCCACCTCCACAGATAGGGATCAGACCAATCTTCCTCTACACAGAACAAAGCTTCTATTGACCCAGAGCTCCTTGCCATGCACACTAAGAAAATTTAATTATTGTATTAGTCTGACTGAAACCGGACTTTTAAAGTAAATGTACAAACTGAAATCGTCCTAAGTCAAATTCCTTGAATTCGAACTAAGACACCCAGATAATAGAATAGAATAGAATAGAATAGAATAGAATAGAATAGAATAGAATAGCCTTTATTGTCATTGTACCAGGTACAA
>JAABNY020000038.1:9066538-9078910 GCA_015164015.2 Brevimyrus niger
GTGTCACCTGCCAGTTTAAAAAAATGCACTGTTCTGTGTGACCAGTAACAGCTCCCAGGGAAAAGCACCATCCGAGCCTTTGGGGAGTTAAGAGTGAGCCATCTTTGTGTGTGTGTGTGTGTGTGTGTGTGTGTGTGTGTGTGAGATTAGGTTTATATTACATTGTGGGGACCAAATATCCCTCACAATGGAATAAAAACCTGTCCCGACAAAGAACAGTGAATGCAATTAAAAAGGTGAAAAGGCTTTAATTTCGTTTGGTTACTTACAGTATGGTTAAGGTTAGGTCTGGGTAGGGGTAAAGGTCATCATTGTTGGGATCAGGTTTTTGCCCATAGAAATGAATGGAGAGTCCCCACAAACACACAGATAGCTAATCTGTGAGTGTAAGGATGAAAAGGATCCATCTGATGAAAAATTCTAAGCTATTTTCACACATCCACAGGAAAGTGTAACCGTTTTTCACATGGACAATATTCACGTGTCTATTCGCCTTTCGGTTCTTCTGTCTCATTAACGAGATGATGGTGCTGACCTGGCTTCTGGCCCCTGGCATCCAGAATAAAGTCACTACAGCTTGAACAAACCACCATCTATCCAGACAGGTCTGAAGTTTGTAAATTGAAAATGATTCAATTTCAAAGTCTGACCGGAATACAGAGGGGGGGGGGGGCTCCGAGTCAGTGCCGTGGGAAAATTCGATGCTTATCAGCCTCCTGCGGGGGGGTCCAGGGAGGTGTCATCACGTGGAAAAATGCACCATCAACTGGCCTCCAACGCTGAGAGATGCCTCTTTGGAAGTGACCATAGTGACTATGAAAGAACAAAAGAGGCTCACTTTCATTTTTGGCTCTGTGATTAATGGCTGAATCTATGGAGTCAGAATAGTGCCATATATATTTGTATGTGTACTTTCCAATTTGCATCCATAAAATGAAAATTTGCTCATACTGAACACAATTTTCATTTGCAAAAATTTTTTCTAGCCAATCATAAATCTGCAGGTAAGGTAACAACCAATCCTGACCTTCCAGTAAAAAACATGCTGAAGAAGATGAAGGTGCTAGAGCAGGATTTTATACAGAAAGACAGTAGTCAGAATTTTGAATAAATCCGACGATTTGATAACAATTGTACTGACATACAGAATAAATTAGCCACGCTAGCTGTAATGATATGATATTACGCCTTATCAAACTATGATGCAATTCATTTGTTTACCGATGCTAATTCTATTTTTAGCTGGGTGTTTCAGTTGACATGTTCTTAAAATTAGCAACAAACTTTTTTGAATGCTAACTATATAGGTTACTTGTTAAATTAGTGTTGCATACCAAGTCTACTAAGACCGTGAATGTTTCGTTTTTTAAACTCTTACAACATACGTAGCTAATCTAATAATAATGAATAGATATGTTATTAAAAGGAGTGCTGTAGTATTTTATTATAAGTTCTAAGATACATGAACATTTAAAACAAGAAATTCACGATAAAGTAATTATCCAGTAGTATGGTTATGGTATTATGGAAGACACCAGTGATTTTATGATTGGCTAGAAAATTAATTTGATTGGTGGCTATGCTAGCAAATACAGTATATATCTGCAAAGCGCTAGGCAAGTTAGTGCCAAAATTATTTATGTGCGCAAGTGTGAATTTGCACTCGCAGGTTGGTATTTGCAAGAGGACTTGGATTTGCAATACAGGCTTTGTACAGGTTTTTTTCTGAAGATGTTTGGTTTCGCATTTACAAAGAATATTGACGTGTATTTGCAAAATGTTTTTCACGTTCATTCGCAAATCTTCATATACAAGTACAGATCATGTGACGCGTATTTGTATTTAGTATTTTGCGAATGAAAATTGTGTTCAGTGCGAGCAAAATTTCATTTTACGGGTGCAAATTGGAAAGTACACGTACAAATATATATGGCACTATTCTGATTCCATATGAATCACTCAGTGGCGTGTTTCTGGTAGCTGGCCGGGAGTCTTGGGCAGTGGCAGACCTCCAATCAGAGTGCAGGGGGAAGACGCAGCCTCTTCCAGGCCCCGAGCCGGCAGTCTGGGGCGACCACGCCCGGAAACGCTCCTCAGAGTGCAGGCGGCCCCCTCCCCCGGCGGGCGGGCGGGCGCTGCCTTTCACCACACGCCAGGCTTTAAATAGGAAGAAGGAAGCGGGGTGATGACCTGCTCGTCCCTCTGCCTCCACAGAGGTCCCATCCAGCGTCACGATGCTCTCCGGAGCAGCGCCGGCCTGGCGGGCGTGTGAGCAGGGACAGGCGGCCCTAGTCTCTTCATGTGAGACACGGCGGCCTAATCGTCATGCTTCTCCGCATGTGTTGGGCCGTAACGTGAGAGGAGATATCGCTGCTCATTGGTCATACAGCAAGAAGTAATAAACAATATAAAGATGTAATAATAACATAAAAACATTAGACAGACAGTATAGTCTAAACAAGGAAATAATGCTAAAACCAAAAAAATAGTTATACTGCAATGTTTTTGAATTCTGCAACCTGATTGGGCAGAAAAGTGCTGATTAATTTCCTATAACAGCAGGCATAGTGCCACCCAGGTAAATGACACCATCAAAGAATGATTATAATCTTTAAATCTAGTTTAATATGTTAGTAAATGAAAGCTATGCATTACATGTTTTAAAACCACCAGGTGCTTATACCCCAGTTACTACAGGTTTGGCTGGGACCATTATGTATAAAGATTACATTATGAGCGGAAAAGGTGAGATCATCCACAAAAATGTCAGATTCTTCCAACCTTTTATGTATTGTCATAGGTTTTGGAATTCAACAATCCTGAACTAAAGGTTGGCCTTCGGGATTAGCAACAAGCAATTTCTAACTGACAATGGTGGTTTAGGTCGTATCTGGGCAAAATGTTTATTCACCAGGAGGAATTAAGTAGACTTAATGTTTTGGGAGAGGTAGTTACTTTGCAGCCTTTACTTAAACACCCAATTCGCGGTGAAGATCTACTGGTCAGTTCGGGAAATAACGTTCTCTTAACATTAAATTAACGCCAGTCGACACCTTGCTGGAATGTTACATTTATACTTTATGGCCTTTAAACATTAGTCATTGTCTTTGGTTCTGCTGCTACGTGACTGGATCGGTCAGACCTGTTCCATTTGGCCACTCGCTACAGCATCCAAGCCTCCTGGGGGGGGGTTAGTGACAGGCAGGCTGTTTGAAGCTCTGTCCTCGAGACTGGCTGGAGTCAGGGTGGCCCGTGTATTGTTTGCACAGAAGCGCCAATGCAGGAACCTGGTCGGGGGGGGTTTCCTGCTCATGGCAGAAAGGGCCTCATCTCCACTCTCTGTTTGTCTTTAGTGGAGTCAGTGTGGGGGGTGTCTCTGGCAGTCTGTTCCTGTCCTCTGACCCGCTCCGTGCTGCGGAGTGACTAGGGGCCCACCCCCCTGCAGCTGCGGCAGACATCACCGAGCCCCCGTACGACAGTGGCGCCGGTTTCCCTCATTCTGTTTGTCTGCATGGCATGGGGACACCCACTTCAACGTGTTTACGGTCTTCAGGCAGGAGATATTTGAAAATATTTAACTGGACCAGGGTGAATCGTGTGTCACACCCAGCACCCAGGTGGGGGGTGGAGCCAATGGGGTGGGCAGACTAGACCCAATGATTTTACCGGGGTGGCATATTTTGACAACTCGGGGTGGGGAGAGGGGAACCCTTGTGAGCTTTATCATTAATCATCTCGTGATCGTGTTGGAAACACGCCACAATTGACTGATCGGCCAATCAGGCAGCTCTGGCTTGCAGGATTAAATGCTCAATATTTCATTTTTATTTTTTGGTGAGGGGTCGCAACTGGGGCGGCCACCCTTGGCTGCCTCTTAGACCCGTCCCTGCACCCATGACGTCGCACCCGCAGCACACAGGCAAGCCTCCGGAACTTAATCATTGGCAGAAGTCGATAGGGGCTATTTGTTGGGAGTGCGACACAAAGACATGTGCATGGGGGCTCTTCGCGGAACTCATGGCAGACTACGTCACAGCCCTGAACTCCACAGACGGCCCCACCTCCGAAAAGAGAAAAACAAGTGAAAAACGTGATTTTTTCCTCCCGTCTCTGAGCAAACTGACGCATAGCTGCCACATTCCTCAGAGGGCACGGCCGAGGCGGACCATGGAGGCGGTCCATCGAGGCGGTCAATGGAGGCCGTCACGGTCCATCGAGGCGGTCCATGGAGGCTGTCACGTGACGGGCTTGGGCTAGAGATACAAACTCCACACGTCAGATCAACACGCCAAGAGGGACTTTAACACAGAGCCTAGCAAAGGATGCAATTCAACATTCACATTCCCTCCAGAATTATCACACCCTTCATTTAGTACTTCATGCTAATTCCCTTTGCCAACAGACCAGCACTGGGTCTTCTCATGTAATACTTGATGATCTTAGAGAATTCAGAGCAGAAAACTGAGACCTTTCCTCAATACAGAATCACTTCAGATCCCGTGGAGTTATAGGTCAACTCTCCTCTTCAGCTTATTACCCCAGAGGGCTTTGGGTCAGGGGACCACAGCAAACGTTCAATTCTGTGGTCACTGGGACATTTTGTGTGAATTTGGAGGTTTGTTCATGATCAATGTCCAACCTGTATGATCCAACCAAGTTTTGGCTTCATGACAGAAGCAGCCAGATTATGATTATGATATTTTAGTACTTCATAAGGTCCATGATACCATGTAACCTGACAAGATTCCGAAGACCTTTGGAGCAAAACAGCCCCACAAGATCACAGATCTCCCACCATACTTAACAGTGCAGATCATGCTTTTTTTCTAGTACAGTACAAAGAGAACCATTCTTCTTTTACACCAAGCTTCACCATCTAAGCATGGAACCCAGCTCCAGTAACATCTATAGCTGATATTTGTGATGTAGTGAAAGCAAAGGCTTTCTTCTGTCATGTCATACAGGTAGGTTGTCAGCATGTAGGTGGTGCTTGGAGATTTTGGAAACCTAGTGATCCCAAGATGCTGCCCTCTTCCTAAACTCTCCAGCAGTGATCCCTGGAGAATTTTTGGACCCTCTAACCTTTCTCTTCGCTGCATATGGGCAAAACACATTTGTGTCCTTTTTCAGGAAGGGTCATGCTGGTTCATTACAGCTCCTTCTTAATTATTACCCTAATGGTGGAATTGGGAATTGTTAGGCATGTAGCTATTTTAATAGCCGTTGCCTGATTTATGAAGGTTCACACTTAGCTGTGTTGCTTCTCTATTCTTATGTTCATGAATGACTAAGGGAATTTGGCCTCATGTTTGTTTCACCTCATGTTTATACCCAAGTAAAGCAGAGCTCTCAGGTGACCTTAGTAAAGTCAAATAGAATGAGGAATAAGCTCAAAGCCATTTATAGGAGGTGCCGAAATTTTTGCCTGATGTGGCTTGGTTAAAATACTTTCCGATAAGGCTTTTTTCCTGAAATTTGCTTCAGTTAAAGGCGAATGAATATCGCTCAGCTTTTCAGTGTGCCCATCTAACAAAAATACATTTTCTCAAGACTTTTTTCTTTTTTTTACTCACCTTTACCAAACATTCTGGAGGGCGCTGCAAATCACCCTTCAATTAAAGTCTAACAGGGAAACCCGAGCTCCATCTGAGGTAACTGCAGCCTTCAGCCCAGGTCCCTGTGCGGGTGGACGACATGCCCGGAGAATGCCCCGCCGACTCGGCCACGCGGGTGTGCCATGCCTACGTGCCTGTAGCACCAATGCCGCTTTGGTCTGTCAGCGTCAATTCAAAGTGGGCTTCCTGCCGGTGCTCGGCCGACGTGAGCACATTAAGCTGTGGCTCCGAAAGCCCCGGAAAGTTTTCTATTTTATTTAATAAACTCCCTGCGCCTGATTGGCCGGCGGCCCCGTTAAAGGAACCTCCACCCATTTGATTGTTTTCCTTGTCCTGGGCTTTCAGTACGCAGTATTAACATGAAGCGAGCCACTGCCTCACCCAGGAAGGCCTCTGAGGAGGAATCACTAAAGAGCCAGATTGTGCTGAAACAATGCTAAAGAAATATACAACCAGCAGGCACTTTGTCGGGCACCCCTATGTAGTAACAGGTAGGACCCCCTATCATCTCTCACACCACTTCAAGGGTTGACAAGTCTGCGTTGAAATGAGCCTTTGTGAACACCACCGAGCAGTCATTTTTGCACTTGTGGCCTTCCTGTTAGCTTTAATGAGTCTGGCCGTTCTCCTCTGACCTCTCTCATTAGCAAGGTGTGTTCAGCCAGAGAAATGCCCCTGACTGATTTTTTTTTTTCGTTCTCACAACATTCTATGTGTGAAAGTCTCAGGAGGGCGGCTGCTTCTGAGGTGCTGGAACCATCAGCTTCAAAATCACTACGATGACATGTTAGCCATTCTGCTTTTCAGCTGCACAAATTTTGGATGTTTTTGTCCCGTTTGCAGACTATATATGATGCCACATACTTTGCTGTTTATAGGATCAGGCTTCTTGCATTAACCTGTCCGCCTAATTAACTGGACAGTGAGTGTATGAATTCAGTGATTACCAGTCAGAAAGCAAACATATGAGCACATAACATACAGTACAAATGTTCTTTGCCACAACACTGTGCACGGAGATACGGTGACTCAGTGGGTAGTACTGCTGGGTGTGTGTGTGTGTGTGTGTGTGTGTGTGTGTGTGTGTGTGTGTGTGTGCTCTTCCCCATAAAGTCAGGCATTCTGTGTTTCTCCCACTGAATTTCTGTCTCTGAATCGTCCATCCTGTGCCGGGTGCCCCCTTGCCCTTGGGATGAGCTCCCAGTTCTGTGACCCAGTACCCCTGATAAGAAGTTAGCAGATAGATGGACTTTCGCTACAATACAAAACACATCCAGAAAGTCAATTGTCAGCCAATCGCCTTTGAGTAGCACCACTGAGGATGAGCGAATAGAGGCCACTCATCTGAACAGGGTAGGTTAGAAACAATGCAGCCCTGTAGCTAGAGTGCAAACTTGAGGCCTCCTCTGAATGGAAGAAATTTCAGATTCTCTAAGGGAAACACTTTAACAATATACTTCTAATTGCAATATACTTGCCAAGCAAGCTTTGTTCATCTTATGTAGGGATTATAAAGTAGTTTGGTAGCTATTCCTATGCCTTCTGTAGCTTGACCATTAAATGAGCATTATAATCGACTTTACCAAAAATTCATGGGAAAAAAAAACATTTTTTAATTGTGTGGCATTCTGGTTAGGTGATTTTTGGTAGTGCGTTCCCACTTTCCCAAAAAAGGCTGCGAGACATCTGTAAATCCAGGTGGACCGAAACATTACAAATCAAGCCCCGGTTATTTTCACACCAGTGAAGCTTGGCGCTGCCATGTCCTGTGGGGAATGTGGGTGCGATCGGAGCTCAGGTGTGATATGAGGCACCCGGCGGTGTTCAGAGAGACGGCAGCAAGAACAGGGAAAGGCAGGCGGCCACGGACATCGACGGCGTCTGCCAGCATGCGAGCGAAGCTCACCATTCTTGACCCGGTGACGGCGGACAGTGACCCGGGGATTTTTGGACATCGCGTCGGGGGGAGGGAGGGGGGCGTTTCTGGTGGTGTGTCGCTTCTCATCCAATGCAGAATAAACACAGCCGACGCTTTACGCAAACACATGGGGGAGATTTCACAACTCAGACAAGGACACATGTGCAGACTGAACACAATGCAAACAGCTATGCATACAGTCAAAGAAGGGCAGGTGCAGCTCAGATTGATGACTAATGTCAACCATTTTGCAATCACCCCAAACTATTTATTAGGAAACTATTTAATGTTAAAAGAATTAAAAGCTTTACATAACATGAATAAATGACTAATCTTCTTATTGTCATTTAAACAACATCATTTATATTTGTCCTTCACTACCATTAACTCGAAAATCGCTGTGTACTATATTCAGAGGGAAACACCCAATTACATTTTACATTTCCTTCATAGCATGACAATCAGGATCTCTCAATTGATAAAGCATCAGACCTTTAGTCTCAGGGTCTAGGGTTCAAGTGTTTGTTTGGGGATCAGCTGTTTTGAAGCTCTGTGTGGCTCAATTGGAAGCCCGTTGGTTCGAACCCTGTGGCCAGTACATTGATGCCACTCTTAGGCCTTTGGGCACAATCCCAAACCCTGCTGGATGCTGGCCGACCCCAGTGTGTCTGTGTGTCTCATGGAGAGGAAGATGGGACAGGCAAAAACACTATTTCCCCAGGGGGATGAATAAAGGACCACTATTCTATTCTTATTATCATTTATGACTATTGTGTTAGGACACCTGGAAATACGCAATTTACATTCACATTCAGAGAATGACGCACAATTATATTTTAATTGTTCTTTACATTAATTTATGACCATTGTGTTAGGCCATTAAGAAATATGCAATCTATATTCACATTCAGTGGGTGACACATAATTATATTTTAATTGTGTTTTTCTTTATAACCAATGTTGAGGGAATCTGTAAATATGCAGTCCCTGTTCACGACTATGCCTTGATACTAACATCATCCAGTCTATATTTGGTCAGCATCCCTGGCTCGATTTGAACATGGCGTTGGCTCGTGATGAAGAAGTACGAGCGGCAAACGCGGAATCCGGCCGCACAGAGAAGCCGCGACCAAACCGGCCCAAAGTCTAAGGTCACAAAGTGTTAGCGAATGCAAGCGCCAGCGCTAATCCGGGGCCCGGGCCTCCGCTCAGGTCAGACATGGAACAGGACACCACATCCTTCGCCATCTGGGCCCCCAGGAAAACATGCTGCCAGCCTGTCCAGTCACCTGATCACTTGTCACAAGCTAAAGTCTCGCCTCTCGTCCAATCATTTCCCTGCCTGTGCAGCAGATAGTTATTTAGAGAAAATCCCACTAAGTCTCGGCCTCTTAGGAGCCGTTTTGTTAGCATTGCTCTATTTTTCTTTGGCAGTAGAGGGTCGGCACAGTGGCTGCTGGGGCAAACAAAGAGCAGGGAGTAAGGAGTGTCCTGAGTATCAGTACAGAGAGCTGACAGGGAAATTTACTACCGGAGCGGCGCTTTTAATTTCTCAGAGCCCAGGGGAAAGACACGAATAAGCTGAACTGTATCAATAACTTGTTCAATCTGCAGTCAAGTACATGCAAAACATAATTTGCTGCCATAGCCTTCAAACTTCCATGAGCACCTCTGTCACTATAAATCGCAAAAGCACCCCCTGCTGTTGATTTACATGCATAATCTGTCGTCAGTTTGGGAGATAAGGTTGCATTAATGTGCACCTGCACAGGACTGTTTCGTTTGTGTCACAGCACATCTGTACGGATATTACTGCCTCATGTGAGGATAGAGAAATGCTCTTGGGTCTGGTTGAGAAGGATAATGTGAATCATTCAGAAGCGTGTCCTGCTCTGGGAGCTGCAGAGCTGATCGCAGAGCCTGCGAGGAACCAGCTCTCTGCATATTCACATTTATTTATCTGAAACAGTGAATGGAGCAATTTGGGGTCAAAGACTATTAAGTCACTCTACCAATTCTGGGATTTGAATCAGGGATGTTTGGATTACAGGCAGTGCAGCCAACCCTGCTGAGATACACACCGCCCCCATACAGCTCGGTATGTTCATTTATGAGCATGTCATGTAGAGACATGGCTGTCAAACCCCCACATAGATGCAGGCTTAGCAAGCAGACCCCACAACAGCACACTGTCCTGGGGGGCAGCCCATCACAATGGAAAGCCCCCCCCCCCCCCAACCACCCCACAAGCCAGGGTACAGTGCACAAGCAGAAAGCAGTGGCATTTCCTACCAAGTCAATCCATTAATCCTGAGCAGAACTTCATGACTGAGCACCAGAGAGGACAAGTGAGAATGACCTCACGTTCTGCTGAGATGAGCAGATCTGCCACCCCCCACTCCCCCAACCACCCCAGTGAGGCAGGGAACGCCACATAGAAACCTCACTCCTATCCGTTGGAGGGGGGGGGGGGGGGGGACCCACCTGGTCGGTGGATCACAATGGAAGTTCTCCATCAAGGTATCTCTTCAGGGGTCCTAGGCAAAGCTTTGCTTTGGATGCCACCCTAGGTCACTCCTGGTCATTTTACTTTCTCCACAATCAGGGAATATGTCGGCTAATCTAGTAACTGCCTGTAGCTAGATCCAGCCCGGAATTCCTACATGGGATAGCAAAAGTGTATTCCACTCATAGCCACTATTCTACACAGCACTGAGCCGTATAACCATGGCTCTTCACGGATTAGCCAGTCAAATCGTCATTTTGGCTTCGGTGTAGAAATTGGATACGACATATAAATGTCAATAGAAATGATTAAAAAAAAAATTAACTACCAATTGCAGTATTACAGTGAATTTCGGAAATACATGAGAGACCAGAGCAGAAAAATCTGGAATTGCAACAGGTTAATGTTTGTTTATCTCGCAGTGCAGGGTCACATGATGCAGACTGCCACATCCGGTCACACACTTCAGAGTCTCGACTCGGCCATTGCAGGAACGTGCCACGTCCCATCATTTGTTCTGACCTTCCTGCGGTACCCCTTGACCAGTGTCCTCAGCTGTGTTCTTATCAGCCCACAACCCCCTGAGCTTGATCCTCAGGGGGCGGGGTTGGGTTTTTCCACACTCCCGTTTCCCTGACTTTTTTGATTTGCTCAATCAGCGTGTCTTTCTGTCATGTGACCGTGAACAGAGTCTCACTTCCCGTCACTGACATCTCTGGGTCTTTCAGTCCCTTTGGTGACCTTTGATCCCGGTCACTGTAGCTATTTTGAATCCCCTTTTTTCCTGGCACAGATTTATGCATCGCGACTCCTCTCTATCTAGGTCATCCTCTTCTGGGAGATTCACCCGCTCTTCCCTTTTCCGTTATTTCGGAGCCTACCCCCACCCCACCCCACCCCACCCCACACACAGCGGGTCCTGACAAGCTGCATCTCTCCCTCCCCCAGGGAGATATCAAGGCTAAAGTTAGGAGACTCCTGACACTCTCCTCTTCTGCGCTCTTCCGACGTGAGAAAGTGGAAAATAAAATCTGCTGACACGGACCATATTCTGGGCAGCAGGGGGCGCTTGCTGAACCCGGCTTCACCTCACACCGTGCTCAGGGCATGGGGCCAAAAGCAATAGGTTCGGGCTTTTAACTGTGTCAGTGTTGGCCCGACACATGGGTGGGACTGCAAGCAGCGAGTTCTGCTGAAATGAAGACGTGAGAGGGAGCAGAAAGCCCAGGGCGGTACTCAACGCTGCTGCCGGGGCTCGGGGACGTGACAGAACGCCCTACTGGCTCCTCATCCGCCATCCAGACGACCATGGCGAGTGAGCACATCACCTTCTACATCGCGTACATTGATTTATTGCCCTTGTTGCTTCTTACACGTTGTCAAGTTCAGTTTTTATTTGTCATACATACAGAGTCTATTCTTGTAAGTACTACTCAGAAACCACAGGGTGATGGATAATGAGTCAGACCTTCCAGTCCAGCATGAAATGGGGCCCAGTGACCAACTACAGAACCGCAAAGTAACGGCTTAAACTAGAGATGACGACTGGAACTTGTGCAGGATGTTGTTCCATGCCTCTGCAGCAGAGGGCCCTATTTTGCCGAAGCATCTTGCAATAGTAAGCATTTCCACAACACGTGCCAGTCAGAGGGTTGCTGTGGTCAGTGTATCCCAAATAACCCAGAACATTCTGCCTTGCTGAGTTATAAGACATCTTCTGTATCTCTATGTTGTTTTTCCAAAATAATTTCTATTGACCATGAATGCAAAATAAATGGAAATGAGGCATAAACTGCTGATAGTTTGCTTTCAAACTTCACGGAAAAATTATGCTCAGAAATTCATAGTTTACCCAATTTATTAAATCATTAAGATTAATTTAAAGACATGCAACCAGATTCTATAATAGATTTGTGCTTATTTAAAACGCTGTTTAAAAAATAAAATTGATTTTATCGGACCATTTATTTTTTTATATTTATACAAGATCAAATGAAAGAAGACATCAGTGGTCCATTAGCCATGCCCTTCATTCAGCTGTCACTGTGCATAAATCCTCTAGCTCCCTCTAGTGGGAAATCACACAAACTACTTAGGAAGTATCCAGCAGAGCCAGTATGTGTGCAGTTCATACAGTACCCATTTGAAGAGGTTGATATTTTACTAGAATACTACACTTCCTTTTCAGAAGTGGCTTCCCTCTGGTTCCAGCTGAAGTTATTGGGGCTGTGCAACACAAATCTCATTGCGCCCTGACTTTCTATCCATCCATCCATTTTCCAAACCGCTTATCCTACTGGGTCGCGGGGGGTCCGGAGCCTATCCCGGAAGCA
>JAABNY020000038.1:9082150-9102802 GCA_015164015.2 Brevimyrus niger
AGCATTGGGCCAGGATCTCCAGGGTCTCTCCTATTCTGTGCCCTTTGCTGCCACCCTGCGCTGTCTGGCATAGGCTCTGGCTCACTGCCCCCCTGCACTGCCTGGCATAGGTGCCAGCTCACTGCCACCCCACGCTGCCTGGCATAGTGATCTGATCACAAACATCTAATACAACACTTAGCAACAGAGAACATATAGTTCATATAGTAAATAGTAGTTACGTATTTACTTATTCAGTAACAGTAGTTACTTACTTATTTATTTATCATACCATACTCAACTAATATTTTCAACTTATGATGGGAATCACCAAAAATATAAAGTTAAGAAACTTCCAGTCCGAATGTACACTCCGACTGAATGACTGAGGAGGAGTGTGATGTAAACACTTCTGACCTGGTTGGAGAAGCTGGACCGGACTGTTGTTTGGATGCACTCCTCCAGGTCGGCATCGTGGAAGATGATGGCGGGGTTTTTCCCGCCCAGCTCCAGGGACAGCCTCTTGCAGAAGGGGGCACTGCGCTCGGTGATGATCTGGGCCGTGGCCGTGCTCCCAGTGAACGAGATAAGGGGCACCTCCGGGTGGGATACCAGAGCATCCCCCGCCCCAGGGCCGCTCCCAAACACGATGTTCACCACCCCGGGGGGCACGCCTGCAAAGGGGCCAGCTTTTAATATTCAAGCTGCCAGCTTTTTTTTTTTATCTTACCTCGTTTAACTGCCAGCAGTGACGTACTTCTGTGTGTCATGCCTTTCGTTTTTTGGTAATGTGCCATTAGCATTAGCATACTGCTAACCCATCCAGAAAACAATGGGACAGTTTGTATCACCCAAAAAAAAAAAAGACTTGAAACCCATAATATAGTCATTTTTATGTTGTTTTTGTGCTCTTTAAATAGGGGTGTAATGGTACACAAAAATCACTTTTTGGTACAGCAGGGGTAAGAAACAAAACATAAATTGCTTCTTTTTTTCCTTATTATACAGTGGTTTACTGACAAAGTGTGACTGCCTTTCTTACATAAAAAGTCTCAATCAATTTTGCTGCAACCTACTAAAATAAAGCTAAAATTTACATAAAAGTAAATAGAAATAAAATAATTATCCATTAAGGTGCACATTTAGAAAATTAACTGTACCTGATCATCTTTCTGATTTGTGCAACATAAATATTGTCTCAAAAAATACAAAGTAAAACAAAATAAACAAATATCCATTATGGTGCAACATTTTAGAAAATCAGTTGTGTAGTTGTCTTCACACTAAGAGCTTCCAGCTTCACACTGAGACATACACATGCATGTGCAGCGCTGAGGCTTCACCCCCCCCCCCACGGACGTCACTCGGGGGAAACACACTAACACACAAGATTCTGCATTCATTCGGTACATATGCGTATCGAACCAAAAAGACCCATACTGAAAAAATTCAGTATGAATACCTGTACTATTACACTATCATTAAATACTGGTTTCAACAGATTAATCTTATGAATCTTAACCCCACACCAGTACTAAAATAAAGCCCTTGCTTTAACATAAATACCAAAAGAACTTTTACAATAGGGTTTGGGTGGTCTTTTGAAAAGATACAAAAAGTGACACAGATAATGGTTTCCTCATATTCATTTTACATTTGCTGGAGCAGCAGCGCGATTGGAATGGCAACAACAGCGCATTTTACTATTAATTTCAAATAAAACCAACCACCTGGACAAAACAAAACCTTGGTCTGGATTTTTACTTTCTGGACCTGAACTATTCAACTCTGAACACCAGACCTTCTCTAACTCCAGCCTACAGCAGAAATCTGATCCTGACAAACATCATCGCTTCACAGAGGACTCCCGTAACTCCAGGAAGCTGCGGTGATATCTTCTGAAGCGCGGAGTTGCTGTTAAAGATGAGTCAGAAGTTGACAAAGGAGTCATTTTCCGTGCGTCGTCACCTACCTGCCTCTTCCAGGAGCTTACACATCATCCAGGCTGTGACGGAGGTCATCTCACTGGGTTTGGCCACCACGGCGTTGCCCGCGGCAATGGCGGGGGCGATCTTCCAAGTGAGCAGATAGAGTGGCAGGTTCCAGGGACTGATGAGACCGGCTGAATAGGCAAAGCAATGGACAATTGTTTCGGAAGGGTCACATGAGGAAGGAGCCACCCATAATGCCTCATAATAAATAAAATAAATATATGGTTATGCCAATATAGAACACCACACTGTACAAATTACACCATGGTTTAGAATCCCATGTGGGCTGCTGCTGTTGGACCTTTAGTGAGGTTTCACCCACCTCTCCTATACAATAACAATGTCATTTAATCCATACTGTTACTAACTGGCTGCTTAGTGTACATCCCTACATTCACAGAAGACCCGTACCTGCGCCCACAGATCCCTACATTCGCAGAAGACCCGTACCTACGCCCACAGATCCCTACATTCACAGAAGACCCGTACCTACGCCCACAGATCCCTACATTCACAGAAGACCCGTACCTACGTCCACAGATCCCTACATTCACAGAAGACCCGTACCTGCGCCCACAGATCCCTACATTCACAGAAGACCCGTACCTGCGCCCACAGATCCCTACATTCACAGAAGACCCGTACCTACGCCCACCGGGCTGCGGATGGTGTAGGTGATGCAGCTGAGGTGGTCCTGCTGGCTGCATTCAGTGGTGTGGTGAAGGATGGACGTCGCGAAGAAGCGGAAGTTGTACACCGACCTCGGGATGTCAACGGTGCGGGCCATGGCGATTGTCTTCCCTACCGTCCAGAGAAAAAAAGAGATAGACAGAGAGGGCAAGAATGAAAGGCAGCAGAAGAGCATTGCTGTCTGGCGAAACAGAGCAGCATTCAGCTTATCCAGTGGGAAGGATAACAAAAGGATTTAGGTCTGTTACAGTGTTTTGTTTTTTAATATTGCTCTGTAATTCTTTATAAGGAAGCCTGCATGTCATTTGTGCTGCCTAATTTTAACCTTGCCATGTGAATTGTTTAAACAATGGGCATAAAAACCCGGAGTGAGAATGAATGATTATGGTGGTCAGTCTACCTTGGTCTCTGGATTCAGCCTGTGCAAACTCCTCCAGGTGGGCTTCCATGAGATCGGCCAGCTTGTGTAGCACCTGCGCCCGGTCCGAGGGGCTCCGTGCAGCCCAGACTGGAAAAGCCTCCTTGGCAGCCGTAACAGCCAGCTCCACCTGGCAGGGACCAGACCCCAGTACATTAAAGGCACTCTGAAGCAGCAGCAACCACCCTTCAGCACAACCTGCCTTCCAGGGCCGCAACTGCTTCTCAGGGCAAAAACCAGCCCTAAAAATCCTACTGCAACTGGGACAGCGACAGACATCCTATTGTCTAAGCAATTACACCAGTTTAATCCCACCGGTGATGATTGTGACAACATTATTGTACTTTAAGTAAAAAAAAAAAAAAAAAAAAGGTGCCCAAAAGATTTCCAATGACTTAAAGTTGATATTGACTTGATAGTATAAGATCAATGTCATGTGACTTGTGTTAATGGTTAATGGTGACATGGCCAGCAGATTAATTGCTTCATGCACTCTTATGGTAGGGAGTTGGGGTTAAACAGGTTAAAGGTTAATAATTAGTAGACAGGCAGCACACTGTTGACTCTGTACAGATCGAAGGTCCACTGTTGTGGGTCAGCAGTACATTTTCATTTTAACTGCTAAGACTAAACTCTGTAAAACATATGATTTAAAGCAAAGCCGTCTATCAATACTTTAACCCAGAGTTCACAATGCTTGATATCCATGCAATGCATCCCATCTAAAAGAGCTCCCAGACTAAGATGAATCCCCCTCAGGCTTTGGTAAATACTACATTTGCCTGCAAATAATTCAAATTTTAACAGTTACAACGTACGACAAAAGTGATATGCAACAGAAATTGCAAAAAGGCAAATACTAAGTCAGGCCATGATACGAAATCACTGAATGAGCTCCGCCAAATTTTCGAGATAGTTTTAGTCAATACATGTATTTATTTGTCACTTAAGGATTTCACATGAATTTTGAACGACTGTGCCTACACTTTAGCTAACAATGCAGGCAATCTAAATGTTAATTTTAAGAAACTTGAACGGATTTGCACAGGACAAATCGAGTGAAAAACGCATACAGCAACACGTATGACAGTGCAGCATCACATTGCATAATCTCACCTCCTCCTTGCCACTGTCCGGCACTTTGCAATACACTTCCCCCGTGGATGGGTCATATGAATCTATATGTCTGGAGAACGGCACGAATTTGCCCCCTATGTAATTCTCCAGAACCAAATGAGTCCTGTGGTCTGCTGTTTTGGGCATGATTGTTAACGAAGATCTAAATTTTTGCCCGATGATGCTCTAACGTAAAATAAAGTCCACAGCCCCGCGTTTGGGTGCATTTATCCAGGCAAAAGGCAGTCTACAGACATTGCCCCTCCCACCATAAAGGCAGTAGCTGAGGAATACACATAACCACGTATCCCGACGGCCAATCACCGCTGCAGAAAATGCGCATGCGTATCGCAGGTAGCGCTCCGGGAGCCGGTAGCGGTGATTGAGTTGCACCCACTGTCTTGAAAATATGGTTCTATGAAAACACTGGGAGTACAGCGTAAGAGGGATTATCTAGACTAAAGCCTTTCACCATTTGCCTACGTATTTTATTTATGTTCCAGTAACATCTGTGGGGTGTCGCTTGCTAAATATGTTTACATTTCTACAAATTGGTTAACTGGTAAACACACATAGCAACCCTGTGCTGGATAAGTGGTTTGAAGACGAAAGTTATGTTGCTTACATAATTTGTATGGATTTACAAAATGAATGCGTTTAAATTACTTCCCCCTTTCGCGATGCCTTCGCCCCCAGTTTACGGTGCGTGGCAAAAAATAGACCCCATCGCACTATGCATTATTTTCCCCAGTAAATTACACATGACGTACTCAAATCGTCTTGTAAACAAGCGGTCTTGGACAACCAGTAAGAGGAGAAAGACCTTTAAAGAAAACCATCAGTACACCATTGCAAACTTTAAATCATTCATGACAGAAAAATAGAGGCAACAATGATAGTTTTACATCAAATTTAATTGAAGCTGGTCTTCTTGGACATCTA
Source organism: Brevimyrus niger (assembly GCA_015164015.2). NCBI lineage: Eukaryota > Metazoa > Chordata > Actinopteri > Osteoglossiformes > Mormyridae > Brevimyrus > Brevimyrus niger. The sequence goes on from JAABNY020000038.1 coordinate 9,087,287, forward strand.
TGTTTCCTATGGCACTACAGGATGCTGGGAACAGATTGGACGGCCTGCCGCTGCTGTGGGCATCAGACAAAAGTTAAGGACTGTAAATTAGGACCATTAAGATTGACTAACTCGGTGATAAAAGGTTGACAATTGTGATCCCCACTCCTGTCCAGGACACGAAGCATGACCTTAGTCAACTTCAGGCATTCATTTTCACAGCATTTATCATTGGAAAACCACTGAATCTTTGAAGACACATGGTCTACCTAACTATGTCCTTAGCTATTAGTTGTCCTCAGTTCTTTGGGCCTATTTAATTGATCATATTTGTCTTTTAATTTGTGGTAAATTAGCAGAGCTAGACGACCAAATTTACTAAGCCATCCCAAAAAAAAGCACAAGCAAACCTGTTCACAAACAGGTTCAACTGGAATGCCAAAAATGGCAACAATTTATATTTATTCCTAGACTTTAATATTGCTATTTGAATAGCCAACCCCCTCAGATATTGTTATAGCTTTACCTTTGAAGTTCTTAATTTAAAGTGTTTTTCATATGCAGCTGAAATAGATATACTCAACCCACATCTGCACGTGCTTCGGATTACGCAGGTAATATTAGGTTTTGAAAATGACCTCAAAATGACAACTTTTAAGCTAGATATGAGAGTCCCTGGATTGTCAGGTATGTTGTTGCTGTTGTTTATATTGTCTGAGGGGGTTTGGAAGCAGCAGGCTGACCGCTGGGAGTGCCGACCAGGAGTGGCGGAGACAGCACAGACCGGACAGATAGAGATCAGCTGAATGATGAGGGGACCTTCTGCAGGCTGGTGTCCTGGAGGTTGTGTGTAAGCTCTGGAGCCTTTGTTTTGTGACGCGTCTTTTCAAAGACGAAAAATGGGTGAAACTTTTCTGCCAGTCTGGTGAGATTAAAGGTGCAGCACTTTTCTGCAAATCCATCAGTCTCTTTTGAGATGGAAACTGATCTTCACTCTTTGATCTGCAAAAGGATAAAGATTAAGATTCGACAGGAATGAGGCAGCATTTTAAGTTTTAAGTATTGAAACATACATACGCTATATGGCCAAAAATACCTCTGTTAATTAGAAAATTGTCTAATTAAGCTACATCTATTGATGACACTAGTGTATAATTAAGTAAACAATCATACAATTTCTCCAACAAAATTTAGCTACAGAATGGATGGTTATACAAGAGAGTTTAGTGACTTCCCAGGCAGGGACCATCACAGGATGCCATCTTTCCAATAAGTCAGTTTGCCACATTTCTGCCCTGCTAGAGCTGCCCTGGTCAACTCCAAGTGAAGTGACTGTGAAGGTCAAAACGTCTGAGAGCAAGTTCTGCTGTGAAGTGGAGGTCGCAAGGCTCTCAGAAAGGGACCTGATCACCCAATATCAACACGCAGTCGGAAACGGCAGGAAACACCATCTAATGGAAAGCCGTCCCAGAACAGTAGAGGCTATTACAGCAACAATGGGCTGATCGACTTCATAGTCATGGAATAGTATTGTTACTTAAATGAGGTGTTAGAAAACTTGGTATTCACATACTCACATTAGGTCATATAGTGTATATATAGCAGTTGTAGGTCTAATCAGATCATTTTTTTAATGTATTTTGATTTAATAATTTATTTTTATTTGATTTATGTTAATGTTGTGTTATTCAATGTCTTTAATACTATGTACGCACTAAGTGAGCCTATGATCTTATTTTATTGGGCATGCTCACGACAACAAGAGAGTTTGAAAGCTGCTTTAACTTGCCGCTATAGCAACGGCAAATCATGCTGCCTTTTACCTCGGTCACAACCCCTGCAGCTATCGTGGACCCAACGTAGCGCAGCATGAAGCGGCCCAGTTCCTTGAAGTCTTTGTAGAGCTCAAGTGCCACAGGCCTCTGGGTCTGTATCTCCACTATAGCATTCTGCCCCTTGTTAAGGCATCTGTAAGCACAGCACACAGCAATTTCAGACATCCCCGAGACACAGGGATGCACACTGCACAGTTAAAACTAGACAACCTGGACTAGCTCGAAACATTTTCCATAGCAACTGCCTCATCACCCACATAAGTGCTGTCCTGTGGTCATTTCCTGTTTTATTGTGGTTTTTCAACATTCTGGATTTTGTCTATTGTGTGTTTTCACTGTAATTTCCCATATCTTTATCTCTGGAAAAACAATGCATAATTACAAGAACTGGAAATACCAAAGAATCAAAAAGTGCGTGTGGTGGTTAAATGGCAAAACCCTACATTCTCCTGTCCACAGACAGCCCCTACCAAGAGAGACTCACTTTGGTTTCTTCTTGAGTACTTCCCCACTGCTTTTGTGAAGGACGCTCACAAGTTTCCTGATAGTAGCTGGCTCACTGACCGTCTGGTAGTGCAACAACACCTGGTTATGCGGAACAAACATCGGCATGCTGAATGAGGCAGAGACGCACTTCATTTATAGTACAACTTGAGGAACAGTGAGGCATCCTTACAGGAAACCCTTGGGTAATGGGGACCTCAATATTGAAGAGCAGGATTCTGGCCCGGAATCGGGAGCAGGCCCTGATCGGTTCCTTGAGGTCACAGAAGACACAGCCCACACTGCCAAGAGATGGAAGCCGATGAGGACATGTCAGCGCACCATTCACCTCGAGAGGGCGCTGTAGTCTGAGGCATGTGCCACCTTTTATTTTCCACAATGTCACAAACTGACAAACCACAGAAGTCTTTCAGGGAAATCAAAATGCTCACGGTATGATTCACAGTTCGAGAAAAAAAAAAATAAAAAAAAATCAATGAAATTATACCCGCGGCACCAAATATAGCATTAAGAGGCCTCAAACAGCAACTGGTAGAGGACCTCGCCCCTCTCAGAGCAGACGGCCAGATAGCGGGTTTCCTCATCAAGCTAGAGGGTGGCGCAGGCACCGCAGACGGGCGTGAGAGGAAGTGTGCACTGACTTGATTTTGATGATATCCATGCCAGTCACGGTAAGGCTGACATGATCCCCGGCGGCCGCCCATTCGATTGGCTCCTCATGCAGAGCAATACCTGGAAGTGAGAAAGAACAAAAACTGCCTGATCAAAAAGAGTCTCAGTCTGGAGGTGCAGATAGAGAAGCCCTTTCTCGCGCTCTCTCTCTCTCTCTCTCCCCAGTGTGCTCTGACTCATCAGATTTCACTACAAAAGGAGGGAAAACATGTGGCCCTCGACAGCCCTTTGAACGCTGCCAAATACAGACCTCCTGCACACAAAAATCCCAAAAAGGATTCTAGATTCTAGAGACTCTTTTCAATCTCGCACAGCACTCTGATGTTAAAGTGAATCAACAAGTCAGAAGGTGAAGTTACTTTTCCAGCCAGCAGAGAGCGCCATATCCATCACAAACTCAGCTCAGTCCCTAACAATCAAGGTTCTTACTAGTACCAAACAAATCACAATGGACAGGCAGCTATTAGTGTTTAACCAATTTTGGTTAATGACCAAAGAATACAGGTTAAACTCCATGCAGGAAAGCTGATACAGTAAACACACCCAGATGACATTACATTATGGGAGTGCAAGGTACTGGGTCCCATCATGCTCCTGAGCTTGGAATATTACACATAAGTTTAACAAAATTCAAATCCCTAGATATTACAATACAACACCAAGTAGGTCCACTGTTCATGGGATCTACAAACAAGCTCCAGATGAAGGGTTCACTACCAATACTAGCCTTTTTTAAAACCTGTAACAGTAGCACTCAAAAGTCAGGTTCTATGACAAAATTATGCTTAATACAAATGTATAACTATACGCGGTAATTACCGAACGCACAAAAGCATGGCAAATGCTTATGCGACGCACAATTCCCTGAAAAAGCAGGTTTAGACAGTCCTACATGGTGCACTGAAATATTCTCAATTCACTTCTGTATTTTCACTCTGATAAGACATGGTCGTAGAACATATGCATTTGATTATCTGTGGACCGAAAGGGGAAAACAAATGTCCCAACTGCTTAAGAAACACGTCTGCATGTTGAGAGGAAAGGCGATTGCTCAACCTGTCCCTGTTCCATATTGGGGGTGGGGGGGGGGGAGTGCTGGAATGCACAGATAGCCCTCTGCTAGCTTCCTGTAGCAGCCAGCATCCCCTCACCCCCCAGTAGTGACAGGCAGGCCAGAAAGCAGAAAGAAAGCAGGCCGTGCACTTGCAGGAGAGAGTCCCCAAAGCAGGCTGCTCTTAGGCAGACAGCTGAGGAAACCAGAAAAAATGCTGAACGTCTGTTTGGTGACTTGAGAGCAATAAATAACACGATAGGAAAATGGCACTTTGAGGAGGACAAATAAAGCTCCGGGGAGGAGAAGCAAGCCAGCAGTGCACCACAGTGACCCCCCGTTCACATCCACTGAATTTATGTCACCTGCAAAGACAATCAGCCTAAATGCAAAATGGACGTTACCTGCATCTTCCTAATACTGACTGATAAATGAACTGCCTATGAGCTATTAACTAAACTAAAATACTGAACTAAAAACTTGAACTCGACCGCATTCTTTAAATGGTTTCTTTCATGCATGCCACCACGATGAATGAAGGGATGGAATTTTATGCTTTGTTCCTGAACAATGAAACCCAAAATCTCTTAAAAAAAAAAAAAATTAAAAAATGGGTGATGGCAAAGTCAGATTTTGGCTCAGCAATCACTGCTAATTACGAGTTAATCCAGACCACAAACGAGAATACAATGATCCACACGACAACACCCGATGAGTCAACGCATGAGCGTCACCATGGCAACGCGTTACTGGGTGGGCGGTTCCTTGGGGCGGCGGAGGCTCAGTACCCTTGACGGTGCAGGTCTCGTTGGGAGGCATGGCCAGCACGCGGTCGCCAGCCTGGACGTAGCCAGCCTCCACCTTGCCAGTGACGCAGAAGCCGGAGCCCTGATCTGGAAGCAGAGAGGCGCCGCAGGTGAGCTGGGGGTCAGCCTGACACGGACGGCTGCTATACGGCGGCTGGGTGGCACCCACCTTTGAAAACGTCCGAGACGCAGAGGCGGAAAGGCTTTTCCACGGAGCGCGGGGGCGGCCGGAAGGCATCTGGAGGGGGGGGGGGAGATATCAGGAATCGGTCAAAGCTGAGGCCTGGAAGGATCAGCTGCGGGTTTATCCCCAGCATGCAAGTCACGGCAGGAGGAAAAATTCGGCTACTCTGTCCCGTCAGCTCAGGGTTCCCATTCCCTCCCCAACCCCCTCCAGCCCCAAGGGCGTGGGAAGCCGCACCGATCTGCTCCAGAAGGCAGGGCCCCTGGTACCAGGCCGTGAGCTGGGGCAGTGCGCTCCTCGCAGACACGTTCTCCCCAGACAGGCCACTGGTGGGGATGTAGGACACGTCCGAGTCCTGGGGGACAGCGACACACACACAGGCAGCGTCAGCACATGGGGTGGGGCCCAGCACGGCTGCGTCACATGGGTGGGGGGGCGGGGCCTTGCCTTGAAGCCCGCCTGCTTCAGGAAGTGGCCAAGCTTGGTAACAATCTCCTGGAAGCGTTCTTGCTGCCAGGTCACCTGCGGGCCACCAAATGACGAGGGAGATACGATCAGTGTGGGGACAGGGCAGGACCACAGGACAAAGGAGGGGGGCTGGCAACAAGGGAAGGGGCAATTCCAAGAGATTTTTTTAAAGGGGAGGGCACAAGATTGGTCATAACTCATATAGAGGGGCCAACCTTATCGACAGCTGGTAATGTGTACTGATTCGGTGGGTGACAAGGGCCATTCCTGGGGCCAATCAGCTTACTGCTGTGGCCCAGTCGCTGGGGCGACGGCAGGGGGCTACAGCAGGATGACTCACCTGGTCCATCTTATTGACCGCCACGGCCAGCTGGGTGACCCCGAGCGAGCGCACCAGCAGGCCGTGCTCCCGTGTCTGGCCGCCCGCTTCAAAGCCGGCCTCGAACTCCCCGCGGCTGGCGTCCACCACCAGAAGCGCCACATCCGCCTGCGGCAGAAAGGCCCCGTGAGCTCCTGCCACCCATGTCGCCGAGCCGCCAGCGAACCACGAAGCGAGAAGGGCGACTTCGAAACTGCCGCCGAGGTTATCTAGCATGTTCAATCAGCGGATGTTCGGAGCCGCTCACCCACCCACCCACTGTGGCTTTCGGTGCCTCTTTCCTCCAATCGGCAGTGATCAAGTGTGATTTACTCACACTCACTGCAGCTCAGCAGATGACGCAGGAAGAGAGACAGAGAAGCCTGTTCCTGTGCGCATCCATCCATCCAACCATCCTCTAATCACTTATCCTAGTCACAGTTATGGGAGTTTTTACACACGTTATGCGTAATTTAGAGAGAGCCACCTACATGCCATTCAGCCAGTCAGCAGTGTCTGAGCACTCTATAGACCCAGTTCCGGTACCAGTTTACAACACAGTTTGCACATTTCCCAGCTCAAACACAGCTCACTCAGCTAATTACCAGGTTTAGTGGGTGTGGCCCTCCTGGACCGGAACTGGGGAACCCTGACATAGACCATCCCTACCCCACTGGCTCCACGTGGCCAGACTGCGGCATACCTGCGCTGCTCCAGTGATCATATTGGGAATGAAGTCCCTGTGGCCAGGGGCGTCCATGAGCGTGATCACCTTCGTCGGGGTTTCAAACTTAGTCATGCCCACATCCATGGTCACGCCCCTAACATAGGACAAATGGCTCAGTGGATGAGTCTGGAGTAGATCAGTCCGACATGGAACTGGAACACGCCTGAAACATGGGAAGCCAGCAGCACGTACCTGTCTCGCTCTTCCCCCGTCTCGTCCAGGACCCAGGCATAGGCGAATGAGGCCTTACCGGCCTTCTTGGACTCCTGCTCATACTTGTGCATGGTCCGCTTGTTGACTTTGCCCAAGAGGTACAGCAGGTGGCCCATCAGAGTGCTCTTGCCCGCGTCCACGTGACCTGCACACCGGCACAGCAGCTGATCACCTTCCACAGAACGTCGTATTCCAATGTGGCCGTGACACTGGGGGGGGGGGGGCAGTCAGCCATACCGATGACAACCAGGTTGAGCAGCGGCTTCCCACCCTGCCGCTTCTCCAGCTCCGCCTTCACGTTGAACTGCTGCTTGGCCTTGCCGGGGGTCTTGCTGGGGGTGGGTACAGTGGGCTCCTCGCCCGCCGCTGAGGCCGAGGGGGGAGCCGTTTTAACCGGGGTGTCGGGGTACGCCAACCCTGGGCTGTCCTCAGCCACCACGCCCTTGCTTACCAATGACACCGGGTCACCAGTGTCCTCAGGGCTGCGGGGGGGGGGGGGACAAACACCATCGCATCCTTCTTAAAGTTTTATTTTTTAAGCGAGAGTTTTATTAGTTGCTAAAAAATACATCACCCACAGCCAGGCCAGCGTCTTAAAAACTCTTGTTTTTGTGTTTTTATGACATTTAAAACAAAGAAAAAAAAGTATGGAAAAAAGGTGGCGGCTTCTTTAACACCCACGCGTATGAGCAAACTCAGTAGTGCTCACTGGGCCAGTGTGAACCCCGATGCATCTGCCGAACACATCCTCTGGACTTCGGCACCACAACCTGTCACTTGTCACGCAATGTCCCCCACGAATGGTGATGACAAATCCACATGGGGGGGGAGGCACTTCTGGCAACTTTCGAATGGCTGGCTTCTCTCCCTCCCTCCCACAGCAGCCATTAAACTGACTCACTGTACCTGCCCCACATAAGCCAGCCTCATACTGGGACATGTTCACCACGAGTCAATCAGGACAGAAGTCTCTTTGCAGTTAGAACCAGGTCAGTATGGTAAAAACAGAGTGGGAGGAATGACTGTGGCAGCAGAAGCTGCGAGCGCTGAGCTGACGTCACTCGGGTCAAGCGGAGGGAGCGGCAGCCCTGGCGGTGACTCACTTCGGGACGTCGAAGCCCATGGTTTGCTTCTTGCCGGACACGGTCATGCGGGCCACTTTGGGGAGCACCTCCGCATCCAGCTTACTTCCCGGGGGCTCTCGTGCTCTACCTGATGAGACAGATGGGGGTTACCGATTGCAGGGATCTGAGCCGCACGCCCTGTCGCTGACAGCTCTATGGAAAAAGGGAGTCTGCACCACTGCTTCAAAGCCAGGCCTCGGGGGGGGGGAAGAAGCGCATCACAGCCAGCCAGTCATAAGGCCACCGTGACTCATAAGTGTCATCTACATGCTGGCGGGTCACAGGCGGCCCGGCGAGCGAGGGGTTAACGCCGAACGCCCAGCAGCAGTTTGCACGCTCTTTGAGGAGGGAGCTCATCACCCAACCTGAAAAAAAAAAAATCAGTTGCAGACTTTCGTGCCACAAGCTGAACGATAACAAATGTCCAGACTGCCATGAGCACGTCGCTCTCGGGGCCGGGCGACAGGCAGGCCTACGCAGCGCCTGCAGAGGCAGACACTCCGACGCTTGATGGACACGTGTGGCGACGCATCTAGGAGCGGCGAGGAGCTCTGCGCACCACCGGGACACCAAAAACAGCATCATCATCCAAAATGCCAGCATGAAGTCAGTACCAGTGACATAAGGGGAAGTGGTTCAGATGAAAACAGCCCGAATGCTGCGAGTGAAACCGAGGGGCTCATTTAGAGAGTAACAGCTACACTTCCACATCCTAGCACAGGTATGACTCAGCCACCTGTGTAAACAGTGCCGTGTTCTGCTCCACGGCGCTATGATTCACAACAGGAAATGACCTCGGGGCCCGGGAAGCCCTGCACAGAGCGTCACGCTCTTCTACGGCGGCACCGCTCAGATTTGCTGAATCACAACGGGCCGGTAGTAGCGGCGATCCGCCAGCAGGAAGCAGGGCGGTTAAAGGCGCCAATTTGGAGAAAGAAGCATGAATTGTGGGAGGGGTCCTGCTCTTGCAAAAATGAGTTGGTGAGATCTAAACATCCATAACGACCTCAAAAATGTCTTCATAAAACCTTTAACTAAAAATAGTAATAGGAAAACTACAATCGAATGGTAGGGTTATATAAAACTACTAATTACTAATCAATTTTATATAACTATACAACTCTGCAATACAGATGTATATAAATACAAACAAATCTGCTGTATGGCGCTTTTACCAGAAGGTGTCACTGTACTCAGTAGAAGTGAGGCTCTTACATAGATGCATCAATACCACCACCGGCCAACAGAGGAGCAACTCCCAGACGAAAGCGGATCAATTTACAGCCTAGAAACACATGCCTTGTGCTTTCCAAACACGCCAGAGGAGAGTCAGACATGAAGCGAGCCGGGCCGGGCCGGCCTGGGCTGCCATCTCTCCATCCCAAGGAGAGGAGGGAGGCTGTGAAAGTGACGGCGAGTGAGAGGAGCTTGCAGAGGCGTAGCCCAGCACCACCCAGCTCTGCCTTGTCATGGTCTGGCACGACTGCAAGGGCAGCTGCTGGTTTCAGTTCACTGTGCCACTCGAAGGCAGGGACTGCACTCCAGGCCAACATGCTCTGAGCTGGGCTTGATTTGTTTAACCCAAGCAGTAAAATTTGTAAAGTTTCAGTATCAAAATACTCTGAGACGCAGGGACTTCATGGAACAGAGAAAAAGTACAACAACTGGTTTCTATTTCAGCCATTTACAGTTTTCCAGTTATTCCGATTCATTTATATTAATTGATTGCTTTAACAGTGTTTCCAACCCTGTCCTCGGGCCCCACAGATGGTCGACGTCTTTGCTCCCTCCCAGCTCACTACTGGCGTTCCCTAAGGACCGGCGAGAGGAACCCTTCTTTGACAGATACTATCCACATTACAGACAGGAACAGGGCCTGTTTATGATGCAGGGGGAATAAAAACACAGGGAAACATCCTTAGCAGCACATTGGCTGCAGAATCATGTTACTGTACCAGGCGGATGGAGGAGGACACCGGAAATCCTCCTTCTGCTCAGGGGAGCAAGCAAAGAAAGTGACACAGACACCAGCCCATCCACATGCACTAAGGAGGCACTATTCTTACCAGCTAATTCAGCTCAAGGCCACAAATGGCCAATGCAAAAAGACAAGAAGAAAGGCCATGGAGATAAGGGTCAGCGGACAACTTGTGATCGCATGGTGGTGATTCCTCAATACTATCTAAATAAATTAATAAAAATTGCAATTTGCAAATGTTTCATGTTTTTTTAAATCATGAACTTGTTTTCTCATGGTCAACAACAGAACATGTAATCATGCAATCAAATTAAAGACCTTATCTGCCAATGAAGTCAGATGTCCATTGATTTACAGAGTTAATTTTTAACTACTGGGCCAAATGTCTCAGATGCATCTGTACTTTCCCTGGCAATGCGGTCATGATTTTTAAATCGACTGTCCATAAATGGCCACTGAAACATGTGGGATGATATACATTGTTGGTCAACAGTTCTCCTCTCACATAAGGCCAGAGTGGCATCACACTGTCAGTCTCTCATTTTACACAAGGGCCATGATGACATAATTCAACAAGCAACAGCTCGAGCACAGCCAGCGGGACAGAATACAGTGTCCCTTGCTATGAGAGCATGCATTGTGTTGAACTGCAGTGCTGACTAATGCAGTCGATCACGACCAATCACTTGCACCATCTCCCTCCCCAACAGCACTGTCATATAGACCACCGCCTACACAGTCCACCCAATCAGTAGCACCACCTTTATCAATCACCATCCTTCCTGTCACCTTTGTCACCATCATCATCATCATCTAACACCAGCGGCAGACACAGGGAATTTCCACATGACATGGTAGCCAAGGGGAGTTTTTCTGGGGATGTTTCCACAGAAAAAAAAAAATTAAAAAATCAAATAACCTAGAAGGCTGAAGCTGAAGCAGAAGGGCTGAGATGATGATGTGCCTTTGGGGCATTCCCCACACCGCCCAAGCACCACTCTGTGCTGGTCACCAGAAGCTCCTGCACCATCTGCTGCCCACCGGGTCTCCATCGTCAGACCACAAGACTCCCAGAAGCTACCGCAGAGGGCCAAGAACTTATTTTCATAATGACGAGAAACGAAGTCACGGGCTCACTTATAAAAGCAATATGGGCCCTTTACACCGCAAACACCTGACATTACTACGACAGATGCTTCCACCATTCCCAGCCTACGTGTACAACGGGCATTTCCGACTTACGGGGAACTCTCTTTCACTTCTGCGCATTGTCTCGGGACACATGGTATCTCCCAGCTCCCCGGTTCCCTTTCCTGGTCCTTTCTTGTGCCTCCCCACCACCATCACGTGAGCATGTGACAGGGCACCGGCTGTTAAGGACATGTTATTTGCGTAAAACAGGAACAAGAATAATCCGCCACGATAACAAACCAACACTTCCATTCTTAAAACTCCAAATATAACCGTGCCACAAAAGAACAGAACACTTTCACTCATTTTTTTCAGATGAATTTAGGAACTGTCGTACCAGAAATAAAACACATTCGATTCTGACATCTAACCATTTCTAATTTTGAGAAACAAAGCGGTCTTGTGATCTTTCAAACCACTAGCTCACCACATCCCACCTTACTGGCCATACTGGGACCCCCTCCCCCCCAAACCCAGCACCAAGCTGCAGCAGGGGGCGCTGTAGAAGGTTCTGGGTGACAAAATTACCGTCTCCTCTCAAATCAGAAGAGCCTAAACTGGATATTAGTGACAACTGCTCTTAAAACGTCCCAACTCTTGATACTTCAGTTGCTGAGCAGTTACACATTTCAGTTACTGCTTACGGGTCACAAAGCGAAGACCTCTGCTAGGGGCACTGAGGCAGGACCAAGGTGAGCAGGGTTGCAGAGAACATGAACCATATTTCCATCCACTCCATGTTTCAGGCTCGCGCTGCCTCTTAGCTGGAGAGCTCCAGCCCATCTCAGCAGGGATGGGGTGACATTCCACGCAAAGGTATCAAAAAGGCCTCCTAGCCACTGGCAACAAACCACAGGTCACTAACGGGCACACATAGATTAGTCAGATGATGAATGGGATTTTTATAATTGTCCTTTCTTCACTTGGAATCTGGATGCTAAGCTTTAAGTAGCATTGTCCACCAAAGGACACGTCACTCTCATGCTACTTTAGCATGAGCAGATCATGATTAATCAATAAGTGATGTGATTTGGCACCCAGGCCAGCAGAGTTCTCGTGAAAAAGCAAGGAAGGAGCAAGCGATTCAAACTGTCAAATGAATAAAAAATGATTCCACACCACCTACCTTAATACACGTCAAACATGCGGCCTGAGTTTCAGCCTGTTTTCTTATCTGTGTAAATCACATTTCTTAACCATCTCTTACACTGGTATGATTAAATATATAAACGAATAAAAATTAAAACAAAGACCCAATACACTACCTGCTACTATTAATCAGCCATTACTAGATCTTACCATCAAATCATTATCACATCATCTCATTGGTCACTAGTTATTTTTAATAATTAGAATTAGGTGATCACTGGTCATTGTTGACGCTCCAGAGCACAACGACGAAATGAGTCCTCTGAATATCACCTTTATATCACATAGTGACATAGCAGGGGGCAGCTCATCCAGCGACCGGGAAGCAGTGCTTGGGGGCAGCGCCTTGCTAGTCAGGGATTCAAACCTGCAATCAATCGATTACAAATGCGCTTCCCTAACCATCAAGCCACCTCTGCCCAATTGCAGCATGAATGTTTTTTTTAAATACTGCACTGTCGGCAGAACCTACAGCTCCAGACAAGGTTTAATTTTTATAGTTTTTTGTTAATTAAATGTTAGTTCATAGCCTACCCAGGAAATTAACTGGCAATTATAAGGGCAGAGGTATAAAGCAGATGATGATTAACGCATTAAAGTGACATTGATTCTTCGTCAAAGTGCCCCACAGCCAACACCCAGTAGAACCTGCTGTACAGCAGATGATTCCTTTCTGTACATGAAAAGCCCTTCACTTTTATCAGCTGGGTTTCTTTACGACATACTTGACTGCGGGAATCTCCAAAATTAGCATGCCCCAGAAAGCTAACAGGTATGGCTCAGCTATAAAGGGCTCACTATTAAAATAAAACTTAATAAAATGAGGAAAAAAAATAAGGGAATGTAGACAAAATAAACAAAACTGATATCCAAGTACAGCTACGCCTTGGCAGAGAATGTAATCTGATATTTTTCTGCTTGCTCAGGATAATTCTTTCATTGAGAAAGCTGTTGATTAAGTTATATGCATGGGATTGTTTATTCTCTGGGTATCAAATTAAAGAACTGCTCATTTTTAATAAGTATCAGTAAACCATCTAAAGGTCAACAGGGTCAGATTTTCAGGGACCGTAAACAATGTCACAGAAATCCATATATCATGCCTGCAGGCACCAGCACTGATGGCAAAGGTGGTGCTTGGCAGTACCATGCGCAGCGCAGGCAGATGTGGGTCCAAGTGTCGCTGAATGCATGTGCAGGGGGCTCACAGATACTTCGGGAGCCCAGAGGCTATGAGGGGACAGTGGGAACTGGGAGAGATTTGAAAGTTATGCAGGTGATATGTAGGCGAGCAACAAGTCAACAGAATTTTGCACAGTTTGCAAAAAAAACTCCCATAAAATGCAAAAAGTCTACAAGTGCAGGCTTTAGAAGAGAGAGGAAATCACATTAACCAGGATCTGACCTCCCCTCTCGCCATAGGAGTAAACTAGATGACATAATCCCATCATGCACTGCACTTGTGCATCAATGAGCATGCGAGTGCCCCTATTGAGACTGCAGGCCTGAGGAGTGTGTTATCAGGATATGTTGTTTCACAGTTTCTCTTCCATATTACACATCATCAGTTTTCAATGGCACATGAAATAACTCACTGAAAGCTACAACATGGAACTTAGAACAATGTCTACATATATGTACTCTGGGATTAAAGTGACTATGGCTTTTCTTCTTCAATTTTGTCTGCTCCAGGCAAGGTTCAACACCAAATGGCCTCAAACCTCACGCCTCTATAATGGCTCAACCGTGACGCATGTGTCATGAAGCCTCGTGGAGTGCCGAGCCCAGACGCATGGCCTGGACTTGGCCGCCTGGTTACACCCACTAGGTAAACAGTGCAAGGTGCATTCTGTAAACAGAGTGACGCACCTCCAGCTTTTACCAGGCTGGAGGCTTAGGCATAGCCACAGGGAGACTAACACAGTGCACGGCCTTCTGCAGTCAACATGAGGTCATCGTGTATGCATACAAGCATTCACTGAGACTGCAGTGGCTGTTAATCCAGCAAACCACACCTATGTGCACCTGACCTCATTAACTGGTACTTTCGCCTTTTAATTATAACCCTTTGGATCCATTTCCCCAGGCCGAACCAGACAGGAAGGTGTAACACCACACTGACCAATCACGGTACAGCCTCCCCTGCCCTGCGACACGCTCCAGGCGGCTTTGTTAGCCTCCCTAGCTTGCTCGTAGCTGCCAGACACGCGGAGCTGAGACATCCTGCCACAATGGGCCGCCTTGCCCCTTATCAACGCATCGCACCTTACGGCACCGTTTACCTTTTCACCTGAACAGGAAGCTGCAGGAGCGCCGAGTGGTGGGAACCTCAAGCCACCGGGGGTCAGTCCACACCGTAACCACCGCAACTGTCTCTGGGGGCACTTCTCAGATACATGCCACAAAGAGGCACCTCACTGACAGCGGGAGGCTGCTGGAGACTATAGCCCTGCCAGACCCTACAATGAGCCCAAGAGTGTAGAACCCAAGATGAGCCTTGCATTGTCCCTGCACAGACCGCATACTATCTCTCCATATTGAGGGGCGTACCCTGCATAGGAAATAATCCCCAGAGACCAGCAGCCAATAAGGTTCTTGAGAAACACCGGGCACACTGTGCCCACCCCTGATTGGACAGTGCCATCCAGATTCATATTCAAACACATTTACTCAGGAGGTTTTGAGTTTGACCAACATTGTTTATTCATCTCATTGGTAGCATTAAATGACAAATTAGCCTCGATACATGCTCAATTTTGACAGCTGGATAGTTTTCTAATATGTGGTAACACTTTAAAGTTTGCTCCTTACCTATTAATAAATTTGATAATACATCAGTAAACAAAAAAAAGGTTAATTTACAATTTAATATAGAAATGTATTTCAATTCTCACCCGTTTCACAAAGTATTTTCTAAAAAGTTTGCAAATAGCCATTTTTAACTCATTTCTGAGTACACTTCTTAACCCATTGTTTTATATGTGCAAACCATCTCAGAAGAGTAGAGCTGTTTTGTAAATATCAGAGGCAATACATTATACAGTGGTACCTTGGTTCTCGAACTCACTAGAACTCGAAATTCTTGAAAATCGAACAAACCAGTTTGACCTAGGACTCGATCTGAATATCAGAAGTCGAACCGTGAATGCTGAGCTAATATGAATTGTACTCGCCAGAAAGAGTCATACTACACGGCCATTCTTACTTGAATGCCTTCTTCACAGACTGGATGATTAACCAAATAAAAGAATGCAACATTACATAACTATCCATCCAT
>JAABNY020000038.1:9102902-9130049 GCA_015164015.2 Brevimyrus niger
GGGGGGAAACCGGAGTACCCAGAGGAAACCCCACGACGGCACAGGGAGAACATGCAAACTCCACACACATGTAACCCTGGCGGAGACTCGAACCCGGGTCCCAGAGGTGTAAGGCAACAGTGCTAACCACTGCACCACCATGCTGCCCCATTACATAACTAACATAAAATAAACCACTAACTTACGTGTACTATTAGAGCATTTATGTCATTTATTTAAACTTATTTTACCAGGTAAATTAACTGAAAAACAGTTCTCACTGCTTTACATGATATTTGGGAGAAATAGCAGATTACACATCGGAACTGTCTGGGATACAAACGTCATTCGTGAAAATAAACTCTTCAGCCAATAAGGGCAAAGGTGTGTTGTCACGGAGGCAGTTCCAGTTTGTGCAGCTGGGTGAGAGGTTGCAATGCATCTAACTGTAATGCATTGGGTCAGGATCAGAATGCATTGCTGTAAGCCAGCACTGTAAGCAAGTCCAACGCACCCAATGACCGGACTGGGGAAACTGGGGAAACGCAGACTTAATACAGAGGACTAATGACAACAACCAGAAACAGCTGATCACATGGGGATCCCACACTAGGTTAACAAGGGTGCGTGGCACACAGGAGCAGATGATCGGGGCAGAACAGGGGTAATGTTGGGATAAGATATTTATCATTTTGGAAGCCATTAAGAAAAAAATGCTCTTCTTGTTTTATCCTGTTCATTCAAAAAAAAAAAAAACATATTAAGGTGTAATTTTGGGGGGCCGGGAACCAATTAATTGGTTTTCCATAATTTCTTTTTAGGATTCGATCCAGAGTCCGGAACGGATTAAGTTTGAGAACTGAGGTACCACTGTATTATATTTCAAAATGTGTTTATAAAGATATCCTTCTATTGATGTATTATCAAATGGTTAGCAACAATTTATTAGTTAAGGAGCAAATATTAAAGTGTTATCTAAGACTTTTGAAGCAGTCTGGGCACACTTTTTGTGTGATTAATAATTCCCCTTTCACTTTTTTGTCCCCACCCCCCATATTTTACAGCCTACCTAAAGATTCCTGGAAACAGTCAGCCTGCCGTCGAGGTGCCTTTTCCCCCACTACAGAAAGAAAAGCTAATCCCCATAAAGTTCATCCCACGTAGCAGCAGAGCGTAAAACGTCTTACAGTTAAGAGCTATTTTACATAATCAAATATTGATACTGAAAGTTGTGATTGAACGATGCCTCACTTAAGAGGACAGCTAAAAAAAAAAAAAAAAAGTTACGTAGATGTTTTCTTTTAAACATGTTCAATCATTCAGACTGAATTGCTGACAAATACACATAATACATTTCACCTGAATAAGTTTATGATTAAAACTTCAATGAAGTTTGATTACAGGACTACAAGACGCAGGTCACCCCGCAGCAGAAGTAGCCATAAAAATCTTGGTTGGGGGTGGTCTACACCTTGTGACCTTTATGAAGCATGCAGCACTAATCGCACGGCGTCTGAAGGGAACTGCCTCCCGTAAAGCTGTAAGCGGCCTGCCTGCATGACGCGCTGCCCCAGCAACTGTACCGTTTTTAATTCTCACCAAGATGTAAAATCTACAATTTATTTCATAACTGAGATAAGCGGCCCTTATCTAAACAGGCTCTTTATGAGTAAGTGATGTGTGGACCATATTCAGCACACACACGCAGTCCTGACAGCCCCAGGGCGGGGAGGGGGGACAGCGGGCACCTTCACAGCATCCTGTTACAAACTGTTTACTTTATGTATATGCTGAGTGTTTCATTTATTCCCCTG
Source organism: Brevimyrus niger (assembly GCA_015164015.2). NCBI lineage: Eukaryota > Metazoa > Chordata > Actinopteri > Osteoglossiformes > Mormyridae > Brevimyrus > Brevimyrus niger. The sequence goes on from JAABNY020000038.1 coordinate 9,104,696, forward strand.
AAGCTGATGAAGACACGGCAGGAGGGGTTGAAGGGAAAGGCAAACAATCCGGCGACTGTGAGAACAGAGCCAAGGACCGCTGAACAGGATATGCAAACTAGGGGGGGGGGGTTGATCCTGCACAGAGTGTCAATGGCACACAGGAGTGGGTCCTCTGACATTCCCCCCCCCCGTACAGGTCAGAATGCCACAGAGGACACAGCCGGTCCCAATACACGGGACCCACTGAATCTCTGTCTATTTGTTTGCGTGTTTGCTCGTCAGTTCCTTTGTTTATTTATCAGACATTGTTATCAAAGCGACATACAATTGAGAAAGCAGGGTCAGTCTGAAGCAATTGGGCTTAAGAGCCTTGCTCAATGGCACATTGGTGACATCATTCTGCTGACCACAGGATTTGAAACAGTGATGTTACAGCCCTCAAAGCCACACTACAGCGCCCCCATTAGCCCGCTATAGCGTTCATGAGGAACAGAACATTGTTTTGTTTAATGCAGCACCTCTGCCAGAGTTCAGTTGCTTTATCTGCATGTGGTGGTGTTGAATGGTAGCTGGCGCGTCTATCAGAGCAGGCAGCTATAGAGCCACGCTATCTGGTCCCTGCCTTTGGAGGGGATCCGCCCTTACCGGGCCCCATATCAACTCAAAATGGGACAGTCCAGCTCAAACCAATACACATTACACATTATCAGGCAGTGAGCTGCAAATAAGGACAAATAATAAAACCACAAATGGAAGACACCCACAAAAAGTTTGGTGGGGTGGAGGGGGTGGGGGGAACACGAACAAAAATCCCAAAAAAACATAGTTCATTACCTTTAACTATTTCTAATAACTTAAAATGCTTGAGATATAGTAAGAGCCTTATTCAGACACAAACTATATTACTGCTACAAATGTCAGAGAAGCTTTTAAGCTGTTGCCAAAAGAGGGTGCTCTGAACAACCCACTGCACATACTTCAGAGTATCACAGTACTAAGCACTGTACTACTTCAAAGTTCCAAGAACTGAAGCATATGCAAAACAACATGCTGCTTAAATGACAAGTCATAAAAATATCACTAGGATTTGGAGAGTTTTCCCCATTGCATTTCAATATGTAGCCAAAGAGTGCTAACACTGGCCAGTCATATGAGGGCTGGGCTGTATTGGCCTTTCAGGGGCATTCTTGAGTGAATCAGCCAGCACGCTTCCTACCTGCGTCCACATCACTTCCCTGCAGTCTTCAGGGACCATTCAGCCACTCAGGCCACCCGACTAAACTGCATTATTTGTCAATGAGAACAGCAAGAGGATTAACAGAGCATAAGGTACACAAAGGGACAACGAGCTGAAGGCACAGATGGGCTAAAACTCAACAATGTGATATTCTAATAGAACATTCCAATTAAGAACATTAAGTAGGACAGCTGTACCCCATTTCCCTCAAAGTATGATTTCAAATGGTCAATGATGACCCCTCATTCTGTTATATGTTGCACTTCTATAAATGATGCTCCGTAGGCTGGGAAAATATCAAAATGATGGTCTGGCTGCAGCCTCTGGCAGACTTACTTACCTGAAATATTTATGCAAGCAACATTATAGAAACAGGCAATGTGAAATATAGTGTAGGACTGCAGCAAGTGGGAGGAACAACATGATCTGAGACATTTAAGCTTAACCTTTACAAACACCAGCAACACCACAGGACTGAATATCTCTGACCTTAATATTATTTTAAGCATAAGAAGTGGAGGATCCCACTAAAATAGGTGCACCCACTGAATGCCTTTTCCTTTAGCTCTGTCAGAGAAGGACTGCTGGATTGAGGACAGTCACTGAAGAGGCAGGAACAATGATAAGATGGTAACCAGACACAAGCTTCAGCTGTTAAAGGGAATCTGTGAAATCACCGGCCTTTCTCCAATTTACAGTATTAACAAATGTTAGTGTGAATTACTAAGGCAAGAAGCATCAGACTGAAACAGGCTCTGACAGGGGATAGGGATGGGGAAAGCATCACTACTCTACTGGCTTTCAAGGTGTGAACATTAGACCTGGAAAAAAGTTATAAAAAAAAAAAAAAACTGCACAAATGTTACAGGAGGAAACATGCAACCAAATAGCACTGCAGCAGGACCCGAGTCAATCTTATCTTCCTGAATACAGACCAAGTGAGTGGATCACTTTTTCCTACGTAGGTGGCTAGAGAGACAGTGGAGAACAGAGGAGCAGTGTGGAGCTGACATTCACACTGCACCGCATCCTGCAGGGGCCCACACACACACACACACACACACACACACACACACACAAGCATACACAAGCACACACACACACACGCACACACACACACACAAGCACGCACACACACGCACACATACACAAGCGCGCGCACACACACACACACGCACGCGCACGCACACACGCGCACGCACACACACGCGCACAAGCGCACACACACACGCACAAGCGCACACACACACACACACATCAGGGAAAGCAGGACAGCAAGAAACTAAGCTTCCTCCACTCATTAACACACACACACCCCACCACCAAAGAGCAGCCCCAACCTGCTGAGGATCCTAACACTTACAATGTTATCTGTAAATATGACTGCAGGGTAGGGCTGAGCAATTTCATATCGATATTATATCACGCATGTGCATTAATCACCGGGGCTTCAGATGACAGGCAAAGCATTTGGCCGGATGGCTATCTGTATAAACTTGCCGTATCTTTATGTTTATTAAATTCGGTTAGCAGACCACACCACATAAAACTGTTCTGTCTGTCTATCTAATACTGTTCTGGTATACTATGGTTTGGTATACTTCAGTGTGATATGCACTGTAGCGGAGCACCCCACATAATACTGTTCTGGTATACTATGGTTTGGTATACTTCAGCGTGATATGCACTGTAGCGGAGCACCCCACATAATACTGTTCTGGTATACTATGGTTTGGTATACTTCAGTGTGACTGAAGTGGTGATGAAGAAAGGAACAGCTCAGCAGCCGCAACATCTTGTGAAAGAGGAGACCTTTTGGAAAACAAGGTAAAAAGACTTCAGTAGTGTGGTGCTACTTTTTGCAGTATAAAATCTGACACATTTATTAAACATAAGGATATGTAGAATTAATACTGACTACTAACTTTTGAGCAGCATAAAATGCTTCAATATTTTAGACGTACTACTAAACTGCTTAACAAATTGTGAGCATAGATAAATGTCTGTATAGTACAGAAAACCTAGCATCCGAACAAATGTCTCGCCTGTCATCTGAAGCCCTGGTGATTACTGCAACAACCCTATAATATCAATGATATCGGCCAGCCCTACTGCAGGGACAATGTTAGTTTAGAATGAATATCTAACAATGGCTCCTACTTTAAGTTCAATCCTGGGGTAGATGGCGGAGGGGTGGGGGCACGTACAGGGGGTACAGTGTGCATTGTGGGCTGAAGCAGGGGTAATAACACAGCCACTCACATTGACCTTCCTTTAAGAATAACACCAAAAAGTAGTCCAACAAGCGAATGAGAGAGAGAGAGAGAGAGAGAGAGAGAGAGAGAGAGAGAGACAGAGAGAGAGACAAAATGCAATCCTGCATTAGTCACAGTCCGGGACTCAGTCCTGACGTCACAGTGTTTTTGCCATAAGACAAAAAAAAAACGAGGTCACTGAGAAAGCAGAGGGTGGTTAGGAGGGGGATTCTACCACCTTCATGTGGGCAGGTGTACCCCCCCAAACACACCCTGCTAGCACAAAGGCCAAGTACACTGCCTCCGTGTTTACATTCAGTGTCAGCATCTCAATGAGGCACAAGGCATCGAAAAAACAATAACACCAAACTGCATGCCAACAAAAATCCCCGTCCTGCCGCTGAAGATGTAAAGAATACTAAACTTGCGAAGTCTTAAAATTATTACTTTATTCTCCATAAAAGATGTCCATGTTTACACTTATTTTCCATTTAAAATGTCAGATTAAAAGAAAAAAAAAAAGTTGCGAATAAAGGTACAAAAACAGAGAAACTAAAACCCTGAGGCGCACCGTTAGTGGGCCTGCGCCCGCGCGGGGAAGAGATGCCAAGCTGGCACCGTGACAAAGTTCCGAACACCTGGCTGTGCACTCCTGCCACAGTGAGGGGCCACTTCAGAACGCTCTGCTATGGTCGGCTACCTGCGGGCCGTGAAGGGGTGCAAAGCCTGCGCTGCGTGAGAAGGGAGAGGCAGACACTCGCACACGGGGGCTCAGCGCCACCTTACACTAAAGGTTCCAGGTGGCTCCGAACTGGTGACGCTGCTCCCACGGCGGTAAACCAACTGCTAGTCCTGCAGCAGGCCGCACACCTGCAAGCTGCGTGCCCTTTCCCATAGACCGCGTGAACCCCGAGGAGCCTCCCACAGGCGGTGGGCGTCTCCGGAAAAACCAAAAGATTCTCTGCCTCCCACTCGCCAAGGCCATGGTGGGCCGCTGATCCTGGGCAACCAGACCACAGTTAATAACGGAGAGGGGAGCAGGTGACTCGTGCGTCACTGCTGTCACAGGGGCTCATCCCTGTAATAAAGCAAAAACCTAGGCTCTGACCATCGTAGATGCCGGCCCTCTATCAACGTTTACCAAAGAAACTATCTTTTTATTAATTCCAAAAGCAAGAACTGAAAGTGGTGAACCAAATTTACATATAATCATGCTTTAATACTTGGAGGCTTTCACTTAAAAGGAAATTCTGGAGACCTTAAAGTGAGATGAAAGCTTACTCTGAGAGGCTATGAAATGGTACTTAAATAAAGATGGAAGCCACTGAGGTACACATCTTCAGGCTTTGATTGGAGCACGCCAGGGGCCACCCCTCTACTCCCGGGTGAAAGCCTTCTTCTGATTGGCTTTCACAATGTCATCAGGGGAGGGAGACAGAAAGTCAAACGGCTGGATGTTAAAGAGAGGCCCCTGTTCCCTGGTCTTAGCCATCTGTACCTGCCTACTGTACAGAAATGACCTGTGGTTAATGGCCACCCTCTTCTTCAAGGCCTTGCTAGGCAAGTGGAATGACAGGGCCAGGGCAAACACAGAGGGCGTCCCAAACACTGAGCGATCTAGGTTCAACGGCAAATGAGCCCCAGGAGAGATGGACAATGAATCAGCCTTAGAGACAGCGGTGCTGATGGGAGACTGGATGAGCATGCTCAGATCAACAGTCAAGTCCAGACTTCCCACAGGTGGTAGCTGGGGTCCTCGAGCTCCCCCGTCACATCCTAAAGGACAGGGCTTGTTCCTGGGCTTCTGTGAAAACACCCTGTCCGCCTCACAGCCCCCTAGGGCCTTCTGAGGTAGGGTGGAGTCTACCTTGGAAGGTGGGGCAGAACTTAAGGTGGAGCTCAGAGCAGAAGCCTGGGAAGCAGCACAGGCTCTGTGCTCAGAGGCCAGCTGGGCCAGAGACACAAACCCCGGTGCAGCCAAGCTAGACGACGTGGATGTCCCTTTTGCTGCCGCTGAGCAGAGGTCTGATAGAAACCCCTGCGGGGCTGACAAACCGGACCCCATGTCAAGTGGGGCCTTTAATGAGGACCCCAAACCGAACCCTGGAGGGGCCTTTGAAGGAGGCCCCAAAGGGAGCCCCAGTGGCGAATTTAAGGAGGGTCCTAGACCCCGCGGAGCCTCTGAGATAGACACTGAATTGAGCCCTGGTGGGCCATCCAAGCCAGACCTTAATGCCAGCCCCAGGGAGCTGCCTGGCTGAGGTGGCGGCTGAGAGGTCTTGCTGCTGTGCTCTCGCATGAGCTCTGCCAGTGACATGCTGCCCTCGCTGCGTACATGCGGCGGGTGCTGGCCAGAGTCCTGAAGACTGGCCAGTGACAGAGCGCCCAGAGAGCCGGATAAGGCAGCCAGGCCCACACTGCGGGAGTCCAGGCTCAGCGCGGCCACCCCCCCCGGCACGCGTGCATCCAGCTGACCCAGCGGCACCGAACCGTCAGCCACGGGGCACCGACTCCAACTGGAAGCACATTCTGAAGACGAACCCTGCGATTCACTTTGGGAAACTAGGCTCCGCTGAAGACCTGGCCTCATGTCAGGCTGTACTAAGAGCTGACTAAGACTATAAATGTCCCCGGAGGGCTGGGCAGGTTTATTGAACGTTTGTTTCTGCTCAAGGGGTTCAGTCTGTAATGAAGAGAATAAGGCGTCTTACCTTACGATAGCCAATGGAGGTCAGTGTGGATTCAGAATGTCGCAGGAAGACCAGGAGACGGTCCCAGGTTCACGGTGGACAGTTCGCACCATGGAAAGAGAAGGAAAACAGGCATTTTGTTAAATGTGTTTATGAAACTCCATTACATTGATATCAGTGGTTTAACTAATCATGCGGAAGATGCAGTAAACTAATGGTGACATTCACGAGTGCCATCGCTGAAGTCTCACACTGCAGTGCAAGTCCATGTACTGCCCACATTTAACAAACCCACGACAAAAACCCAGTGTCTGTGTGTTACATGCAAGCTACAAGAGCGCTTAAAATTTCTCTCAGCCAGCTGGAGCAGCAAAACACATCTAGCAAGTCAGCTAGCGGGGCTAAGTAGCTATCTGGCACGCAACTATTTCAGTCAGACCTGTTTGCATTTCCCTAAAGCAAACTAACTGGATGGGCAGCTTTCACAAAAGACATGTCAAAGCGACAAAACTTTGATATGCTCCAGCCCTTTATCGTGATATTAAGCATCAGCACTTCACTATGTTGTGCTGACTTGCTTGAGTTGTTAGTTATACATCATTTTTGGCCTGGATGCCAATTACCCAGAAATCTCTACGTAACCAGCTAAGCAAGTTTAAAGAACACTAAACAAGGACCTGTTTAAAATTTAATGCAACAGACTACAACCCTCCTAAGAGGAACAAAGGAACTACATCAACATCCCCTTTGTACTTCTCTATACCTGCCATTCAATAATCACTCTTTTAAATGGTTTTTTTAATCATTATAATTGTTCTACAACATCAGGGGACGAGGCAAATGTTCATTATTTTCTTTAGTAAATTGATCAATATCGAGGAAGGGCCCCACAGTACAAACCTGCCAGCACCCTCACAACACCAGCTGCAAGATAAGCAGCACAACACACTTGCATACCTCGGTCAGGCTTGGAAGCAGGAGACGGTGCTTCTGGTAGGTTCCGTGGGACGACACAGTCTTTTCCTTCATCAGACAGCACCAGGTCAAGGGCACGCTGTGGGTCAAAGTCCACTTTGAGAGCAGCTTGAACAAGGACCGTCTCTGGGGTGGAGTCCCCCAGGACCGTGCGCATCTGATCCAGGCACGAGTACAACCTCCCTGGAAAACACACAGAAAACTGCAATGTGTACAAACTCAAAAGACACACATACACACGTACCTCTGCACACTCGCAAAAGACACACATATACACGTATCTCTGCACACTCTCAAAAGACAAACATACACACGTACCTCTGCACACTCGCAAAAGACAAACATACACACGTACCTCTGCACACTCGCAAAAGACAAACATACACACGTACCTCTGCACACTCGCAAAAGACACACATACACACGTACCTCTGCACACTCGCAAAAGACAAACATACACACGTACCTCTGCACACTCGCAAAAGACACACATACACACGTACCTCTGCACACTCTCAAAAGACACACATACACACGTACCTCTGCATCATAAAAACGGGTAGAGGGAACTCAAGAAAAATACTCAAACACAGCTTTCCCCTCAAGAAGGAGTTCTTAAACTTTTTTTTTTTCCCCGAGTGCTACATTGTAAGCTCAGTGAATCTTGTGGACCCCTCTTAGAATAAAATGAAAATATCCATTTTGGGGAGAAAAGTCACAGTTAAGAAAATATATTAAGATATTATACTAATAATAAGAAAAGTAATAGGCATAAAAATAAGAAAAATAATTAGCATTTGGACGGTTAACCACTTTTCTCGTTGTGTGGCTGAACGTTGGTTTCATTCTGGGGGTGGATGGGATCCCCATCAAAGTCAAATTGTACTCAACATTTTTAAGAGCAAGAACATACTAGCTTCATTCTTTATTAAAAGGCGTGACACATATGAGGAAAGAAAGCTCTCTGACACAATAAAGATTAATTACAATGACAGCCAGGTTACAAATTAATAAGGCTGAAAAACATCAAATCTATTTACAGATTTTCACCTGCACTATTTCCCCCTCAAACCAAATAGAATTTTAAAACATTCTGATTGGCTGTTCAAAACAATGAATGCATGAAATCATCTTTAACAAACTGAAAAATTGGGCTCCACAATCCCCACACCAAAACTGCACAATTTTTAAATCAAAGCCAAAACCAACAGGCTCAACCAGCTGCAACTACAAAAAGCAGATATTGTCTAAACTGAGATCATTAAGACAGTACAGATAAAACAGAGAGATACAAGGATTTTACCTAATGTTAGAGAATAAATCTATGCAGCAGGTAAGTACTTCAACTGAACAAATACCCTTAGAAACACAAGACACAGCATATCAGAAACATAAATGTATTTTCCCCTCACTGAATGATATGCAAAGATGGCACATGGCAGTTGATAAAATCAAGAAAGAGAGAGCAATAAATCGGAAAACAAATGTAATATTTAAAATTCAAAGTGTTTTAATGTATAAAGACTGACAATCATCCAGCTTTAGTACTGCAGATTGTTGCATATTGCTGGGTTGTTATACAAAGAGACACACTGAAGTCCATGGCTGTTAATCCTCCATAAGGGCCTCTAATGTTGTTCCTACCTTGGTCCAGGGGATTGAGGTTGTGACTCAGACTGGGTGACATGGGCGTCTCCTCCTCAGCCTCATACTCTTCCTCCTCTAGGGTTTCCACACAGCTCGCCTGCTTATCACGTCGGGAGTAGATGAACTGGGCGGCTATGCGATCAACCAGAGACTATCCTCAAAACAATGCTTGGGACACAGTAGCAGTTTGGCAAGCATCAGTTAATCTCAACATTGCCTACATCTAAGCAGACTCCACCACATACAACATCATTACCCATCTTCGAGGACAAAAAAATTAATGACGTAAGGGCTTATGTCACAAAATTGGGTTGTTAATAACTTTACAACTAAATGGGAATATGCATTTGCTAATTTTATAGCAAAATTCAATATTACAGTACACTGACTTGCAAGGAATGAGACAAACCTGTAGCCGGTGATATACAGTAATCATCGTCCACAGAGTGCCCGTATACATCGTCATCTTCAAAGTCTATGAAATATATACATGATAGTCAAATAGATAAATATGATGGATAAATAAAACATACATGACTATGATAACTGCAGAACCATTGGCTTTATAGACTTCGCTAGCTACGTATGTGTTTTATGATTCAAACTATAGTTTTAGGGACAAGTTCTTAATAAAGTTGTGGCAGAGCGTCATCTGGTTAGCTGCATACTGCTTAACCTAGTAAGGACGTATTCAACTTTGACTAAATGGAAATCTAGGAAGCGAGCTAGATATGAAGCTAGCATGCCCCAAACGTGTATGAGGCAGTAGTAGTTTATTACTGTATGTATTATTTTGCTTTACAGTCTTAAATCCAAATGACGGATGAAACAGCACCTCAGTCTGGGCCGTACGGGTGAAGTGACAGCCTTTCTAAACCGACACGACAGCAGTAAAGTCTGAGTATCGCTTTACAGGCCTTTGAAGGCATACTTTAAAAATGCACTCAAAGGCGGTTCAGAACATGTACCTTCGTCGTAGTTATAAGCGCGGACATTTCTGTGTCGAGACATTTTGAACGTTATTTCTTCTCGACCCTAGTGTGCTTCAGAAAAACGGGACAGTTGACGGGAGTCTGGTAGCCACCGCGAACGCCTCACTCTCCGTCCGCCATGTCGGCTTCCACTTTAAACTGTTTGCGCAGGCGCGTATCCCACAGTCACGTGACACGCTGCTCGCGGCTAGTACACGGCAAAGCGTGGCTCAGCTCCGGGAGGGGAGGGTACTGATGGGACGGGATGGGAAGGTGGAACTGTAACTGGGCTAAGTGCTTTTAACACAGAACTAGCAGTGGACTGTGTGTGTAACACGGTGACTTGTTGGCTATTTCCATATCCATGATAAGTCTTGCTGTATCAAAACCTGGGTTGCCAACTCTTACTCATCTGGCGTGACACTCGTGCGTTCAGATTCTCACGTAAGAAATCTTACGGCAACTCCTTATTATTCTATTAAAAACCTAAAAAGAGCCATCTTAAAACTGTTTTGATAGTTTGCGAACCGTACAAAGTATTTACAAAGTAATAAATAAACATACATAGAAAGTGCGTGTGCATGTGTGCAGACTTGTCTCGAACTGAAAACCTTGCTCCAGCCAGCTGACCGAAGTTGGCAACTCTGCAAAACATTTAGACAGGAGTCGCGTTCAGACTGAACTTAAACATTATCGCATTCATTTCTGTTTGAAAAGAAAACAAATATCTTTAATTTATTGCAGCAGTATTACATTTCTTACATTAGTCGCAATATCTGAGTAATCCCATTCAGGTCTCCAGTCAGGGTTTCATTTAAGACATGTATGACAGACACGAAAGTTTTATGAGGACAAATACAAAACTATTCACCATGTGCCCCAAAAAGCTTAGAGTAGCCTATTTTTTTCAAAGTACTTTGTATACAGAAATGAGTCCTGTGAACTGCTGGAGATGACAGAGAGTGAGGATGATTCAAAATGTCTTATTTGACATCTAAATTACACAAAACAGGTTGGTGTTGCAGTAGTATTCAGTCAGAAATGAAAACGGTGCTCTAAACCTTGACACACAGTCATGTTATTTGGATAAAGTCATCCTAATTAAAACAAAGTGTCCAACATAAAGGAATAACTATACAAGCTGCATACAACATATTAGTCCATCCATTTTCTGTAACCATTTGTCCTATGCTGGATAATGGGGGTCCCAGAAACTATGGGCACAAGGCAGGGAACAACCCAGCAACAACCCATCACTGGGCACACTATAGAAACTTCAATTCACCTCAGCATGTTTTGGACTGTGGGAGAAAACCAGAAGGAACCCCACAGACACAGAATCCTGGTCCCAGAAGTGCAAGACAACCATTCTAATACCTACACCACCATGACACCCTACAAATAAATAACTGACATCATCAAAAGAAGAAAAAAAAGACATGCCCTCACACTCACCTCCAGCGCTATCCAAGGTTAAGGGTCACGGGTGCACCCACAGGGCTTTCATTTCCTGTACTTCCTTCACCATTTTCAAAATGTGTTAACCACTGAGGGTCATGCGAATGAAGCATAAAATCTGCACATATTTCTGAATAATTCACTAATCTTCAAGAACATGCTCCAAATTCACCAAATTGACAAGATTGACATATTCAGTGCTATCAGGCTTGGTTTCAGTCAGCTTATCTGAAGTGTAAGGCAGCAGATGGGTAGCTTTTTCTATGCATTGCTTAAGCTTCAGATGACCAAAAAAATCAACCGTAACTATTAACTGTCTCATTCCATTTCTACTTTCAACTGTGGGGATATTTTTCCATGCAACAACTCTTTAGTCTAGCTAGACTGACAAAGTTAAGCAGCTTTAACACCCACCCAGTGCTAAAGAACACTATGTATAAATCTACATATATACGAATGACTCAATCTGTCTTGGTTGCATTTTCTGAGATGTCCATTTGATATGGCTTTCATTCAGTGACACACAATGTTCAGCTAAAACTACAGAATGCAACAATATATAGCAGTAGACAACCAAACTACTTGAATGAGATAAACCTTAGCATTCATCTTATCGAAAAACATTTGCATAGGCAGTTCACAACTGATAGGTCTTTTTCGTTTGCCTTATCTCTCTCCAGGCTGATGAGCTGCTCTACAATTACCTTTTCCTTTCATTGAAAAGGTGAGATTTAATTGTAAAATTCTCTCTTTGAATGAGGTCAACACCCAGATAATATGACAGTAATTTGAAAATAATAATAAAAAAATTTGGATAGGGCCCTTTGTTCCCATTTTTTCTATTGAAGATTGGTCATGCGTTTTGAAAATAAAAACTGATTAAATGGATGTCAAGGGCAGCATGTTCAAATCACACTTTTGAGGTGTGTGTAGAGTCTTCGTGGGTCAGGAGCATCTGCCAGCTGCTCTGCTTTCATCCTGCAGTCCGAAGACATGCAGGTATTCTAACTGCTGACTGTAAAATGCACATATAGTGGATGTGACTGGTACCACTACAACCACCCTGCCACAGACAGACAGACAGACAGATAGATAGATAATTGGAAGTGACAAGGACATTCAAAGGAGTTTTTTTCTCCAAAAAAACTTTAATTCCAAATTTCAGAAAACCAGAGGTTGAAACTTCCACCATCTGCTAAAATTCTAGTTAAAACGCTGCATATTGGATATTTCCCTTTGGTTTTGCCACTTTGTTCTGATTCATAAAGGAGTGGCGTAAGCCAAACTATTTAAAAAAAACTTCCGAATATTTTCTGAAAAAGCACCATACAAGTAAAATGAATCAGGGAAAGTGATATTGTTCCTCTTATTTAATAGTTCCGGTTGTAGGCAGCTCACGTTACAATCCACGAAACTGTACTATTTCACCTGGCTGCAAGACAGCATGGACTATGGAAATAAAACGATGTTTTTACGTTAAAGATTCGGAGAGTTTATATTGTGATCAAATTAGTACTGGCCTTCATTTACAAAATAGCTCGTCTTGCCAATTGTTTGAAGATTCAACTGTATCACGCTGGCATACGATGTAGTACAACAGCAAAACACAAAGCTTTCTGCTCATATAATAGATACAGCCCATGTTAAATGTGCATCACTTGTTTTTAGAAACGGTATGTAAAAGGCTCAAGTCAGAATAAATTGGCGTTCAGGATTACGGACCTTATTAAAACAACGCAGGTAGTAGTTTTTAATTTCCTTTCGCAGAGATAATATGCCACGTTGTAACAGCCTTGATGTGCGACAGTAACGTAGTACCACATTGCACTGAGCTCATAAATTTACATCTTAATGTGACATGTGGGAAACCCACTGGAGCCCGTCTGACAGCACGTCGCCATGTGCGGCTCTAGCGCAGGCGAACGCGCGTGTAATTTCTATTAAATTTAAAAAGTTTTATTCATTTGTGAATATACAGGTTTACACACTCATATCCGGGAAATGATTCGACTTTTAATTTGCTTATAACGTATTTCATTACAAACAGGTGGATTATAGAGAATTATGAGGGTAATTCTCTCCGCTTAAAAACAGGTAAGACACGTGTCAGTTTTTTCTTCATTTAACGAGAAGTTTCATTTACGGAAAAAGCAAAACATTTATAAGTTTCTGACCAACATTTAAGCTTCGGAGACATAAATAATATTGTTCGATCGTCTGGAGTTTACTAAGCAGAGTAGGTTTAAACAAACATTTTTCAAAGTGAAACTAATATTACACATGTGAGCGTCTATACAATACAAATTAAATATTAACTTTAGAAAGTCCCCATTAACTTCTAGCAGCTTTCTAGAAAAAGCATGGAGGACATATGCTCCCAAGTATCCACAGCATTAGCAAACCGAAAAATACAGGGGGGAAAGAAACCTAGTCAAACCGATCGTTACCACTCCTGCTACATACCCCATTCCTTAATTGTGCATATTCTCCACAGTAACAGTTAGCCCCACCTCAATAAAAAAAGAAGTAATGTTAAGTGCTGAGAGTTTAGCGGGGACTTGACCGAAAAACGCGCCTTGCTCGCACCGGGGCAGCAGAATATTGCGCTTGCGTAAAGAAACGGGGCGCCAAATTTAGCGCGGAGGGAGGGCCCTAAAAAGCTTTGTTTGATGGCATCTGTTTACACTCCCTTCATTCTTTAATGTCAACCTGCTCCTTGTCCCGAGATAACTCCAAGTGCTATAGACGAATACTTGCAGCAAGTCACCGCTTTCTTACCTTGATGATGGCTAGGCGGCCAAGGCATAGGTACAGTAAAGCATTTTTTGTTTTCCGCATTAACGCATTGCACTTTTAAAAACATAAACTTATTTATATGAATTTACGCATGCTTATGCAGAGTATTTACATTATTGCTATAGTTCTTTTTATTATTTTAATAAATGCGCTTATGCCTGCTATGTGAAGGCGCACTTAGCGTGCGGGTAATAGGCTGTTGAAGGAGCGTGAACTTTAATTTTAATTGAATTTTTTTACGCTATGGTTTTGATAGTTCTGTTTTGTGGAAATGTCAAAGCGAGCATATGGCAGATGGGGAAAGTTTTGAAACGGGGCAGCCCGGCGTGCCTCCGGGTCGTTTCATTTATATTTTCATTCATTGCGAGGGGAAGCAGGTAGAGGAGGTCAGGTGACAGGTGGGCAAAGGGAGCGCCGCGGCCGGCCGGGATGCGGCAGATGCGGGCAGCTTACGGACTCGGTGCGTGAGGAATTAGCGGCAGTGTGTTTCTTCATACACAACACGCTGTGGTCTGTTCTTCACCATGCCAATCGCTCCTAATTGATTTAAGTGGAAGTTAACCATTTTAAATCTAGTTTTTATGGTTCTAACATGGAATCCTTTATGCGGTTATTATTCACAATAATTTGTGGTAAATACATTTTGCCATAGTTTTGAATTTTCAAAGAGTGTTTTTGATTGAAAATTACTTTAGATCGCTGTTCTATGGAAATTAGAGGTTACAACTTACGCATTCATATTGCTGCCACGCTGCCGCTTCCCTGAGTGTTTTAGCTTCAGTTTGGTAAAAGGTGTCTTTGTAAGATCTCGGACTTGAAGTAATTTAGAGAATAAACTCGTCGTGCAATTTGACTTGCGAGTCAGAGTTTGAGATGAGACGACCAGAGAGTGACTCACCAATGTCACCGAATAACGAGAGAACCTGTTTAAAAGGTTTTGTTACAAAAAAATTCTCGTTTTTAAATCGCTGTTCATCCAGAAACTACGTATGAAGTAAAATAACTTATTTTGCATATTAGTGCCGTATACGCTATTAATTGGATTTCGCTTAACCGTCTCTGTGCTGGTCCCAAATTTCATCTGCTACAAGTCGGCTTATGTAACTTTTAGTTTTATTCTTGTGAGCGCTTTATTTCTCTAATCTGAACCTTCAAGTTTTCACCGATGCATTTATTAGAGTTTATGATAAAGGTAAAATCAATATTTGTTTCATAGTCGTACGTTATTTCCACGAATATTGTCAGTGGGGGGAAACGCTGGTACTTACGCATAATAACCGAGTCATTTGGTGAATAATGCATAATCTGATAAATCTGACTGATTTGCCCCGGTGTTATTTATTGTTTTGGTAATTAATTCATATATTATTTAAAACATACCTGCCAGTTAAGGAAGTAGAAATAAAGCAAGTGTGGGGTTGTCTAGTTTTCCTTTGTTCAGTAGCAGTAATGGTCCCTAATAGTGCTTGTGCCAACAATGTTAAGGGTTAAGTTCATATAGGCTTTGTGCACAAAGGGCATTATCTCCTGCTTCAGTGTAGTATTCTCCACGTTTAACTTTGTTTTGAAGTTTGATTGGTGGAGTTTCTGCCAAATGGCTGATTATCTTGTTGTCCAACAATACATGCACAGGTCTGGACATGCAGAAGTCATGAAAAAGTAATTAACATTGCCAATTCTTGTTCACGTATCTGTGGAAACCAAAAACATTAAAACCAGTTTTTCAAAATATGTACCTTACGTCTTACTTTACTCAAACCTGATCCTGCAAGATTTACTGGTTTTGTCAGTAGTAAGTTTTTTTTTTTTTGGCAGGGGGTGTGGGGGGGGGGGCTTATTTTTGTTTTCACAATTTTCATTCCACTTTCTGTTATGGAACAAGGAAAAGTTTCAGCTTCTTGTTTAATGCTCCCATGCTTCTTCCTCCCCTGTTTTCAGTGTGTACAGCAGCGACGAGGAAGATGATGATGTGGAGCTCTATGACCACGACTACGATGGACCGGTGCCCAAGTCAGGAAAACGGCATCTCGGCAAAACCCGGTGGACCCGGGATGAGGTGGGCAAGAGTCACCGATCATCCGCTGACTTGGCTGACCTGCATGTGTGTGTGATCCACTTGCGTTGCACGTGTGACTCATCTGGTTCCAAACCATACAAATTCAGAGTATGATGATGTGTTACTATCTAAAAGGGTGTGATGATGTCTTAGCTATTCTCTTGGTCAACCTTAGTAATGATGGCTGGTGTTTAGTAACAGTCACAAATTTTTCTTGTGCAGGATGAAAAATTGAAGAAACTCGTTGAGCACCATGGTTCTGAAGACTGGAAAGTTATTGCCAGTTTCCTTCCTGTAAGAACGGCACCTTTCTCAATGATCAGGCACTAGAAGCCTCTTGGCCTCAATTCAACAATTTTATCTTCCTTTTTGCAATGACATTATAGATCTTTCTTTTATCTACACTTTAAATGTGACTATACATAACATGTAATATCCACCTTGTTAAAGTAATGCCCTGTGTTCCAGAGCAAAGGAGATGCTACCAGGCCATGTCATTCATGACAGTGGTTTTTCACTCTAACATTTTGTTCAGTCCATTTGCATGTTTCTAAAGCCAGAATTTGAGGTCGATATCCGGACATGTATTTGCCAATTTGCATTTCTTTGAAAAGATTTCGAGAGTTGTCATTTATTTGAGATTTGTAAAATGTCTCTTTTTGCTTGGGAAAATGGGAATCTGTTTTGATAACCCACTTTAGAATGACATTGCACCTGTAGGTGATTTCATTTCTCCAAATAAAACTTTTAATCGAGTTGTAGAATTAGAATAGAAAACTAGAATTGTTTCATTTCTAAATTATGTAAGGATTTCAGGCACCTGCTATTTTCATATGTAGTTTAAGGGAAAAGTATGGTCGAGCATCAGCCAGTGAGTGCGGTCAAGAAACAGCTGTACGTTTTGAATGTTCTGAATTAGTGAAGGGTGGTAAAATTGTGGAGAAATGAGCTTGAATAGTCCCTTTGGCTGAATGGCTCTGTTTGTTCCCCATTTCTGAGCAGAACCGCACAGATGTGCAGTGCCAACATCGCTGGCAGAAAGTGCTGAACCCAGAACTCATCAAAGGCCCATGGACCAAGGAGGAGGACCAACGGGTAAGAACCATTTAACTTGCTAAATAATGGGTAGATCTCTAGGACAAATGTCTTGGTGATTTACTCTGACAGATTACATGAACACCTCGTTTTTGGTGAAAAGTTGAGGTGAAATGGTGTTTAGATATGTTGGATCAATGAAATATGGGCCTCCTGTAGGACAAATTATGTTCATTACTAACACTCATCACTCATCCAAGGTTCTGTGGAACCAGTAATTCTCAACGGGGGGGGGGGGGGTTGTAAACACTACTGTTTGTCAGGGACTCTTTTAAGTCCAGCATGTTCTGGGTCATGCAGGTGATTGAACTGGTGCAGAAGTATGGGCCCAAACGCTGGTCTGTCATTGCCAAGCACTTGAAGGGCCGGATTGGCAAACAGTGTAGGGAGCGCTGGCATAACCACCTAAACCCTGAGGTGAAGAAGACCTCTTGGACAGAGGAGGAGGATCGCATCATCTACCAAGCCCACGAGAAGCTGGGGAACAGATGGGCCGAGATTGCCAAACTACTGCCTGGAAGGTAGCAGGGCCCCTATCACGCGCCTGTATATCTGTAAAATCCCCATGCACTATAATGGGATGTGATGTTTGTCTAACTCTGGGTTTGAGTTCTTAATTCCTCCCAGTGTGAACTCAGCAAAATCTCCCAATGGTGTAATATATGCGGAGTGTGTATGTACCATAGTGGATGAAGTAATATATGTTTTGGCGGTTTGGTGGGGATTGCAGATGATTAATTTTTCATTAATTTAATTTCTTGCACAGGACTGATAATGCTATCAAGAACCACTGGAACTCTACCATGCGGCGGAAGGTGGAGCAGGAGGGCTATCTACAGCCAGCCCTTAAGCCTGGGCCCCCAGCAATGGGCCCGGGCTACTCCAAGGCTAGTCAACTCATGGGCTTCACCCACCCCTCGCCCCCCTCCCAGATACCCCCGCCATCACCTGTCAGTGGCGACTTCCCCTACTACCCCGCCTCAGAGACACCCCGGGTATGAGCTGCCTGTACTTCCATATGCCGACGTGTCGAGGCTTGAGCACGGTTGCTTATTGGCTTGTGGCAGAGGTTAGCATTAGGTAGCTAGTTCTCTAGGCTTGAGCTCCTCTTGCAGTTGTCGTGCTTCGCTGTGATGCTAGCAGGTAACAGGAATCTCTTAGAAACCCATTCTGCGAGCTGTTCCAGTTGCCCAAACCTGACCTGACCTGGTGGTGCGATCACCTGTTGAGACTTGCTCCAGACTGAAATGCGTTTTCTGCTCTCTGATTTCGTGATCAGGTGCCTTTCCTGCATGTCAACATTCTGAACATCCCAGATCGCAGGGCCGCTGCTATACAGGTAAGTGGCATTGTTGCGGCTGAATAGCATATTGCTCAGAGTGTGTAACAGGTGGACGCTTTTACCACCATAAATGTTGTTTTAAGACTTGGGGTTATGTAAGGTGAATAGAAACAAATTTAAAACAAATATGCGTTCAAGTTATATACCAAGGATTGAACACCGTGACTCTGCTGATAGTGTCTACCTGTACACCTGCATTTTGACTGGGTCTTTCACCTCACTCATCATCACAGAGGTGCTACAATGATGAAGATCCCGAGAAGGAGAAACGGGTGAAGGAGATCGAGTTGCTGCTGAAGTCGACCGAGAATGAACTGAGAGGCCAGGCAGCCTTGCCAGTAAGAGCGCTTGTATATCTTACTGTCTGCGGTATTTCCCAGAGATGTTAATAATGTCTATCATAATCTTTAAAGATGTAATCCTCAGTACTTTAAGAAAAGTTTAATTTGCTGGTTCTTGTACCATTTTCTGGTTTTCAGAGAAGAATTTTTGAAACTAGAGGGATATCTATCGAAAGTGAATTTCTTTCATTTGAATCCATTGTCTTCAGCAGGCTACGTAACTCTAGATCTTACCAAATGCACATCTAGTAAGATCGGCCAGCCTACAGTTTTCCCTCCATTTGCTAGTAGCTTAAATATCCTTGACTGCAAGCTGGTTGCAGAGCAAAGCTCATCTTCCAACCTGCTTATGAAGAATCCAATGGTTTCTGTGCCATCAGTGCAAGGAAACATCTGGGCCTGATTTCACATGCAAACTGCTGAATTGATGCAATCGCCTTATCTTGTGCAAGGCGGACCTGAGTTCCCTTTCTGTGGCTCTCTTCAGGGCCACATGCCTAGCTACCCAGGATGGAACAGGACCTTGGCTGATGGGACGGGGCCCCACAGGGAGGGCGTGACCACTTCCTGCCTGGGGGAGCAGCACCCGGCAGCGCCGCCCCCTCCGCTTGACCGTGGCTGCCTGCCGGAGGAGGGTGCGTCCTCGGGCCGGCCGCAGCCAATGGCGACCCTCCCCGACTACATCGTCTCTGTCATCGACTCGGTAAGGGTGCGTGCGGCGGAAGAGGCTCCGCAAGAGGGGGGTCTGTCGCAGCGTCACCCCTGGACGAAACCCGCCGCGACGGAGTGAAACTGCCCCTGAAAGCTCTGCCTCCTCCATCTTTCAGGAGCCCCGGGCCTGGGGGCACAGGCCCAAAGCAGGTGGTGTGGGCCAGGCCAGCAGGGCTTCTTCTGGGGCCCTGAGCGAGCCAGCTGTCAGTCAGGACTCTGGGGGCTGCGTCTCGCCCGAGGGGGGGGGCGGCGACGAGGCCGACAGTGGACTCTTCACTCTGTCCGCCTTGGCCTGCTCCTCCCCTAGGCTGTTCCCTGTCAGACACCTGCCCTTCTCGCCTTCACAGGTAGCTGAGAGCCAACAATGGCTGAGAACGGGTTCAGAATCAACAGACTAATCAGCACGTAGATCGGCGTCTAATTAGCGTAACTCCTCTTCAGTGCCTCAGGCTCAATTACTGTTGATTTTCCGCCTCTCTTGGATCAGTAAATCCTGCATAGGAGTAGGTCTCATATTTAACCTCCATTCACACCTTGGTCTTCTAGATCCTTCTTTGATTCATTGTCGGTCATGAATTCCCTTTCTTTACCCTTGATGGACAAGCACAAGTTGAGTTTTGTGAAGGTTGTGTTTTTGGCTTCCGGTATGTTTTCCAGGTTCTGTATGAAGTATCATTAACTGGTAAAGAGGTTTATGCAGCGATGCGAACCTCAGAATTCAAAATTCGAGCCCTTCAAGATTGACGTTAACGTGAAACAAGGGCCAAAACCTACGTTAAACTCAACTTGTCCTCAAGAATCAATACACAGCATTTCACTGTGAAAAATCAAATGAAATTATCACGTTTTCATTTCGGTCGATATTAACATGCCATTGTTTGTTTGCTTTGTATCTCTTGCAGTTTTTTAACACGGTTCCGGAAAATTCGGACATTGATCTTCCGCCATTAACCTCAACACCCGTTTGCTCTCAGAAGTCTTTGAGTGCAGCTTCTCTCCACCGTGACCATGCGCTCAAGCCCCAAAAGGAAAACGACATGTGAGTCCCATCTCCTCCTCAAGGGTGTCGGCGTCACTGTGACGGGACTGTCGGTATCACAGCACTGGGCTTTGCTTTTTTGTAGTTTCCGAACCCCTAACCTCCGGCGATCGATCATGGAGACCTCCCCTCGAACACCCACACCTTTCCGGACCTCTCTGGCTCTTCAGGAGATCAAGTATGGTCCGTTAAAGATGTTGGTGAGTCAACAGCATTCAACACTTAATTTTTTTTACTCTGAGAAAATGCAGCGATCTCGTAAAATCATCTGAGCCCACATGACACTTAATGTTTCCGAAGAGTAATGTGACTCTCCATGGCCACGCGCCCAGTTTCCTGTTATGATGCCTTTCTGATCCTGGAAAATACGGGTGTTTTCCAGCCACACAGTCCCATGCAGCCCGACCTGGCTGAAGTGATCAAGCAGGAGCCCCTGGAGGATGAAGCATCTCCAGGGATCGAGCTGGATGACCAACCACCCTTGAAGAAGATCAAACAAGAGGTACTTTCCATTACCGAAGCCTCGATGCACTGAGATGTGTAGGGTTCAATAGCTGTGTGTGGGTTGACCTGCGCTCCAGGCTTGTGCAGGTGTTACCTAACTGGATGTGTGTGGGTTAACCCATCCTTGATGTGTTCGCAGGTTGACATTGCCTGTGAGCGTAGTTGCCTGCAGTGGGAGGGGGAGTCTCTCCAGACCCAGCTGTTTCCCCCCAGCAGCTCCCTGGACAACATGCCTGTGAGTGTTCTCCTGTGTCCACAAAAAGCCAGCACGCCTCCCTCACAGCAGCTCGACCTTGATCGTCGAGAGACGGGAATGGACAGCTTGCAATAGCATCTTGCCACACACTGGCTCTCCCTAAACAGCTACTGTGTACACTGAGTCCTTTCAAAGGATCTACTCGCAGCTGTAAAAAGTCTGAGCCCCATTGCATTGGAACGTGGAGGATCTGCTGAGGACCCAACAATATCTCTGGCATTAATGCTGTTTTATTTTGTGCTGCTCTCTCCTAGGACCTCCTTACCAGCTCAGTGTTAATGGTGCCAGGATGTGAAAAGGACGAAGACGGCCACGTTAAAGTGTACCATGTTCCACGAAGGCCCATAGGGAGTCCCATACAGGTAAGGGGCGGGGCTTGTGGGTTTTGTGGCCTTTGTGGGCTTTGTCAGTGCATCTGGCTTTTCCTCAATGATCAGGAAGTGAAAAGATATCAACAAACAATCTGTATAACAGTTGGAATCAGTGATACCGATTAGAGAGCTGCTGTACAGGTCTGGATATTGAAGGTCTTTGCTAATGTAAGACTGACCGTGTGGGTTGTAGGGGGCAAAACTGATTATCCTGATAAAATATAAAAGCTTATCTTGTAAATCAAGGTTTTGTTGACATCAAACAGCTTCTGTGACAATTTCACTCATAAACCTGGTACGTTGAATGTAACTGCAGAGTTGTGAGCATGCTAAGGTAGCAGTGATGCTGGCACCCAGTTACGTAGCAGTTCTGCTACTGCACAGCTATATAGCTAAATAACCTCCAGTGTAAAGCTTCACCTAAATAAACAAATTAACCTTCAGACCTTTGAGCTTGGTGCTGCCCACAGCTGTGATCATTTTTTGCGAATGTTCTCCATTGGAAACTTGATGCTGAAATCTCTCCTTGTCTCTGCCTTTTGATGGTGACAGATGAATGCATGGGAAGCGGTGCCTTGTGGGAAGACGGAGGACCACCTGCTGGTGCCAGAGCCAAGCCACAAGTACATTAACACTTTCTCTACCAGGACGCTGGTCATGTGACGGCCTGAAGCGTAATGATAGAAACAAAGGAAAACACTTCAAGTTGATTGTAAAACATCAACTCTCCCTTGCATGAAGCTGGTGGAGATGCAGCACAGAATCTATTTGTTGTGGTACAACAGTTGGGAGGTGTCATTGTGCACACGCTTGTTGGATTTCAACAAACCAAAGATGTTTCAATGATGTATGATAATGATGTTTTTCTCTTTTTTTGTGAAATGGAACACATGCCTAAACTCCCTAGGTAAACTTAATAACTGTTAAATGTATTTTTATTAATATTAATATAAAGAACAACAATTATAATTTATTTTCCATGAGGTCGTTTTTCTACTATTGGCAAAACAAGCAGTGTTTCTCTCCAGTATTGGGTCTTTCTGACTCACGCGTTTGCAACAAACAGACAAAACAGTATGTGTCTAAAAGCATTATTACATACCAAATTAGTTCAAGGGAAATATTTAAAAAAGTATAACATTTCTTCTGACGTA
This sequence comes from Brevimyrus niger, assembly GCA_015164015.2. NCBI lineage: Eukaryota > Metazoa > Chordata > Actinopteri > Osteoglossiformes > Mormyridae > Brevimyrus > Brevimyrus niger. The sequence goes on from JAABNY020000038.1 coordinate 9,127,576, forward strand.
TTTTGACTACTTGGTTTTAAAACTACTATTGTGTGTCTTTCAGTTTTGTCGTTTGTTTAGTTCAGTTGTTTCCATTGCCAGCTTGCCCGTAAATGATACTGTATGAAAAAAATTCTCTTTTGAACAAATGTACATTTTCGTTTTGTTTTTGTTTTGTTTTGTAGTACAGTGAATGCTAAAGGACCTGGATGTTGTTGCTGCTAAGGTTTTCATGTTTTAACTAAAGGAAAAAGGCAGTGCGTGCACTAGCATGGGAGAATTATTTTTTTCACTGCATACATGATCCAGTACAGTATCACTAGGTCTGGGGAAAACCTTGTTTTCAAGATTGTTTTTATAGTGTTGATCTGTTTTTTTACGTTCATGACATCTGCTTAATGCAAAGTCAGCTGTAGCAAAGTTTCTGTGTCTCATTCTTAGCTTACAGATGTATTATTTGGTTGCCTTTTTTACCATTATTTTGCAAAACTCAAATTCTTTTTTTATAAAAAAAATTGTTTACTGCCCTGTTAATAAAGGTGTGATTTTTTCAGCTGTTTTGCTTTTTTTATTTTAATCTGGCCAAAGGTTCAGTAAGAAGCTTCAGAGCTGTGGTCATTGAAAGGCGATTTAGCCTCACAACACTCACAACGTTTTTTACTTTTTTAAATTCTGTAGCGGCCTGCTACCTACAAGATGACCTTTGTCATCATGTAGATGACCTCAAACCCCAAGCTGTGCAAAGGGGAGTCATGTTCCTCTGAGCAGGACTCTTACATTATGGGCCAAAAATGTTCATATTTATAATGATTTAAAAAACACAAATAGCCCAAGGTTTCCATCTCCAATGGTTAGTCTTACCCTGCCTTCCACACGTTTGCTCTACAGCTCAGTCCACATTCACACATATATATTATATATATTTATATATTTGAAAGGTTATTTTGGTGGAACTAGTGATACAGAATGAGTACGATGCCAGGATTATGTACTGTATGGTATTAACATGAAGACCTGCAGTGTTTGGTATGGTGGGGTATTTCCATTGTTTTCACACGACAAAACAAGTGCTTTCGGGGTTATGGGGGCAGGCAAGAGCATCTGTCACACACACACCCACCCACACCTGTCAGGGAGATCTGTCTTTATGACTTCCTCACTTTCTCTTCATTCCCCAGAGTACGGGTGCCACTAAACCTGGCTATTGTGACAAATATGAGGTCCAGCATAGTCTCTTGAGGGAGCACACTTCCTTGAAGAGCAGCAGCAGTGGGCATGCGGGTCTATATTTAAGACTCCATGTTTTCACATCCCCATCGGCCACCTGCCCCTTCTGCTTTGCTCCCAGAATCCCTTGCTCCACTGGGCAAGAAAGCCACACAGTGGGATGCCGCTCAGCCTGTTTACTCACCAAAAGAACTTCACAGGCTGATCTTAATCGCCTCACCATAAGCGAGAAAAGTAAGGCACTGTATATGCTCTATTCGTAATGCCAGTATGGACAACCATATATTTGCCAAGATGCTGGCTACTTCGCTTTCTCGGCTCAAAGTGAAATATAATAGATTAGTATAGGCCAATGTAAATCACCAATCGTATTCAAGATTGGCTGAAGGAGGTGGAGGATGACTCAGGTGAGTTTCTAAAGCAGAGGAAAAAGTCACTTGGCGTTCTGGAATTTTCTTTCGCCCGTATCCCATCGCCTGGAGTCGGCTTGGTGCGGCACGACCCTCCTACGTCCGCAGGAAGAGACCCTCCTGAGAAATACAGCGAGAAGCTGTGAGGCTGCTTCCAGGCCGAGGAGACGGAGGCCCAGGCTCAGAAACAGCCGGTGTGAGGCCGCCTCGCCTCGCTCGCCACGCCGCTTTCAGCCCTTCTGATACTGAGAGGAGCAGCTCAGAGGCGAAAACAAGAGCGGCTGCAGTGGCACATCGGCCCCTCCTGTGTCTGGCTGCTTTCAGTCATGCATGTGCTTCACGCAATACTAACCACTGCCCCCCCCTCGCCTGAGGCCTGGGGGGGGCAGAGGAGCCTGAGGCCTCTGCTGGAGACGTGTGTGTGTGTGTGTGTGTGTGTGTGTGTGTGTGTGTGTGTAGATTATGCTCATATTACATTGTGGGGACCAAATGTACCCCACATTGTGATGAAATCAACTGTATTTAGAAAATTTTAAAGTAATTATTTTGACATTGTGAGGTTCCCACAAAGATTTTCTGGTCCCCGCAAAGATTTGTGGACCTCATGAAAAAACTAAAAATAGTACTTTGCAGTTTTTTGTTTGATTTTACTTTGTTTGGTTACTTATAATTAAGGTTAAAGTTAAGGTCATCGTGTGAATGAAGAGTCCCCACAAATATATAAATACAAACCTGTGTGTGTGTCTTTGTTTTTCACAGGGTCAGGTTACAGGGGGGGGGGGGGGGGACACAGCCTGACCCTTTTGTTCTCATTAAGGGGGGGAAGCCGGTTGGCTCATAAGGGAAATTTTTCATTGC
>JAABNY020000038.1:9131661-9159578 GCA_015164015.2 Brevimyrus niger
CGACCCCCCCACCCCCCTCCCACGCTAGTGACATTAGTCCTGTTTTTCATTATTACACTAGTGGCCCAAATTGTGGAGACGACTAACGTTTTTGGCATTATGCCTTAAAAATGACTACGCAGATATCGGTGGTAATGTTTATAAACAATCGAAGAATGTTACGGTATCATGCACTGGATGTTTAAGTGAGTAGCTGCAGCACCAGTCGGATGAAATTCCGCAATCTATAAAAGAAAAACTTTTGCCCACTAGTGTAGCAAACGGGCGTGTGAAAAAATCTCGCAAAAAAAAAAAAAAAAAAAGCTTGAGTGAAGTGTCCAAAACTGCTAGGAAGGATTCCCTGCGGCCTCATTGGAGAGGAGACCCCTGTGAGCACATGGGGAAGGTGTAGACTGTGCCCACACAGAGCCAGCAGTGGCAGTGCTGTCTTCTGGGCCACTGCACTGCCAAAACAAAGCATGTCGATCAGAGAAAGACGTCCACTGCAGCCAGTCAGCTGTTCACAGGTCAGACCATGCAAATACCCTAGGAAAGAGGGCTTAGAACATAAGAACATAAGAAATTTACAAACGAGAGCATAGCATAGAGCGCTAGGCACCTCCGAATCACAACCCTTGTGCAGAAACTGCATGCACGTCGTGCCCTAAGACTACTTCATAGAAGAGAAAGCAGAGAATATGCTTAGAGTCAACTCCCAGCTAACAGGTGCACAGGGAGCTGCAGATACAGATGTACTAGCCCATCTCTGCAAGTCAACAGGTACTTTTCCGTCCTTTCTTATCTGTCTTAAACGTGCCCTCTGATGCAAGAGTATTTGTTCAGAAATTCAGTTTGTGTGACCTGTCACAATGAATTAATTGCCGGATGTTGCAGAAGTGGCTTTTTTCAGACATACACAACTTGCTTAGATTAATATAGCCTGATTTCCCCATTCCTCCTCCCTCTGTGGTCATACCCTCCCCATCAGCCAGACGTGAAGAGCTGCCCCCCTCACCGCTCCCCCAGCAGCCTCAGGTAGGCCCTGTGCGGGATTCTCAGGCTCTGTGCTGTGAGATGTTCACAGCTGCTCCTTGTGGCTTTGCAGACCAAAGTCTCAGATACCTCCCCCCCCCCACCTGTGGCTTTTTAGTTACTATTTCACTCTCCCAAGTCATGAGAAAATAAAATATCACATATATTTAAGGTGTGAAAGGAGATCATTCTGCTCCCATGAAAGTTTCCCCAGACATGCTGATAATACAGAAAACATAAAAGTCTCAGATGATTGTAGTTTTTGAAATAATGGTTCAATCTCCTTCCACCCTGTGAAAGATTTATTGTAGCTGTTTTGAAGAAATGTAGAATTAACCCAGAGAATGTACAAACATTCAAGCCCATAACATATATAAGTTCTTGTTATTACACTTGATACATTTCAAGAAAATTCAGCCCTGCTTTCATTATATTTGGGAGTTTTGTTTTGTTTTTTTTGCATTGATCGATATTGCAAAGTGTGGTGAGATACTGCCTGTCTGTGACATTCACAGTGCGGGCACCCACACATGTGTGTCCTGTCTTTGCCCCAGGCCATAATCATCTCGACCAATCAAAGTGGGGACGGAGAGCAGGCTGCTGTACCTGCAGTGAGCAGCAGAGGCAGAGTCAGCGAGGGAGGCCGATAAGATGGCCGAGGGTAACCAAAGACAACGGCAAAGACGACCAGCAGACTGCCGCGGGTGGGACTTGAGCGGGACCCTTCTCCACAGATAACTAGAGGGGATTGAAGGATTGCAGCTACGAAAAGGAGCATAGACTCCGGCTCATAGCATCACAGGGCAACACCTTGGCTTTAAAGCCCCATTGCCAAGTGTGACAAGAAGAAGGGACATAAGCGGACAATGTGACAAGGTCAGATAATAAAGGCAACAGTAAGCCCCCTCCCAAAGAGCTGCCCGCCTGCCGCCGTCACAGACAGCAGCCACGCTTACGTGGCGAGGTCATGAGCAATGCACCGCAAAGCTAAAGACCACTCAGACTGACAAATATGATTTTAACAACGTGAAATAGGGCATCTATTATTTCAGGACCAGATATTTTGAGTTCGGTCCCATGTTGTTGTTCCTATACACATCAGCACAATGAGTTAGCAACTACCTGAGCAACGCAAACGAAAATCCAAGAAGGCACGGCATGCGATGTGTAAACAATATGTACAGAATGGTCAATAAATACTCGCAAAAGTACAGATGTGATCAATTGCGTGGGGTGCTGTGGCGCGTGGGGGTTACGTGCGGGGCCCCTTCAGCCTGCGTTCTGCATTGGCGAGTGTCGGCTGTGAATCTGCATGTTTAGTCCGTCACCATCCTCAGCGGCTCCCGGGCCCTTTCCCTCCCAGCGCCGCACCGGGGACCGCGGCGGCCCGGCCCAGTCACAGGCGGCTTCCCCCATGCACGCTTCCTGCCTGCGATTCCTGTCTCGCCACAGCGACAGGTGCTTTCCATTAATCAATCCCCCTCCGTTGTCGAAACACACATCCTGCCTTTTCCCTGCAGCCATTGTGAGCAGCATTCTAGAACTTTACAAATGTCAGAATGGAGTGATTGTACTGCTCATAAAGACATAAAAATAAAGGATCAAGTGAGGGCGGATACCATTTTAAATACTTTTAAGCCGCAAATTAGATCGATAGGAACCAGAGTCGAAAGGGTGGCATAATGCAACAGAAAAACACAACCAAACATGACTTACGCAAGTTAAAGAAACACATTTGCTCTAATGAATGGCCCCAAGTCGATGTTCCTCCTTTGAAGACATGTGAACATGACATAACTAGACATTACCTCAAGATTACTACTCCAAGTCTATCTAGTTAAACATTAGTGATTATTATATTTGTGCAGTTCAGTGTGTTTCATTCATAATTCAATACCGTTCCAAAGAAACATGGGTATAGACCTGGGACAGGGGGAGGTGTGTGGCCAAGTGGGTCATGAGTCTGTGCTTGTGACTGGAAGGTTGCTGGATCCTATCCCATAGTCAGTAGATTGATTTCACAGTTCTTTCCCTGAACAAGATCCATATCTCCCCATTACCCCAGAAACTGGCTGGCCCTGCTTTCAGAAAAAAGCATCATTAAAATAAAACGAGTGCATATCCCTGACTAACATTCTGAATGATGTACAGAAAATACTAGATGTTCTAATATTAACCAAGTCAATCCATTACTTTTTTAGGGACTCCGATTTGTCAGATGTGTCTGGTCCCAATCAAACAACAGGACAGATTAGACCTAATAGTGTAACAAATGACATGATTATTATTTTTAAACTTGAGAGGGGACCTCGGAAAACCACCCAGCATGTGGCCCGCTCCAGAGCGGAGGCTGTAGATGAGTGTATCTGGCAGTGAGATGGGCCAGCGCAGAGTGGCCAGTGGCCAGGCAACATGCTGCACCGCGCCTCTGTGCCCTTGGAGGACCAGACCGCGGCTCCAGAGAGAAACAGCAGATCCTCAGTCTGAGCCCCAGACCCCCAGCATCACTCGCAGAGGCTATTTAGACAATGTGGATGACAATCTAGTTTGGCGTGCGGCCGGATGAATGCCGGTATGGGGGGGGGGGGGGGGGGGTGGCGAGGGGGGGCTCCTGAGCGGGCAGTGCCGCGTCACCGTCACCCTCCGACAGGGGGATCTGGTGCAGCCCCGGGGGTCTGCCCAGCACCGTAAGAGCGACATAGGAGCCCGCTGCAGAGGCCAGACGCGAAAACGGGGAAGGGCTCAGTACTCTGACTGAGACACACTGGGCTATACACCACAGATAAACCAGAAATTCACTTACATCGAATTAACTTCACGACTTCTACGTGGTTTGAATGCGTCACCAAGGTCCCGTTCACCTGCAGAGAAAAAAGGGGAGAAAATAAATCGGTTAAAATCAGGATCATTCAGATCAGCCTAAATTTGCGGCCCGGTGCTCCCACTCTCCGAACAGCGCTTTTAAAGCAGGGCATGGACTCCTGACATTGTTCATGTTTCACTTTCGTAGTAATTTTAGTTCAGCGAGACTTCGAGCTGTGAGGTGTTGCTGCTACAATGATCCAGCAGGTGGCGGGCAGGAGCCAGAACAGAGGGGACTTTTAAGGGGGGGGGGGGGGCCAGAGCAAAAGCTGCAGGAAGCAACATAGAGAAATGACAGGGGGGATCCTTCCATAGCTGTACCTTAATAATCCGGTCACCCGTCTGAACCCCGGCACGCATTGCAGCGCCATCTATCAGAGGGAGGAGAGAAAAGCTGTAAAGACCCTGTCAACAGCCGCCAGCCAGGGATTTAATCATCCGTACAGAAGCATTGAGAAGCTGGAGACCCGAACATGAAGAAGTGGGAAGCTGTTTGTGTGTGTGTGTGTGTGTGTGTGTGTGTGTGTGTGTGTGTGTGTGTGTGTCAGGCCTTTTAAGGGACGCCGGCATTAAAGCCCTTCCATACTAATGGCTACATTCACAAAGAATCTTTTCGGCCACTATGTAGGGTCGAAATGGCCATTCCTGAACTTTTAAGGGCGTATGAAATAAAGGAAATGTTCATCCGGGTGGGTTGGGGAGTGGGGGGTGGGGGAACGAGCCTGCACACAGCTGCAGTACTGAATAAGAGGGCCACACTCAGATTGCTGAGGGCGCTGAGAGGCACCATATCGACAGACAGATGGGGCTTTGTGGTGAGCTGGGCCAGTCCCGCATAAAGATTGCTTCTAGTGCTAAAACCCGTTCTAATGACATACAGGTAGGGCAGAACAGGCGCCCCACCAGCAAAATGAGGGAGGCCTGAACCGAGGGGGCATCATTAAGGGATAACGGTCTAAAAGGTAGTGTGTGGTGGGTCCGCGTGGGTGAATGGTGCCCCCGGTGGAGTACATGGAAAACAACACTTAATGCCAGACTCCGCCCCTCTCAAAATACTATCGCTGCTGGCTTCATCCCCTCACAGCAAAGAGTAATGTGAGGATGCAGGTTTACTAATGACTGGTACTGTGCACCATGTTTACATCCCAGAAACCCCCCTGTGGGAGTCCAACCTAGCGTGGACGCAGCATCAGGTTAGTTCTTGAATTTGAAAGTCGATGATACAGGTCAATGATAATGTTTTATTGTGTTATAATACACATAATATTATGTTTCCAGGACATAATAATGAAAGGTTCATATGAGTCACATAATTGCTTTACACAGCAGAAGACACGGCCGCACACGCGGAACCTCTGTCCCGTGGGCAGGGCAGCACTTACCTTCCTTGACGAGCTGCACGAACACTGGGTTGTCTCCGCTCACAGTCAGCCCGAAGCCATTGTCATCTTTCTGAATGATCACACATCGCTGGACGAGCCCTGGGGACGGAGACGGGGTTGGAACACCGGCTTCATGACGCCACACACCCATCGCCACTTCCCCCGGCTCCGCCCACACCTGACGGCGCGGCTGAGGACTCACGTGTGGGGAGAGTCACAGGGGTATCGTGGGCACCTGGCGGGAGGCCGAGAGCGTCACCCTGACCCAGCGGCGAGCCGCGGCTCAGATACCGGGGTTATGCTATAGCCACTGTAGCCTTGTTTATTAAAACATCCACCGCTGAATGACTATTCTAGCCCCCAGAGTCACCATTCTCACAATTCATCGGTCATCCTGGTAAAGTGATCTTCTTGAGGGCCAGAGGTGGGCGGGTGTCCCAGCCGCTTGCACGAGCCCCTGGAGGACGAGGACCTCACTCCCCCCACTGGTGGTGCCTTCCACAAACCCTCCCCTTCCCCGGCGGCCCGCCACCGCATAGGGGCCCCGCTGTTTCCCCGACGCCCGCTGGTGACACCCCCCTGCAGACCCAGCGTCCTCAAGAGAGCAGAGAGCCTCTTTGATGGGCAGAATGTCGCATTTGTTCTCCTATGCAAGGCCTTTTGTGTCGTCTCAAACTGAGCATTAGCTCATAGCTCGTTATTCCCCCTATAGATGATTTCAGACCTTAGGAGGGAAAACAAACATGGTGGCAGTGGTGCGCACACACACACACACACACACACACACACACAAGCTCACACACATATACACACCGGCTTCGTTCGGTTAAATTTCCTCTGCAGCGGCTGCAGCATAAATCTCAACCCATTCCCATCACTCACCTAAAAACCTTGACACAAACCCAACCCCCTCCCCCCCCCAACCTCTCCACTGACGTACTGGGCCCCACCAATCCCACAGTGGCGTAAAAAGGGGCAAAGCGGAGTAGCGCAGCTGGAGGTGTGTGAGAAATGAGGGAGTGAGGTTAGGCAGATGCATGGGGGGGTGGGGGATTTCGGAGGCACACAGCTGGAGCAGCAGCAGCTTACCACAGGGCTCCGGCCTCCGATCAGACACAACGCCCTCGCTCCTCCGCAACGGCGGATCTATTTGCACGATAGTTACAGCGTGCCGTGACCGGGGCAGTCAAATGGGGGGGAAAGAAACAAAGCAGATTAATGACAGGAGAAAGGAGGACCCCTATCTGCCCTGGGTGAATCAAACAGCAGCCCTGAACTCGCATGCTTTCACCATGGACCCCCACAACCTTTGAGGGACTGAAAATCATGAAAAGCAATAAAAAGCACTACTGAAACCACAATGATAACATTTTTTCAAGAAATACACTGATAACAATAGATGTAGACTCAATCACACTCGGTGTTCTAGATGCTTATAAACTCGCATGACGACATGAGATTAGAGCACAGGCCAAATGAGAAGGAATCAGCTTCAGGAATGAGATGGAACAAGCCGGAGGGCAGATGAGGTGGAGATTAGGGCTATTAAAACCATACTAAACACAGAGGAAGGTCAGCCAAAGGAGAGCGCCTGTACTCACACCAGCACTAACACCAACACCCGTGATAGGCCAAGTGAGGGAAAGCAGATGTATGCCGGGAACTTCCCAAACACACCTGCAGAACAGTGTGGAACACGCCATTTGGGTGAACACAGGCTGGCTCCTACTATCTAACTAAACTAAACTAAACTAAACTAAACTAAACTAAACTAAAACAAAACTAAACAGTAACCACCTGTTAGACTTGGGTCTGTGACACTGGTTTGCTTCCTAACGGAGGCCATAGACAGGATATCTGGTTTCGGTGTCTCGTCCAAAGACAGCACTGCACTACTGACGTTATCATATGACCAGGTTCTTAGCACGGTTATCTCTGCTTGTTGCAGGCTTGAGCTGCCGTCTTTAGCACAAGATAAGTGGCGCCCTGGTGCTCTTCAGCGTCACCCGGATGGCCCTTCTAAACAGATGGCCCTCCCTGGGGCCGAAAAAATTACATTCAAGGTCCTCTAATGGCCGTTATGACACATGCAGTGAGACGCTAACAATATGTCTCAGAGATCGTGATGTCGTTTACTTCTGCTTACTGATGATCTTCAATACTGTGTGCAGCTTGAAGAGGTTGTAATCAGTGCGGAAACCAAATTCTTAGCAGATGGACTAGTTGTCCACATATAGCACCAAGCAAAAGTTTACACACACCAGCTTTCAATGCATTTGTGTCTATTTTAGCTGTTATCCACCATATCATAAAACGCTTTGAGGAAATGATGCAATACATATCAAATACTACAATGATCAACAGATGTATTCGACATCTCAACATTTTCTTCAAAATAATCCCTTTTTGCTTTGATGACAGCATCGCAGACTCCTGGCATTCCTTCAATTCAATCAGCTTCCAGATGTGGCCACCTGGAATGCTTCTCCAACAGTACTGAAGGAGTTTTCACAAGTTCTGGAAACACACTGGCTACTTTACTCTTCGATCCAACTCATCTCAAACCAGCTCTAAGGGGTTTATGTCAGGGGATTGTGGGGGCCAGTTCATCTGTCACAGCACTCCATTTCTTGCCTTGTTCACAAGATAATATAGTACTTACTACCTCAAGGTAATGACCTCAAGGTATGCTTAGGGTCATTATATCGTTGAAAAACAATTTTCAGCAGTTGTGTCCAGACTTTACTGGAACTGTGAAAAGCCAATGTTTAACTATTGACATCTAAAGGCGTTTTTCTATGGCAGCAGGTACCTAACCTTTGGTACTTCAAGAAAGTACTGGAAGCATGGTACTTCAAGGTGTTGGTTTTCCACTGCTGTAAGAACTGGTACCGGCGCCAAATGACATCACAGCACAGGGTAGGGTTTTTTTTTGTACGGAATTCTTAAAATGAGTAATATATTATAGGGCTGAATGATGTGTAATATTAATACCACATGGTATGCACATCCAATTCTTACATTGCTAGTCAGCTATATTAGGATAAGACTTTCTCACTTTCAGGTCTATACGGACATACTAGCATAACAAAATATTTTTACTCTGTCATGGGGAAATAAAAAAGAAAAACTTAGCAAGCTTTATAATTTTAATTATAATTAATTTCATAGATTCTTATAAGTTTAAAAATCAGTTTAAAGTTCACCTCCGTTGGTCTTGCATGAGTTCTGCAGACAATCATAATCATTTTCATCCTTTTCATTTCAATCACTCAAAGTCTAGTTTGTGAGAAATTCATGATAACAATGTGCAGTGTAATTTTGTAACAAAATACTTTTTAATTTCTTGTCATGCCATCCAGATCTTTCTGTTGTATATGTTCTTACGACCAAATTGCATTTTTTTAATATAGTTTATCATTATTTCCTGAGCCCGCAACTGTATGTATCCTGAGTGCTGTTTGTATTGTGTTTCAGCGGCAGGCTATTTGCATAACCAATCGACAAAGAAAGAGTTTCAAGTCCCACCCCAAAGAACCGATGTAGTACAGCAGCTGGTTTGGCACTTCAGAACTGGAACTTTTGGTACCGGTACTCAACCAGACGTCAGTGGAAAGACAAAAGTACCGCACCAAAAGTACCGTACCTAGTGCGGTGGAAAAGTACCACATACATACTTTAGCACTCCCATGTTAGTCTGCCCTAATGTTTAAGAGAGTAACTTTAATGTGTGGAAGGGGGTGGCGGGGGATGCTCCATCGACCAAAGCAGGACGGGGGTCAGCCATGAGAGACATGGCAGACGTGTGTATGCAATAAGTGTCGCTGATATTACCTGTGGGGTCAAAGTCATGCGAGGTGGGGACGCTGGGTTTGTCGCTCTTGGGCTTCTTGTCTGGTGGGTGGTCCTTGCTGAGAATGCTGCCTGTCCTGTGAGACACGAAGACATACAGCCTTGGAGGGGTGGGGACGGCGTGACAATCCAGCCTGGCCAGGCTTCTGCGACCATCTCTTTCCAGGTGCTCAAGAACCCGTCGGTGCACTGCTTTTCATTTTACAATGCTGCTCGCTGCCGTGAATAACGTTATTAATAACTGCTGCCGTACACCTGTTATTTCAAATTAATTTGTTTTTAATAAAGAGGCACCTCTGTCCTGAATGACAGGGGCACCGAAGGATCATTTCCCATGTGGCTGGCCATGACCCAGACACGCATTACCAAGAGGGTCCATTGTACCTATCGGCCTGAGGAACAGTCTTCTCTGGACTTAAAAACATTCTCGCACACATAATTACATACAATTGTTTCTCTAATATCATGCATAGCCAGTTTGTCTGACTCCTAATTACAACTCAATATTGTTAAGGACAGAGGGGCCCATTCACAAGTGCTCAAAGGACTCACAAGGTCAGCAGGAAACAAAAGACACAAAATGAAGAGGATGTCTGCAGTTACAGCGGGACGTAGCCAGAAGCCATCCCTTCTGATCGCTTATCCATCTCCAAATTCCTTGAATAGCACTTGCCAACGTTTCACAGAGGCTACTTCCTGCTAGTAGACATCATAATCCTAAGGACTGATGGTACTTTGTGCAGAAAAACATTTCACAGCATTTTGCACCATACCATGGGTGTAACTTCCCTGGGGTTACTATTGGCCTGAGTCCTATGCCTCACACCCATCACTGCATCTGTTCCATGTCTCTGAACTCTGGGATAGTGATTCAGATATTAAGGTATAAGCTTAAATTTATAAAAGGAAATCCTAAGTTTAAGGCAAATAACTGGACCACGTCTAAGACCTCAGCCTTTGCTTGGGTCAGACCCTAAACTCTGGATCTATGATGAGTCACGTCTATAACTTAAATCTACAAGTGGGCTGCACATCCAGAAGGAATAAGCTCTGACAGAGACCCTCAGACCCAGCAGGGAGGTCAGGTCCCTTGGCACAGCTGGCTCACGCCATCTGTGACAGTCCTCTGTTCCTCAGAGAGTGCAGCAGAGGGGTCTGACACAGAAGGAGGGTCTTTGTGTCCCTTTTCGCATTTTGCTCAGATGTGGGTGCGAAACGGCTGCACAGACTGCAGTGTATCTAACAGAATTGCACAGCATGAGAATAAAGCATGGAAAGGGTGTTCTTACCTGGTCGCTTTTTTAGGATACCTGAAAGACAAGAGATTTCTTGTTAAGGATGAGTGTATTATGGTATACAACATTAATGAGCAGTCGACCAATTAACACAGCCATGTTAAAAATGCCAGTCTAAGCACACCCATATCGTCTCCCCACTGGAGAAAATCCAGTATAATCAAATCAATATACCCTGGGACACTAGCAGCACTGTTCAATTCACGCCAACTGGCTCGAGAGTTAGCAGGAAATGCAGCACCCGCATGTTTTGACCAAACACAGGCATCCGCCATTCATCAGATGATTAAACTTAAAGAGTGCTATCGTGTTTAACTAAATGCAATTTCCTACCCACTTTGCAGAGCCAGTTTAGTCTGCAGCATAGGATAAAATAACTTTCTGGCTTTGATTCCAAAAGACACTGCCACAGCATCCCTCAGCCTGAATATGATTTTTCTGCTAATAAATCATATATATACAACATTAAAACAAGCAAGTCACCCCCATTGTTGCTAAAAGACAAGTCTTTTCAGATGTGAGAAAACAACCCATGTATAAGCTATGAGACACCCCCTCCTCCCTTATTTTTTTATAAATAGCTGGGGCTTATGGTCCCCCCCCCCCCTTCACTGGGTGGTTTTTGTATTTGTCGCTGTTCCTTCCCTTAAACAATGGCCCAGCACTGGGAACAATGGCGCTCACGTCAACCCGACTGACTACACTGAGGCATTGTGGGACAGATTCCCGGAAACAGTGAGCAGCACTGGCTCAGCTCCCGTTTCCTGAGTGTGTGAAAGGGGGAGTGGGAGACACAGGGGAAAGCAAGGCGGGGGGGGGGGGAGGCGGGGGGTGGCGGGGGCAATGAGCTCCCAATGTGCCTCTGCACAAGACTGCCTCAGTGGCCCCGGAATGTCTCTGGGCCACGACAAGTGGAGAGTCAGGAGAAGTAAAGAGGCCATTTTGATCGCCGCTCAGTGGTTTAGGAGGGGTGACCTGCTTTTTTGTTGTTTAACTGGGGATGTCCATCGGGGCTGTACTGTGACAGCATGTTTCACAAAAAGATGCAGTTGTACAAACACATCAAGGCCAACTCGACAGTTAAAACAGTATGATCACATGGGACTAGGAGAGACAGTATTTCTATGCATCAGTCCGCACACAGTCATCTGGAAAGGAAGGATGGAGCATTCAAACTTGCATGCGATAAAAAAAAAGTCAATCAATAGTGGGAGATCACTTACGGAAAGATGGAATTTACACAATAGCCTAACCACAGTAAACTACAGGGGAATGTTTTTAAACCGCTGAAGTTAAGAAAAAATAAACCTTTCTTCAGCTCTACCAAGCTCTATTTTTCCCAGAAAAGGTGACCAAACTGAAACACTGAGAAATTTGCTCCATTTCCAATTTTCCATCCTTGAAAAGTCACTTCCCATGGTTAAAGAGAAGGTCCAAACTGGAAAGTCCTATTTAATCTTTAAGACTGCTTGTTACCCAGCCGAAGACTTTAAGAATATTAAATGGTAAATGTGAATCATTGAGCACAGGGGAAGTGGGTACAAAATGTGATACCCGTGAAATTACAGGTAAATGTTAGACCTCATTTAAACACCTGCAGCACAAAACATGTCAAAACAGGGCATTCTGAAGCGGGCGAATGCCGTGCTGCAAAAAAGTCAGCAATCATGACCATCCAAAAAGGCCAGATACTACACAGGCACCACGCATCCACTGGGAGAACTGAATAGATTTAAAATGTAATATGACTCAGTGGCCTTCGGTATGGAACCATTTACTGAATTACCACGTGCTCCACGTTCTTCACAGTCACAGAGAAACCCTTTCAGGCCTTCTCTGGTGAGCTGAATGATCCATTGATGACCAAAAACCTAACAGCTTTGGCCTCAAGTGGACATGCCCAGACACCACCAGGCTGCAGCAAAGGCAGCAGAGACTGAAGATCCAACGATAATTTGAAAAGATGAGAGGAAACTGCGAAAGGTCAAGCAGATGGTCTCTGTTCTGACACTTGCTTGGCCTGCATCTAAGAATTCTGAATTCAGAACTGAGCATTTTTGCAAGGGGTCAGGAAATGAGCTTGAAAGGGAGGAGCAGGGACTGGTGGGATGGCCTACGAGATGGAAGGGGGAGGGGACTAGGCACGAGCTGAAATGAGACTTTTGTGCCTTGAAAGAAGAGCAGAATGTCTGGCCAAAAATCAGCTGGGTCGGGGACACCCCCGAGTGGCGAAGGAACTGCAGAAGTTTCAAACCTTTCAAAACATGCTTCGGTGGATGTTGGGGAGGGGGAACTGGGGGGGTTCTGCACTGGCGGCTGAGGCCACATGTGAAGAGGAAGCTGTCTGGAATCTGGCATGCCCCCCTCCCCCCCCCCCCACAAAAAAAAAAAAAAAACTGGGAAAACAAAAAAAACAGAATCAGGAGACAAAACAGAGCTGGTGACTTCGCCCTTTCTACCAGTCTGTGTAATGTTTGTTGGACAGCTAGTTGGTGTCTCTTTCTGTCAGCTGAACACCTCGAGTACGCCAATAGCAGGGGAGGCCTTGAAATAAAACACTCTTGTATAGGAGCTCTGGACTGGTAAGTAATACTCAGCGATTAATAAATATTTAACAAAATAAATTAAGGCTGCAATGGGCCCCACTTTAAACAGCCTGCTGTTCTAGATCGGCTGTGTCACCATTTGTATCTGTTCGTAAATTAAACCCACACCACTGGTCCAAGATCCATCCCTGATGCTAAAGCATTGGGAAACCCTCTGAAATGACTCCGGCTGCAAACGAGACACTGCTCTGGAGGCAAGCAGCGTCACAGCAACACGGGACACCTTAAGCAGCATCCTCTGCCGGTCTACCACACTTTGGTAGGTTTTAAAACCTTGCCATTCTGCTCTGCAGCGAATCGCAGGACAGCTGGGATGCCCCATCTTGCAGCTGGCTGCCTTCAAGAGCTGCCATACCTGGTGCACCTCTGACTGCTCCCACTAACAGGACACCAGGGATCCTTGAGGAGACTGGAGAGATAAGCCTTGTGTCCCAGTGTACATTGTCGTTATCATCACAGAAGACATAGGGGACCTTAGTACTAGGCAAGCAAGGTCAGTGTAAAAATGTCAAAAAAAATAGCAAAGATCCTGCAGATGACAGCTAAGATGATATTTCATGGGTGAATTATGCTATGACATTCAGCAAATGTAATAGGTGCTTGGGACCAAGACAGAGGCTTAAGAGCCTCACAAAACAATGTGGGTTCAAGCCTGTAGAAGGGAGCTGATGTTGTGATTCAAGGCATTTGATTAATTTCATATCAAGCTATATATCTCTTTACCTATGAGTTCTCCAGGTCAGGGTTGTGGGGGTGAGGGTGGTGGTTGAAGTTACGGAGCATATCTTTGGAAGATAGGGTAAAAGGCAGGAGTACATAAGATGGGATGCCAGTCCACCACAGGGCTAAGCTACCTAAGCAATAATAATGATAATCAGGTGTGTAAAGCTGTATTGTCATAAATCAAGGTTTAAATCCATTATGACTGTCATGATGTTATGTACTTAAGTTTTTAAAAATGCATTTTACATCTCTTATTTTATGTCATTCAAACATGGTTTCAGTCATGCCAACAGAGGCATTGCCTTTGGTTTACAACTGTTCCCAATTGTACTTATTTGCAGGTTAATTAAATAATTTCAAACAGACTCCGTTTTCCCCGCTGTACTGAAATTGCACCAAACCATAAACCCAAAGGTTTATACTGAACCATAAAATATGGGCGCTGTTACATCCCTACTATCTCTGGCAGCAATGGTCAAGACTCTGAGGTAGCTAACTAGCTAAGTAAAAAGTAATGCTAGCCTTAGAGATGCACAATATATCTGCTTACATATCAATATTGGGAGATATTCATTAAAATTCAAGATATCGACATTAGGCCTGCCACGATAATTATGTTATCAACTTATCGCACAATATATAGACATAACCTCAATCTGACTTCAAAATTGGCAAATTGAGTTTACATAAAAATTAATGCCCCCAACATTTTAGCCTGTTGTGCCACCTCTGCTCTCTCTACTATCTGTGCCATAAGCACGGCTCAGGGCTGATTCATACTTCACGTGAAAGCATGCATGCATAGCACACAGGACACAGCAAGACTGTCGACAGTCCTGAATGTTCATACTTCCAGCTTTAAGACACCACATAAAGCAACTTTCAAAAGTCATGTGTATGAAGGGTGGTATGGATGTTATAAGAAAAAAAAATGAATTTCCATCAATAATCAAATAATCCACCGATTAATCTCACAATTCTCAGATTAAACATTTATATAATCTAACATAATGTCCAGGTAGAGCATGTGGCTCAGTGGGCTAAGCCTCTGGGCCTGTGATCAGTCAGTCGACAATTCAAACCTGGCCTTGGCACATCTGTGGGCCCTTGGGCAAGACCCTTAACCCCCGGCTCCCAGGGCGCCATTACAGGTCATTTACCTTCCCTGCCAAGCCTGCTCTCACCTGGGAGCAAGATGGCAAAATGGGAGGCAAAATGAGAATTTCCCCCGTGGGGATCAATAAAAGTGTTATCATTATCATTGTAATATAAACATTACAGTTAGCATGAAGCAGGAACCAAGCAGGCGTTGCAGAGTGCACACTCGGTCACAAATACAGTTCATTTAGGCACTCCGATTCACTAATGTTTATGTTTTGGACAGTGGAAAGAAATCAGAGTATCTGCCGAAAACCTATGCATGCACAGGGTGAACATGCAAACTTCACGTACACAAAGTGTGGTGTGCTGAGACAGTACTGCCCACTGTGGCACTGTGCTACCCTTGATTTGCACAATGTGTGATGTCAATACCACCTTGGCATTTCATGCATATGCAATTGTCACATGGCAAGGAGCATAACAGTCTGCTGGGTAGCGGCCATCACTAACTTTAATTAAAAAAAATAAAATAAAAAATCTGTATAAAGTTTACCACCACTGCTTTTGTGTGGGCTCTGCAGGCACTCTGAGACAACCATACTCATTCTCATCCAAGCTGTCGGACTCACTCACAGACAATGTGGCGCAATGTGAGAAATTAAACAAAAATGAATAAAAACACGAAAAGTGAACAAGTGGTTAAACAAGACCTTTGCCTTCCTCTCCATGGAAATATTTTGTATCCCAGAAAGGATATTGAGCAAAACTAATGACATATTCAGCTCCAAATATCACTAAAACTTAAAATACCACAAAGTGAATTTTTGGCAATTAGGATCAGCCTTATCAGCTCTCAGCTTGTACTGCACAAAGTTAATCCTGTATGTGGACTGTGACCAAAGACATGCTCAGAAAGGTAGGCAGCTAAGTCATGTTCAGTCTGTACCAGCATGCCTAAACTAAACTAAAACTCAAGTCAATCAGGAATGTGACTTGGGTAACTTCAGTGTAGCAGCATAGACAGAATGGAATGAAGTGAGCGGTTCTGGCAAAGTCTGGAGGACATCCCTACGAGCATAATTACCATGCCTAAATCAGTTGTCTGCCCAATATGTAACCCCAAGGCTAAAGAAAACCCTGCCAACCTGACTAGGGCACCTCTGAACTCAAAATATGTGTTCCTTCCCAAAAACCTATTAATTCATCTGAAATGGGTGCCACAGTTGGATATAGGAAATGACTAGATTTTTCTACACAGAATGCTGAAGCTGCAAGGTGTTTGATGGCGGAAACTCTGATAAGGCATATCTAGGGGCAGAATGCCCTTCCAATCCAATGGAGGTGTGTTCCCATAAAGCCACAGCTAAAACGTGAAGGAACATGGAGGCCGACACCCAGAAACCAACCCCTCCACACAATCAGTCATAAAACAATAAAATTCCTCAATTTCAACTTGTCTTTGTTCCATTCTCAATTAAATATGGATTTGTATGATTTGTAAATCATTGCATTCTGTTTTTATTTACTTTTTCCATGGCACCCCGACTTTTTTGGAAACAGGGTTGTAGCTGGAATTTCTAATACTGCTCAAAAAAATCACTGCATTATCACTGACAAGTACTGTACACCGGGTGCTTTTAATTACACATTTCTGGCACATTCTTCTCTAGGGGATGAGTATAGAGAATAGCAGGAGAATAAAGAAATGTTGCAAGCGACATAGCCTGTTGGTAAATGAGGTGCTGCTTTTGGGGTGGGGGGCAGTGTGGAAGAGTGCTAAAGAGACGGTTCTTGCTGATAAGAGTTCTTTCCCCCCCACTCCTCTTCGCTCGGAGTGCTGGGGAGTGGAAGAAGCCCTGAGGGATTTCTCAGTTTCTGCCCCAATAACCTCAATCAGTGTACATCCCAGTGCAGCTCACCGATGTACATTTCTTCATGCTAGATTGTCTGTTCGTGTTGTATTATCAGACTGAGTGCTGAGTAGGAATGAAAAGCTCAGAGAATCGGAAAGCCATGGGCACTGGGGGGAGGGGAGGGCAGGAACAGTGCAACATCATGTTTGACATGTGCACAAGTGGCTGGATGGTATACAGTGGGGGAGGGGTATATCCATCAAACAGAGGTAATCTGGAATAATGGCACACTAATCTCTTCTGGTTTATGATCATAATTGCAAGGAAATAAAATAACAACAGAACATGGTGCAGAGACACACAAACTGCACCTCCTGCTGCCACCTATAAAAAGCCTCCCCTCAGAAGCAGCCCAACCCACAACATTAAGTCATCTAGGCAGAAACAGAGGGGCAATGCTGTTGAGTAGTCAGGTGTGTCCACCTCTTTAGAAAAGAACCATGATCAGTTCCCATGGTTGCAAGGCACCCCTGGCAATGCAACCTGAGGACATCCAGGAGATCCAGAAATTTGAGTACCTGCAATGAAAGTAGAGGTTTGTGGCGGCTAGCAACTAGGAAATCATACCAGAGAGACCCAACCTTCCTTTTCCAAAAATCACATCCAGCCTGTCTGGAAAGCCCCAAATGACATTCATTCACACACTACTGGACAGGTCAATGTCACAGTCCAGGCAGGATGGAGGAGGGTGAGGGGGACACGCAGAAAGGGCTTCCTGTAACTAGTCAGACCTCATTTCAGTTCCTGTCCTGTTGTAGGGAATAGAGAGGTGAACGGAAGCAGAACAGAGGGAGCCCAATAAAAACAAAGGAATATTCAGATTATGGAAAAAGTGCATCATTGCTGAGTGACGTTACAAACAATGTTTCATAAGCTTTCCAATGAAGCAGAAAAAAAGTAGTTTTAGCGTGAAAAACTTAAGTGCATGGGGTAAAGCCACCAAAAATAAGAACACGCCTGACAAAACCAAATTCTTTTCTCTAAGTCCCATTTGGTAAAGATGAATATTATGCTTTGGCATGGAAGTGAATCAGAAACAAGAGGGTCAATGCAATAAATATTGATGTAAGTTCTGCACGCCAGCCCCAGTTCGAATGACTGTGGCTATTTTTGTTTTCTTGTAACATCACACTCAGCAACTCATATCCAAATACAAGTTTCCAGATCCATTTCTTAAAAGGCCATTTCTTTCATATCAAATACCCCAATATCTACATATTCCATGGTAACCAATTCAACACTAACTTCAGATAACATGGTTTACACTCTTTCCTAGGCCACCACCACACCGATAGTGTATTAGCCAGCTGAGGGGACTCCGTCAAATTAAAGTATGGTGAGGCAAGGGCCATTTCAGGTATTTCAGAGCAGAACATCCAGTTAATCGCTCTGTATCTCTGATGTAATGCTTAACATCATACCAGTATCAGAAGGCCATGCACTTCTATACTGACCAAACCTAATATTCTCTATCCACGAGGTGCTACACCACTGCTCTGTTCTGTGCCCCATAAAGGGAAACTTTGGCTCAAATTGGCTGCATGAAAGATATTCACTGCAGCATCACATCAAGCAAATGGAGTGGAAAGAGGGATTAGACAAATCTAGGAGATCTCATTTATAAATCATTTTCTTTGTCACCAAGGTGACTCCTATAGCCATATTCATTTGTACTGCTGGATTCCCTAATATAATGAAGTACTTTCCTGAAGTATTCTGCAATGCTGGCCCTCAATCGGACATGTCTAATTCCTGAGTGCCCCAAAATACCATCTGAAACTGTGTGAAAAACAGGAGGAGTAAAGCAGTGGGTTTTACAATGGGCCCAAACAAAGAGAGCATATGAATTAACAGGCCAGGTGCCTCCAGAAAATTCACTAGGGTCAGGGGTCATGAGGTGTAGTGTTAGGGGTGGAGCTTCTAAAATGCAAGAGTGACTGATAACTCCACTTCCCCAGCAGATGACAATCTGGTAACTCGACGGTTATGTGGTATGCAGGTTGCTAGACGAAGACAATCCTCAGACTGTCCCCATCATGCTTCTTCAGGAAGCAGACTGTCATTCCCACACAAACAGTTTGGTCTGTTTAATCTCATATCATCTGTTTCAAGTGATTTCAGCTGGTAAACATGGACCTAAAACTCCTGTGCTATCTGATCTTTATCTCCAACTTTATCCGACAGGTTTAATGTAATTTCTAACTAGTCACAAAATCAACAATACTGCTTGTGTGTCCATATAGGGGGAGGGGGGGTTAGGACTTTGACCAGTAAAAGCAAAGCACATGACATCACTGACAATGAAGTCAGCCATGACAAACAAAATATTAGATCTTGCTAAAACCATACTTTAGCTTCATAAATATGTTCAGGTTTAGCAGATTTCTTCAATGTGAATGTGCTTTGATGGTCAGTAAGAGCTATAATGACCATAAGTGTACTGCGAATCTGACCAGTTAGCATAGTGGGAAAAAAAGCATGTATGTGACCCATACTGACAATGATGCTGTATTGACACAGTGGGAACATTGAGGGCAGACCTGCAGCTCATGATACTGATAATGGGAACATGAACAGTATGTCTTAATCCCAAGAGCTAATGTGAAAAAGCTCCCTTACAAACAAGTTACTGAGGGAAACTGAGGTATGAGGACTTCATTAGCGAAATTGTGGCAAGCTGCTGGGTTGGACCACCCAGGTGAGGGCCACAGGGATAGCACCCTACCCCCGTTAAATCAGCCTCAACAGAATGACACAACTTACCCCTTTCCTCCCTCCCCAGTCTGAGAAAAGCTACTCCACAGCATTCTGTGGATCTGGAGGGAATGAACACCCCCTCATTCCCAAACTGTTACCCCCGACGCCCTACTTATCAGCCAGTTAATGGGACCATTTGCCAGCCAACTATGGATCAAGTGACACTGGCTGCCTGTCCCAATGATTAGTGGACACTTTGGGGATTTGCAATTACAAGCATCTTGCTTTAACTGGTGACCTGCGGTGCTTCTAGTGGCCTTGATTGGAGGCTACGGTCAGCTGAGATCACTGCAGCAGGATCACCGGAAACAAATTCTGACCACTGAATATTTATGAATTCATAATAATGCACCCTGAAACACATGGCCAAGGGAAGAGTCCTGAAAGTTACAGTATGTCTCAGCGATTAAATTACTGTCATCAGCGTCAATGGAAGGATGGCTGAATAGCAGTCTCTACACTACTGAGAACATCAATACTAAGCAAGCTACAATTACAGAATCAATTACATCTGACTAAACCGGAAACAATCAGTTACCCATCGGCAGCATTTGCACAAAGGCTCACGGAATGAAGCTAAAACCCTGAAACTGGATTATTGCACAAGATTACACAACAGTATTATTGTCATTGCTTACCCAATGTGTATACCCAAAGCAATTCCCAAATTATTTCAGTGAAACAGCTGTACATTTTACCGGAGAAAATAAAGTTAAACAACATACAATTAGGTTGGACTGAACTGGCATTAATCACTTTATGGTTACTGGTGTCTACCCAGCAAAACCAAATAAATTACAAGCTTGTGGGTCTTCTGAAGCTTATACAGCATAATATACTCACAGCTCAGCTTCATCTTAACCAAAGATATACGAACAAGTAAAGGTAAATGGTAATGGCAAATGGACTGCATTTTATATAGCGCTTTTCTACTCCTATGAGTACTCAAAGTGCTTTACAATTCATGCCTCACCTGTGCCAAACAGAGCCAGGTCTCCTATTCTAACCCGACATGATTCTGAGCAGACGGACCTACATGCCTCACTGACAATCTGTGTGGTTTCAAAAATACCCGCATGACCTGCCGAGTACAAAACAGCTGGCAAATGACACTCAGGACAATGCAAAGGGCAGGAAGGGAATTTACGCAAATCGGAAATTAGAAACAGGGCAGGGCCGACCTACAAGGACAATGGCAGATGAGGCAGATGCATTTTGCGGTTGGTCAGGTGACCACAGCAGCGGTTGGTATGACCTGACAACTGGAACACAGCATGTGGCAAGCAGGGGGGTGGCTGGACATGTGCGTCGTTTAGCTCTTTGCACAGCTGTTCTGTAATAGTGTTTCAGATATACAGCATGAAACATTAGGGTGTAATCCCAGCCGTAAATCACACTTCAAGAAAACCCAATGCAGAGGGTGCACGGCGGTCAGAACTGCACCATCAGTGCCTCTCCCTCTCCGCTTCTGACCTCTGCCCTAAGGCCTAAGCCCTAGAATGACAGCAAACCCCAAGCGACAAACAGCAACAGACACATGATATGGTGCGAGAGACAGGTGCAGAGGTGCACATGCATGACCGAACGTAGGCCTCAGATTAGCCTTCATGGGAAAGAGGAGGAAGGTTAGCAGAAAGTCTCATGGGGGTGGGGGGGTTAAGAAAAAGGCAAGGAGAGCTAGTCTGAATAAAACAGGGCAGCTGTGAGCAGATTCAAATGTAACACAAGAGTCATAAACATACCGAGGTTTTCATGATACACTAATTTCCATTAAACTTCTCTCCACCTGACAAGGGGACTGCAGCGTTTCTTCAGTCATTTTCATATTTCATAGCAATATTTTAGAGGAAACACATTAAGCAGATATGGAGCAACTGAATAATAGCTGAACAAATGGTCTAAGTAAGGAGGAGATGCATGAACACGACCGGTGACAGATTTTTGAGGCTCTCTGTATGAGTCGTACAAAAGGCTTGGTCTGGGTATTCGGAGCAGATTCCGGTTTCCCAGACAGGCTTGACAAAGTCAGAGTCAAGCCTGGGGGGGGACGGAGAGGGAGAGAGGCTGAGTACAGCTGAATAACAAGACTCAGGAAGTGCTCTTTCCACCATGTCTATTAATAGGCATTGGATAATGACAGCAAAGAAATAATTCTCACCCATTCCCTGACATTTTAAGAAAGGCAGCAAATAGCACTTCTGCCTTGACCCGGAGACCCCGAAACTGCCATAGAAGAGTCCCCTGGAGAGGAGGAGGTCATACTTTCTTATGTATCGCAATTCTCTGATCAGATCCATCCAACCCTCAAGTCACATGATACAAGGATGGAACGGGGGTTGGGTTTCCCTCTTTAGAGACACAGGCACAGACCCCTGTCACATGGACATGGCGATCACTGAGAAGAAATACTAAATAATACAAATAAGAACAAAAAACAGCCAAGACAGTTATAGTTCAGGTGTGTGTGCTATCTACATAACATGACTAGAGTCAAAACTATCATATGGACAGGTGGAAACTGTATCTGCAGTCACCTGACTCCCCCACCTCTGCAGTCCATTCTTTATAGTCTGTCACTTCTTTCTTATTGAATATGACATCACCGGGCCTGAACACCCATCTGCTGGCTGACTGGCAGGCTCTCTGTAATCCGTTCCAAGTCCCAGTCGCACAGCATGCTAGCCACGTACCCCCTAATGCTCAGCAAGAAATGCATCATTCTCATCAATCCCAGTGTTTCCCTTAGGGTTACAGTTTTGGGGGGGCAAACGGACACCGACAGGATTCATGGTGTTCATGCGTTTCTTTTAATGACAGCAGTCAATATAAGAACTGAACTAACCTTCAGAACATATCTTTTTATGACAATTATCCATAAAGTGTAGTGCAGCTTTTGTCACTGCAATGTATCTTTCTGCTTTTCCAACGTGTGCTCTCTGTCCGCTGGTGGGAGTGTGCTCACCTGTGTATGCACAAACGTTCCGCCATGCGCAATACAGAGAGCAGAGGAGAATTGTAAATGTGCGACCATATAGAGAAAAAAAATGACGAGCTGTTGTGTAAATAACATAAATAATATAAGACTATTTAGTTTGTTTAATGAAAGGAATATGTATAGACCTGGTATTTAGGAAAGGTAACCTTAAATGACTTCTGTTGTGATCTGGTGATATATAGAAAACAAAATTAAATAAAATTAACTTGACCTTCGAGGGGGGGTGGGAGGTGTCGTTGGGGGGCGGGGCACCCCCCCTAATATAATGGTAGGGGAAACACCGATTCCCATCGCTAATCAAGTCTTTCCAGAGCATGCTTGATTTTCACATTTACTTTGATCATATCAAGTTGATAAAGCTGCAGCATCAGGCCTGGCCCATTAATTCTAAGCATCTTAAAATCTCTTAACAGGCCACTTGCAAAACTGGGCTTTTTGGTCTGGCTTAAAACACATATGCACAGTTCATTAACAATCTATATGTAGCTAGGTGGCCGTGTGATATTGATTAACTCAGGTATTGATTAACATGTCTGTATGAGAAGGGTGAGGCAAACTTCATTGAAAGATCTCAAGAAGCTCAGCAATGTTTACATTTAAAAAATGCCTCTATGGCAAATACAGATTTTCACAGTCAAACATCAACATCTCCCCCTCCTATTATCGCAAAATTTTACAGCCTCACAAATGAAAAAAAATGGCTTCTGAGCAAATCACTGCATGCAATTGCAACACACAGTGAAATGCTTATGTTTCTGAAAAAGAGGCAGTCACCCCAAATCTAGTAAGATAGGCTATGGCCTAACATGGTAACTAAAAGGTGGTTGTGGTGGGAGGGCATGCAACTAGAACACAGAATAGGCTGAAACCCAAAACCTCACTGTCTATATGGGAGCAGCTTTGTACCAGCCCAGGGCAGCTAACATGGATGCCACAAACACATAATGCAAAACAAGTTGCTTTATTATCCCAGAAATACTTTGGAAAACCACGCCTCCAACATGATGGGAAATGACTGCATCACCACCCATATTTTCAGGACCAGGCAGATACATGGGATGTAATGAAATGGGAGTGGGACAGAGTCATCCACAAGTTCCCTACTTAGCCATGAGCCAGATGATTCCCTTCCTATGCGGTCTGGCAGACAAGACCTCCAGGACACACCCTAGCTACGTACCATTTTGCCAGGGCTACGTGAGATTTTATATTCAGGCCACCAAGGTTGGCAGTGAGCCCTAGGCGTGGCCCACTCTTCCTCTGAAGAAGTGCTGACAGATACCAGGCCAAACCTGACGCCAAAACAGAGTTTGTGGCTATAACCTTTGCAAGAAAATAGGTCTATTATGAAAGGGGAGAATAACCTAGGATTCTCCTAATCAGCACTTCCTGTAGCATTTTTGTGCATGTGCATTTTGATGTTGGATGATCCCAGTGCAATTGCTCCTCCTCTTGTTTTCCATAGCTTCCCACAGAATCAGACTTCCCACATCCTCTTTTCTGGAGATGAATCCAGGGCTACCTACCTGCACATTTACCATTATTTATTCAACAGACGCTTCTGTACAAATCGGCGTCCCTGACGCAGTTAGGGGTAAGGGCCTTGCTTAGGCATGATATGATTACTCTGTTGACCACAGGATTTGAACTCATGACCTTCCAGAGTAATCCACTTGGGCTATACACATCCTCAGACAAGTGTCACACAAATTAGTAAGCCACTAGGCAGTTGTCAGGAGCACTTAAAGACACTTATTTCAAGGCAACGTCAGCCATCTTGAGGCTTAGATTTATGCCTGACCTACCACTTTATCTCCCCCCAACCCCCACTCGCCAAAGCTCTGGCTGACCCACCATTCCAGCAGAGGGTTAACCCCTATCTACCAAAACCAGAAATCACCTTGCCAGCAGCAGGCAGCTAACAAGGTCTGACTTGGAAGCAGGAAACCAGGAAGCCATCTCCCTGCCAGATGTAACCATCTAAGGGAATTATGATGATGGCAAAAAGGACAAGAATGGGGGGTGAGGGGTGGAGGTCGGGTGCAGGAACAGAGAGATGCAAGCTTGAATTAAAGAACCCAGCCACATTTCAGAACACAAATATATTCCTTTAAAAAAAATGACTATCACACCAAAAACATAGCATAACAGGAGGCAGAACACAAGCAGTTATACCTGTCTGTTAGCCTGAGTATCACAAAGGGACATGTTTTTTTTTTTTTTTAAAGCAGCTTACAATGACCACCAATCTTCTCTAATCAAAGCTTTCTATGTTTCTACTGATTCTGCTACTAGTTGTGGGCGGTTAAGTAAGGGGTAGTAAGGGGTTAATCCTTGCCGCACCACACCCTTGCGGGAACGACTGACACAGAAGGACCGGCGGCAGCAGGGAACAGCAAGAGGATGGGCGGCATGCGACGGGAAGCCAAAAGCAGCCCGATATAGCCACCTCTCCCCCCCACCCCCGCGCAACATTCGGTAGTCAGCCTACTCAAAGCTCCCTTTTGTTCTTGGTGAGGGCACTCAACTCAGAGGCCCTGAGATTCAAACTGAAATATAATCACTATGTGCGACAGCATCCACTACCCTGGACCCTCATAGAAACCCTCAAAGGCACATCTGACTGTTTTAACAATGTAGACACAACCATATCACCACAAAAACCACAATACGAGTTAATAGCTACCACAAAATCCTAGCTTACTAGTGTACTTTTATTTAGTATTATGACAAGCGACAAACAAACAGCAAATAAACAAAAATCATCTAACAACCCAGCATTGTGTGTTTAACCACTTAGATGTTTGTGATGACTGTGACTGTCACAGTACTAAAGTGGATCTACATCACCTGTGTGGAATATTTTTCATACAAGGCTACCTAAATCATCTGAGCTCCACGATACCACATCAGAACGTTGCAACATGTGTACATGAGTAATACACAGATATTTATTAATCACAATTGCATTGACAATGCTGAACTATATATCAGTTCAGCTACAGTCCTACTAATCACTAGATCACCATATGAACCAGACCATAATTTGACCTGCTAAATAAGATAATATTGTCCCACATGAAAGGGTAGGGGGAGGGAAAGCTACCCTCCATTTCCAGACTTTATTCCATGCGGCAGTAGTAGCCACAGTTAAGGAATCACAGTTGTTTAAAGATCAAATCCCAGTAGGTTCCTCGGTATAAAATTGTTGAACGAAAGAATCAAGTGAGAGAGAAGGGTCATTTGAATATCCAGCACAAAATAACCGGACATAATGTTTCATATAAATACATGTAAGAGGGAAAAGACTAAATAAAAACCGCAGCGCAAAGCCAGCATGTGTGCAGCAGAGTGGCACTAGCAGACGTGGACCTGTGTGGGTTACACTTGCATCAAATTCACAGATGTGTAGTTGTTCCCTTACTACGTAATCATGGGCACCTCTGTGGGAGAGGGTGTGATTATCAAGCAAACCTTGAAAGAAACTTTCAGGATAACAGAAAATCTTGCATCCTCGAGTGGATGAAAGCTGGGTGATGTCCTACCACTAATTCAGACAGACAATCTCCAGACTGACGCTAAAAACACCAAGTAAATTAATTTGGTAACAAACACCAAGCTCACTATCCTGACTTTTTCTAAATACTTCTGATTCAAGTCTAGGATCTTACCCCTATTTTGAGTTATGCAGGCAGGAAGGGTTAATGAAACAGGAAACAGAAAGAAACAACAACCAAAAAAACAAAAAAACAAAAACAGTCTCCCCAGAAACCAGAAAGCAGGCGGGGGAAGGGAGGGCAGGGCTGTGAAATTTCCCAGCAGCCTGTGGGCCAGCAGCCTGAGAGAGGAGCCCAAGTGGGGAGGGGGGGTTACTGCAGGGAGCAAGTCAACAGTCAAGCCATCCTGAGGAAGTCGTTTGCTTTTCTTCCCTCCTCAAGCACAGCAGGGGAGGGGTGTGTGTGTGTCTGTGTGTTGAGTGGGGTGTGGGGGGGGCAGGATGGGAAAGCCAGCGCACATTACTGGCAGTTTCCATGGTGACGCAGCTGGGAAAGTTACGAGCCCCTGTCACGTGTGCATCGCACGAGAATCCTCTTACTGGATTGCAGTACAGATCCCCCTGGCCCTGGGATGCACCACCGGGGGTTGGGCTGGGGGGGGGGGGGCACTTCCCACCAGCTCTCAATGACACATTGCCTCTCTCTGCACTGTTTCCTGCTGAACAGAAGAACTGGACGCCACAAGTCTATGTCCTGCTATCAGGGACACATCTTTGCAAACCTATTTTACACTAAAAATCTGGTAAAAAGAGAGTAATTTAATAATGATTATGTACAGACACCTATTTTTCCTATGTTACCCTTGGCAGATAACTTCATCTTGGAGGCGACCAGACCCAGCACAGAAAGCCCCCTTTTAACGGGCTTAGGGAATCACTAACCCATGCATGATTTAGACACGTACTGAACCCCACTCCCATACTTCTGTAACTGTCAGTGGAACACAGCTGAAGGGGTTAGCTCTCAACTAAGTCAGGTCTGCTCTGCATGCCCAGGGTACACAAAACGATTTAAATTATGGCATCTAATTGAAGAGCACCAATTCAAACATATTATGCCTGCAAGACATGCCTTTAGGAATTTACACCAACCCCACTCATTGTGCCGTGTAAAGGTAACATTACTGTCAATCAAACCATTCCCATTAGCTACAAAACACGAGAGTCAGTCAAAGGAATGTCAGAGTTATGTGCATTAAATTTTTTAGTAGATTTGACACTCATTATTTTAAACACCCAACATTATTGCCACATTTGCAATTTCCTGTGAAAGGGGACAGGTCTCTCAAACGCCTGAGTAGCTCAAGAAGCTGGAGGGGAGGGACCTGAACACACAAAAAATGCTTAACTCAGCAAGCAGACCAAGTTTGACCGAATTCAGCTTTGTGAAAAATTGAGTGTTCTGTCCTGTCAAGCAAGGCAATAAAACCAGCTATGCAGACACCCTACTACAATTTTTTTCCCAGTACACAAAAGCAGATTACACGCAACAGAAGAACAAGATAAACAGATCAGCCATGAGAAAGAAGGAGGTGTTGTTCTTGACCAATTAAAGAATTTTGCAATAACCTCAAAGAACTGCTAGTCGCTTTAGCCATGGAGATGATGAATGTGCACTTAAGATGTCAATAACTCTATACCATTCTAAATCAATATGTGTGTGGGGGATGGAAATGGGATACTAAGACTGACACTTGGTTTTCAAGCAGCTAAAATTGCAGAACAGAGGGGTGGCATGGTGGTGCTGTGGTTAGCGCTGTTGCCTCACACCTCTGGGACCCGGGTTTGAGTCTCCGCCTGGGTTACATATGTGTGGAGTTTGCATGTTCTCCCTGTGCCGTCGTGGGGTTTCCTCCGGGTACTC
>JAABNY020000038.1:9159678-9171425 GCA_015164015.2 Brevimyrus niger
CCCCCAGAGCTGCCTCGATTACGTAACTCACCATGAAGTGTGTGGTAACTGTAAATTTCAATCTAAAATATCCCCAATCTTGACAGCCCATGAGCCCAGGAGAAATTTGAGCAGATATCCCAGATCAAGCTTGCTGGTCTTCCCCAGGGAGACTGTGAGTCACCTGGGTAGACAGGACAGGTTTGCCACAGAAGTGTGTTTGTGGTGGAGGCAAGTTATACCTCTTTATTCCACGCTATTCAAACATTTCATTTGCATGAGTGCTCACCGGGGACGCAGCCAGTCCATCAGCACAAGCGCTTCACTGCCACATGCTCTTATATTTATCTTTATAAAAAAAAAAAAACACTAATAATGATGTCCTCTAGTTCCCATGTTTGTGTCTTTGAGAGCAGAGCTTTCCATTCTAATTGTGGGATTTAAAGGCCTTTTCCAAGCAATAAGGATGTCTTAAAAATATCTGCCTTGCAGATTTCTATAAAGCTGTGCTCCACGCTGACTAACACTTCTGGTATCATTGGTGGTTCTGAAGGCAAGTGACCGTGCTGCTGCATGGACATCTGGAGGACTAGCATGCTGCTGGAAGACGTGGGCAGACACTTGAAGGGTGAGCATCTCGCTGATGGCAAACACCTCATAAGCATTACCTTGCTGCTAGCTGACTGCGCAGATGCCTAAGGGATGAGCATGTCCCCTGCTGCATAGACCTCATAAGGATAAGCATGCTGCTGGCTGTCTGCGCAGACACGTTTGGGACAAGTTAGTTCTTAACTGTGTAGGTGCCGTGTCCCAGCTGTACAGACCGTGCAAAGACAAGTAGACGACCACATGGCAGGCAGACCACAGTCCTCTGACACTGTCACAAAGCAACCAGACATATTCGATTCCTTTTTAATTTTATATATCAACATTACATTTTAATATACGTGTATTAAAAACCATACTTGTTTACAACTTCTGGGATCTTAGTTTTAAAACTGACATGATTCTCTGTACCCAAATGCTAACTGCACTAAACAGGAACATTTGACTCAAATTATTCAGATTTTTGTGTTACAATCTTTTTCTTATACACAAATTCATATCAGGAATTATCCACTTAGTCACTTTCAACTCCTGTAGCATTTGCATTATCATTCAGATGCAAATTCATAAAACAATTCAAATAAATACAAAAAAATAAGATACATTAAAGATGACAATTAATTCCTGGAGTGAAAAAAATACATAAATCTGAGAAATACATAAAGCTGTAAATCAATCCCACTGATACTGTACTTGCATAATTAAACAAGTTTTGAATGTAAAAGTAGGTAATACAATGTGTATATGACATAGCTTACTTTGAGCGAAAGTGGCCTTTCAAACAAAGGGTTAATGAGTACTCAGTCCCAACAACTCCCATTCTAAACCATGGGGCTTCTCCCAGCATCAGGCCTATACAGACAGCAGGGGCTTCCCCAAGAGCAGAATGATCAGCCGGGTGAGGAGATCCTCTTCATCATCACCTCCTTCCTTCAAACAGCCTAAAGACACAGGTTAGCTGCCTGGATTGTCGGCTGTCAGACACACCACACGGACACATATAAGAGAAGGAGCACTTAGGAGACAGAAGCTTTTCACCATAAATTAATCAGATGCCCATGTGAATGACAAGCATTTTTAGTCAGTCTGCAGAGGTTTGCAAAGAAATCTGAAAGACGGTTTCTGAATGTTTACAGTTCATATGAAAGTTATCAAAAAGGGCATTTTATTATCATATGAAGGGGAGACCGGGAATAAGTGTTGCACAGGGTCAGTAGTTTTCCCGTATAACTTAGATTCCTCTCAACACCACTGGTGATAAGCAAACTGGTACAACTTCACATTGGAAGGAACATCTGTTATATTTATATGTTATAAAAATTAAAAATGGAAAAAAGTTCAACAACTGTCTCCCCAACTTACATATCGGGCTCTGACAGGATGTAAAGGCTTTATGGTGAAATAGCCCTGGCAATAACATACATCGTACATACAATTCGTACTCCCGTATTTCTCTTTCGAAAATCAAATTACATTACTTATGAAGCAAGTTTCAGGTATGAGAAAATGATCCAAAACTCTAAATCAGAGGCAGGCAATCTTATCCGCAAAGGGCCAGTGTATATGCATATGTTTGGGATAACCTTTAGGTCAGCTGTTCAAAATTAGATGTGAGGACTCTTCAGCCAATCAGTCCTCTAATCATTAATCAAATTAGGGAGTTGTACAGGTGGAGACTCGTGTCACTGACTAGCAAATTGACTCAGATTCGAGTCACAAATTTGATGACTTGTGATTTGACAGCAAAAATGATGGAAAGATCTGACTTGGTCTTCAAGGCACATGACTTGAGCCTTGAAATGCTTTGACTCAACTTGCCAAGGAATGACTCGTTCACATCTCTGGGAAGTTGCAACAAAAACCTGCACACACGACGGCCCATTTTGGATAAGGTTGCCCACCCCTGCTTTAATTGGACTGAGGGTTTAAAAGGTGGGGTTGAACTGGAAAAGGAGTGTAGTTCTCCATGTGAGGACCTACACACTCACTGCTCAGTCACAGGTGCTCCCATAGTTCCCTGCTTCAGGGTTTAACCTCCTGGCAATAAACACCCACCTGTTATACCTTCAACTACTACCTTATACCAGTGATGTGCACAAATACGTACAGGTTTTTAAAAATTCCCACTTATTTTCATAACCCTTGCAGATTTGCTTTTGATGACGATGGCACACGGCCAAAGGATTCAAGAAATCCCTAGTTTTACTGACAGTTTTAGGGCTCTGAAAGAAACCGCGGGGTGGATTGGAAACTGTCTGTTCTTTTCAAATGTATATGTTCAGATATTTGTCACTCATTGTCACGGTTCGTTCTGTCATCTTCGATCCTTTTCATCTAAGCCAGATTAATAGAATGTAATAAGAGGTAATGCTATTAGGAATGGTAATTACTTGAGGTCCATTTGTCATTGTGTTCCTAGAATTTATGTTACATAAATAAAATGATGTAATAAAAAAGTATATAATAAACTTTTGACCATGGTAAAGAGATGTAACTTTACAGCAAGAAAATAAGACCCTAACAGACAACAATAGCACCTGCTGGTTGAAAGATAAGAGCCCTCATTAGAGGGACCGTCCAAGCGAGACGCTATGCTCCTTATCACGCTGACCTCTCAGGCTTTCTGTAGTTTGAAGCAATTGTGACAACACACTATTCTCTTATATCTGTCTGCCAGGTAACCTTTGACCTCAAAGCAAAGCTAACACACCAAATAGAGGTAATAGTAACTCATTCTTCAGGCATGTTAAACGTCTGACATGCGAGCTCTTCACGTGCTGCTGTCTACCACGGCTGTCTGACACATGAGTAATCTGAAAGGCGGTGAAAGAAATCAGTCACAAGTTACAGTCCCTGCAAAAAATATTTAATATGACAAGTGGACTGCTGGAGACAGCCATGATCCCAAAAGCAGCGTCAGGTCAGACCACCCGAGGCTCACTGATAGTCACTCGAAGACATACTGGGCAGTACAAGGTCCTTGGCCACTTACTCCATGCCTCCTTGACCCAGACTGAGAACCATACACTGCAATCTTCTTTGGTTAAACTCACATACATGTTGGTGCTTCAGAACCTCCAGCAATGAGGAAAACACACAGCAGGACAAATGCTGAAGAGTGCAAAAAAATGTGAGCGTATGATCTTTTTTACACGGGGTTTAGAGAAAGCCAAAGAGCCCAGGCTGCCTGGTGCTAACGGCAGGTCTGCAGTGCTACAGACGGCCATCGTGCCGAAGCCATCGTGTCTAATTTCCATTCTGCTCAGTAGAGCTATGAACTATATTACCCAGCCAGGTATAGACTTCATTTTCTCTATATGCTCCCATACACACCGGTAAACAGATTCAAGTTAAATGAACGCCTCGGTTAATTGGTTTAATGAACACCTCCTGGGACACGGTCACCAGGCCTGAATACAACTCAGTTCTTGGATCATCACGAGGAGTTCCACCTCCTTCACCTGTCAAATCTGCATTCTTAAGACCATCCTGGCACCATCAGAATGAAGTTTAAGGCTGTATTTAAACCGTAAGCTTGAAATTATATGACGTGCGGCGCCCCAGGCCAGTGTGGTGCTGCACTACTCAGGGAAGCGTGTTCATAGCCAAGGAGCCCGTCCAAGTGGCATTATGCCAGATGAGTTTTTTTCTCAGCCTGGTATTTGTGCCACCTGACAGTCATAATTACCATTATCCCTGCCCCTTCATAAATCTGCTAATAATATATATTAACCTTTCTCCTGGATCCTAATGGAAATATATGCAAATCCGGAAAGTATATTTCAGCACTCTAACCCTAACCCTAACTCTACTGAAATATGGAAAGTTCTTTATGTAATGTCTGTCTTGACTGGAATGTGCACATTTAGGAACAAATGACTTTAATAATGGCAGAAATCTTCCATATGAAGAAAAGAGGTGGGTAGGTAAAAAAATAATAATTTCACAACAGAATGAATCTTCAATATGGGAAAGTGGATGGGTTTAGAAAAACAACAGCAAAGGAATTATTTTTAAAAATGAAGCATTTTAATCAATATTGATTGAAATGTTGGAAATGAGTCAAGATAATAACTGCCGAAACAGGGTTTCTAGTTTCACTGTGGCCAAACACCCACCAGGTAAAACACTAATTAAAAACAAATTAATAACAAAAAGGGCTGCAAAACGTGCGGCCCATCCTCCGAAATCCGGACGAGGTTGTTTTGCGAACAGCTGCAGGGTTACATGTCAGCAGCCACAACGATACCAGTCAATCACCTGGGAACTCGGTGCTGCAGTTTAAAGCTCAGGTTGATGGTGGAGAGTACAGGCAACAACATACACTACTCAAGCATAAAAAAAAAATACATGAAGCAGGAATGCGGTCGGGAACCTGAGGATGAAATTAACTTTCAGTATGAAGTGAGAGGCATTTTCAGGCAAAATCATGGGAGACCAAAAGCACAGTGGTAGAACACTTAAGAGAAAACAAGACGGGGCTTTGCAGCCTATAGATGAGGTCACTGTTGGCCAAAAATCTCTTCAGTGTAACTGTATGATCAAACATCAATTTCCTTCATGAGATTTTCATCTGCATTGTCCAGGGAGGTACGTGGCCTTTCTGATGTCCTACTAACAACATTGCACCTTCCATTGCATAAGTATCCTCTATGGCTCCATCACCTTGGCTTCTTCTATACTTATTAAAATAAAACTGGCCAAATAAAACCACAATGCATAAAGGCATGGGAGGAAGCAGAACTCCACACTTCCCCTTTGAGCAGTGTGGATTACTTGAGTAACAAAACACTGCGAGCTCTGTAATCACACCTCTGAAAGAAAGCTGAAGTGTTTAGTCACTTCCCTAACACAAGAGGTTTTACAGACACAATACCATGGTAGGTGTGAGCAAAACACTGACCTCTAAAATC
This sequence comes from Brevimyrus niger, assembly GCA_015164015.2. Taxonomy (NCBI): domain Eukaryota; kingdom Metazoa; phylum Chordata; class Actinopteri; order Osteoglossiformes; family Mormyridae; genus Brevimyrus; species Brevimyrus niger. The sequence goes on from JAABNY020000038.1 coordinate 9,165,177, forward strand.
ATTTCATGACAGCTGACCATAGATGTAATAACGTTTAACAGTGGTCTGTACCTCCAGGACTTCATAGATGTTAGATATCCTACTGCAGCATGCATGCCGGGGGGTTAGGGTTAGAGTATTCAGCTATGCATGAAGAGCAAAGCCTACTTTTAAAGACAAATGCCCACTTCCCCATGCATGCGGCACAGATCTGCAGAACAGGGTTGGACCAAAGGGAACAAACTTCCCCTTAGAGGACATACAGGGAGCATGGGAACGTTCTTGCTATGTGAAATAGATGTCAGGGTAACATCGATCTTTTGGATTCTTTGTAGACTGAAGGAGGTGAAGAGTCGCCTGTCATCCTGTCCACAGATTGCTCAATCAATGAAAGACAAGCTGACTGACATTCTCCAAGGGGATTATGTGTATCATAGACATGGGCTACAGAGAAAAGACACCGTAGAAAGGGAAGGGATAATAGTCTTTGTGCCAAGTCAGCTGGATGGATGAGAGGACGAAGGGATGGGTTGAGCGACGTAGCCTGACACGCAAATGCTAGGCCTGAGAAAACAAATTTATGACAGAAGGAGAGAGAGAGAGAGAGAGAGAGAGAGAGAGAGAGAGAGAGACAGAGAGAGAGAGAGATAGCCCCTCTTCACAAAGCAAGCAACTAAGCAAAACAACTGCAGGTAAAGTACACTAATTAACCCTACCCTGACAGCACTACTTACATTGTAGCTGCTGATGGCCATCCATATACCCTCTGCTAAAAGGACAATTTCTGTGTATTTTAAACAGAAATGCTTCGCATTCAGTTACTGCAGATCAGAAGATCGCTGAATAAAGGCTGAAGGCAACATTGGCCTGTATGTAATGCCTGCTTAAAAAAATTATACTGCCAGGGCAAACACTCAAGGAGCATGAAGCCATTTATTACCCTGTGTGAAAACACAGAGAGAGGCCCTGCACAGACAGATGGATTGTGACTCCCTAACCCCTTACAGGAAGTGACATCACATCTTTACCCGAGGATCTCAGTTGAACAGGACCCCCTCCCCCAGAGCATGAAAAGCCCAGGTCCGTGTTGTTCTCTGGGCAGACATCCCCACCACTCCCTCGCCTTGGGCCACGAGGGCCTCAAAGACAGTCACCCCCAAGCCAACGGCCCCCACCACATGCGGCAGAACAATGAAAACCAAAAGCGAGAGGGAGGAGGAGCCAAGCAACGCCCCCCCCCCCCCATCTGCACACAACACTTGGATAAGGTCCTCTCATCTGATCGATTGGTGCTACAGTGGGGGGAGGGGGGGGGGTATGCAACCTGGGGACAGATAAGGGGACCACAGTGTTATCAGCCCCCTCCATAGACATGTGCCCCCCCAGCACTTCCTCCAGCAGCATGGCAGTACAAACCAGAGCTCAGGGGCCAGGCGGCCCTCCGCAGACATGATTCAAGGTAGGGGGGACACGAAGGCACGGCAGGGGAGTGAGATAAAGGGAGGGCAAGTCGCTGGAGGAGACACTGTCACGGGGGGGGGGGGGGCGGCAGGGAAGGCAGTTATTGATTGGGAGAGATTAGGCTCCATTTGCTGAATGTATGATTACATTACAGAGAGAGTGCATTCCAGCAGCAGCAGCCCAGCTATCTGAGACTGACCCATGTTTAAAACCCAAAAGGTGTTTGGATATGCAGCTTAGGTCCTGTTACGTGAGGAATGGTCACCTGTGGTACTTACAGTACACTATGCCTCTGACCTCGGTCGGTGCTGCCCAGGATCCATCCGCTCAGTTTCCATGCCGTCCAGAGTCGCCGCTGCCCAGTGTCGGCTGACCTTCGGGGGACTGGAACTCACACGGTCCCTCTTGTGCAGAACATGGGTGACAGCCAACCGATCTCCCGCGCAGACCGGCTGAAAAGTCATCCCTACAGATGAAGGAGAGAAAAGCAAAAGATCCATCAAATGAAGGAGAAGCGGAGAGGCGGAGGACTGGGAAGGAAACGCGGCAGCCCCCCCCCCACCCCCGGCCCGAGGCACACACAGCGTGACGCTACATGAGACAGCCAGAGTCACTCCGAAAATGTCACCTGGACATCGCTGCTGTCCGGGGAGCATGAGTCACCCAGAGGGACCTGGAAGCGGGTCGTTCGACAAGCAGAGTGCCAGCGGCATGGCAACCGTCCGCCCCAAACCGGACATCTACAGATATGAGCAGCGCCGGTCACACGCGGATCCCGACGGCGCACAGCCGAGTCTCACACACGGCCGATCTGCGCAAGGAGCTAAGCCGAGGTCCGCATCAGGAAGAGGAGAGCGTGCTGCAGGGGCCGACCGACGGACCTGTGTGCAAGTCGTGAGGTCGCAGACTTACAGGGCTGCAGTTGGGCCGGCAGGAGTCTGTCTGAAGTGGAGACGGAGCGAAGAGAAAAGGCATCGTCTGAGCGCTGCGGGGAAAAAGGGAAGCAGCGGCTTATGCAAAGCGCATCGCAGGCTTTCCTCTGCAGTGCTGGGAGCCGCATGTAAAACATGCAGGTGGAAAATAAAAGGGCCCTTTGCAGATGTCACTATATGTGACAGACACATTCACAATGTCTGCTGCATGAAAAAATAAGACACAGCATAAGTGAAAAGAGTATTTAAAAGTGAATCTACAATGTTAAAGTAGCTAGAGTCTTGTATGCCTAATGCTTTAATTTAATAGCCATTTGCAGAAGTATGAGTGCAGGTACACCCAAATGCTTGTTTTCACATATCCCATCATGCTCTCCTATTGAGACACACACATACATACAGGTGAGCGGGAGGCTTGGGGTCTGAGCACAAGGTCAGGCTATTTGTCTGACACCCCTGTTAGGGGGTTTAGGAGGTTAAGTCCTGTATTCCTAGCTAGGTGCATGTATCCACTGGTATGCAATTACAGATGGAAATTAAGTCACTACAGGGTAATTATGAGGTTTTTGCAGCACCACCCAAACCAGACCAGAAACAGATCTGACCATAAGATTAATCAGGACCCAAAAACAAACACACGCATCTACGAGTGAAAGCTGAATCGTGACCAAACCCAAAGCTGCACCCAGATCGATATAAGTGTGGAATCGCACAGCGCTGTAACCAAACCCAGGCCTGGTATCGAAACTCGACTCAGAACAATAACTACACCCATAAGAAACCCCGAAGCTTTCGCAAAAACCAAACCCTGATTTGAAATCTCAGGCAGACAGGTGGGAAAAAGGGCGGAAGGAGGGCAGGGTACAGAGAGTCTGCAGGGTAGGGGTGGGGAGGCAAGGAGGGGGGAAAGAGGGGGAGAACTGAAAAGGTGAAGCGGGACACACCCCACTGCCACAGAGCACCCTCGTGACACCTCTCAGCCACTGCAGAAATCTGTGCTGGGGCGAGCGACGTCTGACATTTCACTGACGACCTCCCCGGGCAGAGTCAGGGAGGGGTCCGCTCCGCTCTGCACCGCATCACAGCCCAGCGGGTCGCGGCACCAGCAGCGGAGCCATTGGCCTGAACCGCGGTGGGCGTGTGCAGGAAAACACACACACAACAGCGACAGTGCGGATTGGCAGATCGGCCATGCTGACACACCTGTAACTCATCATTACCGTCAAACATCTGGCTGCAACCTTTGGCAAACTTGTTTCCTCGGTAGCCCTGAAGTTAAATACATTTTAAATATCATGCCGTAGGTCTTCGCAGGTCATTAGCAATTAATTTTAAATGTACTTTCTCGGTAAATAGAGAGAAAACAAAGACTATGTAAAATATATTTGTTTGTGCTATTTGTACTCCCTTTGCACTTTTGTCTGCCTGACACTAGATGTATGTTTGTCTGTGCTCCATGTTCACACTGATGTACGCACCAGCATCAGGGATCAATGAAGTGCATCTTAATCTCAACCTTAAGACCACTATGTCCATATGAGTCCCCAGATGGTACAGGGAGCAGCATACCAGCCACTGGCCTTTCTGCCATTTAGGCCCACAGAAAAACAAAATTGACTAACCGCTCACTACAGCACAAATTGCCAAAATCGATCACCTCGGCACCCCCAGTGCTGACATAGTAAGCAGCTCCAGAATGGGTCTGACCCACACAATCAGAACCTTGGCTAAGAGCAGGACTCTCCATGTTTCAGCAACCTTTACGAGTTTTAAAACCTATTTCTCAACTATTTTAGAAAGAAGCCTAGTGAGTAAGTTTTTTTTCCATGATTGAGTCGCTATCAAAGGCAAGTGAGAAAGCTGGTTCCTGTGCGACCTGAGAGGGAGCAGCATCGACCACCTGCGGTATGTCAGAAACACAAACTGGCTGCACATGTGCAAGGCAGCGTGCCCAGCTACCAATCACTAAACAGTATCTGTGAGGCAGAGCGCCCAGCTACCAATCACTAAACAGTATCTGTGAGGCAGCGTGCCCAACTACCAATCACTAAACAGTATCTGTGAGGCAGAGCGCCCAGCTACCAATCACTAAACAGTATCTGTGAGGCAGCATGCCCAACTACCAATCACTAAACAGTATCTGTGAGGCAGCGTGCCCAGATACCAACCACTAAACAGTATCTGTGAGGCAGCATGCCCAGCAGGGTTGGGGCCATTCCGGAATGCATTGATCAATTCCAGTCCAAATCAGGAAATGGAACTGGAGCTGGGATTGGAAAAAAAACTACGAGGAACAAAATTGGAGTTGAATTTGAATTTCAGGGAGATTTAAGTTCCAACTCCATTTCCATTTCCTGATTTGGACTGGAATTGATCAATGCATTCCGGAATGGCCCCAACCCTGGTGTCCAGCTACCAATCACTAAACAGTATCTGTGAGCCAGCGTGTCCAGCTACCAATCACGAAACAGTATCTGTGAGGCAGCATGTCCAGCTACCAATCACTAAACAGTATCTGTGAGGCAGCGTGTCCAGCTACCAATCACTAAACAGTATCTGTGAGGCAGCGTGTCCAGCTACCAATCACTAAACAGTATCTGCGAGGCAGCGTGTCCAGCTACCAATCACTAAACAGTATCTGTAAGGCAGCGTGTCCAGATACCAATCACTAAACAGTATCAATGGCCCAGCCGGAAACTCTTTTTTTCATTTTCAGCTTGTGATGATTTCTTAGTATACGAATGGTTAAAAGCAAGGTATTTTTGAAAATGGGTCCGACTCACTCATCCAAACAACAGCCGCCTGAGATAATTTCCGACATTTCACAGCTGGAGCTGGGCTTGATGGGGCATCTTCAGGTGCAAAGCGAACCCATCGAAAATCCACTTTCTGGGAATTAGGCTGGTATACAGAGTAGGCAATTCTAGACCCGATTTTTTTTTTTTATCAGAGCCCCTGCAAAATTGTTAATTTGAATCCATTTTCTGAATTTTTCCTGTAGTATTTGGCTGGTGAGTCACTCTTAGGGTTGAATCCTAGAATGGTGCCGGGTATATATAATATAGCACATGATGGATGAAGGAAGCAGGAACTGCTGGATAATCACATTGGATGCTAATACCTATCTTGATCTATAATAGTGCAGTTAGTACAGCATCCCGCTTTGCAGAAACAGTGCAGTATGACATTTGATGCTCAAGTATCTACTTCATTGTAGACGTCAGACAAACTCCAGCAAGGCTGGTGAATCTGAGTACAAACTGTGCACCTAAGACAGTGAATACTAAATGGAGACCAGAAAAGCACAGTCACAATTACAACACAGTTATAGCTTATTATAAGTGATGCTAACCTCAGCTACCGCTAACTGTAGCCCCTAAACCTGCTGTGATAATTTCAGTGATTTTTCCTATCTCACCATAAACGTCGGTAATGATCACCTTCAGCTCGATTACACTGCACTACGATGGTGAATTAAACAATAACCATAACTGATGCTTGTTTATACTTTTTCATATTATACACATTACTATTTGTTTAGGCTTGTTTATACTACACACTTTATTACTTGCACATACTTGTTTAAACTGTATACCTTGGTCACTTGTTTATACAACTAACATTTTGAATGCACCTCCGCACTCTGAAGCCGGCGGACATGGTCGAGATGCATATCTAGGGGCAGCGTAAAGATGCGATCGAACAAATTCACTTGGCGTATGTGTTTTTTTTTTTTTTTTTTTTTTTTTGTGGGGTTGGAGATTTTTTGCGAGTTTCCTTTTCAGAAATCCGAAATCAGGTTTCCGTCGTTAGAAGAGACTCTTCGGAAGGGGAGGATCAAAACATCCACAAGTGCGTTACTTTCAGTTTCTGGCGG
>JAABNY020000038.1:9205747-9219773 GCA_015164015.2 Brevimyrus niger
CCCACCTCTCGGCGCCCCCCTCGCCCCGCCCCCCCCCCCCCACCCCCCCCCCCCATACACACACCCCTCCCCCCCCTGCCCAGGAAGCACATGGAGTTTCCCGCTAACCGGCGCCTGCACAGGAAGTGTGGCTCTTGGCTCCAACACTGGCTGCAAAGCCGGTTCCGGAGGTTTCCATGAGGCCCGACAAAGGTTTTCCTCTGACCCCCCCACCAACCCCAGCTGAGGAGAGCTTGACAGCTCCGATGTGTCCCTGTGTGGGGAGTATAGGAGTTTCTCTGATTGTCCCGATAGAATGTTTTCCTGTTTCATCCCCAAAAGGGGCAGGATTTGTGCAGCAAGGAAATGAAAGTTGCACTGTGCCATATGGCTTCTGATTCTCTGTGCTTCTGAAAGGGCAAAAGGCACAAGGCCAATTACCTAGAAAACAAATCTCAGCCAAACCATTAAAGTCAACACTGTACCACCTAAATATCTAAATATAACTATCAACACATGACAGCAATATGGTTCTTAAACTGAATTAAACTTTAGCTTAACTTTGAAACATCATTTGAAAGCACAATGTTACCATCATGCATTGGAATTGGGTATGATTCATTTGTGATGTATCAATTAATGAAGTAAATGCTTGTCTTGGTGATGGGTAGGTGTAACAGTATGTGCATTCAGTCATTTAAAAAGCTGCTCCTAGTGAACCTGAATATATGTGTGACTATACAGCTGATGCTTCCCAGAATAACACTTGCAGTCCTTGGAAGACAGCAGTGATGTGACAAATTCTGTAGCAGCCAGCAAGATGGGTTTTTACTCAAAGGATGCTTTTGGAAATATCATGAAGGATTTGAATCCTGAACACACATACACACATCATATATTATAAACTTATAGTAAGTAAAATTTATTTGTAAAGCACATTTAAACACAGCTATTGCTGACGACCAAAGTGCTGTACATCAATAAATAATAAAATAAAAATTAAATTAAAATGATAAAATTTACAAAAAAAACGAATTAAACAAATAAATGCATGGTAAGACAAGCAGAACAGGTGTATAAAATTATACACGAGAAAAACAATGTAATGTAAATAATTATCATGCATTTATTTTCCCCCAAATTCCTATGTGTCACAGGAAAATCTGATGTTTCCTTTGCTGAATATGTAGCGCTGTCATGGACATGATTCAGTGAGATATCCCAGATAGGCAGGAGAATCCTGTCACGCAGAATGTTGTCATCAAAGTCATTTAATCTTCCAGTGAAGACAGAGATAGTAGGATGTTGCTGTCTTGAATTAAACATAACAACAATCGCTAGATTCTAGAAGTTGTGAAAAAAAAAAATCTGACAGAAATTTATTAACACTGCTTACATTGAGCCTCCATTTTGACCTTGTGTTTGAGGAGGAAGGCTGACCAAATATGAACAAAGTTGACTGTTCATCCAGAAATGAAACTGGTCCCAGAACTCATTCTTGGCTTCTGATGGTCAGAACTAATGTTTTGTCATTTATATTCCCACTGGGGATGTCAACCCTGAGAATTATATATCTTTATTTCCACATCCTCAGCAGGAGGATCAACATCTCCAGGTGGTAGAGTAAGGAAGTTGTGAGAGTTAAATACAAACCTGTTCTGCTGATCTCAGTGAATCTATATTGAGTACATTGTGCTCACAAGTACAGTTAGCATGTAGAAAAAAAAAAATCTTTGTTCCTTTTGAGGTTTTAAATAAAGCAAATATGCTCAGGTTTATCCTGGGGAACATTTCTCTATTCTAGGTCACCACTGTCTTTTTTTAGAATTGAACTTTTTCTACTGTATTTCATTATGGGTGGAATAGCGGTCAGCAGAAATCTGCTCAGCAAAGTAATGATGCCATTCAAAGAAGTCATTTTGCATTGGTCTACTAGTGATACAAGCAACTTCAAATTACAGGTAGTCTGCAAATGAAACTGTTCTACCACAAGTAACACCAACCCTATATTATTTTTTTGCTACCAATGTTATTAAGGACATTTGTACCATTTTACTGTTATATATGTTCAGCCATTAATAAGCTTATATTTACATTTGGAATCTCAGACATGTCTCACTGACTCCAACAATTTACTTTTAAACAAATTGAGAATTACTCAAACATGAATGCTAAGCTTTGCTCTAATGTAATCTCCTTTGTGATGGCATTATTGATTCATAATCAATGTATGAAAAAAATCAGGAGATCAGGTAATGTGTATTGATGGATACTGGGCAGTGGGCAGTGTAATTTTGTAATTGAAAGATCGCAGGTTTGAATCCCTCACCAGCAAGTCACCACTGAGGTACCCTGAGCAAGGTACCATCCCCAAGCACTGCTCCCTGGGCGCTGAATTAGCTGCCCCCTGTTATGTCACGAAGGTCACATATGGGTCAAATGCTGAGGTCACATTTCATTGTTGCGCACTGTGTGCTGTGGTGTGTTGACAATGACCAGTGATCCCTAAATTCTAATTCTAATACTGAAGGTTTGACACAGGAAAATAACTGTTGATGTTTCTACAAGCTATCCAGCTGGATTTTCACAAAAATCAGCTAAATAAAAACAGAAGGATCACATTTTATGTAATTAACATCCATCCATCTTCCAACCTGTATATCCCTCTGGGTCATGGGGGGGTCCAGACCCTATCCTGAAAGCTACGGGCAAGAGGTGAGGAACATCCCTGGACAGGGGGCCAGCCTGTCACAGGGCACACTCACACACCACTCACTCCTATGGGCAATTTAGGAACTCCAATTAGCTTTAACATGTCTTTGGACTGTGGGGGGAAACTGGAGAACCCAGAGGAAAACCCACAATGAAATGGGGAGAACATGCAAACTCCACGCGCATAACCCAGGCAAAGATTCAAATCTGGATCCCAGAGGTGGGAGGCAACAGTACTAACCGCTGCACCCCCATGCCAACCCTATGTAACTAGCATATAATGTTTAATTGGCATGAGACATTTCCATATTGCAAATTATATTTTTTTCCTGGTAAAGGCCAGGCTTTAGAGTGTAAACTAATTTGCACATAAAATCATCCATTTATTTTCCTAAGCTATTGTGTGTGTGTGTGTGTGTGTGTGTATGAGGGGGTGGGTGTGGGTCTTTGGAACTTTAATTAATACAAGGAGGCCTGATTTGATGCATACAGTTGTGCACCAAGCTTCACTTAGGGCTCGCACTTGCTGCTCTTGGAACCCAAGACATTGCTCTATTGTCTTACCTGTCAAAGCCTTGATTCTAGGTTAGTAATCTTTGTTTTGTAATCAGTTTTCTTGGTTTTTGTTTTGTAATCCATTTGTTTTGTTTTTTTTTTATTTTGTAACCCATTTGTTTGGTTTTTGTTTTAATATTGTCCTCAGGGTCTTGGTTCCCATCCTCCAGTTCCACCAATCATCCACACCTGAGTCATTGTCCTTGGATGATCTGGTTTGGGGTGTTATGTATCTGCTCTGTCCAATCATGGAGCAATGAATCCATTTTTTAAAGGACAACTGTATGATAAAATTGTATGGTCCGATGTTAATTCACATGGGATTATCTAGGACAGTCCTACCAGATGTCTTGATGACCCTTAGCATATTAAGGTCTTATTCAGATGTTCAGATATCTGGGACGAATCTGGGAATTAACAAAATATACAGTTGTAATCTAGTATGGGTCTATGCATTGTCAAAAAGAAAAACAACAATAACTGGTTTATGATGTCTGTTCCACGGGGAAATCAAAAAGAACTAGCAAGATAACTTCCAGGATTATCTCCATTTCCCTGTCAGTGAAAATAATTCCCTATGTTCAACAAACCATTTATTTTCATAAGAAACCGTGTCGCATTGTAATGATTTTAGAGAAATATGGCATGGTTATATAATGCTTAAAAATGCATGATCGCATTTATTGCTCTTTAAATAATTCTCGCATCCAAAAATTCTTATGAGAACTTGGTTTATGAAAGCCCAAAGGCTTTCATTTAACGTCGCTGGATTCGTAAAAGGTCCACAGGGATCAGCGCCATGAGAGAAAGCCTAGCTGTGTCTGATGGAGTCTGTTGGTCACTTGTGTGTTTATATTTAGCATTGGGAATGAGGATTTGACCGTGGCTGACCCAAACGAAGCTTAAGAAAACAAACGATCCTATGAATTGCTTCTACGGGGAGTGAATCCCCCGATGAGCAATTAAGTTAATCAGCTCCCTTATTACGGTGTACATCACTCAAGATCTGCGTCAATCATTAACTCTTACTAACAATTAATGTGGAGAAAGCGAATCAATACGTTTTTATTGAGACACAACTTTCAGTAGGGTACCATAGCGCAAGAGTGGAAGTGAACACCTTAGGGTCTCAAACCATATAGCGTCGCTGTTCAAGCATATGTCGAATGAGTAATGGCTAATGAGTTTGCATAACATCACAACTATGGAACAACAAATTAATTGAAACCGCATTAACCTGATCTGAATTAACCTGGCTAATAAAACATAAATCAGTTTTGCAAAATTCCGTAGTCATCTTCTGAAACAAATGCCAGATTTACAGTTTATCGTTAAACGTGACAATCATAAATGCTTTCCACCGCAGCGCTGTGTATGCCAGCTACTTATCCTGTTACTTTCCACTTTCATTAAAATTAGATAAGGTTCAGTCATTAGGTCTCCAAATTTACCCCAAACTGACTAAATGTAGGCTCTTAGTTCACATTAAGTTGCACTAGTGATTTTATTGAAGTTAATAAAAAGATAATCAAACGATAATTATTATAATTAGAATAAATTCTCTCAGGTCCTCCCCGTATGGCATGACGTGCTCTCCCTTTCCAAAACAGTGCAAACCATTTTCAGTATGGTCCCTATTTTCAAATGATAGCTAGCATATGAAAGGAAAAAAGTATTTGACGTCATCCGCGGAGGCGGAATAGAAAAGAGAGAAAAAGAAAGTTATTTTACTGAATGAATGTGCAGTGCACTCTCTTTCGATCGGATAAATGTGACATGTTTGTTTTTTGGAATTATGCTGAATGATATGCTGAACGATTGCGTGAAAAAGATTAAATTGTCACTAGAGCAGCCCGACAGCATTACAGACATTGGAGTGTTTCCTCTATAGCTCAGCCTCGCTTTCTGTCCGCACCACCTCCTGCCTCTGCAATATTGCCCACCTCTGGAAATATCTCAGCAGTCCTGCCGACACAGCCTGTAGTGAACTTAATGAGCTTCGTCCTACACTCAAGTCTAAAGCTCAGACAGACAGAAAGACGCAGAGACAAGGTTATATTACGGCTAGATCCCACTGTTTTTTCATATTCCTGCATGCGGTTCCTGGATACTGCACCCTGCGTCTTAATGAGCGAGCTGTGCCCGTTCAAAATTTCACTGAATTCCCGTGTCGCTGATCAGCCACTATGGTTAAATGTCTTGTTTAATGGTTGAGGTAAGCCTGCGATTTACTAAATGTTACGGTTAGATGACTACTTGAAAATGATAACCGGTTTTACTGGATGTTTTCTGCAGGGCATGTTGTGCTGATGAGTCCTTGACAACATCAATTTTTTTTTCTTTTTCACTTTCGCCCATTGTCTGTTTTTTGTCCTTCCATTTACACAGTGATATTCCCATTTATGCTGGTAGGGGTTTTTAAACATGTGTCAAGTGTTATTTAATTATATTGGAATTCAGCATGCGAATAATACTGTACGTGGTTGCAGTCAAAACGCATGCAAATCGCCCGCTTTCACTTCTGTGCGCTCGTACTTGCACCTCTTAAGTCAGTACACATGAGTTTGCTGGTAATGCTGTTTGTATTCAGAAAACGTTTTCTAGTTATTAATGTAAAATATCTTGTGTCTTGATTCGGTGGTATTCAAATTCCCTACCTATTAATATTTAAAAATTGCGATTTAATATTTCATTAACGTGGCGTTTCTAGTTAGGAGGGTGTGTTTGTATAAAAGAAAATAGTTTTTGTTACTTTTTAAAGGGAAGATAATAATGAAATAGTTTAAAAATGAAATTACTGGCATTACAGTACTTATGGAAACTACAGTTTTTGGCTAGTGAAAAAGGTGTTGCCAGAATTCGCATAACAACTAGCCTATGCTGTTTATATGCGTAGCCTGTAGTTTTCTGTGTTCAGCGATGGTTGCTTGAGTGTCCATCGAGCTTTCGCTTAAAGTTAGTTTGGGGTCATGTAGGTGCTGGTTTGATGCTCGGTACTGTCTGAGGAACAGGAACTAGCCCCTGTCCACCAGTCTGGATGAGAATACGAGACTGGAAAGGCAGTCACCGAAATATGTTTTTAGCTGTGTTTTCCTGTTATACAAATAATCATGAACACTGTTGTAGCCTACTAATGCAAGTATATTGCATATAACAGATTATTGCAGAATACATTTCACACATCTGACATGTATTTTTTAATTAACGAATGACGATGACAGCTTACGACGCTGTATTATATAATCCAAGTGAACCTTCTAACAATAAGATATGTGTGATATTATTAATTTCGTAATTAAATTAAGCTAAAAATTAAATAGCATACACTTTATTTACGCAATAGAATATTATTACTCCAAGTTCAGGTACAGTCGAATATAGCATTGTCAGAAGCGCAGCGTAGAACTGCTATTGGCATAGATTTGCTCCCACACAGCCTGCGCTCGTGTAGGTTCTTCATGAAAGGAAACAAACTCTTAGCTGACGTTAAAGGAATTTTTCTGAGCAGTGTGTAGGTCTGTGCAGTACTTCTCTTTTATTTGTAAATGTGTTTTGGTTTCTAGTCATGGGGAGATTAACGTCTCAGTCACGCATAAGCTTCAGTCTGAGATAAATACTGTAGTGAATAACTTCACTAAAGAGGCGAGCCCGTGCGATCTTCTTTAATAAGTTTTTTAATGCGTCCTGGGAAGCTTAGAGTCCTGCAGAGCCCTGCTTTATAACTGTTCGGGGTGGATTTCAGAGGTTAGCTAGGAATATGATACTCGGCGTTTAACTAATTTGTTAGCACGTAGTCCAATGTGAAGCACTGAACAGCAATGGTGTGCTGTAGGTTATACAGAATGTGTTTGGTTGCATGTATTGAATTTTCCTACATGGGGGAAATATTTTTCCTATTCTAACTAGAGTGCTGGTATCTGGGTGTGCCTTTGGCTGCCCCATTATCTTCATCAATTGTCAAATCAGTTATTACCTGGAATGTTATACCATTTGTCACTTATACGAAGGGGTCCCCAAATAGTGTCCCCATTTGTTCCGAGCTGTTCTAACAGTTAATCACTAAGATGTTTACTGTGAATATATTTGCAGATATTAGTGAGGCAGTTTTTCTCGTGTATATTTCCCATAACTGCAGGTGTCACTTTGAGGTCACCCAGCACGACGGTGTTCTGCTCCCATTGCGCAGGATGGCCAGCAACTGAACGTGCTTCTCATCTTCCTAAACCCACATCAACTGCCTTTAGACTTTCTGGGTGCCCCATAGGCATCTGACAGTGATTTTGACACGCTGATAAAGATATTGTGTAATATGCCAGCTGGTTTTGTATGTGTCCACAGTGGGTACATGTACGGCTCAGTTCAAACCTTGGTTTTGGATCCCGGTTCGGTGCAATTTAGGTACAGCAGAGAAGGCAATTTGTTTTGAAACAGTATGTTATTAAAACTGCAAACACAAGCATAATTATAGACAGTTATAAATCAAATGGAAAGTCATAAATCATATGAATCACAAAACGTAAGAGGCACTTATCTGCATACTGTAAAAATAAATATCAAAAATGAAATTTAAAAATATGAAATCAACAATAATAATGAATTATATCTCGTGTGCTTTGCTACCAAGTGTTTAGATATGCTAAATTATGACAGTTTACTAAACATAAACCACAGGTAGCATATTCTGATAGCCTGGGGCGCCGCTAAGGGGGGGAAAGTTGGGACAATTCTAAAGGTCCACAACCTTTAGGGGCCCCTAGAGATCAGCTTTATTAATAATAAAGGGGCCCAACCTCATATTTTGTCATAGGGCCCAAAATTGCTAGTGGGGCCCCTGTTGATAGCCCAGAGACACTTATCAGAACATATTACCATCAGTATTTAACCTGTTTAGATATTAATTTTGACACATTACTGGCTATAACCCACAGGTAGCCTATTCTGATAGCTCCAAAACAATCAAGTTATTCTTCCATTGGTATTTAACCTGTTTAGATATTCTAACCCCATTTTCACAGCTTCAGCTGTGGAAAAAATATTTTTAACTATATTAAAACATAAAACAATACTTGGTGCTCTACTCCTTGTACTCTCATGGAGCTATTTCAGACTAGTCTTCTAGTAGCATACTGTATGATGGTAGCAAAAATTTATGGACGTATAGCCATGAAAAACAAATACGGCCATGTGCATGCGCAGTAGCCTTTGGTAGGACATTTCAATAGGTAGGATGAAATGATGGAACACCTGATGTACACACATTCAGATGATGTCTCCTACAGTTATTTAGCACGACGCATGTGTTTCCAGGAACAAATCTGAGTTCGGGTAAAAAGATTCAACAAAGTGTTTTGGTCTCATAAGTTACCCTCTCTCTCCTCATGGTTAGTGCAAGTTAATAGGAAACTAAAATCTTGCCAAACTGCCAGTTTTGAGTAACCTAGACCAGCTTTAGCCATGCCCAACTTACAGCCACAATCAGCATGTTTTTGTTGAACATCTGCTTGTGAATTTAGGTTCCCCCTCTGTCTATAAACATTCATTTGTTGGTGCATGCCTAGCCGAAAATAATGTACTGTTCCAGCCTTAAGTTACCCCAAACCGTATGTGCTTGAACTGATAGGGGGTCCCTGTAGCATGACAGCATGAGTGCAGTCTGCTGTGTACGGTGTCACTTATGTGTGCTGAAGCATCACACTTTATCCGTGGCATGTATTGTAAGAAGTCAGTGTAGTTACACTTGCTATTAGCTATTACTGCATTGTAAATGCTCTGCGTGGTTGTGTTTAGTATATTTGAGTATCATTGATGTTAGTTCTGTGTATTGTAACATGTTCATGAATCTGCCATATGAGTGTGAGTATAGGCCAGTGGTCAGACCTCAGTCTCTGAACACTGCTTTTTTGTGACACATACCTGATGGATGACACAGTGTCCCAGACTGTAGAGTGACAGTGTCCCACGCTGCAGAGAGACAGTGTCCCAGACTGTAGAGTGACAGTGTCCCACGCTGCAGAGAGACAGTGTCCCAGACTAATATGGGCTTTGGATGAACAATTTCAGATTTATTTATTTGTTTCTTTATTTGTTTGGAACATTTTAAAGGAGAGCATAAAACAGGAGAGCATACAGAAATGTTTCTTTTTGGAACTGTTATGACCAAATCAACTTTCCTACCCCCTCCAATTCCTAATCCTTGGTTTCTAATGTATATCTGCTAAAGGTTTGATGCAGTGTGGTTAACAGAAAGATCCTAAAGACAAGGCTTTAAATGGTATAGCTATGTGCTGATTGTGGTCAACACACCATGAAATAAACACTTGTTCAATTACACATACATGAAGTAAAAAAGTGCTTCAAATGGCTACTCTTCCCATGGAGCAGTATTAATGGGCAAAATTCTTATTTATTTAAAAAAATAGTTTCTGTGTACATGATTTGTTGTTCAGGGGCACTGAATTTCTACTTTTTGTAAACCCTGTTATCAGTTAGATTGCCCTCAGTTCATGCCCTTGCTTGTCCATAAGTGGTTAGTGATCTTTGTTCTTGTTTTGGCATTTTAAAGTATTTCACAGACACTTTGATCCAAACAGAGAAAGCAGGGCCAGACAGTCGCGGGAACAATCGGAGGTTAAGGGTCTTACTCATGGGCACAATAACAGTATCATTATGTTGCCCCTGGATTTGAACTTGTAACCTTACAATCACAAGCACAGCATCTTAAGCCAGAGAGCCACACACCATTCTATTGAGGAACACAATATTTGCTAGTTTTACCTTTGAACTTACTGTTCGTTGAGCATGAAAGCTACCTCTCTTCCAAATCACATGACATATTGAGTGAAAAAAGGATAGAGAGTGATTTTGTAACACCCGCATTTATTTTTATGACATCCTGGGCCAGCTTTAGTCCTGTTTGGGGACCGTTTGAGAGCATGTTAAGGTCAGGGGGGCAATTGCGTGAAATCTGGGAATCCTAATTGCAACCTCAAGCGTTAATGCTGTCAGTGCCAAAGACGTCCGTTTATCTCAGAAGGTGTCTGCTCTGTAGAATTCTCTTCTTTAACCATTCTGTGTAAATATGTATCCCCCCCCCCTCTTGGAGAATGCCCTCTTTTTCACCCAGTTACCCTCCCCAGCATTTTTGTTGCAGTTGGATTAATTATGAATGTAGATTTTGCTCCTGCCCTGAAAAAACATATTTGCTGGATCCGGTTGCCTATCAACTGTGATCTGTATTCTAGTCCACAGCTTGGCTCAGACCACCCTTTTCTCTGAATGACACGCTGTTCAAGGTCGCTGAAAGGTCGTCCCACAATGTTTCCAAGGCTCTCTGCCGTCTGTAACGCTCGCCTGCATCCCTGCGGCGGACATGTTTACACATCCCCGGTGTCTCGTCTCTCTTGCTACTGACTGGAATTTGTAAATATGTGAGGCTAATTGATTCCCCCCCTCCCCTCTCTGTCTCTTTCTCTCTCTCTTTTAGAGTTTGGGTGCGGTCTCATTTGAAAGTCCAGACCAAAACGCTGTCTGCAGCCGTACGCTGGGTAAGAGATGAGTCGCTACTCTGTATTAAACAATGTTTATGAATTTCTGCAGTGTTTTGACATCAATAATAATAAGAATGATTCCGGAACATTCCACTCAAACGCACACAGAACGGGTCCCACTCAGGATTGCTACCTGTGTGCAGACTGGAGCTTCAAATCTCTCTGCCCACTTTGGACTTGGCAAGTTTTCAGCAGGCTGGGCCTCATTCGCTCTTTCTCAGCCTGGTATATTAGCATCCGCTGAAGGGGGCTGAGAGATAACCATGTGGTTATCTTTATTTTTATTTTTCACTCAACGAAACACCGGGGCTGTTTAAACCAATTTTACCGCATTTCATCTTAAGGTGGCCCAGCACATTAGGGCTGAGATTCACGCCAGCTGTTTCTAGTGCTCATAATCTCCATCTTCAGGTTCTTTCACAGAGACTTGCACTGTCTAGCAGGCAAAAGCCTGTGTCTCAGCCCATGCACTGGTGTGAGGAGAGAGTATGCTGAACAGAAATTGAAATAGATATAGAATAGAAATTTGGATAGAAATAGAATTGAAAATAGAATAGATACACATTTTTTTATTTGCCCAGTCTTGGCAAGCAGGATGCCTTAATAGAGAAATTGGAGCCTTTAAGTGATGTTTATAGATGCCTGCTGTTACTGAAGCATGATACTGAGAGCTAGGAGGTCTTCAAGTGGAGTGGATATTCTGCTAAAGTTCGGTGTGGAAATCTGTGCGGACGTATACTGGGTACTGAAAGGCAGCTGAAATACATATTAAGGAGAGTTCTTTACCTCCCGTCACACTCCAAAAGACCCAACAAAGTCCTCTGTATAGGTGTATAGGAGTGAGTTTGCACACAGAGGGTGCAGCGTGAGCAGCCTGAGGCAGGGATAAGTTCTGCCAATTCAGTTAATCTCTTCTCACTCCAGTGGAGCAAACGGTATCCCCCATTCTCTCCCTGACCTCCCCCACGATCGCAATTTGCTAATGGTGCTTTTCCCACTGCCACCAAGAGCCAAGCCGTACCGCAAATTGACGGTGTTCCATTTTGTGCCAGTCATACCGGACCCGTACCGGCGCTGACATTAAACCGGGCCGGTTGCGTCGCCGCCATCTGACTGCTTGAAATGCACGGAGATGCTGGTGATCTGCCTCAACATGCATGGATGATCTGAGGGAAAAGATGGTCGATTCTGTATTTTATTCACAATAGGCTTGGGCGGTGTCTATTTGATGAGGAGATCACTGTCGCCGTCCAATCAGCGCCCACTTTAGCACCAGGTTTCACATATGCTGCACACGCCCCCGCAGTTTATAGCGCATGCATGGTGCATCTCAGTGTCACTTTAATGGAAAGAGTAGCGTCGGTATTTTTATTATATAAAAAATAATACTCTTGGGATTATTAAATATCTGGGTATACTATAATGACCTTATGGTTAAGGAAGCACACTTGTAATTAAAAGATTGCAGGTTTGAATCCCCAACCAGCAATGTACTGATTCCTGGGTGCTGGATTAGCTGCCCCCTGCTATGTCACGATGTCACATATGGGTTAAATGCAGAGGACACATTACGTTGTTGTGCTGTGGTGTGTCACTAAATTCTAGTTCTAATACTGTCATAGCACCATAATTCATTAGTCGTATGTATTGATATCATAAAGATGTTCTGGTAAATCAGAACTTGAATATTTCTAGCCTCCTACTTAAAAAGTACTATAGAAGAGCTGAACAAAATGGACTGATAAAGAAAATTTACACACGCAAATGTTAATTCTGCTAGCAATTGAAACATAACACAGTTATTCTTGCAGGTGCGCTAGCAGAAATTAGCACAGATAAAAAAAAACAATAATAATAATTCCATACAGAAAAATATTATGTGCACTGTGTGAACAGTTGCTCTCCAAACCAGACAATGCCTTTACTGAGCCGACCCATCTGCAGTGTAAAACTGAAGCTGGATCTACGCTGTAACTAGTCTCTCTTCACAATGCGACTTGAGTATGGCTTAGTTTATATGCCAGTGGAAAAGTGTCATGAGACTTTATTCAAACGATCAATCAATGAACATTGGGGCATATTTGAAAATTTTCCTTCCACAGAGATACATGCTACAGCTATGCCACTGGTCCTGCCACAAAGAGCTTTGTTCTATGGATTGAGGACATTATTGGAATGTTTTCTAATCAAGACTAAGCACCAAAGAAACTGTTTCTGGTCATTCCAAAGTAAATGCACTTTTGGGATAAAAAATGGCCCTATTAGTATGCGTGACTAGCTCCCAAGGACTGAGTCCCAGAATGTATCTTAGCCCTGAATACTATTATTTTAAGCACAGAAACCACAAACAGCAGAGACCTTCCATAACCGAAGGCAGTGTTTTTGCACCTATGGAGTAGCACACATTATTCACTTTCCTGCAAATGAATGTATATCTTTTCTTCTTCTATCCCCTCTGCTGTGATTGCTGGACTGATGTCTGTTTGAGTTTCAACTGGAGTTCCCACCTACTGTAAACACTGGCAAGGATGGCTGCTCACCTACCAGTGTGGAAACACGCAGGGTTTGTCTTGAGCACGGACATCCTTGAGATCTTTGAAGTCAAAAGTCAAGGATGTTTGTTCTCTCCAAAAGTGTTTTATCACCCATATGTTTTCAGAGCCCTTATCCAGTTTGGGACTTGATGTTCTGGACTCTAAACTAGAAGCAAGGCTAGGTGCACACCTGGGTCTACCAGCAGTCATGATGACTTATTGACCATTTTAATAAAACATCCATGCAGAGAGAAGCCTTTACAGTTTCTTATATCCATTTGAAAAATACATCATAATATTTGGCTACCCTCTGCAATTGTGGTTTTCTCATCAAATAATTAGATCTGGTTTGAGGATACACATTTGAGCAAAGACTGTTACATACATAAAACGACTTGCAGACTGTACCATTGTGTTGGAGAGTACTGAGCAGCCAACTATTCATAGCATGTTTTGCATGCTATGAATTCTGGGAAGGTGTGATAGTGTCCATCTGTGGCTTGGGGCCGAGGGCTCTTGGAGGCTGGCCCAGTCTAGGCTGAATCTTGGCTTTTGATGTTTGCTTGTCTGAGCTTGGAATCAGCCTCCCCTGAACTCTGTAAGTGGCCAATGCCCGCTTCCCCCCCCCCCCCCCCCCCCCCCCCCCCCCCCGCAAGCAACGCACTAGAAACACGTCAAGACGGGAGGGACAGGAAGGCG
>JAABNY020000038.1:9230913-9241712 GCA_015164015.2 Brevimyrus niger
CAGGGGTTAAGAAAACCAGAAAGAAACCCTCGAACAAAAAACCCCCCATTGGTGTGAAGAGATTTGTTCCCCACACGCCCCCCCCCCCCCCCCCCCCTGTTGGTAGCAATTTGTGGCTCGGCTCATGTTACCCACATGTCACCCATCCAGATAGCCCTGAAGTGCGCCGACGTCTGCAACCCATGTCGCAACTGGGAGCTGAGCAGCCAGTGGAGCGAGAGAGTGTGCGAGGAGTTCTACAGACAAGGTTAGTCACATGGCTGCCAGCAGCTCGACCCTGCCTGCCACTTCGATGCGCCCGTAGGCCCTGAGACCGCCGCTTGTCCTCCGCTTGTCCTCCGCGGCTCCGTGGGAGGACAGAAAGTGCCCTGAAAAAAACAGGAAGAGCCCATTTCCTAAAGTCATTACTGGATGGTCACGTAGCATCATGCGCTGGGCGCATTATCATCCCCCCCAAAGAATCCCTGTGATGTTCGCTCTCCTTCATGTATTCTAGGGTCAGAGTCGCCTGCTATCACAGTAGCTGCTATCACAGTAGCTGCTCTCACAGTAGCTGCTCTCAGCTAAAATGCAACTGGGACAGAGATGAAGGAAGCAAAATGACAACCATGAACGTCACCAGCTGCCATTCGCTTGTGACAAATTAAAGTCTAAATTGCCTGTAGTGTGTGTGCCCTGCAATGGACTGGCATCCTGTCCTGTACCGCAGCCCCGTGCCCTATACTGCTGGGGATAGGGTCACCTTGTGACCTCAACCACAATGAGCGGTTAGATATAATCACGGACGGATGACTGCCAATGAGATTGAACCCCCCCCCCCCCCCCCCAGGCATCATTATCCCGTCAGTAGGATGTGCTTCAATCGGCTGACGGCTCCCGTCCAAGCTTCCCACCCACCTGGAGAAAACAATCACTCTTTGCCAAGGTTTCACACAGGAACACGTAGATCCCCATGAAGGGCACTAGCTTGACGTCAGGCACATCTTATCTGCCGGCATCCGCTCATGCTGCACTTCTTACAGGTGACCTTGAGAGGAAGTGCCACCTTGAGATCAGCCCTCTGTGCGACCAGCAGCTGGACCCCATTCCCGTCATCCAGATAGGTATAGAGTCCCGGACCGTCTCTGCCGAGAAGGCGGCCGCACCCTGTGGCCAGCCACCTTGTGGGCTAACAGCGGCAACCCTCCCCTGTCCCTCAGGTTTCATCACTTACATCGTGGAGCCCCTGTTCCAGGAGTGGATGCGCTTCACCAATGGAAGCCTCCTGGCAAGCAACATGCTGGGACACCTGAAGAGGAACAAGGCGCTGTGGAGGCAGCTGCATCACACACAGCACAAGCAGACTGCGGGACGGCCTGGCCCATCTCGGGGGGGACGCGGGGGCCCCTTAGATGACTCCCCATAAATGTCTGTCACCACTCCAGTGGTGGTTTCCTTGCAAAGCTGCAAACTGCCAGGCTGCCTTCTGGTATGTTTCAGAGTCAGAGCTTGTGACTGGTCAATCAGAGCTCGCTAGGCTGCAGCATCCAATCAGCCCCTCGCCTACCTCAGTTTCTGTCACAGTCCACAGGGCTGGTATTAATTGGAAGGCAGCCTGGGTATGTTTTTGCCGCAGAGTTCTCTGAGAATGAGCATTCAACTCTACTGCAAACGGTGGACCAAAACGACCTCTCCAGAGTGTCTAAACTGCCAGACTGCACCGCAGAGAGCTTCTGAAGAATCCCTCGAGAGCATGAACTGCGACTCGTCACCTTTTAAAATGTGCTTCAGTGTTACGTTGAACTTTCCTCTTTACATCATTTCCAAATGGGAGCAAAGGAGCCTTCAGAAGCAGTGCATTTTACCACAAATTCCTGATTTTTACAAATGATCAATAAGCTGATCTGTGTGTGTTTATATATATATATATGTATTTTTCCCCTGTGTGTGCATATCCAGCCTGGTTCTCATAACAAATGACTGAACACTGGTACCTGCCTAGAACAAAGGGGACTTGTCACAATAAGGTCACTTTTAAAACCAGCTTCATAAATCACCCGTTTGGCCTGATTACTACGCCTTGTGCAAATACAGTAGCAACCTTAACATGCCTTTTATAACAATTCATATTGCCCATTTCACTATGCACTACCCAACTGTTCCTGTGTTTCTAATATAAACTACAATGTATAGTCCATTACAAAGAATCATCACACTTTGCTTATTGTTGCAATACATCTGGCTGCACTAGTGCTCACTGCACGGATGCAGTTACTGGACCATGACCACAGATGAGCACAAACACAGGTCACAGCAGGAACGTACGGTTTATCTTAAAGCAGCCACGTTGATGGTATTGGCCGACCGGCAGTCTCCCATGGCGATGCATGATTTATTAAGGTGCAGGTATCCAACAACTGACCAGTAACACTTCAAGCAGAATTTACAAAAGGCAGGCAGCTCATAGCCCCAGTTACATCAAAGTCACAATACAACAGTATTACACAACAGCAGTATCATTAGAGTAGGGCTTGTGATTTTAGAGGGATTCCTGTTGAACTGCATTTTAATATTTACACACAAACAAAAATGTTATTCTAGTGAACACCAGGGAAAAGGCAAACTTGTGCATTTTATACAGGAAATTCTGCTGCGAAACAGGCACACAAAGAAGCAAGACTGGTAACATTTACATTTTGAATGCAAGCTGAGCACTACTGGTTCCTGTGTCACAATCCCCATAAACTCTTCACCCTGACAGTCATATACAGTACCATCCAGAAAGAGCACAAGGTTTCAAATGCAGAGCTGCAGTGAGGCTTTAACCAGCCTCACATAGCTTCCTTATTCAGTGCCTCATACGGTTTGCCTGAACATACTACTTGCTAACCTGAGCTCACAATGAAACAGGTAACCACAGTAAATTCCCATATCTTTTCCTATAGATGGTATTGTTTTTGGAGTGCATTTCTGAAATAAGAACCTCAATGGAATATATTAAAATGTATTTAAGGTATTTAAAATATAAAGGCGCTATAGAATTGTGGCAGACCAAGCAACATTAACACTCGCAGCAACCAGAGAACGTCAGAATCGTTATGTAGGGTCCAGCACACAGAAGTCTGTATGTGTCCAGGAGCAGCAGAGTTCGGAGTGACAGCCTTGTTCTGATTAGCTGCCGGCTGAACAGGATCTCACAAATACAGTCTGCCATGCTCACGCCTCACATGCTGAGGGATCTGAAACGGGACAGGACACAATGAGTAAATACGCACTGAAGCTCTTAAGTCAACAGGGTAGCCTGTGTGCAACACGACAAACCAGCATATGGAATACGGGTTAACAAATGGAGGAGATTAACATTCAAATACAGAAATGTCATCATGCACTTTCAAGGACAAGTTCAAAATTTAATGTAACTGGTGAAACAGCGACCACTGGTGAAATAAAGCTAGTATTACATAGAACTATACAGAATAGATCATTTGTCAATTAAAAAAGCTGCATAAAATAAAAAATAAAAAGACTATCTACCCTATACACAGGCAGACCAACAAAGACCTTTCCATAACCATTTACCCACAATCCTTCCTGCCTTGGAGAACAGTGAATTATAAACTCACACAGGGCACCTCGGGGCTTCCAAAAGGGGAGAGCTCAGAGGAACAGTTCTCCTTGTCAAAAGAGTCCTCCAGCTGCTGGTATGCAAACTTCTTTTTTAGTGCTTCGGCTATGATGGAAGCAGGATCTGAGGGCAAAGTCTTCCCCAGCGTCCTTCGCCTCAGTCTCACAGGGGTCCCACCTGGCGACCTTGGCGGATTGACAACCAATAAACTTGCATTAGCTAGCTTAGCATTGTCATGCATTTCATTGAGGGTCGCCACAAGTTATGAATGATAATCTGGCTCACACATGCGTCATGCGGTACCCCTCAGCCTCACTGCTCATTCCAGCTCATACCTCTCCACCGCACGCAGTTTGACCTGGTTCAGATCCTTCAGCACCTCCAGCATGCTGGGGCCTTTGCTGGGTTCTGGCCCAGCTGCCTGGCTACAATGATTCTTCTTCTGCTTGGGGTCACCTGTCTGGGACTGTATGGCAAAGGCTGGGATTAAAGTCTTCTGTGATCTATTTACAGACTCATAACTGGGAGGTGGTGGAGGAGGAGGAGGAGGAGGGAGACAGCGAGGAGTCGACGTGAGGACTGGAAGAGGAGGAGCAGGGAGTGCTCCAGTGATCTCCAAACTGTTCTGGGACATATCAGGACCTAAAAGAGAAGGTAACAATGTTGCTTTGCCACTATGGAGATTGCTACCTGGCATCGAAAGTATTAGGTTATTTAATTTTTACACCTCTCATGTGAATAAGCACCTCTTATGAGAACAACAACGGGGTCACTTGCCCGAGTCCTAGATCCTGCTTCTTAACACCATCTGACAGCTAGCTGGGTGTAATGAATATTTTTTTAAAAACCCACCAGCAGGGTTGGAAAGAGCATTCCCAGCACACACCTGACGGGGCACTAACGATAACGGCGATCTGAGCCCGCAAACGGAGCAGCTCCTCTTCAAGGGCTGTGATCTTCTTCAATGCCACTGCCCTTTCAGGGCCAACCTCTACTGCAGCACAGTGGCGAACCCCATGTCCACTGGTAAGGTGGATGCCACTCCTGTAATACGATACACATCCAACATTGTAACTGGGGTAAATATCAGCAACATATTAGAGGCTGACAAAAAAGGGAAAAAAAACTTCAAACAAAACACACACACTCACAACATTCAAGATTCAGGAGTTATGCCATATGTACAGTAACCCATTAGTTACACTGCATGAAAAAAATGACTTTTATATTATTCCAGACACTAGTAAACACAAATTAAACAGAAATTACGGTGCTTCAATAAGATAAAATAAATACGTGCACAGTGCAATGCAAAAATAGAGTATACTATAAACATGTAATGCAAGTATTATGGTGCAATATCGGCAGAACTACGGGCGAACGCAGCTCCTCAGTGACTTGGAGTAAAGTAAAACACTCTGCTTTATCAGTGTTAGATTACTTTACCTAAACTTTGCAACGGTTTCGCTGTCATTTCTAACAACCCACATTACATCGGCGAAAGACGGTATGGTGGGACTCTCCAAGTCAAAGCCGACCCTTCCATGAGTCGCATGTGTCAGGAAGGGGACCTGTGAACGAGCACAATGTGAAACCTCCAGAAGCAAGTATCGATGTATTTAACCCCATTTACTACATATGTAAACCATCACATTTGCCTGTCTATAACGTACTTGAAAATGAACTCGTGGACGAGGACTCAAGGGAAGGTTGCTTCCAATCAAACGAACAATGCTGCGATACTGCCCACACAATTTGCTTTGGCATACAGGCAATAGCTGAAAAGGATGCATCACATTTACAGCAGTAGTCCAATAAGCAATATTTGGTTACTTTCAGTATAATCCATTTTAAATAATAAAAATATAGCAAAATAAAACTCATTACCATGTCTGCTGGAAGTCCAAAGTATTCGAGCACATACCGTAGAAAATCAAGGATGCCAATCAAAGGAGACATTGCCGATGTTATTTAAAGCAATTGAACATGAACAGTGATACCGAAGTTCAAACGACGCTACATTAGCTGCTACTCAGTCTTGATGACCATATTGCAAATATGCAAAAGGAACGCGTAGAAGCTTGCAATTAATGCCCAAAGATCAACCGAATCCCGATCGTAAAAAAACTGAAAATTACAATCACTGCTTCTAGAAATAAACAGCAAATTACTACCTATTAACAAATATGCACTGAGTGACTACATAGCAGAAGTCATACGATAAAAGCTTCCCCAGCTTCCCCCTAAAAGTAGCCACGCTACTAGGTTAAAGGAACTCAAATAAAGCCGCGTCAACAAACTGCACGCTGAGTGGGTCGCTTCAGTTTGCTGAAAAAATAAACCAATGAGCATGCAGTACCGTTCGAGGTCAGCTTATGGGCTAGCCAATCGGCTTGTACTTTGTAAAATTCGTACGAAATTTAATTTCGGACTTTGCAAGGATATCGGGTGTTAGGTAAGGACAGTAAAGCGATTTAAAAAAAAAAAAACATCATATACTTGTTATATTTTTTAAAATGTGACTATAACCCTGATAGTCGCAGCACTATAATCTTTCGTAATATTTGACGCGGTACATGCGATATATATCAGGGTGTACAGTTACTAGTCTGTTAGCAATTCGCTGTTCGTCTACCAGTATAATTATCATCATCACAGCTTATTAAATGCGATTCTTTGCTGTCACCTAAAACGGGAATGTACACCGTATTTAGTGGTATATGGGATCATGTTGTAGCAAAATGTAATCCTGTGAAATTGTGTTTTGCCATGTATTGCTGTCTGTTTTTTCTGCATTTTAGTTTGGAATATTCCTTTGTGATTCTTTTGTCTATGGAAGTCGCTTAATAAATAAACTATACTTGCCTGCTTACTTGGTTTTATTGCCTTGAAACGCTGCTGTGTATAAGTGTGATCGCTGCACATTTAACACGCATCTAAGGTAATGGACACCGTTTTAATATCCCCCAGAAACATGATGGACGCGCTTACAGTCGTTAATCAACTGCGGGATTTGGCGTCGGAGCCGCAGAACAGGGAGCCCATAGTCCAGGACCAAGGCTGTCTTCCCGGCCTGGTTCTGTTTCTGGATCACCAAGATTCCCACGTACTGCTATCTACGCTACAGGTTTGCATTACCGCTCATGTTTGCACGCAGTTGGAAATATTTCGAGCTCCTCTATGTGGCAGAGCCGGTAAACTTCATTCTGTCTTGTCAGACTCTTCGTTATCTTGCCGAGTCCCCCCTAAACAGGGATAAAATGAAGAATGAACTGGGCATGATGGTGAGCCTGGAAAACCTTGTGCAACGGTGAGTCTCATTTTAAAGCATTGGGGTGTATCTTTAGTCTTTTTGGGATTAACTTTTAGGGGAAAATGCTTTTACCACAGACTATTGAATACCACAACATTAGCAAAAAACAATCTGAGTGATATGCCAAGACATACAGTTATCAAGTTGGAAAAGCTAGATTCCTAGTATGGCTTTCTGAGGCTCCTTAATGACATTATCTTTTTTTTTGCTCTCTTTCTGTAGACGTGGACAAAATGAGGTGTGTGATTTAGCCAGAGAAGTCTCTGGTTTGTTGAGTAAACCTCTCCATACTGGGATGCTCCAAACCCCCGAGCAGCCAAAACGAGCCAAGTCACAGTTCTTCATCAACAGCACCAACAAAAAGGCCAAGTCCGTTACCCTTCACATACAGGGCTTGGACAGTATGGTATGTTTAGACCGCCTAACTTGGAGTAGGTACCAGCAGGTGATAATTGGCCCAGGTTACATTTAATGAGTCAGAATGTTTTAATTTGATACCAAATAAACTAAATATTTCAAGTCATTAGCCTTAGGGTACTTGAGTACCCGCTGAGAGCGACACAGCTGTTTGCACTGTTGGCTCACACCTCTGGCACCGGGGTTTGAGTCTCCGCTATGGCTCCATGTTTGTGGAGCTAGCATGTTCTCCCAGTGTCGTCAAGGAGTTTTCTCTGGGTACTCTGGTTTTCTCCCCACAGTTCAAAATCAAACTGAGGTTAATTGGAGTTACCAAGTTGCCTGTAGGTGTGCATTTGTTAGTGAATGTGTGTGTGGATTTCTATACAAATCTCCTGAATAACTTTGTTTTTTGAGATTTATTTTGGTACCTAGTTTAATGGGTTTTTTGTGGCTTCTGTGAGGAAGTTGAGAATAAAATTAAACTATATTTTTGGTTGAACTATTGAATAATTTTAATGGATAATCAGAGTGTGGCTTTTGAAAGGAATAGGTAGGGCATGGGTTAGCAAAGAGAAAGAAATGTCCTTTATTTTCATGACAAAAATCATATAAATGTGATATTTCTCTACAAAGAAATTAGAAATTTTGGGTCAGTTTTTATACTTTTCTCTAATCAGTGCGCCTACCTGCCGGTTCCTGATTGGAGGAATCAGGATCATGTCATAGTTGTTTTGCTGTATGGTGGTGATTGAGGCCTTTAACCCGATATGCAGGTCCATCGCAGCCTCTGTGAAGAAGCTCTGCTCACGGTCAAAGGGGTCATCAGCTTTACCTTCCAAATGGCGTTGAAGAGGTGCACTGTACGCGTCCGGTCCGACCTGTCCCCCGAGGTGAGAAATGAGCGATGGACACGCTCAATCTTAATTTCATTAACTCACAGAAATCTTGTTTCTATGCACAGTCCAACTACACTAGTTACCCAACTGTCAGGGCCAGCCCAGCCCTGTTCAGGGACGTCTTCTCAAGTGAGGGGTGCCGGGCCCTTAAATTTTCCAGGGCGCTAAGCAGCCATTTATTTCGCTTATGCCTTTGGCTGATGCCCCACAGTTCACAGTAAGTCTGAGTATTGCCAACTAGCCCATGATACAATACTCCTAATACCAATCTCACGATTCAGTGCATCAGTGTAGCAGGATATTACCATTGTATCCTTATGGCTCACACTCCAATATTAATACAATGAACCTACTAAAATTTAAAACAGGCCAGATTTAATTAACAGCCTTTAACTGCCAAGGGTGAGTCAGTCACTACGTTAACACGCACACAAAGGTAATCGAAATAAATTGTG
The DNA here is from genome assembly GCA_015164015.2 of Brevimyrus niger. Lineage (NCBI taxonomy): Eukaryota > Metazoa > Chordata > Actinopteri > Osteoglossiformes > Mormyridae > Brevimyrus > Brevimyrus niger. The sequence continues at coordinate 9,239,581 of JAABNY020000038.1, forward strand.
TCCGACTAAAACCAGATTTTTTCAAGTACATGTAAACATGTTAGTCTGACTGAAAACATACTACACAAAATTTCTTAGTCTGACTAAGACAGATAATGCCAATAGGTGTCGATTTAGTCTTGCATGTGTACGTTCATTAGGACACAAACGGGGCTAGGTGCTCTGCACATGCTCCATAGTTCCCCCCAGGCTTTGACCTGGAAGTAACGGAAGCTTGGAGCAGAGCAGAAGGGCTGTACAGTGCATACATACAGTGCTGTAGAGGTGTCCGATTCCCTGCTTAACTAAAGGGCGCTCTTCCACCACTCATTTTTCCAGCTCATTTTTTGTTTCATAAATATCCCAATATTTATTACAAAAAAATCACATTGCAACATGTGAAAAACTTGCAATACCATGCTGGGTGGACCTAAGGCACCGTGAACATAGCGAAGGACGCAGGCAGTTGCTTGCCGGGAGAGAACACGCACTTTATCTAAATTCTGAACAGCACTCTAACATGAACCCAACAAGCACCAAACCCACACACACACACCTGAAACACGAGGTGGTCAGATGTCGAAAGGTTCTGATGCGGTGGGAGAGTTGTACAGGCTAAGAACATGCGATCAGGCAGAATACACACAAGGCAAGGGCACACATACACGCCATGATGGGGAAGGCAGGTATAAGATAACAACAGCAATACAAGGGCTATTTACATTGCCAGTGAGCATGCTGGGATATACTGACCCCATACAGTGCTACAATAACAAAAAATACAACAAAAATATAGTATTATCTTATTCTTCTTGTATCTGGGGGGTATTTTCCGTATGTCGCTTAAATCATCTGAGATCAGATGCCTCATCTTGGATGTTTGTCCATTATAAGCAAAGCACCAGTGGACCTCGTCCGTTATGGACAATATTCCATTGTAAACGAGTCCACTATAGTGATTTGGTCATCCGTTACTTTTGAGTAATCGTTACTACCGAGTATTCGGCAGTCCAGTATTCGTTACTTAATACTTATTACCCAATACTCGTTACTAAAATGAACTTAAGATGTACGTATATCTTCTGTCGATAGAACAGTGATGGGCAACTAATTATTCCGGCCAATCATGTCAAGTGACTGATCACGCAAAACCCTCTCATAAAAAGAGAATTTCATATTAATTTGCGCACTAACATCAATTCTTCGCTCATTCATGAATGGCGAAGCCATGACTAAAGGAATTTCCAATTACGGACACGGATTAAGTGTGAGAGCTAATCCTTGTTTATGTAGAACAAAGCTGCTCCGAGCAGGTTTGAGGATTTGGATGTGCTGCCATGACAACACATCCAGCAAGAGTTTCAAAAAAACCGACAGATCCAGGATCATGCCAAATCATGAACAACTGCATCCGGCTAAATGGGTAATTCACGTATGAAAAATACCCCCCTGTTCCTCTGCCCGGGGGGGGGTATTCTCTGCACGTCGCTTAAATCATCCAAGATAAGAAGTCTCATCCTGGATCAATTAATGCTGGTGAAAATCATCTGGTTAATTTGGTTCCTGAAATTGTACTTCATGAGTAGATTATTCTATCTGGATCCAATCATCCGAGACGATTGTGAGCACTGCGGTGCTTGAAAAGCCTGTATGTATCCAGTCTAGAAAACTCGATCGGCAAGTTCATTGGCTTCCAGAAAACGTCAAAAACTCAATTTTTCACGCAATCTGAGCAGGACCTTTGAATTCATCAAACCCTTTTAATAAAAGATTTAATATGTACTAAAGGAAACTCATCAAAAGCGGCCCAAATTAAAAAACGATGGCTGGCATAAAGTGTCTGGCAAATTAAATGGGTAAGTAGTGGTTAGTTATTGTATTTATCAAATGTAGTATTACATTTCCAATGTTTCATAATTTTGTTTTTGTCATAATTACTGATCAAATACAAGGACAATCATGCAGGACATGGGAACAAGTTAGAGAAGTACAGACAGGACATTTCTCACACACACACACACACACATATATATATATATGTACATATATATCGCGGTATCTTTCGAAAGGAATATCATCCAGCAACAGTAAAGGATCTTGCCAATCGAGCAGAACCCTCTCATGTGAAATTCCCTTCTTATTTGCACACCAAT
>JAABNY020000038.1:9241812-9251824 GCA_015164015.2 Brevimyrus niger
ATCCAGCAACAGTAAAGGATCTTGCCAATCGAGCAGAACCCTCTCATGTGAAATTCCCTTCTTATTTGCACACCAATTGCAAGACCATGACTGATTGGATTTCTATGCATGGACGCTAATTACATCTGCGAGCTAAACCTTGTTTACACAGAACAAACATGCTCCGAGCAGGTTTGACAATTAGGATGGTTGCTATAACAACACATCTCATCCAGCTAAATGAGTAATCCAGGTATGGAGAATAACCCCTAGATCGCAACAAAGCTTGCCTTACTTCATTTGTCCAAGCACCCATTATTTATTTTTTTTTACGTCTGTGGTCAACATGCATAATGTACTGTTTCACCTTATACATCTTATTTGAAACATTTCAGAAGCTGTATTTTTGCATTCCAGTGCACTTAGCGTAGGCTACATAAACAGTGTGCGTTTAATCAACTGCTGAAAAAAAGTTTGTGAAATAAAACATTTGACTCTAGTGTTATCTGCTGGCGTTAAACGGTACTGCAGTAAATTAATAAATTTGATACGAAGGTTCAGAATACAGAACATATTGTGACAAACTGAACCGCAATATAATGATTAATTGCAGTATTGTTACAGTGACATCATGTAAAACGTATAATAATCCAGCGCGGGTTTGAGGATCCTTGTTCCTTTGCCTTGCAGTGCCTAGCGTCCGCCATCGCCACCACCAAGGTACTGACAGCCCAGCAGGTTGTGAAAAATGACGCAGGGGAAGAGGTGAGTCCACGTTTCTTGGCGTCTGCCTTTAGCATCACAGAAGGAGCCGCTTGCAGCCAGTCATGGTGGACCGTCTGTCCCTGAAGGTCATGGTCCCACTCGGCACCACAGCCGCTGCTGTGCAGGAGAAAGTCCACCTGCCAGATTACCTGCCTGAGGATGAGAGCCCGGAGCGCAACACGGACAAGGCAGTATCCCGGATGGGCGCCAAGGCTGATGCCAACGGAAGCTGGCTTAACGCCGCGGCTACCTTCCTTACCAGGACGTTCTACTGGTGAAGCTCATCTTGCCCTTTGTTTGTTATTCTCTGTCCCCCCTGTACATATATTTTAATGTCTATGTCTGTCTGTTCTGTCTTGAATATTTGATTTTCACTTGACTTTCAAAATACTTGAATTGAAAGTCAAATAAAAGGAGTCCGATCTTATTTTCCACCCAGATTCCTTAAAGGCATTTCTGCCACAATGCTGTTGAACTCTCAGATTTGATTGGTCAGAAGGGTGTTCATTAATTGTGAATAGCTGCACATGTAGTGCTAGAGGGGTGAATTGCAGTAGTAAGTCAATTCTTTAATTATAGTGTTACTTAATATTCCAAATGTTGAACAATTTAAAGTTAGCAGAAATGGCAATTTCAAATTAACGACGTCTTGGCAACAAAATGTTTGAATTGACGACAGTGGCTTTTGGGTTGATTCTAAGCAAAATGCTTATTGCCAGAAGAAAGTGGTTCTAATAAATTAATCTTTGCTCAAAAACATGAAAACGTCTTTAGGTACATATTTGTAAAATAGAGCTGTCAGGATTACTCGATTAAACTACAGATGTCAGGATTACTCAAACTCTATTACTCTGTTATTAAAAGCATGGATTACACGTCATATTAATGGCACATAGAAAATGAGGGTCTAAAGCACAAATGTGATGCAAATGCATTTTAGAAGACCATTCAGGTTTGACAAACTCATGAGGATGAGGTTAGCCATAGATTTGTGCCATTTAGCATCTCTGAGCAGCCCAGTCTTCGACTTCGACGGATCATTTTACTTTGTACGATTCCTTTTTGTCAAAATAATTGCTTCTGAAAAGATCAGCCCCATCGCTTAGCCATACCATCAGCCATATATTTTTGTCAAGGTATTGGGTGTTTTGGGCTGAACGCTACTGGAAGAAGTTCACATTGAGAACTACATTTGAAAATGAACTGTGTAGCCAAATATAACTCCTCTACAAGTAGCCTGTCCAATACATCAGGAATCACTTGCTTTTTCTCAGTATTGTCTCTAAGAAATGCAAGATATTCCCATACTGTCTTTTTGTGACCAGTTCTTGCGCATTTTTATCCTTTTGACTTAATGTCTCACGACTGCCACATGGCCCATCATTGAGTCTAACAGCCAGGAGGAGTGATTATGACCGAGTGCATGCAGGCCTCATGCAAAAGCAGCAGCGATTTTTTTATTTTTTTGAACATGTACTGTTGTAACATCATTACACCATCATTAAAATTGCAGAGCTTGCAAAGTTTTGTTTCCTGTGACTGAGGAAAAATGATTGAGTGCAACTTGATGGTTTGAACCCAGCGGACTATCACATGGGGCTCTGTGTGCATGTCCCTTTCAGCCGGATCCTCTGGTATTCTTCCGCTGTCCGAAATACATTTAATTAAACTGAATTGGAGTACCTGAATTGACCACGTGTGACTGAGTGTGCACCCTGCAGTGGCTGGCCGGTTCCAGCCTTGCACCATTTGCAATTTTGTACGTTAGCTATAAATGATTACTCAATGAATTGTCAGATTAGTTAGTAGATAATCGATTATATAAATAATGAAGTCCTGGTGTAAGCCAAATGTATGGTAATCCAGGTGTAAGTGGGTTAATGCACCCCAAGTCGTGCATTATGGTTTTATATCCATGGTTTCTTGCTGCCGCAGCTGCGCATTTTAAACTGTAATGTACGGCTTTTCATACATTAACACTTACTAACAGACACCATACCAGGCCACATATAGTTTGAATAAAAGGTTTATTGTAGCAACATGGTTACTATAACTTAATCTGACACAACTGAAGGTAGCAAATAGTGCTTCTTAGTGGTTCCACATTTACTAATATAGATGCAGGTTTAGGGAAAAATTATCTGGTAACCAACTTAAATCAAGGAGAAAGCCTGTACCTGGCATTAGAGGTAATGGTCTCCACTGAAAGTAATCAGTATAGGAAGACTAATTTAAAGTCAACAAACAAGTGTAGAAAAATCTTAACTGAAATTATCACTGGAACAGATTTTTCTTAAACCAAATATGAATGTTAAGTACTCTCCACTTAAGAGGTAGAGAGATCGCCTGGGTCTTCACTTCCGTAGCCGTACCGTCAGACCACAGCGTGACTACATGCTCCTTACACTCACTCCACTTTCTCATCCTTCTGTGGGTCCTTCCTCTCCTCGGCCTCCGCACCTTCCTCCTCCTCTTCCTCCGCGTTACCTTCACACTGATACTTATCATGAGTCCACTTGGGACTGCTGCTGGATTTCCTGAAGGGGAATCGGCCTCTCCCGCGCTGGAACAGGCCCCGCCCCCTTCCCCTCTTTACCCAGTAGTCCGTGCCGTCGTCCCTGTCATCATGCTGTGGAGGGTATGACAGAGCACAGGCGTTAAGTCCGTACTTCGCTTTTCTACACACGCTTTCTGTCATGCATGGGGTAAAGCGATGTAAATTTTGTTGTCAGGTTTACGGCAGACAGCTGCGGACAGTGCTTGTGTAACCTGCTCTGGTGCAATATCACTGCTGTATGCTGTATGCATGCACCAACCGGGACCATCCGCACCCACTGAATGTAGTATGAACACAAGCTTCTGCGGGCAGAAAGCCCGAAAGCGCACGCAGAAAAGTGTGGTATGAGCTGGGCTTCAAATGCCCATTTTCATGTGAATCTTACAAGCAATGGAGTTCCCAATGAACAATGTTTCCAAGGATAATGACACAATCCAATCAATTTACAGGGCCAAATATTATCCGAGTCTCACATCCAATCACAGACTTTCGACAGGGAGCCTGAGACTCACCAGGAAGTACTTCCTGCTCTTGGGTGTATACTCTGGGTCCCATTCTTCCTCCTTAGGTCTCTTCTGAAAGGGGGCGTTGGGAGGGGCTGGTCCCGAGCTGGGTGGAGGGAAGGCCCCCCGGCCCCGCCCTCGCCCCCCTCTGATGCGGAACTGCTACGGAGAGGAAGAGCGAGAGGATTTGTCTGCATGACTAAGCGGTCGCTGTAGCAGCCGCGTAGCTACACACCACCCAGCCCAACAAGGCTGGAAAGGCTTTAACACATTGCTAAGAATAATACATTAAGGCAGAAGTGCTTAAGAGGAAAGCCAACTATGAGACTAGAACACGTCACATTAAATTTCAATTTTCTTCAAATTGTACACCAAAAGAACGACCCTCCCACCCCCGCAGTACTTACAAAGGTTCCCCTGGGCCGCATGGTACCCTGGAATCCAGGGCCGTCCTTCAGCTCCGCCAGGGCTGCCCCCTCCTCCTCCCTGGCCCTGTGCTTCTCCCTGCTGTCCCCACGCGTCACTGAGGACCCGGAGGACGACCTGGAACGCCCCCGCTCCTTGCTTTTGTGTTTGCTGCAAGATAAATCGAGCACTCAGTCTCCAGGTAGGAAGTGCAACGGTCAAAGTTGCATGTACTTGGATTAACGATTCTGTTACAGAGAGACCCGTACTGGTTTCCATGGTAACAGTTTGTCTACAGTAAAGGGGGGGAAAAAAAACTAGCACTAAAAGTGAAACATTCAGCATACTGAAATCTCCTTTGAAAGGATAGAGAATAAAAATGCAATACCATACTGCAGCTCTTACACAGTGTGCTTAAGAAGTGCACTGCAAGAAGTCCAACCTTGTGCTGTTGCCTGGATTATATGACATTTTATTGTCATTTTTGTTTGCTAATCCCAAATGTCCTCATCCAACAAAAGGCGCAAAAAACTGATTACTGCTGTAAAACAAAATGGTCATTTTCATATAAATAGCAGCAAGGAATGATGAACAACAATTGTTGATATTAATAAAAAGGCAATTATTAAACAGGAAAACACCTTTGACAGTAACATCCCCTGGCGTCAGACGTCTTACCTCTCATCCCTAAACGGTTTGCAATCTCTGGGTTCCTTGGTCAGTTTGTCCCCTTTCTTGGGCTGACTATGTTCCCGGGACATCCTGGCCTCGTCGCCGTCCCGGCTCTGCTCGGTCCGCCGCCGATCGATATCGTGCCGCAAATCAGCAGAATCGCACCTTGATTTTTTTTCGTCCTATCAGAGTAAAGCAGCGTTGGAGCACCCATTAATTAGCATGTGCTAAAACGTGATCCGTAATACCCGACCGCCCTCCCCGGCAATAAAAAAAACTACAACACACCTCAAACTGACAGTCAGCCTCACATATTTACACTGACTGCTCCCTGCTGACCCCTTATGGACGTGATGCAGTCCTTCCACAAACTCATTTTTAAGGTGTGACACCACATCACTGATGGCTTCCATACCTTGGAATCTTCCTTAAATGTTCTTGCCTTCTTAAAAGCACTGGGGGAGATGTCAATCCTCCTTTTGAAGGAAGAAAAAAGCTTTTGAATGTTCGAAACAATGACACATAACATGCTTAAAAATTGCAATAATTTAAGACAAATTATGTACAGTTCTGCAATAACCCAGTAAACATGAGCATTCTTTGTAGCCTTCAGCAAGACAACCCTTCCAATATAAGCAAAATAATCATGGTTGGTACCTCTATATCATTCCCAGACATATTGCTAAGTGACGTGGCTAACGGTATTAGCGGCTAACCCTGCTAACTACCTGTGGATCTCTGGGCTCTGGTGTCCGGCCTCGTGCTCCACAGCCGCTGTCTGATAGGCCGTGAAGCGCTCGTGGAGGGACATAGCGGCTGGCTGGAAGTGGCGCTCTGCGGGCAGAAGGGGGCACAAGTGATTCAGTTAGATCGACATCACCTGTAGGGGGCGATCTAGCGGAGGGAAGAAGCACATCTCACAGGTTAACTTTGTACACTGCAGGCATGAACGCTCAAAGCATCTCCCCCTTCTGACTAATTGGTTAGCTTGATTGTTACAGGAATAGCACAAGAAATTGTTTACATGCCATTGTAATCATGAGAATGACAATTCCATATGACACGGTTCTCAATCAGTATTATTGACAACTTTTAAATCAATATCCACTGTTGAACATCTAATAAAGATCTTTCAATACTGCAATTACAAACTGAACAAAATTGACTGTACCGTGAATGATCTACAGTAGTTTTACATACACACAATATATGCAGTTTTACATCAGTCACATATTGCAGCCACATCTGACACATTTACACAAGTCTGCAGAGTTCATAAACGAAAGAAGCTTTTTGTTAACAAGTCCGGTTTTCAACTTACCGCCTCTTCGTCTCAAAACCAATGCCTAACAATCGACTCGGTCACTACCAGAGTAGTGCGTCAATCAAACCCAACATGGGGAAGGAGGCCATTTTGGAGCTAGCAACTGATTTTACGCCAGGGACACGGGGGCTTCGACTGTGCCCGTTTCCGCATCGGTATCTCTCAAGTGTAATTACAGTAACATGGACCTTGGCATTGCAATGCCCATTCCCGGACTGGCATGACCTATTCGCAATGAAAGAGAGAACATCACTGTGTAGACTGAACTGCATTTCCCATCAGCCCCTGCACATCGCCACTGCAGAGTAGCACTGAGCTATGAGTCCATCATATCCACAAAAGACTGAAAAAAACATTACAGAAAGGTATAGGAAATGTATAATATCACTTACAGAAAAACTGAATGCAAAGTCATATCTGAAATATGAATAACAGCAAAACAACATTGCTCTTCAAGAAGTAAGTAATCTTACACATAACAACAGTGAGGGACTTGAGGTACCTCTGACATGATGGACCAAGGACACTACGTGGTGAATGAAGGCCTCAGTCGTGCTTTTGTAGGCCTGAGGCTGAGTGATGTGGTGGAAGATGGAGCGGAAGGTCTGCTCTTTCCTGGCTGAGCAGGCGAGGGCGCTGGCAAGCGAACGGTCCCCGGCTATCGAGATGCTTGGGCTGGGGAGGAGGACAGGCAAGCAGTCATTGCGTGTCATTCAGCCCTTAACCCCCCCCCCTCCCCAATTTTGTAAAAAAACACGACTCACCTGGTATCTCCCAAGTCCAAGGAAGTCATTTTCATTCTAACCTGTGGCCGGCCGCAGTGGCTGGGCCCAGCTCTGGGGGCACTGTCCCCCCTCCCGTCTGGGGGGCGCTGCGGCCCGGCGTTCGGTTGCTGCGGCGATGCCACTTCGCTCTCGGGTTGGAGGCCCTGCTCCTTGCCCTTCGGCAGCCGGTCGGGCTCCCTGCCCAGCCTGAGCCCCTTCGCAGTGTCCCGGGTCCAGGCTCCCTCCCGAGTCTGGCCCGCCGCCCTCAGCTGCTGCGGCTGCCTGTAGGCCTGGACCTCGTCCTCCTCCTCCACCTCAGGCGAGTCCCCCAAGAAAGGCACCTTTTCGGCCCTGCTTTTATTGCCCGAGTCCAGGTCTAGCTCCATGTCCAGTCTGCTCCACTGGGCCCTCTCTGAAAGCGGCCCCTTCTGGGGCTCGCTCTGCCGCCCCGCGCCCTGATCCTGAGAAAAGACCGCATCTCCACCCTCTTGCAGACACCTGCCCAAAAGGAGGAAGTCACAGCTGATCATGGAGAATTTGCACCTTCTGATATGACACTCACACAATCCACATTCAAGATGTTAACTGGTATATGTACAGACACTGGGAGAAGTGTTACCTTTTGAAGTATTTGTCCACTTTTGAGAGGTCCTGCTCATCACTCTGTGGGAAGAAAACCTTGCTGCCAGGAGGTGCAGAGGAACGAGCCAGCAGTTCAGAGTGGGAGGAGCTTTGGCTGGGGGCACTGGGCACAGGGGAGGGGCTTCGCTGAGGGCTGTTGTCCCCATAGGTTGAAATGCCCATCCAACCCTCAGAGGGTGGGGCCAGCGGTATTGTGGAAACACCTCCCCTCGTTGCTGCCCCTACACGTTCTTCCCCTGGTCCCTCTGGCTTCCCACCAGCTGGTGCCGAAGAGCGGTTGCGAGGAGTTGAGGAAGAGGAGGAGGAAGAGGAGCGGCCGGAAGCCGAAGACCGTCCAGAGTGACGGGACTTGCTGTGAGACCTCTGGGAGGTGGATCTACGCTTTGGGGTCCGGGACCGAGAGCGCCCCCGCCTGGGACTGCGGGAGTAACGGCGGTTTTGCCAGTTGGGCCGGAAGCCTCCGCGGTGATGGAAGCGACCCCCGCCTTGGTAGTAGCCCCTGCCCCGGTTGCGGAATCCGTAGGGACGCCTCATGCCCCTGCTAGGGCGATAGTCCCGACGATACTCCCTAGGGTAATTCCGTTCCCGACTGCGGGAACGAGAGTAGGACCGTGAACGGGACCTGGAGCTGCAGGCAGAAAACAGCATCAGTAGTTAGACACTGCACTGCTTCAGACAACACCGAAAAGCCGACACAAGACAGACACGCCACAAAGAGTGCACACACACACTTCACCTGTATCTCTTCTTCCTAGAGCGTGACCTTGACCGTGACCTAGTGGTGGAGTGAGATCTTGACCTCGATCTGGAGGAGTGAGTGTGGGACTTCGACCGGACCATGTTTATAACCTTAAAGAAAAACAGATTTTCTATTTCTACATTAGACCTTATTAAATCTACACAAAATAATTTATCTCGGATTCTCACAGTGTTTAATGTTAAAAAATACGGTAATTTGTCGTCAACTCCCACAAAGAATGTGAAAAAATACAATAAAATAACTTTTTTTTCCCACGGTTACACTGTGTATTTTTCGCTTTTTATTTATAACGGTACTGATAACGCGACAGAGCACCAAATGCAACTAACTAACTAACAAGGTGACATCGTATTACTTTTCATTTAAATAATTAAGAGGATTTCAAAAATAACCGACTGGAAGACGATCGTGAAATTTATTATTGATCATCTACCCGTTTCAATAATAAAAAATACCACGAAAGCGGAACTTTAAAAAGCAAAATAAAACCGTAGGCATGTCAACCATTTTATGTTGAAGATCGGGATCCGCACACCGGTCTGGGTCGTTAGAAATTAGGACGGGTCAGTTTGGATATATATACCCAGTTAACTTAACGATCAGCCCGATCGCGGCTATGCTGCTGGTGGCACAATCCATCCACACCCTCCCGTCATCCGAAGAGACCCTGCACATTAATTACAATAACATAACATCTACAGTCTAATAAGCACATCTAGCTGATCAATAACACTCCATTATCTTTCTCTTTTATTAATCACCAAGCGGTCGCAACGTTAGATTAACGTATAAGGCAGCTTTATGTAAAATATTTTAGGTCTTTGAAAAACAGCCGGTTCTCATGCAGCGGAGAGGTCCAGGTGTAGGGTAATGCATGCAATAAAAAAACGAATTAGATGTTATTACCGTGTAAACCCCCAGTAACACGTCCGTCTCGTACAGCGCACTTCAGTCCATTTGCAAGCGTGACCAAGATTCTGCTCATCAGTCGCAACAAGGAAAGCGGGTTTAATACCTACGGCCCATTTACGCATAAATATAGACAAAAGCTGTAACTTCCGAGGCTTACCCGGGACACAGTGTAAGCCTGCCCCGCCATCTTCAGACTGGAGGCTGTACAACATCTATCATTAAGTACTGCACGCTGTTAAAATACATATTTAAGGTATTTTACTTTTGATATATAATTATTTATAAGTTATAATTCCCTTCAAAACGCAATCATCGTTTCATGTAACGCATGCTCTTGTAATATGTAATTTTGTGATGTAGAAATCCGTGAAATCCTGCACGTATTTATGATTTTATGCTATTTATCTTAGACATGGGTGTTACTCATTATGAATCTCGATTTGTGGATTGTTTCCTGTTAATATAGATGGTGGTTGCTCACACCGTATTTGCTTAGTGATATTTCATCATTTCAAATGTATGTCTAAATCCGGTAAAATGAGGGCCCAGGGGCGGATCTGGGGAGGGGGCAGTGCCCCTGTGACCGCATGCATGGCCCTCCCTGTGGCCCCCTAAATATGTCTGCTACTTGTGTCTGAAATAAATGCATTATGCGAACAGAATGTTGGGTTATATCTCTAGGTGTGTGGAGTTTAAGTCAAGGGAGGTGATGTTACATTTATATAATTC
>JAABNY020000038.1:9260412-9274298 GCA_015164015.2 Brevimyrus niger
TAAAGTAAAGTATAAAAGTCTATAAACTAAATATTGGTAGTCAAATAAATTCCTTTTGCCATTCAAACTAGGTCTAAGAAGATTTTTTTTTAATTTAACGTGACGCTGTCAGAGACGTGCTGCATCAACAGAAAAAAACTAAGGAATTTAAAACGTGCCTGTATATTCTTTATTCTTATTAGGCTATTAAGCCCACTGATTCCTTTTTTTAAGGCTAATTTTGTGTGGAATGCCATTGCCAAACCTATCTGTTGTTGCCTATATGTTGCTTAAAAAGAAATATTTTCTGTGCTGACTGGCAATGTTGGCGTTGCTCATATTTCTTTGACATAAGGCTTCGGTTTAAGGTGACATTTGTTAGGCATGCAGATTATTTGTCCCTCTTTTAAATCGGAGTGAGCGTGGAGCGATTTGACTGGAGCGGGAGGAAATTTTAGTGGAGCGAGGAGCAGTTTGGAGTGGAGCGGGCGGAGCCAACAGCCTTGTAAGCGAGGAGCGGAAATTCTCACCGCTCCGCTCCGCTCACATGCTCTGATATATACAGCATTAAAATTATGAAAAGTGAATTTAAAACATTAAAGACAGGCAGTGTAATTGACGGAAATCCGTCGATGACTCGCTACAATTAACGATAATCCGTCGTAACGACAGAGAATTTTAATCCCTGATTTTGTGATGGTGAACACTTATTTTGGTTGTTGCAACATTTGAATTACGTCGAGGTCTTTTAAGATGAGGTGAATAACATAGCTTAAATGTGTGAGATAACGTACCAGTGAAAATCTGGACACAAAGAAATCAGTCAATTGAGAGTTATGCAAAACATTTCTGTGTTTGATGTGAAAATGTGAAATCTCTAAAAGGTGCTTTTGCTATTCATCAAAGCACCATTCTCACCATTCAGAAGCTGTAGTAAGTTCCGGCATGCTGTGATCTCTATGCTCCAGGTCTGGTGCCCCCTCTGGGTCTGACTGAATAACTGCAGGTGCTTCAAGTTCCAGGGTGGGTCCTACATGCAGATGCAACGTGTTTAAAAACAGACAGACAGTTTCGAGGGTCCACAATGAATTTCACAACACTGCCCATAAATAAAACATTGCAACACGCTTCCAAGGTTGAGAACTGGTATGATTATGGTATGTTTCACTAAGCAATAATCCCAATGTTCCACTGCTGCTTATCCTGTGTAGGGTTGTGGTGTAAGCCTCGAGACTATTGCAGAAAGCACAGGATACATGGACAGGAAGCACATTGGCCTCGATGCTAATCTATCACAGTAAACCCAAAATATTTAAATAATTATATGCCAGACAAAACAGGCCCATACCCATTTCACTGGTGCTCTGCTGAGAGACATCTCCGTTTCTCTGAGACGTAGATTTCTGAAATGTGAAGAGATGAAGGTGTATCAGTCTAGAGATGAAGGTGTATCAGTCCAGCCACGAGCCACAGGCAAAACTGTAATTTAACAGTGTCCGACCCACAGTACCTTCTCAGGAGAATCCGACTTGCGGGTTCTCTTCATGATCTCCTCCAGTCGCTGGGGTGAGATGATCAAAATGCAAACCTCATGTTTATTAGCACATTTTCAAGTGAATTATCACAATGCAAAAAAATTGACAACTCTCTCAAGCAGTGTAAAAATGTAACTGTACTTATCACAAGCGATGATTGCATTTTATTTTTTCTTGGCTGGTAAATACAAGTTGTTAATTAATCGAGTCTCTGATGGCATAAAGTAGTTTCTCTCAACCCAGTCCTCAGAGAACCCTCAGATAGTCCATATTTGTACTCATATGAGTTTTACTTACACAAAAATGTTCTGGGGGCAGAATGAAAAATGATTGGTCCAGGGAGAAAACCAATCAGACTGCAGAGGAGGTGGGTCCAAGCAACTAGAGAAGGTGAGACCAACCAATCAGATGTCTTGTTCCCACCTCCTCTGCAATCTGATTGGATATTTTTCTGAACCAACCATTTTTAACTCTGCCCCCAGAACATTTTTGTACTAAATTCCCATACGCCATATTTTTGCTCTCTCCCAACTCCCAGCCAATCAAGAGCACTGAATTCCTGGTTCAGTGCACTGGGAGCTGGGAGGGAGGAAAAACGTGCGCTGACTGTGGGCCCCCGAAAACTGAGTCGAGGGATCACTGACTTGACAATCACATTTAAGGTCAGCTATAAACTTAACAGCCCATAATACAACTTGTGTGTTGGCACAATGTAAAAGCCTGCTTTCTTCAAACCATAACTAGAACTTTGGCATTTCCGCTAAAGTACTTCTGTTTGTTCTGTACAGTCCTTTTGCTATTGTGCTTTCTTATATCACACAACACTTGTTTATGAACCGGTCCCACCTTCTTCCTCTGCATGCGTTCAGCCTCCTCCTTCTGGAAGTGTCGCTCCCTCTCCAGCCTCTGCTCTGCAGCCGCCCTCTGACGGGCCTCCTCTTCTTCTTTCTGAAAGAATCACACTCACGGGGTAATAGAGTATCGCACACATGCAGGCAGGAGATGGACACACCTGGCAGGATATCAATGTGAGGCATTCTGAGACATTTCTCAGAAGCGCTGCCCCACCTGACCTGAAACCCGACCCCTTAGCCAATGGGAGAGCAGGAAAGCGCCCTCAGCTGACAGGAAGTAGAAGCGCTCTCACTTGTTTCTGAAGACGCTCTGCTTCCTCCCTCTCCCTCTGGGCTCTCTCCTGCTCGGCGTGCTTCGCCTCCTCTTCCTCCCTCTTCTTCCTCTCTTCCTGCCGCACGCGCTCCTCCTCCTCTCGCCTGGCCCGCTCCTCTGCCTTCCTGCGAGCCATCTCCTCCCTGCTACGCCTGTGTGGGACAAACCCCACCCCCAAAACACAATAGTCAGGGCGCTGTGGCGGAGGGTCTGGCCTGTGCGCGACTCCCAAGCATAAACCCACCTCTCGGCCTCTTCCTCCCGCCTACGCTCCTCTTCCTCGCGGTCCCGCTGCTCGCGGGCTTGGCGCCGTTTCTCCGCCAGCAGCCGGGATGCCTCCTCAGGGTCCATGGTCCCGGCCATGGGCTTGGTGGAGGGCGAGGTTATGGGGATAGCTGGGGCAGGGGTCTCCTGCGGAGTCTCTTCTGGGGAAGGGAGGCAGTATGATCCCACTATTAGTGTTGGGCCCTGGGCTGGGGTCACCCCCAATCCTTGCAGCGACTTACCAGTGTCAGACTCATCTCCAGGCGCCATGTCCTCTAAGGGCTCTGGGTCCATTTCAGCGGCTGGCTTCGTCACAGAGACCGCTTCAGCTGCCAGTTCCGTTTCGGCCGCTGGTTCCGTTCCATCCTCTGATTCTGTCACAGGTGCTGGTAGCTCTGGATTCGCTGGAAGCTTTGGCAGTGACTTGGACGGTCGCAGGTTCCCAGGGAACAGGGGCAGGCTGGGAAGGGTCCTGGAGGACTTCAGCAGGGAGGGGTGCTGTGCCGGCCGGCTGGGTGCACTGGAGGGCAGGCCACATGCTTATCATCAACTAACCACTGGATATTCACTGCATCACAGATGCTTTTCTGTCATATCCAGTGGCAGCCATGTCACATGAGAAGCATATCAGATTGATACTGTTAGGTAATCAGAAGAGAATTACAATTAAAATATAGGGAGTCCCAGGTTACGAACAAGATCTGTCTTCAAGTTCAATTTGTAGGCAAGATGGAAAAATAACTCACTACATAATAAAAAGAATTATAAAGTAATACAAGTACATTACAGTACTGTACTGTACGTTGAACTGATGAACCACTGAAGCTGCGTGATGTTTTCATGAGCGTCAGAAAGCAGTCAGTGCATTCCTAATTACGAACCATTGTATCAAACACAAATGTTTAATATGACAGACTTTACGGCAATCTATTCGAAAGTACTAGTTGTTTGTAAGTCAGATGCTCGTAACCTGGGGACTGCCAGTATAGTGAAAGCATGTGAGAGTCCTATTAACACGCCTGTAGTAATCTACATAATCTATTAACACACCTGTAGTAATCTACATTATCTACATAATCTTAATGATTTCTGTGGTACAAAAAAAAAATTCCAGATTAGCCCCCTAACATAAAAAATCTAAGTGTGACTGCTGAGGCCTAAACGATCTGTCCTGAGCTCTGTAGCTGCTGCCTGTTCCCTTACCCACCCACACCACCATGAAATGTAAATAAGATGTAAATGACCATACTAAGCAGAGCGCCCACTGCAGTTTATCCTACCGAACTGGTGAGGGCGCCAGCACTCTATGCTTCTGGTTTCCAGGTGACCGCGACCTTTTGATGACAGCAGGTGTGGGAACGGAGAGGTTGCTCCAAGACTTCCTTACATAGTCTTTGTCCTTCGCTGGCTTAGCCACCTTAACAAAATACAAACTTTGTAGGAAGAGGACTATTTACACAACACAATGTGTTCATGGGTGTTGCCATTAGAGTCATACAGTATAACGGCACACCTTTAAAATATACTGGCTAGGGCCATTCATGAATACTACTCAAACAACACCATCAGTACTCAAAGAAACACAACTATATCACACAACAAAAAAAAACATTTGGTGCATTACTGAAACAGGGAGCCAGGCCAGGGGCCTTAATCTGCTTTAAATTTAGTCAAGGCCTCAATGTACACAACCAACTCCAGCATTCTGAGACCAATAAGATGGGACCCGCCACATGGACCCGCCCCCTCTGCCTTGCAGCAGAGACAGGTCGGTGTACAGTGGGTCTCAGATGCCTGGCAACCACGCCAAGGCAAGATCACATGACCTGACGTTAACCAATAGGATAGGCCAGTAGCCTTGGCAGGTCTATAACAGCAGTCCAGAGTACTTCTGATTTCTACGTCTTTGTAAAGTTGTGGTTTATCCAGTAAAGTTGTGGTTAACTCGTCAATCCTAGAGGCAACTTCCAACACCTGCTGGACTTTGCTCACACTGGGTGGTGGATATTCCGTTAAACTGATTACGGCTGTGATGCAGTAACTCCGGCGAAGCCTTCTGCTGTGACGTAGCCAGGATCAGGCTCAGCAAGTCTGTCATTTTAAGGTGCCGCATTCCGAGAGACTTGTTTGTGCACAAGTGTTACCCGGATCAACCCGTTGGGCCACCGACCAGACGCCAAGCGGAAAGCAAAAGGAAAACTGGGATCTACGTACCACTTACAGGACAGGTGACAATAAGTGGGGAAAAAAAAAACCTGACGGACCAGTCGAGTATGAACCTAATGGACGTGTCACTCCAACAATAGGGTGATGTCGTGGAAAGACCCCCACGGCCCCTGTGGGCAGGGCTAGGGCTCCGAGTGAAGGTGCGGCGTGCAATGGCACTTACCGCGCCCAGTGTCCGGCGGCGCCCGGCCAAGTCCAGGCTGGGGGGCGGAGCCCTCGCCCGCTCGGCGCTGCGGCACTGCAGGGACTTGGAAGAAGTGGCGCTCATGGGGTGGCAGGAGGCTGAACGGGGACAAATGGGGATGACTGTGCGGTGTGAGTGGGCGGGGAAGGGGGCGGGGAAGGGGGCGGTTCCATGGGCCGGCAGGCGATTACGGATGGATGGGAGGATGTATGGAAGGGGAGACAAGGAGAAGAGCAAAGAGCCGCTATTAGATGTACTACACAGCATTGATGGCGTGAGTCTGTAGCTGTCCCTGGTGAGAGGGCCGCCAAAGCAACCAACGGGGTCAAGGGTTCAAATCCTAAAGCTCTATAGCTTAACCAAATTAATCCAAATTGCCAACAGGTTACTGAGGCGCAAAAAGGTTTGGCTCACAGTAACCGTGACGCCTCTTCGGAAACAAATATATCGGCAGGTGTTTCAGAGGCGTAGAGCTAATGGAATAGAGGGCGGTAAATCAGCGTCATCAGGGACAGGTCAGGCTCCTAATGCACGTCTGGCACTCAGCAGGGGGGCAGGAGGGGAGCGAGGGGGGGGGTCACCCAGAGCCGGGGTCAGAGAGGATGCCAGAGGGGGCGGGGCTATGATCCGGGGGAACATGCAGCCACCACAAGCACGGCAACTGCACACGAACACGCCGACTGCACACAAACACGGCACACACTCTCCGTCATCACTCCAAGCTCGCTGACGGTAAGCCATGCTGCATTAAAAATATCTGCTCCAAATCTCCCCAAAACCAGTTTAGCGGTCAGAGAAAAACTTCGGAAATAGGATTAACGAACAAACCCAAATGACTCATGGCAAGAGTATGTCGATACAGGTATTTACGAAAAAAAATTAAAAAACATGTACAAGTTCTTGCAAACATCAGATAAAATATTACGATGGTATTTCTAAGGGATCAAGCACAGTACCATTAAGAAAAAATGTACATTACAGCAGAACCTTCAGTACTCTTGAGATGTATATATAAGGATGAAAAGGTTTAGAATAGTCATTTGTTCTTTGCTGACATTAAACTGCCATTTCTGTGATAACGGTATATCCATTCAGGCAGGAGCGTAGCTACAAATTTTGGGGCCCTTGACAAAATGTCGCATTGCCCCCCCCCCAATTCACGAGTAATTATATGTATTCAAGTTCCCCGGTAAAGTGCTGGGGCCGAATCTGCCAGACTATTAAAGCCCCTCCTGTACCCCTGCATCCAGGTCTTTCATCAGGATGAAGTAATACTCATGGTCCTATCTGTGATTTAACTTCCTATCAGAGTACAGTACAGGAGTAATACAAGATCCAGCCAATAGTGTGGCCTGGACTGGGGGTGCTGGATCGAGCCACGGGTCGCTCACTGTGCTAAAGGACAACAGAGACACAGTGTGCCCAGTGGGGCTCTTCTCAAAGAATCATTGTAGAACCGGCTGAGTGCTTGCTGCCTGTCACAGACTGGAGCCCCTTGATCAGGATTCCCCAGTTCCGGTCCTGGACAGCCAGGATCCAACACAGGTCGCAGAGTTCCCTGCTCAAAAATGCCCTATTCCGGTACCAAAAAAGCAATTACCAGATTTAGTAGGTGTCCGAGTAGAGAAGTCTGCACACTGTGTTTGAAGCTCTCCAGTACTGGAACTGGGGAACGCTGCTCCAGATGATGTCGGTTTACCCCAAACATTAATTCTCAGTGTTCAGTCAGGCTTTGAAGGGCATGACAAACGGCACCATGAGATTGACTGTAAAGCCATGTGAAGGATTTACCAGACACAGACGACACAAAGGTGTCCATCCTAAAGGTCCTCTGTCTCTGCCGTACCACTTGCTGTGTCTATGGGTACGGGGGGGTGGTATGTACCTGCGTCACCTGACAGGGACACGGCGCTGCGGCTCCTGGCCAGGTAGGAGTGCGTCGGGGTCAGGAGCCGGTTCACCATGGTGCTCTCCCACACGCTCAGCGGTAAGCGCCGAGTGGCTGGAGGGGAGAGACATGCACGCGCGCACACACACACACACACACACACACCACACCAGCAGGCACAGAGGAGGCGGGGTTAGAGTAAGTACTGCTAGCGGGACACTTCCATGCGTCTACACACTGGCAAGGAGTGGCAGCAGGGAATGCACGGGTCCTGCAAGATGGTAAAACGGGTCGGCATAAAAAAATAACAGGCCTTCCAAGGACGGCCCAAAGCCGGCAGCGACGTGGAGGTCACATGACAAGCAGTCGGTGAGTCACATGCAGTGAATGGCTGGCGGCACACATATTAGAAGAGGGCACTCAGAAAGCTGGACTGGGAGCCACAAGACGCCGGCATTTGGACCCCCTCTCCCATCTCAATCTTTTAATGTGAACCCCTATGGCTAAGTGGTCCTGCACGGGCTAGCTGGCCAAGGCAATGAGTGATGAGGAAGTGGCCCGCATGAACACTTTCGGGGTGGTTCTGCTGGAAAACCTTGTGGGTGTCGCCCTAAGGGTGCGGATCAGCTGACCAATCAGGAATGAGCAACCGGGTGATGATGATGGTTAACATGGAGCATCTCCAGATATCACAATGGGCTTGGGCGTGAAGGCACCCTTTTGAAGAAACTGAGCCGGAAAGTGCTTGTTCTGCTCCAAACGCCGTTATATCCCAACAGAATAATCACCTCCCTCCACAGCAAGGACTCCGGTTCGTCCCTAAATGTGTTTTCCTGGATTAGGGCTCAGAGATCAATTTCATCGTTTGGATCTGAAGCAGAGACAGACAGTTTCCAGCCAGTTCTTCCAGAGTGGGGAGGCAAAGCACCAAAAATTATAAGACTTTCAGATACACCTGCGGCTCTGTCCCCGGCAGTCCGGCCTCTGGAGGGCTGTGGTTTGGACTGAGGCCTATTTAAGAGGGGAGTCCTTTTCTGTAAGGCTGGGATAACAAACCATGTTATTTCAGACGTCCGACAGAGCCCTTCACCCATTTAATGACAATCCATCACGTCGCAAACAAGCCCATCAAACAAGCTGAAACGGAAGCCATCGAAAACAGGTCAGGTCACTTAACCAATCAAGTCTTCTGACATTAAAACATTCTGAGTGACATAATATGGCTACATAATTCATAAAACTACATAAGACTGTCTGACCAGAGCTCATGTGTGGAGCAGCAGGCAGGATTTAGACCCACTGTTGCTCATATTCTTATAAAAAGATGAGCATGAATATTCTGAACAGCCACATTTTTCCAGGGTGAAACCTCTTCTTACTCAAGAACAGAGAAGGCTAGATAATGTGCGATGTGAAATCAGAACAGCATGAGACGGACATAAGTGAATAACACGAGTAATGACATTTTTCTGCTATTGTGACAAGCAAAAGGACAAACAAAAGTGGGTGAATAAGCCTGGATTCATTTTTCTCAGTACAAATCAGTAGTCCTGATAGGGGCATTGACTGTAAATGACAGCATGACCATTTAGAGTAAAACTAGCCAAATTTAGCGAAGGAGATTCAAAAGACCCACTATAAAAAAATTACAAGAAAATGTACAAAACAAACTTTACTAAACTGGGACAAAACTAACAGCATCCTCAGGTTCATGTGACAGCCAGCTTGGGGTAAGAACGTCTAATTCTGGAAAAGATAATCATGAAAAACTGCAGGCTTCAGGCTCAGGACTCCAGGTTATATTGTAGGAACTGAAAGGGAGATTAATGACTGGGCATGTGCTCTTTATACTCTATGTTGTCTTTGTTTACTGAACACTGTTCTTTTAAGGAGGAGAATATGTCAATAATGCGTCAGAAAACATTCTTCAGTAACACTTGTCATAATGGCCGTGCAATGACGCGGCATCTATGCAATCCTAGGGGCCTCCTCACGGTCACTTCTGCTCGGACAAAAGCCTCCAAGCTTGTCACAGGTGAAAAGCAGCAATGGAAAAAGTCCTTGGGGGTATGTTCTGGTACGGCCAGACAGTGGGAAAAACAACATTGGAGACACACATCATTTTAATGGGCCACGAAACACAGAGCATCCTATTTTCCCCTGTGCTCTGGCGTCATTCTGCCCAGCTGACTTCTGCCTTTGGGGAGCCCATCTGACTGCACCGGCACAAAGT
Source organism: Brevimyrus niger (assembly GCA_015164015.2). Taxonomy (NCBI): domain Eukaryota; kingdom Metazoa; phylum Chordata; class Actinopteri; order Osteoglossiformes; family Mormyridae; genus Brevimyrus; species Brevimyrus niger. The sequence goes on from JAABNY020000038.1 coordinate 9,269,889, forward strand.
TCATTTATAACTCTAGTCGAAGTAGCTTTAATCATCCAGATCCTATAGGTCTCTAACACTCTTCTTTACATTAAATATGTCAAGCCTGAGGGTTTTGACTCGATTCAGGTCATCTACAGTGTTTTCTCTAACCTGTGTAAAATACGTCTAATATGTAACGAAATGCTGGGATTACAAGGCACTTTGGTTCTGGGGCAGCGTTCAGCCCAAATGGAGCCAGGAAACAGAGGAATGCCGGCCTCTCCCTGGTTCCTTTGGGCCCAGAGGGGGGGAGGCAGTGGGATGGGCAGGTGAGGGGAGGGGGGGGCAGCATACCTTTATCTGGAGTGTTTATAAGCGTGGCTGAAGACGACGACAAGCGCTTGGTAATCACCGGCTCTGGCCGCTTGGAGAGATTGACTGTGGAGACTGACCTCCTGTCCACATCTACAACAAATGGAGATAAGGATGTATGGTGGGTATGGACTGAGCAGAGGCACAGACCCAGACCACACAGCTAGCCGCGCTTCTAAGGGCCGCAGGCAGGGGGCACTGTCCACGGCCGATCGAAAGAGTTTAATTCACGTAACTCTTCTACCCAACACGTATGACTGGCCTCGCAATACACAGCAATCAGATCTCCTGTCACTGGGAAAGGACGGTCGCAACCGATTTCCCATTGAATTTTTAGTAGCTAGGGGCAAATTAAACTGGAACATTCTCAAAAGTGTCAGTCATGTCATTCGAGATAAATGATGCCTCACAAAAATCTTCCGTTGGCAGGTGTCAGTTTACGGAAGTGCGCTGTAACCCAATATCTAGTCCTGAACTTTCCATACAGTATCAAGCCCCCTGGCCAGCCCGCCCTCAGAAGCCTACCAGCGAACTACTCTATTACAGGTCTATGGCCCATACACTCAGCCTATGCTATGACTCCGTTAGCCACGCTAATGCTACCGACGGCCACGCAGCCGTAGGGCCCATACTCTCGCATCATTGCATGCTAATGTTAGCTAGCGCTACGTGGCAGAACGGAGTCTCTGCACTTCACTACTGATAGTGTGGGCCTGCAGAACAGCCTGCTACTGCTACGAGTCGGTATTCAAGTTGAGATCCGATACCACCATATCCGCGGACCGAAGCGAAAGCACCTGGGAAGTGACGTTCTAGGCCCTCTAGATCGAGAGGAAATAGGATAGCGGACTCAGAAAGGCCTGGACAGGGGGGAACACAAAGAGAGGGGCGGACGAAGCGAAATGGTGAGAAACTCCCAGAAACAAAGGCAAAAAAAAAAAAAGAACAAATGAATGAATGCATCCATAACACACCACGGCAGAAATGTCAGGGATACAAGCAAACAGAAGAGGAACTGGGGAGGACTGGGGATGGAGCGCTGTTCTGACTGCCTCTTACGAGCTGCGGCATCGCGGATAACAAAGGTCGCAACCTTAGCGTCGTCACGGACTGGAAACAGGAAAGATGGAGGGGTACCTCTGATATCGGACACTAGGTCTTGCTGCTTAGGTGTGTGTGAAGTAAAAGAGAGAACAGGAAACTGAAGTGTGTGGGAGCTGCAGGGCATAGACTTCCTGGAGGCTGAGACAGGCAGTGAGAGAGACAGGAAAAAAAGTCAGAGAGAGAGAGGGAGAGACGCAAGAGAAAGATAGAAACACAGCGAGTCAGCAAGAAAGGGAGACAGACAGACAGATATAAACAGAGAGAGAGAGAGAGACAGCGGTATTGCTGTGTGATGGAACGGCTCATGCACTAAAGGAGGGCAGCTGTTACCGCTGGTGAGGCTGGCAGCACTGCGGAGAGTCACGCCCCAGGACCAGCGGTTGGGCTTCGGCTTGGCCTTCTGGCTGCGCTCAAAGGTCCGCAGGATCACCGCTTCGTGCCGAGCCTGAAACACCCCCACACGTCCCAGGAGTTCGACCGTCAGCAGATACAGTGACAGCGAAGCCTCTATCCTGCCTCCTGACAGGCCAGCGGCCTGCAGCTCCCGTCAAAACGCTGGCCTCACCACCAGGATCTGCGCAAGATGCCCGCCGCCATTTATTTTCACTCTGCCATTAGGCCAGATGCCATGTTAGGTGCCACTTCTTAGGCATCAGCCTAAAAACGTGAAAATGAATGGCGTCTAAAATGAATGGCGTCTAAAAGTCTAGCATGGAAAATAGGTGGATGTAATAACTCCTACTCATTAAAATCTTAATTGGTTTTTCACAACTCATCAATCAGGGAGAATTCCCCAGGGCCACCGCATCACCCCAGACGCCCATAACTCTGGTCACGTCCTGCTGTGTTTGGGAGATCGAGCGGACGCCCCATCAGGGAGTGATTTTGTGTCATGTGACCAGGTGGTTATATGTCGTTGGAGAGAGCTCAGTCATCAGAACGGATCCTCTAGGGGGCGCTCTGTCACGCGGAGACTGGCCCTCTCCCGGTCTCTCACCTTCTCTTCCTCCAGCTTCTGCTTGCGCTTCTCCTCCACGGCGGCCCTGCGCTGCTCCTCCCGGGCCCTCTGCTCTTCCAGCCGCTTTCGCCTTTCCTCCAGCTGCCTCTCGTAGAACTGCCGGGCACGCTCTTCCCGCTGCAGCCAGACCGTCTCCCGCAGGGCTGGGCAAGGGTGGCAAGGGTGGCAAGCATCACTGCGCAGGCATCACTGCACAGGGCACTCAGATGCCTAGTTCTAAATACTCCCGGATTCCGCACACTTGACCCCCACCCCTAAAGTCTGCCCCCCTCTTAAGTAGTTATCCCCCGGCTGGGTTGCACATTTGCTGTGCATGTGTACAATAGCTTACATAACTTTGACAGGCGTCAGACACACAAGCCTCACAAGAGCATTATGGCCAAAGTCCAGCCACGCATGTCCCCCAATTAACCTACAGGCTACTGGCATTGCAGCTCTTTGGATCAGTCTAGGCAAGAAACTCCAACAGAGGCATTTCACTCTCACTCTGCTGGCTGCTCCTCTCAAAATCACCCTTCAGAGTCATTCTTAGATTTTACAACTTTTATTAACAGCCTTAACTGGCCATCGGTCACTAGTCTTTTTCACCAATTGTTGCGAGGACAGTTTCATTGTCATTTATCTTGTAAGTGAGAGTTTATTAACCCTACCTCACACTGCATAAAACACATTTGTGCTGAGACAGGAAAGCTCCTGAACCATCAACAACTCCACTGCAGTGAAGGGAAGGGTACAGGACCAATAGCATGCTGGCCCTGCAGTGATGGGCATGACTCAGAACCAAAAGCATGCCGGCCCTGCAGTGATGGGCATGACTCAGGACCAACAGCATGCCTGCACTGCAGTGATGGACATGAACCAGGACCAATAGCATGCCCGCACTGCAGTGGAAGGAGGGGCAAAGGCTCAATAAGACACCGCCATGGCCCGCAGGGCCTAAAGCCAACGGCATCACACTTTAATCATGAAGCCAGGCTTAGGTCAGATTACAGCCAGTAGAGCTGCTTTGGAAGCAGGCAGACAATCTCCTAAGTGCACAGGTCTTGTCAGTTTACTGCACACTCCAATCAGGCTTTGGATTCACAGTCATGTGACAGATAGAGCAGGGCGATGTTCGTACCAAACTGCTTGTCATGTTCTTCTCTCCGCTCCCGGGCCAGCCGAAGACGCTCGTCAGTCTTCAATGAAAAAGGCTCTACTATGAGGGACAGAGCTCCGGGTCAGCATATATACAGAGAGCTAAATACACACACACACCTGTACTAATATCTTTGTGGGGACTCTCCATTCATTTTTATGCGCAAAACGTTAATTGCAATTATGACAGCCCTAACCCCTACCCAGCCCTATCCTTAACCATAAGTAACCAAACAAAATGCAAGACTTTTGGCAGTTTTAGATTTTTGACTGCATTGACAGATTTTTATCAAATTGCGGGGTCATCTGGTCCCCATAGACGCCATAGAGCAGGACGGCTGTGAGGGGGGAGCCAGGGCCAACCCAACCTGCTCTGTTCCCAGCGCCGCCGCTGACGTTCTGTCCCACTCCGGCAGAAGTGGGCCGACCGGAGGCCTTCTTCTCCCTGGATCTGGGGTGAGCTTCTGTGCCTACAAAAGACAGGAGAGGGACAAATGCTTAATCATTTTTTTTTTGTGCTTGGCTAATGAGGTCTAAGCAGCTAATAAGTTTTCCCCAGTTTATCTGATCAAACTTAAAGTGTTTATCGAACAGTACAACAGCAAAAGACCATAGAGGATGATGACCCCGCATCATGACCCTTCACAGGCAAACACCTTCACAGGACTCGATGGCGTCCGACTCTCGCAGGGCCAGATTACCGTGTCGTTTCATGAATCCACCTCGGTGTAGATCGATAGCCAGCCTCGGGGCATTTGGCAGACGATGGGTGAGAAAGCTCACTGCCAAAACGTCCCCGTGACGACCGTTAAACGAGC
>JAABNY020000038.1:9284463-9297147 GCA_015164015.2 Brevimyrus niger
GTAGAGTGATGGTGTGTCGAGTCAGGTATAGGATGACAGGGTTTAGGTAGAGTGATGGTGTGTCGAGTCAGGTATAGGATGACAGGGTTTAGGTAGAGTGATGGTGTGTCGACACCCTGACTGTTACCAAAAGGTTGCCAGTTCAAAGGTTGTGTGTGGGGTTTGAGTCGGCAGAGTGATTTTACCGTCACACACAGTCACACACAGTCACACACAGTCACACACACGCAGACACAAACTTTATCTGCTAGAGGAGCTTCTGACAAATACAGCATTACAATAAGTTTTCCAGGACAATAATAGCATAAAAATTGGGTAAAGAGATTTACTAAATATAACTAGAATAAAAAAGTAAAACATTTACTGCTGTTTTACCCTTGCCCATGCTGAGAATTTCTTTTAACCTGAAATATATTATTAAAAATAAATCCGTATACAGTTACAAAAGAGTCACTTTGCAAGTTGACATGGCTAATGAATCGACTGTACAGAAAAACAGCGCAAACTGGCCTCATTCCACACAAGGACATTAAACTCATTTAAATAAAAAAAATAATAATTCCGACAAACGTGGAGAGTTCTCTCAGCGGAGCATTATCTTAACTTTAGCTTAACTGGCAAACAATACACGCCTTTTGGGAACTGTAGTTTGATACTCCACATGAATAACAATTAAATAGGAATACATCACCACACCCTGTGAGTCTCTGTCTCAGGCAAGAGTGACTAGCGTCGCAGTTAACAGCATGCTAACCAAGAATGTGACACCAAAATGTACGGCTAAGAAGAACAAAGTATAATCTGGATGGGATACACATAAGTTATTAGGTATGAAAAGCAGTATTAACTGGATAGGATCCTAGACCATCGTAGGGCGGAGAAAAGGGCAACCAGACCATCCAGGGTGCACATGCACACAATTACACACCAAGGACAATTTGATGATGCCACATCCATAAACAGCCACACGTTATGATACCTCCGAATGCCCAATCGTAGCACGCTTTCATGCGGTGCCAAAGCTTCTGACTGAACTGCAGATTAATTTTATGGGCCACAGGCAAAGCAGAGCCTGCAGCAGCTGCATAGTTCAGACCAGCGCAGGCTACACAGACTCAGGCTTCAATACCGGAGCACAATTACGAGGTTATCACCCAAAAGAGGACAGGCCATTGAGGGCGACTGACAAAAGCCTTAAACTCTGAGAATTATCTGCTTGAACAACAGTGAAAGGCTGATGCTCTGGAGCTTCGCGTCCACGTCAGCGTGACATAAACTAGCCTCTTTAAAAAACACAAAGACACATGGGGGGGAGAAATGCCTGCAGGCAACAGGGGACGTATTGAGGACGCACATGGAAAGTTCACATGGAAAGTGAAGCCCACAAACACTCCCACTGTTTGTCATAATGGGCCTTTGGACCCAAATACTGACACAGAAGAGAGGCAAAATCCAGGGACGCCATCCTCCGACCAGACTCGCCTGCATCAGCTTTACCAATAAGCTTTAACTATTGCTATTCCTGTTCGAAAGTCCAACATAAAGCTGCGCTCTCACAGTCCCTCCGGAACGTCCTGGGTCTGCCCCGGGGCCACTGGCCAGGAGAATGTCCCCGAGAACAGCTTCCTTGGCAGGCAACTGTGTGGCACTCGTATGAGGTGCGGATTTCGGAATCCAGAATCGTTCGATTATCGGCAAGTTCTACGAACGAGGAATTTACTTTGAGGTGCCATGCAAAAGAGACAATGACTTTCCGGTCAGCGAAACCACCACAGCTGTCCTCCGATTCTCTGAACTCCCTACCCTGCCAAGTGCCTTGAGCCCAGCAACCCAGCAGTGAAACCTCATTGGAGCCACTTGTACTCATAGCCTTGTTCTTTTGGTCAATAGCCACAGCTCATGCACTAAGGTGAGGGCAGGGACACCTCACCGCAAGTCTCATCTTACGACTCACCACCACCGACCTGCCAGGGCCTGGAAGACTGCTGACATCAAACCTACCCACCTCTCAAACTCAGGTTCTCTCTTCCCACAGACCCTTTCAGACACGCTCAGCCGCCATGAACTTTTCTTGACATCACCTGCAGGGGCCGTATGCGCAAACGCAAACATCCGAATCGGTCACGGTAGACTTCATATGGACTTTACCCTGCTAGCTCCCTAGAGCAAAACCCTGGTAATTTCCCACTGAACCCTACGAGTGAATCGAGCAGGAAATTGTCCGGAGAATTCAGCTCTAGCTAGTGGCCATGATGATGAGATCGCTATCATGCTACTGGCACGGAAATACAAACATCTGAAGGCAAAGAAGAAGGGTCTTTTATACATATGTACAATACACACGGAATTGATTTCAGAGCAAGAACAATCATCACTGAGGATAAGTTGATAGCCTCGACTGCCGTTTTCGATGTACTGTAAACATTTGAGCGGCAAACTTTTTGCATTACGTCCTGCCTCCTGCATGCTTTACCCAAACGACACCCCCCATCCAACCCAACTGGAGCATTTCTAGTACGTATGAGTACATCTGACACCGACGATCTCCGGTTGCCTGCCACACGGGTGAAAGATCAGCTCTGGAAAAATCCCAGGGCCAATTTTATTCTGACAATATCCGGAGTTCATGCGTGAAAACATTTCTCGACTCACGAACGAGATCCCGAGCTACCCAAACTCCTTCAGGAAGGGCAGACTCTCCCTCTCACCTTTTCTGAGAGAGCCCCACGGCTCGGGATTTCAAGGCGCTAAACTGTATCCCCACCACTGGGCCTGCAGCATGAAACCTCTCACGTGTGTGTTGGAGGTCCGTCTTGGGTAAGACCAAAAGAATCATCAGCAAACAGCACGTCGCTCATAGCCATCCACACCGGATGCCCTTCAAGACAAGGCTGTGCTATTGTACCCATGAAAATCATGAACAGAATATTTTATATTCTCTGCATTGTATGGGTTTGCTTAGACCCGAATGCCTTGTTATGGAAGCTTGTATAACAGATGGTTACTTAACCTCACTACAGTGCAAAGCAGCTCAGGCAGAAGGCGATGACATTAGCGTCCCTGAGACTGTACCCTTCGCATGGGGCTCATTAACAACAGCTTACACTTTCTCCTGCGCTGACCAGAGCACTTCAAACCTTATGAGCCAGAGTGGGAAGCCCTGAAAGCCTTTGCAGTTAAACCAACGCTGCAGTATCGCCGTCACAGTGAATGTGAGGTGATTACGGAGAGCAGGGCTGCGTGTGCGTGGGGTGTGAGCGGCAGACGGGAATGTCTGACGCCACACGCCTGCATTCCGATCCCAGGAACGGGCCCAGAAAGTGCTGCATTCGCTCAGAGACGGGCCACGGCACCAGCAGACCCAGATGTGCAGCCAGGAGCTACTGCTTGGAGTCTGCAGGCCTCTGCTTCCTCTCCCTGGAGCCATGGGCTTAAGACCCCAAAGGAATTCACCAAGATAGCCTGTTCGGGCACTGGAAATAGCACCCACACACACACAGACACACACACTGCACTCTGCTCAGACTCTGTGGTCACATGCCACCATGACAAAGCAGCCCGCAAGCATGCAAATGAGGCCATCGGCCCACTGCCGTGTTTACATACCCTGCCCCGCCCCGCCGCGCTTCCCGTCTGCTGCTGACGTACAGATGCCACGCCCAGGCCGACCTGTCTAACTGGTGCGACAGCTACTCCATACGCCCATGTTCCCAGTGGCAACCTCCAGGGCAGCCAATCGATCTGACTGCTTTTCGCAGCCCAGCGACAGCCTGGAACATCCACAGCAAAGCACACAGGACAGAGCAGGTCCTAACCCAAAATGCAGGGGTTATTCAGGGGTGGGACCCCAACGGGAAACTAACTGTTCCCCGGGGCTCCCCCTCCCCTGTAACTCACCCAATCGAAACACATCATTGGCTAAGGATAAGGTTGTCCTGCTTGTATAAATTATGATCCCACCCTAAAAAAATCCTAGAGTAACCCCTGATTAGAACTTAAATTTGGGAATCAAATTGTGACAGACCGTGTATAGATAACGGTGACAGTCACCCTGAGGGTGCAGGACAGCTGGGCTGTATGACAGCAAGGCCTCCCGTGAGCAGGTCAGTGCAAAGCAGAAACCAAACACCCCCCCCCCCATCTGCACTCAGTCCTGTAACACGACACACCAATACCAGCCATAAATATGCACCAGATAAATTACAGCTCTTTAATCATGATGCCGTTCGCCAACAACCCAGAGCAGAAGACAGGTTTACTCGGTAAGTCAACCCATATTCAAGAGACTCCCGTGAAACTATACCCGAGTGAAACTCCGCAATAAAAAGTGCACCAACACCTAAGCACACTAAGGAAGAGAATCAGGACAGTGAACGTACAGACATTCGAACGGTGGAATGTCAAACTTCACAGCCCCAGCTGAAGCAGAGGGGGTGACTGAGCTCAGAAGGGGCCATGATCGATTCATGGGGTGATCCTTGATTTAGCTGCCCTGATGGTACTTATACAGGAGCAGGGCCACTTGCCCCTGCTGAAAGCTGATTGGCCCCCAGAGTGGTCACTTCCCGTCACACACCGATTCAACACATATCATTGGCTAAAATTGCCGCCCGCTGCTATGCCCCACCTCAAAAAAAAAAAATCCTAGAACGGCACCTGCTGCCAGAGGAAGCTGTGACACTGAGTTAATTAGAAAAAGTTTACAATCCGCCATATTAAGTTGGAAATAAATGTGATTTCCTCTCATCCTGTCAAGCAGGGGACACCAACGGTCCGGTGCCTACAGCCCTCAGTCGGGGCGAGCAGCCTCCAGATCTCCAATGGACTTTCTCTCCATCCCAGCTTTACTCATGCACCGGAAACATTAATACTTAATAGCAGGAGGCTTTAGAAGTAATACAGGGTTACATGTAAACAGACCACACTCGTGCGGGGGTCAGCCATCAGGAGCACATTTCTGAAGAAAGAAGAAACTGCACTGCTTAGCAAACAGCGTCTCCCTACCCGTCCCGCACCTGAAGATAAGTGCTGACGATGCACAGAAACACAAGATCCAAAATAACACAGATGGGTCAGGGTGTGACGGAGCGGAGCCGCATGGAGTACCTCATTACCCAGCCTTAACACAGCATGTTCAGCACCGGGGAGGGTCCAGGTGGAGCAGAGAGACGCATGACGGTGGTTACGGGGTAAAAGGTACTAAACGCTTTGTCTGTTTCTCAGTCAGATAAAGTTTCTCCACGGAAACCGTGCGCAGTGCAAAGTTTCACCATGTAAATACCCCAATCTGTGAATACCCCAATCTGTAAATACCCCAATCTGTAAATACCCCAATCTGTGAATACCCCAATCTGTAAATACCCCAATCTGTAAATACCCCAATCTGTAAATACCCTGCTGCACTCACGCACAAACCTGGCACACAAAAGCGCCACAGAACGGCAGTCCTGCCCCGTCTATCATCCGCACTCACTGTACTCATTTACGTAATGAACACTGTGGAGTGACATTATCTCTATGCTCTAGCAGGACATATGACCCCCACTCCCCAGAACTTGCAGGCTTCCTACCTGGCAGCCTGTGGGGGGCGCAGCTCTTTTGCTGCTCATCTTCCTCGCTGATGGTGAAGAGTGCCGAGATAGCTGCCCCGCCGCCCCCCCGTCGCGCCCGGCCTGGCCGCGCGGAGCTCAGCCGGCCCCCCTGGCTCTGCATGAAGCCCGGTGCTCTACCGTGTGCTCCTCACGCTCATGTGCGCCTCTCCAGGTGACACCCACAAGGGGGGCTTCACCGCCCTCATCCAACCACACGACCCGAAACGAAGCCCCGCGGTCCTGACCCAGCCGGCAGCCGGAGCTCCTACGTCCTGATCCTGTAGGGTCCCGGAACCCCAGAGACCTGATCCAGTAGGAAGCAAAGCCCTAAAATCCTGATTCAGTAGATCCCGGAGTCCCTAAGCCCTGATCCTCTTGGGACTAGAGCTCAAACCCAGCTCAGATCCAGAACGGGACGGATAGCGGGGATGCTGTCGATGTACCGCGTTTCTCCTCGCTTCTATTCCTCTCTCTCTCTCTCTCTCTCTCTCTCTCTCTCTCTCACACACACACACACACACACACACACACACAATCTCTCTCTCTCTCACTCACTCGCTCGCTCTCTCAGTCCTCACGCCTGACCACTGCAGTTCCCTCCACCCCCAGGCCTCTGCTGGCAGCCAGCCGCGAGGATCTGAAATATTCAGCATGGAAACAAAAGGAACGAGAAGCTGATCCGCTCTCGCAAACGGTTGCCGGGACGACGGTGGGATGCCGTGGGTGACACGCCAGCAGCTCGCCCGGCCCAGTGTGACCGTGCTGGAATGCTCGACAGTGTCACCATCACTGCCGGCTGGAAAGCAGGAAGTGGTCCAGAGAGATGGGCCAGTGCTGTGCTCTCATTGGCTGCCCGGGATATACAGCACCGCCCATGCCACGCCCACTACACGCCACAGGACTGAAGTACAACACAGGTTAAGGTGCATGTTCTGTGAATACAACTGACTCCACGCTGCGAAAAAAAAATCTCAGTGGGTGCGTGCTGTGATTGAATGAGGCGGCGCTCTTCAGCATCTACGTTAGATAGGGCCCTTAATGCACATGGAAATGCTATTGGAGCAATGCTAATGAAGCCAGTCACGTGAGCGATGAGGCGCACCCCCGATAGTCTCACATGGCCAGACTGATTTTCAAACATACCCACCAGAGTCAAATACGCAGAACCACAGATGGAAAGCAAAAGCAAAATAAAACTTGATTCTGGACCTTATTTGCACTGACCAGCATTCAAATAACACTCTCACCTAGTTCAGTCTGTTACTATTTAATATTAGCAAGTAATATTTCATCAAAAAGATTAACCTGGCTCTCACAAGGCTCAGAAGTACATTGCTCATATTAACTGACCATTCATAATGATTATTAACAGCATTATCAAAGTGATCGTCTCACACGAGTAGCACATCTTAACTGATAATAATTCATAACTAAACTCCTAACATTTACTGTGTGCTAGAGCAGCATCTGGGGACCTACTGTTTAACATGACATTTGTTGTAGAGTAACTAAAGCCCATCGCGGCCCCCAGCACACCTGTACTCGGCTGCTGAATGCAACACCCCAGGACCTCTGCAGTCAGTTTAAAGGCTTCCTTCTACCATTATCTTATATTCTATATTAAAAAAAAAACCCAGGTTGCTGCAAGTGTGTCACATGTTTAAAAATGCGTACAGACTGAATTCATTCTACTTCCGATCAGATATTTCAAGATATGGTCAAAAAGACCCCCATGTGATCTATGAGTCCTGTAATCTAGTTGAGGACTGCTATCATGATGACACACCCTTGTGCTGGGGGTGGGGGGGGGGAATGATGATGTCATCGGCATTAGACTAAGATGAACTGACAAAATGGGGCCCTAATACTGAAATCCTGTCTCATGGTGACAGGACAAAGACCAGGGAGCAGAGCTGCGTTTAGACAAAGATAGATGGACGGAGCTCGCTAAGGCCCAACATGTCTGTTCCAGCTAGGGTTGCCACCTCAGGCCCCAAAAATCCATGACACCTAGTCAATGACCACAAATACTGCACATGGTGATACCATTGCAAAGGTTTGCTTAGGTCTATCTGATAGGCAGGGGCTCTGCTCTGGATTATGGGTCCCATATCTTGACAGGGACCCCAACACAGCTGAGACAATTTTATTGGGGACTTCTCTGGGCCTCTCAGTCATGGGCCCCAAGAATCGTCATCGTTTACCCCCCCACCCCTTTACAGCGCCCTTGCTGATAGGGGAAATGATAGGGTCATGCCATGTCCCGGAATGAGATTTCCAGGACAGACAACCAAAATCAAAAGTGGTAGTAGAAAATCCTGGACGGGTGGCAAGCCTAATTTCAGCACATCTCTAATAGACTCAGAGGATGTTCAATTTGGAATAATGTGAATTGAACCACAGTGGTAGCATTAGTTGTCTGAGCAGGATCCTACATAAAAGCGAAGGGGTCACAGTACTCTCAGAGATTTATAAGGCACAGGTCGTAAAGCATAAATCACGCATGCGCGGGCACACTAAAGGGCCACAGAACGAAATATTCATCTGCAATTTATTTGTAACTTTGGAAGAAACTGAAGCAATCAGCTATACATGGGTGGTACATGCACTTAAAACTCTGGTTCCAGATGAAGACTTGCAACACCGTTTGTAACGTTACGGTATACATACATTGCCTGAAATACTAAAATTAGCTCGCGAAATATACGCAGATGTCACATAGGTGATGCTCGCATTTAAAAATTAAGCGATGCCTATTATGTCCGTGTGACGGAGCTGCCAACTTGAATAATCATGTGACCAGCATAAGTGTATTAAATGTGCTATTGGAAAGGTACAGGTTTGGGCTCGGCTTAATAACTCTTTAGCCTTTTATCACGCTGTCTATGAACAAGACCGGATCGACCACAATTTGCAACGACCCTGAGGTATAACCGTGCTAGAAAATGGAAATAGTCCCCAACATGAAAGTAAATCCATTAAGTGAAACAATAATATTGCATCCTCTGCACCTGCCGCAAAATGTCATCCTAAGTGAAACCTGTCAGACATCGGAAATAAAGCGCTGTTAGTCTAACTGCGCTGCGTTGTCGATCGACGCAATCGACATTTGAAATGAGTAAACTTAACCTCTTCACTAAAGTTCTCTCTACACACAGTTTAGTTAAGTTTATTTCGTGTCAGCGATTGCGACTTTGTCCTCCAAAAACAAATATTTAATCCAAGGTCCGACACAGACATGAAGAGAAAAACAACGTCCACCTGTAGAGTTCAGTCAATAAAATAAGGTGATCGCTTCAATTAACATCGGCTAATAACATGTCTACTTTACAGTTCACCTATGCTGAAATTGTTACAAATATTATTTTCAATTTACAATATTATGTCTGTAATGTGGAGGTTCCGCGTCTATCTGATAGTTAATCCCTATTTTGTGGCTGGTTTGTTTTAAAACGACCTCCTGTGTGATATGTCGGACAAACTTGATTCCTGCGCCGGTTTTCTTCGCCTGATCGAGGTATTGCGGCAGTCTCGGGTAAAATAGATGCCCGTAGCGACTTTTCTTTAGTTGTTACTCACCTTGAGAGTCGCTCGGAGATGCCTGCGGCTCCGCCATTGCTGCTGACGTCAGCCGGGGGATCCGCCGCGGCACGAACTGCTGGCGTGTTGCAAACCTACCTGGCGGACAGGTGAGCGGCGGCGGCGGTCTACCTTCGGGATTGGCGTCAGTCAGGATCATTTCCGTGTATGCCTATGTTTAAGTGATTTCATTCTTGAATATGAATGCAGTATATAAATATTTTTGCTAATAACTCATATATATTTAATTAGAAGTATGTAAATCTGCATAAATATTCCGATTATGTATACTAAATATATTCATGATGCTTTAGAAGAAATCCAACTTTAGTTTTAAGTAGACCGAGTAGAGTTAAGAACTTTTTCTTTTAGAAGGGTACAGAGCGACACCTAGCGATATGGACCATATGACACTCAAAATATTAAATGTACCACAGCAAGTTCGCTTCTGGATCGTCTCTTCGCTTGTGTCCACTAGATGGCGAATTTTTCCTTTGTTTATAACTTAATGTAAACTGGATTGTAGTTTTTTAGTGTTATAGGAGCCGTATAATATAAAGTTTATCTAACATTAAAAGTGGAATAGATCAATATTTTACGATTATAGTTTAAGTACATTTTGGTTGAGGTAAAATTATCAACGAAAGTCATGTTGTCTTAATTCAGCCATTAAGGATCACCCATCAATGAAAACTCTTTTGGCGGTGTTTACTGTTACTCAAATGACGTGCTCGCATGTGGCCCCTGCTGGCCACAAACAGCCATTATACTAAACATTAAATAAGCGCATTCCTCATTTCGAAGATGCCAAAGCAGCACAATCCGTCAACCAGCTAGGTAGCTACAGTTTTCTGACTCAGTTTGCTATTTGTTTAGTTCTCAAAACATCTGTGGAGGAATAAAAAAAAAAGCCACCCCTAGCTCAGTGCATTCTGTGGATGTAGTACTCACTCGTGCACTGTTGCATTTCATGGAACAGGAGCTTCATGCTCTGCTCTTGTGGGAAGCAGTGCAGCAGCATGCAGATGAGTGCAGTGGGGCTCGGGGGAGCACATCTGGCAGCTGGAAGCCCAGGGATCCACTCCTTGTGACTGAGATCCCTGCATCCCCACACACTCATGTCTGCTGGGTTTGTGTGACTCACAGTTTTAGCGGGATGACAACACGTTCCTGCCTAAACCATGCATCAATGGATGCAGCACTGTGGCGGTCAGCACAGGTAGGGAATACGGTGCTTTGTTGTGGATTAAAATCCCATTTTAATCGGTCAAATTTTAGGCTTATACACAATAAAAGACTATTAACATGACATGTATGCTGCTTCTCCACACTACTGCATGTGACTTTAACGGTTTGGGACAAAGCATAATCTACGAAGTCTACGTTATCTGATCTTTCGCTCCCTGTGTCCACACACACGCATAAACAAAGGAACCCGCATGACATTGAGGCTCTTTTTGTTTGATTTTTAATTATGCTCAGATGTCACGTTCACGAAACGAGAGAGACAGGGTTCTTTGATAAGTCAACTGAGGGTTTAAAGGCTGTGTGTCAAGACAGAAGCCATTCCAGGTCTGATCCAACAGCAAGGACGGGAACTCCTGTACACAGGTCAGCTCACGCCAACTTTTAAGGAACTGGACCGAGCAGGTCCTAAATCCCACCAGGGGAACCCCTGTTGTACAGTCATACAGGGTACATAAGCGGAAATAGTCCGGTGAAACCAAGTGTATGATAAAGTCGCTTTGGATCGTTTGCTAAGCAACCAAACATTTATGTTTTGTCTGATACCCTGCGGTGCAACAGTGTCATGCTAGATGTAGCGTTCAGCGGTGCCAAGAGTAGGAGATGTCATAAGACCCACACTCATGAGCCTCGGACCTACCTGTCGTTTGGCAGTGAGGACAGAATACTATATTAACAGGCAGAATGATTTATATAGAGTGACATTAGTATCATAGAGCGCACTCGGCTTGGCATGAACTACTGCAAATTCAATCTGACTAAGCTGATCTCTCTGGGGCCGGCGGGGCTACAACTGGGTCAAAAACGAACAGTTGACCAAGAGTATATAATGAGAAAACGGGTTCATCACGTATACAGAGGGCACATGCCACTCTCTCCCTAAAACACCGACGTTGCTAAATTTAGCCACGGATGAAGAGAGAAGCCTGAATTAGGTCACTGCTATTTCATTACTATCAAGTTATGCAATAAGTATTGCTCCTACCAGCACTCCAAACAATACATTGTATTAGACTTCACATTGTCCTGGTTGGAGGTCGCTTGTGTTTCACGGGTAGATCAGCTGCATAACATTTACGTTGTTTTTTTTTTTATTAAAGGGGCGATTTCCTCCAAAGTGAGGTATAATGATATAGCTATCAGACAGCCACCAAGATATAAGTGCAGTTAGGCTGAGCTTCCAGGAAATTACCATTAACATTCAGCATTGGGACAAGAGCAATAAAACACCTACAGAAGTAGGCAGATTATAGTAAGAGAGCCATTCCAATCAAAGAAAAAGAGCAGAACTAAGGGTATAGAAGAGACAAGCCGGGGTTCAGAGCAGGACAATGGTCTCGGGGCTAGTTGAGGTATTCCTGGAACCGAGGCGTTTCTCGAAAGTGGGGGGGGGGAATGTGATGATTGGATGTGGAGCTCATCCAAGGAGAAGGAAGGAGAGGGTTCACACCTTAGATGTGACAGGGGACACCTTAGATGGGACATTAACCAATCCCAGGACACACACTCACATACTGTGGACACTGCAGCTGACCACTGTGGGAGAAAACAAATATCCAGGGACAATCTGGAGAATCCTTCCCCCTCACAGAGCAGGGGTTGAAAATTAAACTGATGACTGTGGGGGTGTGAGGCCACAGTGAGGCCCACTAAGCCACCATGCCACCCTACTGCCAAATATAAATGTTCTCAGACTTGTGATAATGAATTAAATTACATGGTGGTAGATTTCAATCTGCCCTCTCAGTAGGGATGAAATCATTCAAAATGTTTCAGTAGGTTGTATAATTTAACAGCTGGTTCATATTTGGTGTAACTTGCTTCGGTATCTGCTCTACATGGGGCCTTGCAGCCTACTGTTTACTGCCTTTTGTGGGGAGGGTCTGTCACTCCTACGAAGGGGAGGGCGCCGAAGAGAAACATGCCCCCAGTAATAATCAATAATCCCTCCTTGCAGAATCCTGGAGTAATAAAGGACTGTTATTATCACACAGAAAAATTAATTATATGGTGAGGTGCATTGTGTCATTTAGTTATTTGCTCATTTTAATTTGGATTAACAGCTTGGTTTGTTTCAAATGCAGAAACATCTGATAAAGGGTATGAAGGACAGTGAGATTACAGAGAATGCTGAATTATATTATTGCACAACATCAGTATTCATTTCTCACATACAGCTAGGTGCATTGTTAACTTCATCCATCCATCCATCCATCCATTTTCCAAACCGCTTATCCTACTGGGTCGCGGGGGGTCCGGAGCCTATCCC
>JAABNY020000038.1:9301846-9312068 GCA_015164015.2 Brevimyrus niger
ATGATACTTGGGGGGGGGGGGGGGGTTAGTTTATTGAAGCACCAAGAGCTGCTTCGATCCACTGTCTTCCGAGCTGGACTGTGAGGCTGTCTAGTCTCAGGACGGGGTCCTGTTTCTTACCTGTCCAGATGAGCTCATGGAGTAAGATGTGAGAAATGATGCAAGATTATTGCCTATCTCCATGGAGACCATGGTCTTCATAGGCTATGAAATGAGATGTGGGATCATAAAGTGTTACCTGTGTTGTTGCGGAAGGTAGTCACTATCCCAGAGAGAGTGCAAAAATAACTATGGGGTGGTACATTAGAGGCCGGTCTGGGAGGAATGTCTGCACATTGGGGGAGTCCTATATGTACTGTGCATAGGTCTTTTGTTTACCCTCTCGATGGGGTGTGGTCTGCACTGGTGTAGTAGTCAGGGTGACATTCCACGCTCCAATGAGACGGGATAGCAGCTGTAGGTGAAACCCTTCTTTGCTCTGCCATCCTGTGGGTGAGTCTTTGTATTTGGGTTTGCTGGTCCATGTGAAAGGCCCCCCCCCTCCCCCGAAAGTGCTAAACCTGGGAAGTGAGAAGTTTCATTTCACCAAGATGATCTGGAGACTTGACCCTGTTTTGATGCAGCAAATCGTTGCCTTGAATGATGGTGTATTTCAGCATTACGACGCGTATGGAAGTCTGACGTATCAGGTTATTGCGATCCAGGTGACAAGAAGCATCACAAGTACACGCCTGTTAGTAGAAGGACATTTCTTAATGTACTGATGATGCTTTGAGTGTGGGAACCAGACATGCAAAAACTGAAACTGTTTTCCATAAATGTGGCTGTCCACTAATACTAATTTCATGTGTGAAGAGGTTTGTCAATGTTCCCATTTTTAGATTACTGTATTGCTTAATCTCCTCCAGGAATAAAGTTTGAGAGTTCAAAGCCTGCGGGCTACCTGTCCCGTGTTACACTATACCCTTCAAGAGCTGTCAGTCAGCCACTCTTGCGTAACTTCATCTGTAGCTAATCTAAAGCTGTTTTCCGTGTCCCTGTCACCCGCCTCGCCATCTTAAGTGATGGCCATTCCAGCAGGCAGCGTTTATCATTTTGAAGTGCCACAGTCACTGGCATTTGCATGGGATCTCCGTACATCCGTTTATCTCTCTGCTATCCAGCGGCAAGTCCGAGGGAGCGTAAGGCACAGAGCAGAGGGACACGTTGGCTGAGATTTCGGCCCCTCAGAGCCAAACACAGCCCTGCACACTGTAGTCACTTTCACGCTTTCATTGGGTCCGGACACTTTCCAGAGTTGCCCTTTCATACACGTGGCACACAGCCGGAAATTTTCCATGTTGGACGCGTTCATACCTACAGTACTATAAATACTCCGGTTGGTTTAGACGAGGGGCAGAGCACACAGGAGCCAGGAGATGATGCAATAAGTGTGCTGGATATTACAGGTTTTGTTTACAGCACATCAAAGATAGCGACAGAAGTTACTGACGGAAGTTCCCAGATCATGTCGTCTTTTCCGGTTAGCCATGTTCCTTGGGGTCATCTTTGTGTAAATGACCCTCCTTCGCTTTTCATCATCACGCCAGTCGCAGGATGGAGGTGTCATCGTGCTCACTCGCTGAGTTTTCCAGGCATTTTTCTGCACCGTTTGTAGGGGTCAATGGGAAATTACCCGGATCTTACTCTCGGGAGAGAGCGGGGTAAAGTCGGTTAAATGTCCAGTTCGACACTTTCGGACGTTTGCCTTCACATGTACAGCCCCTCCCGGTAATGTCTCGAAGTTCATGGCGCTATTGCATGTCTGGAAGGGGATTATGTTTGGCGGAAACTCGGATGACACAGACGGGAAATATAACTTCCACAAACACAGCAGGGGTGTGATTCAGACCCCCCCCCCCCCTTCCTTTACTTGCATTTTCATGCTTTCAGAAAGATCACCTGACTTCATAAATACTTCACCTACGATTAATTGTTGCAAGTCTGTCTAACTTTTTTGCTAAATCATTTGGAAACGTATAAGGAAACTGCTACATCAAAAATGAACTGGATTCCATTTTGTGGATGGCTGGGCATTAGCAGAACTCGCTAAGACATTTCTTAATGTGAGTGACCTATATTTTCCAGCAGTGATGAAACTAATTCTGCCATAGTCCTTGACAGACCTGCTTGTCCAAAATAGCCGGACTTATCACATGGGCCGTAGTGGAAATAGTTGCTAAGCGAACAGTGTCAGGTGGCAGAGCTGTGATCATCCAATCCAGACCAAGCATGTTATACCTCAATGGCACATGTATCAAAATCAGTTTGGTTGGTTTCAATATGCAAGTTATTCACCTGCTGTGTTTTCAGAGTGTGTGGTGTTGCAGGTTCACACTGACCAGTTATAAAATTAGAAAATTGAGGCTCCTAGTGTGGCTGCCCCCCCATTATTTAGATGAATTTGATTATTTACTGTCAGCACGCCCAAGAATTCCATCTTCACCTCGCAGACGCACTGGTCTGTGAGCTGGCCATGCTTTTTTTTTAGAAACTGGACACTCCTGTGCATCAAGGACTGTCTGATATGATCTTTGAGCATATTGGCAAATATTGAATGACACATATCACAAGACTCAAGAAATAGGTTAAGATTTGTGTGGATTTCAGAAGGGAAAATTCCTTTGGCTGGTGGTCGTGTTGGTTTGTCGTTTCCTGAATGATTTATTTGTAGTAGTTGTATTTCTAAGGCCCAGTATAAAGACCCTGCTAAACTGACTTGTAATATGTGAACTTAAGAGTTATGCACCTTGGTAATATGATAAAACTACATCTTGAAAGCCCCCTGACCCATACGGTGAGCACCTTTTTAAAATAATTTTGCATTGTTGTACTACCCTGCATCTTCTTTCTGCTGTCTGTGTCACATCGCTGTCCGTGTCAAATCTTGGCTCAAAAGTAAATCGAGTGATGGCTGGCCGTCTTGCATGTGGTGCTGATTTAACTTGAGGATACAAAGATGAAGATGCGTCTGGGCCGGTCAAGGTTCTGCGTTTGCCCTGCAGTCACCTTCTTGCGTGAGAATCACAGCTGTGGTTGTGGACCTGCTGAGGGTCCTTTGCTTGGTACCATATCACCAGATGTTTGGACAGTAGCAGAATTGCCCCCTTGCTGGACAGGTGCTGCTGTACACAAACCTGAAAATCATGTAACCGGTTCGCATGTTTGGATTACAGAGATGTACGGAAAAGGGCTCCGGTTGATGGGAATGAGATGGGATGATGCAAGAATGCCAGGAATTGAGGCTGCCCTGGGACCCTCTGAGATGGGGGGGCGAGTCACTCCCGGTGTGAAGAATAGCTGAGTGCTCTTTCTTTGAAGCCTTTCAGGGTTATGAAGCTGCTCCCCCTTCTGGTGACCTAGAGCATTGGCAGTCAGAGGGGATCTGCTCTTGTTTTCATTCAGACTGTTTTTAGAACTGTATATTCACCACCTTCTGAAGCAGAGCTCCTGCTTCACTCCTCCCACAAGACTGCAGAGGATGACATCACTCAAAGCCCGGGGCAAGAAGTATCTTTATAAAGATTAAAATAGGCTAAATCACATCATTCAGCTGCATTAATGATCATCAGGGGCTGCAGGTTTAGCCTGCTGTGAAAGGTCAGAGCTGAGCTATAAAACTCTGGTCATGAAGGTCTTCCAGAGACTGCAGACATTGTCCTTACATTGAAGGTTCATGAACCAAGTCCATCTAACCTGCATGGAACTCGGGCTTTGTTAAAGACCTTTCCTCAAAACCCTACGTGTGAGTTATTAATGAGTTTCTTGAACAATTTTTGATTAAATGATTCTTTTCCCTCAGGAGGAAGAGATGCCTGAGGTTGAAATAGACATTGATGACTTGCTAGAGGTTAACAATGAGGATGAAAGGGCTTTGAAACTTCAGGTAAGTTCTAGGTCATACATGATATGTGGTTGAACATGACTAGAAGCTGGTACGACTGAACAAAACTCGCAGTAAACACTCAAACAAAGTTCTTTGCCCCTGTCTTGTCATACGCGGAGGAGGCGGTTGCTATGAATCCTTAAACATTTAGGAAAAACATTGAAGTAACCAGAAGCAGCATAATTTACACTGAACAAAATGTCAATGTTCTTAATGACTTTTTGTACCTACATTTTGCTCTTCATTAGGAATCTCTGATAGACTGCTATAAACCAACAGAGGTGAGTAATCCTTTCAAATATTTATTAGTGGGGTTGCTGTGTTAAATTAAATGAGTCCAAAATTCAACTAAATAAGCAATGAAGACTTGCAGCTCTTCAAACCTTGTGTGCACAGGTTCTGCTGTTTTTGGAGGTTTCTGGGCGTTTTCTTGCATGTGAACTCGACATTAATAAGTTCACACGAGGGTTTTCATGCATGTCGTGTATATTCACCATATGAGAGGTCAGTTGGGGCTTCGTTGCACATCATTTGTCCCGGTTGCCTTCAGTGAGCCGAAAGCTCCAGGTAAATGTGCGAATGCTGCTTCAGAGGAGGGTTTCCACCTGCATGGCTGACAAATACCCTCATCAGCAAAATGAGCTGGAATTCGAGCCGCAGAGAGGATGTGCTGCCCTACATGCATGATGGAAAGACCTTGTATCCCTGTGACTAAAAGTGTGCATGAGTGTAAACGATGATCTCCACACGGTGGTCTATGTATGCTATAGGAAGAACTTGCTCCGTGATGAACGTGCTGGTCTGTCACTAAGCTGCGCAGTAGCCTTTGCCATCTACAAGTGGTAGATCCAGGCACATGAAGGCTCCAGAGTTAAGCTTGAGTAGATGTCAACTCGTATGATGCACCCTTTGCCAAAGTAGCGATGAATCCAGTATCATCCCGTTTGGCATGGTGTGTCTTGGATTTGTAGCTTCATGTGTAGGTCTCTAGCTGGTTGGGTTTCATTAAAATGGTCTGTGAGTTGGCAGGAAGTTGAATGATTGTGTGTGTGGTTTTGGAGGTCGTCTACCATTTCCATGGCTACAGCAGCCCCACCCTCACAGGTAAACTCTGCTGACTAATTGGAAACCTCATTAAAGCAGAAGTGATTCAGGGGCTTCAATGAGGATTACGAGATGTCTGCATTATTTGTATTTTCTATGTTCTGCTCTTGGGTGGGACGGAGGGCCAGAAGATGGTTCACTCATGTTATAGATCTCTGTCATAACTTTTCAAAATATTAGGTTAGGAGTTACAATTGTGTCAGGCTACTATGGTCTGCAGATGTACATGTTTCTGTCCCACTTCTATGATTTTTCTGGTACTATGTAGTATTGCCCAAATTTCCTTTTGTCGCGCTAATTGCTCTTGTCTCATCCCTTTGCTCTCCTCCTGCATCTCCTGGCCTGCCTTTTCATCCCATCCACATTTCACAGGAGTTCGTGAAGGAGCTGCTGGGCCGGATCAGGGGCATGCGGAAGCTGAGCGCCCCCCAGAGGAAGGGCCTATAATGGCGGGCACAAAGCCAGAGGCAGGATCTTGCCAACACTATGTGGACTCAATACTAGATCCTTATTTTAATTTTTTTTGCCATTTTCAAGAACTGTTTGTATAAAGCACACTTCACATGGAGGATTTTTTTTTTGGGTGGGGGATGGTCCTGTTAAATTTGTTCCACAGCAGATATGCTGAGGCCCATGACTGCCTCCCCAGCGAAGACTGGCCTTGAGCGTGACGCTTGCGGCATGGCGCGAATCAGGCGACTGCAAGGCATTCTGGGGATTCCTGTATCGCATTAACACGACTTGCCATTCTGCATGTCACGTTTTAACCCTTTGTGCAGCTAGGTTTAGAGAATGGTGGGTGGTCTCTTCAAATTCACAGACCCTTGCCCAGGTACATACTGGCATGGCCAATATTTACAAAGACCAACTTGGCTTTTCTGCTTATGATTTGGACATTTCTCAATTTTTATTCTTATTTCTTTAGTTGTCCTTCAGCGAAATGCTGAAAGGTAATGTTTTCAATAGGTTTTCTGATGTCTTGCCCCCCCGAGTACAGCAGAACACCACGTAGCGTTTAAGACAAAAGGTGTTGGGCACATGCAGCTACTGCCCCCTGCTGGACCTGAGAGGACAGCAGGTCGAATCCTGTCGTGGTGCCCCACGGAGTAAAGAGAGCCCATTTGACATTTTTAGACGGGAACCCCAAGCCCTCAGTTTAGACCCTCGCCCATACTGTAAGAGTTCTGCTGAAGAAGTACCGAGTATGAAGCACTGAAGGCTGTATATTGTATGATCCCCCCCACCCCCACACACACTCATTGTTTAAACCGGTTTATGTAAACTCGTCTCTTTCAGAATCCAGGAAAAATATGGTGCTGTTGGTGTTTTTTTTTCTTTCTACTTTTAAGTCACCCCCCCCACCTCCGTTCAATTGTTTTATTACAATGCCAGTGATTTAATGTTTTTAATTTGAGGAGTATTGATCACTGGTGAATCTACCTGCCTGTTGCCGCCACCCTGAACCAGGGCAAAGCTTTACAATAGTTTGTTAGGCATTTTAGTGTCTCTGAATTTCGAGTTTGTCTGACCATTATTATTTTAAATATTTGCGAGTTTTACTTTTTAAGTGTTGTGTGATATATTTTAGTTACTTTGCTGACAATAAAAAAAAAAAAATAGGATGGTATCTGTCCTGCATATGAATCCACTTTATTCTCCAATCTTCTTATCGAAACTGATGTTCGTTTGTGTTTACAGCAATGCTGCAGTTATGTCCCAGGGTGGTCTCTGAGGAACCTACTGTAATTTAGTACTTCTGGTTTATTAATAAACGGTTGTACATCTTTCAGAGGAAATATGAATAAATATTTCTGTGTTTTGAAGTGAAGTTCAGGTTCCTGGAACGCAGGTAATAAGTTGGCAGCCGGATGGGAATGATTGGTTATGGGACCCAATGATCAGTCTTACCTCTAGCTGGTGGTTCTTATGCCAGGGTACAGGTAAGTGCCTTTCTAACGGGTACAAAGCAAGAACTGGTGCGCATGCTGACTGCCTTGGAGTTCAGACTAAATACTATGCTCGTTCTTTCTTTTTTTTATCCATAACTGTTCATACTGCTTCTGTTAATCCCATAATGACACCTCTATTTAATGTGGCGCTCCAAGAATTCCAGTCCTGTTGGTCTAATTAGATCCAGCTTCAAGCCCAAGCGGTGTGATAATGGTCTGGGCCTATAAACTCAATTGTAATCCATTTTATGCGGGTGTTGGGTGTTTTCATATGACTATTTGAATGGCACACCTCAAATTCTTGGTTTGTTTATGTGGCAGCTGGCAGAGTGTAGAATATGATCCCAGAGCCTTGCTAAAGCACTGGTCCTCATACTAAGGAAGGTTGCTGCAGTAACATACATTCCAGTAGGGAGAGACACCCCCACCCCCCTAGATTTTGTGAGTTGCTTCAAGCTATTCCTGCATGGTCAATTCTTACCACTTTGCCCGTATGGGAATCCAAAAGGAATCATTGCGGGGCCCTTGCATTCAATTACACCATATGGCTGCACAGAACCATTGTAGACGTGAAACGTCAGTGCTATTTTGAACGAGTTCCAGCTTTCTGTATTGTGGCTTTGAAGACAAATTGCTCCAGCGTGTCTTATTTGGCAGCTCGCTGAATGGGTACCTGAATGTGGCGCTGTCTCTTTAAGAGCGGTGACCCAGTTCTGGCTGGGCGACTCGGAATCACACAGCTGCAGCTGACTGGAGACTCGGAGGGGCGAGTGACTGCTGAGTGACTGCTCTGATGGCCGCCCCTGGCATGCCCCCCCCCCCCCCCCCCCCCGCGCCCAGGCGCCCTCTCCCGGGCCCTCCCTGCTCCCCCCCCCCCGCGGCTGCAAGGCTTCTGTACGCGGCGTCTCGCGTATCGAGCACAGGTGTGAGGGGGAGGGTGTAACTCCACTAACAGGCGTCATACCACAATGCAGCCTGGCGGTGGCGCTGAGTCGCACTCTGAAGGCATGGAGACCGGTGGCACTTTGGCTATGAGGGGCATGCAGGTCAAGCTGACTTGTTTTGAGCTGTGGGTATATTTATGTGAAATTAATTCAAAGAAATGCTGCTTTATTTGCCGTTTGCACGTAGGTACGGTTGAGAGTGAAGCCTGGGGGTCCAAACGCAGAGACTTTGGAGTATCTCAAGGGGTTTTAAGGGCCCTGGACAAGGGTGGGAAAGAGATGAGTTTCCTGTAAAGGCTGGAAATGGTGACCTTCCGATTACAGGCACAGAGACCTAACCCACTGAGTCACAGCCCACCCCCACACGTACGTGAAACTGGCCTCTGTGATTGTCGGTAGGTGAGCACTCACTCCTGGCAGGACGCCTCGTCCTGCGGCGCGTAGGGCATCGCTCGCTCCGAGCTGTCGCTCCACACCTCCAGCTCTCCCAGCGCAGCGTCCCCAAGCGTGACCTGGCGGCCAGAAACCGGCGGAGGCCTCGTCACGTCACCCTTAACGCTAACCTGCACGCTGGGATATGCAGCGTTGAGTCATGCGTTTCCTGCATTGACTTCTGCCTCCTATAGACAGGCTACAAAGCATTTACTGCTGGTAGTAGTAGAGAGGGAAGTGTGTGGCTCACTCAGTTAAGACACGGTGCAAGTGAAAATAAGGTAGTTGGTTCTAATCCCCAAGTCAGCAAGTGTTGTTTACCATTGGGCCCTTGAGCAAGGTCCTTATCCTAGGATTACTTCAGGAGCTGCTTGCCGCCGCTTTCCTAAATGTCTGCTTCCTAGGATAAAAGTCTGAAAATTAAATGTTGAATGTTTATTAAATCATTTGTATCCTGATAGGTAAGTAAAGAGCTAGTGATGTAAACTGGGATAATTCATCTTTTAATTTTACCTGTATAGATGAAGATGAATCTGCTGATGAATAAAGCACTGGGCTCCTGCAGGCCTGTATTAACTGGCGCCCTTTAAGCTGGTCCCATTGACTTACTGTAGCATGCAGACAGCTCCCTGCAACCTGGGGGGGGGGGTATAACAGCTGATCACATGACTGCATGGGACTAGCTGTAAGAATGAACTCGGCAGACAAATATACAGACATGCACACTGCAGGAAGGAAGCCAGTACCTGCTAGGAGAGGGTCTTTTCATGTTTGCTGACTTTGCTCTCACTGGAGTTTAGAGCAAATGGAAATTTAAAAATGTATCGCATGAGATTGAGAATTGTCTGCTTTATAACAAATATAAAGAAGTAAAAGATGTGCAGCACTTCGCGACACTAAGCAGAAATATATGCTCATATTCTGCCATTTTCTGAATGATTTGCCTAGGTGTCATTTTTAAAATTGCAGAGGAAAGACTGTGAAGGCTTTGGGCCATTTGCTGTAAAGCCCTGTGTAGCGATACTAATGGTGAAGTGAATTCTGGGTAATCTGCTGTGGGGCCGTGATGCCAAGTGAGGACAGTTGCATATAATCTGTGGATCTGGGAGCAGACGTACTGTGGCGTTCTCCTCAGCAGTGGGTGTGGTCTCTGTGACGATAGAGCTAATCTTCTCAGACAGCTTACTGTGGGCTGTAAGGTAGTAGCCAGACTATTGTACTCTGCCATCTGTCTGTGTGTTTTTAACTAGCAAACATGAGCACATCACACGCCTCAAAACCTCATGCCACAGATTAGCTAACAAAGACCCTCGCAAACCGAGTCCCAAATTACCCAACGTGTCAAACGAGTATTATAGCAATAAAATAAATTATTCTGGACTTGAGTAAAAAAATAATCTGCCACTGTTTTGTATTCTCACTCATGTCTGTTCTCATCAATATGTTGGTATATATTTGGTAGATAGACCTGAATTTAATTTCAATAATGGTAAACACAGCTCTGGAAAAATTAAGAGACCGCCATATTTTTAAAAAAAATGTGCATTTTAAATCCTGGTTTAAGCATGGTTCTGCTGGCAAATGTGGCTTCCGTGATAATAGTTCCTAGGACAGCAGTAGACATGAACAAGGTGAAGCAGGAGACACTGGCAATGACCAGAGACCTACCTGGTAGAGGGCAGAAGCAACTTCCTAACGTCCATCAACTTATCCAGCAGTGCCGCATAAATGGGAGGATGACATCACGTGACCTTCAGATGAATTAAGTGGTGGGAAGTGCATTGTTAGGACAGTCCGTATCAGGCTCCTAGAAGCAGGACTGAAGACCCATAAAGCAAGGAAGAAGCCCTTCATTAATGAGAATCGGG
>JAABNY020000038.1:9312168-9329220 GCA_015164015.2 Brevimyrus niger
GAGGAGCCAAACTCCCATAAAGCAAGGAAGAAGCCCTTCATTAATGAGAATCGGGGAGGAGCCAAACTCCCATAAAGCAAGGAAGAAGCCCTTCATTAATGAGAATCGGGGAGGAGCCAAACTCCCATAAAGTTTCATAAAATGAAATTTTTCGCTGTGGTTTCAATATCTCCCAGAGCTACAAGTCAATAATGGGGAAAATATTGTCTTGTGACACCATGTTGCAACAAGAACATGCCCAGGATAGTCATGCCGCTGCCAATGCAGACATGTCTATAGCTAAACTTCACTGAAAACACAGTGACTCATCGTAGGTCAAGTACAGCACGGCGTGTCCTCTCCTTTTTTCTGCAATAAGGTCCGTAAAGTCCCCCAAAACATGGCCGGGTGCCCATTTTTTCTCGCAGCTCTGTTTGACTCTAAATCAATGGGTGGCTCGGTGATGCATGATCAAAAAAATATCCCAGTCTCAGCACATGATGTTAATTGGAGTGGCACAGTGGCAGCACTGAGGCGAAACAACTCCAAGGTTGTGGATCCAGATCTAAGCTTGGCTCCTTGTGTGTGGAGTTAGGATGAATATGCCATCATCTGGATTTCGTTCCCAACACATGGACTGTGGGTTTATTCCATAGTTCATAGACACACAGCTTTGATGCATTGGTGTGTATGTGTGTGTACTCTGTGATGGACAGGCACCCCATCTAGGGTGTACTGTAGTGTGTGTGCTGTGCTTCTTAGGATCGGGTCCAGGCAAAAAAAGGTCCTGCAAAATGAATGGATGGATCAAAAATCAAGCATTCATGAGCCTTCACAGTCTTCAGGTACCGTAATGTTGTGAGTTCTGCTCTCGGGGTTCTCTCAAAAAATTTGGAGGGAATCCAGATGAAGAAGCAGCAAGACTGTGTCCTGTGTTCCTGTGCATGTTTATATATGTCTCTGCATGTGTTTATTTATATTTATTTGTGTCTTGTAATTATTTAAGAGAGAGTGAGTAGTATGTGGTTTTGCACGTGTTAGTGTTTATGTATGTACATGTCTGTATACACAAGATGGTTTACTGCTAATGACCAAGTATTAATTTTGACATTTATTTTTAAATGTTTTTTAAAGAAGTAAAGACACACTTAGGGGGGAAAAGCACTAAGGCTGAGCTTGCTATCCTGGCAAAGAAAGAATAATGAAAATTTCCTGTCACCAGCTGACCTACTCCCACAGTTTTAAGGCTCATTCTTGTGTTTCTAGGTGAAAGAGAAAATCTCAGTGCTTCAGGCCAGAGTGTCTGACTGCATTAAATGATTACCCGGTGGGGCTGCTCAATCAGATGGTTTCCCTGGTAACCAGACTTTCAGCCACATTGCGGAGCAGCTAGGGCTAAGGGGTAACAGTGAATACGAGATTCATTTCCATATTTACTCTTCAGTACAGAATCCTGTTTGCAGTTTGGAATTCTCAAAGATGGCCTGGCTATTGTGAGGCTTCACCTACTATATGGTGTTCATATTTCCATGGAGGAGTTGGGTACAGAGTGGCTTATTCTGATGGGATTACTGCTTCAGGATTTCTGGCTGTACCAGAATAGCCCCCAAGCCATTTTTCTACTAGGTATGAGGCTGTAACCAATCACAGATCCACCACAGCTGAGGTAAGGAGTATGCAGTGATTACAGTGCATAAGGAGTATGCAGTGATTACAGTGCATAAGTAGTATGCAGTGATTACAGTGCATAAGGAGTATGCAGTGATTGCAGTGCATCGCCACACCCACCTCACCACCTCAGGGATGAGAACCTGAGTGCAGCCATGTGGCAGGTGATTCCTCAGCACCACACTAGTCCGAATGAACCAGTGTGATGTTTTTCAGGAGAGTCACCAACCTCCAAGTTATTCCCTGAAAGTTGGAGGACCTCCTCATATGGCTGGATGTAGATTAACATCATACCCAGGATGAGGCAATTGCATGTTAAGGACTTCGCTCAAGGGCCCAATGGAGTAGAATCACTCTGGGCATTCATGGGATTTGAACCAGCAACCTTCCCACACACAGATCCGTTACCTCAGAGCCTCCACTACGCCCCACCTCACCTATGCTAATTTACCCACGACTCTCTCCTGCTGTTACACTGCTATTAATTGTCTAATATCCAGCAGTCAAGTTGTACAAATATTTCAAGGGGGATGGTGGGGGTCAAGTTTTTGTGGGAGGGTCCTTGCAATAAAATTTCCCAGGTGGGGGTCCCAAACAGATTGCTCTGCAAATAGTATCTGCAAATACTGCAATCATGCAGTCTGGATTAAATTGTGTTTTGCCCAGAGGTCAGCTTCCATGATTACACTGGGCCTTCTGCATTTATACCTGGACTAAACACAATTTTACGTTATACATCTGTATTTTGTTATTCCTGACTTCCTCTGCTGGCCCCTGGAGGATGGGCCCCCCTTCGAGTCCGGCTCCCCCCAGGGTGTCATCCTGCTAGGCAGTTTTGCATTGCAACTCTGGCTTCATCTCAGAGGTTTGGGTGGAGATAATATGAAGTGAAGATGTGCTTGTAACGTCCTGCTCCCAACGATCCTAATTGTGTGCCACACCCACCTCGTTACCTCCTGTTTTGACCTGATTGTAGTCACCTGTTGCTTGTTAAGTCTAGCTTGTGTTTTGTATTTAGTCAGTGTCTCTGTCAGTAGTGCCCAGATCCGTCATTCTCGTATTATGTGTGAGTACCCTGCCTGTGTCTTTTATGATTAAACCCCTCCGTTACCCTTACCTGAAGACTCCTGCCTTTTTGGTTTGTGCGACACTCCCACGATCGTTACAGTGCTATACAAAAAGAAATTCAATTGAATTAAGTTGAAGTGGAGTTTCAGACTGGAGTCCACCCTGATATATTTGGTAGATGTACCTTCAAATGAGTGAAATTACACAGAATGGTTTAGGGGGCTGGGAGCTGGAGGGGGCGGGGTGACATACATGTACATAACCATAACTGCAGCCCTGGTGATATCTAATTCTTATGTTTGTGCAAATGCATCAGTGGAAATGAATGAGAGCATTTGGTGTTTTTTAATTACATATATAAGAGAAACAATTACAAAGAAACAAAATGTATTGTATGATTTTACTCGATGGACTGCAATTTGCATTTTAATGCTTCCTATAACTAATTTATAATGAAGAATTATAGTGTAGAAAATGGATTGTTATTCATTTTCAAAAATCACCGCAGAAGGTCAATTTAGTGGGGAATTGAAGTTACTTCAGCTTTGGTTCTGGGTTTTGCACAGCTCTAGTTAAGTTTTTAAATGGTCGCTAAGAGTGACAGAACTAAACGAACAGAAGACCAAAACGCATTATATGCAGTCTAATCAATTATCCATTCATTTTCCAGCTGCTTATCCAGTAGCCAGATTGAGGAAAACCACACAACACGGGGAGAAAAAACAAATTCTCACATGAACCCCAAGTCCTAGAAGCGTGAGGCAATGAGTCTGTTCCCCCGCTGAGTTGTGATGCTGCCCAGTTGTATAAATTTACATCAGATATCATTCCTTAGCACAAACTGTCTGAACATTTAAGTGAAAATGTCCTTGTGTTGGAGACTTAATCAATAATACTTTTTTTATTTAAATACTATTTAAATAAACTGTGGATGAAATAAAAGTGTCCGAGATAAACTGAAATTACTACGTCGGGACCCCTCAGAAGATGGCGCTCTAATCGGCCGCCTATGTCGCCACTATGGCGGCACTGGTCTTAACCACGCAATCGAAGTTATCGTTACAAGTAACGAGTTTATAGTGTAGCATAAAGCGTCAGAGTGGTGCCCCCTACCGGAAAGCAGTATGTGACGTATGAATCGAAAGATTTTGTTTACAATAGGCACTACAACCACAGTTAGGCCTAAATACAACATTATCAGTTATATTTGTGCATTGTATTTTCACAATTTAAAATGTAATGAGTAATTTTGGTTCATATTTTCTTTTATAATTATTGGATTAAAACGCTGAACTGTAAATAAAACATCATAGGAAAACATGTTATAATTCGATCATAACATGTTTATTCCTTGCCTAAAGATAATAAAAGGCTGATCAACCGTTTTTAATTGCACGAATATTGAGGTCATTAATGTATTTCGAAAATATTTTCTTTAAAAAAGCTCGTTTGATGATTAACTTGAAGTAGCAAATTCCCCTGTAATCTGATTCTTTCAAGGTCCAATGAGGGCGTTTGCTTTAGAACTGGAAAGAGGTTCATCCCGCAGTACTTATCCCGATCAACATTATGGCGATCTTCTCCACGCTTACGCCTGTATTTCTGGCTGTTTTGTGTATTCTGATAGCGCTTATTTTAAAAAACTTTAATAAGAGCGAAAAGAAACCAAAGCCAGATTCTAAGCCTCCAGTTCCTTCTAGGCCGTGGGTGGATGAAGACCTTCAAGACGACACTGAAATGAACCCAGAAGAAGGTAAGCAGATAGTCTACAAAAGCTGTAGGTTTAACTACCAAAAGTTGAAAATGATCAAGTAATGCACACATACACACGCGCGCTCGCACACACACAAATGTGCGCCCATTTGTGGCTATGGCGTGACTGTATGCCGTGTGAAATCAGTGTCTCGTTCTGCTCGGAAAGTCGTTGAATATGTGCTTGAATAAGATTTTAATAAAACCGTAAATGCAGCTCTGATTACAACATATACGAAAGTGTTCAAATGTTTACATATACTTAGAAAGACTGACATTTCCCCCTTGTTTTTGGTATTTTTGCGTCAGAAAATTAGATGTAAAACGATATGTATTATGCAAAATATTTTTTTTGTTTCTTGTTGCACTGATGCTTGATGCATCACATTAAGTTGTGTGTGTGTGTGTGTGTGTGATACCGGGCAGGCTATTGCTCCTGTCTTACCAACTTCTCTACGTTTTCACTAAAGTGGAGGTCTGGAAAGGGTTCTCAGCTGAAGGAATCGCTTGCCTCTTACCTGTGCCAGGTCGCTGCTCCCTTCCGTGCCATAATGAGTCAGCAGATGCCAAGATAGGGCACCTGGGCTTGAATAGGCTGCCAGCCCTCCCCCTCATGTGAGGGACCTTCAGTATGACGACACTGGGCATCTGTTGCATGCACTTGGGCTTGCAGATAGTCCCGCTTGTAGAGGTATTAATTATCTGTGCCAAGCAGAATATGTTGCTAGTTCTGATGTTGGCAGACACTGTTGACTGTATCCTGTATGCCCGCTGTGTAATGTGCCAGCCTGGTCCAACAGGGTGGGATATATCTCATATAGATATACAGACTAGATTAATTTTCCATATCAAAAGCATTTCATTCAATTAGAGATCCAGATATGATCTTACGTTTTTTCTAGATAAGTATGTTATTATATATTATTATTGTTGGATTGGAGCTTCATGCAGTTCATATTCTTCGCAAATATAAAAGGGGACTTCATGTCACTGGAATGAGCTTATTTGCAAAAAGCTGTATACAGTATAATATTGACTTTGGCTGTAGTTGGGCCTGATGTTATTCATCTGATTATGGACTTTATGTTAAACCAGGAAAGGTCTTGGTGCCCCTAGGTCTTCCACTGGACTCTGCAGTGACTCTTCAGTCACTGTAACACTGCATGAGTGCCCATCATCCTATGAGTACAGTTTCCATTCAGGTCATACAGTCCAAATTGTCGGTATGTCTCCCAGGTCTCTCGCACATCGTGATTATATTGCACATCACAATCACTTAAACCTTATCGCTTATTTATAGATTATGTACATGTGAACATATTTCATATATATTTTTATTTTATATTGTCGTCGTTATATATTTTACTATTCTCTCTTCATGCACAGCTGCCCGGAGTGACCAGGGTCACATTCCACTACATGTTGTATGTGTACAACTGTGAACGTGAGGAATAGACCTCTTGAATCCTGGATAGTATGATATTCCCGTTTTCTTGTCCACCACCTTAGACTGCTGATCTGCATTCTCCTGTTTGTCCCTCGATCACGGGGAAGTCGATGTCACTTAGGAGGAGCTGAGGATGTTCTGTGTCGCCCTAAAATCACCAGCCTTTTCACGTCATTTTGTCAGCTGGCTTTTGTGTCGTTCTGCTTCGTTTCTGTGTTGAGCGCCACCCAGGTATTGGTGTTGTCATGGGCACTGATGGGTCTGACTGCTTTCTTGTCACGGTAAGATGACGAGGGGCTGGCAGAGAGCGAGGGGGATGTCTCCCATGTGCCTTTCTCGCCGCAACGGTTCAGCGAGGCCGAGATGCTCCGTCGCTCCCAGGAGTTCTATGCGCTGATGGACGCCAGGAGGTCAGTGCGCTTCATCAGCCCCGAGCCCGTGCCCAGGGATATCATCGAAAATGTTATCCGTGCTGCAGGTGCGTGCTGGTCTGTCGCTCGGAAGGTACACCGGTCTGAAGATGATCCATGGCACTGCTCATGGGTGACCAGTGCCAGTCTTTCCCTACAGGTACTGCCCCCAGTGGAGCCCACACAGAACCCTGGACTTTTGTGGTGGTGGCAGACGCTCAGACAAAGAGTGAAATCCGGCGGATTGTGGAGGAAGAGGAGGAGATCAACTACAAACAGAGGATGGGGGAGAAGTGGGTCACTGACCTGAAGAGGCTTAGGTGAGAGGTGTTTCAGATACATGAAGATACATTCCTGAGTACTGTGGCTGGTACCGGGCGACATTTCTGGGCACAGTGTGATACAGGAAGACATTTCAGGTTACAGTGAAGAAGGTATGGGAAGACATTTTGGGGAACGATGAGGAAAGTGAAGAATGACATTTCAGAGAACAGTGAAGAAAGTGAAGAAGGACATTTCAGAATGTACTGTAGTGAATAAGATACGGGAGGACATTTCAGGGTACAGTAGATAAGGTACGAAATGACATTTTGGGATACAATGAAAAAGGACATTTCTGGGCTACAGTGAGGAAGGTAAGAAGGACATTTCAGGGTAAACTGAGTAAGATATGGGAGAACATTTCAGAGTACAGTGAGGAACATATGGGAGGACAATTCCAGGAGCAGTGGCTGATATCAGAGGCATGTTTCCAGGTATGGTAATTTGCTGATGTTTACTTCTATCTTTAGAGCCCAATTTGTTTTCGTCTATGAGTTGTTTTCTTTTAAATGTTGCCAGAATCAGCAGGCTGCGTTTTTTTGCCAAGGACAGATGAACATGTGATCAGAGAATGACGAAGATGGGCTTCGCGCTGTTTTCTGTCGGCAGGACCGACTGGGTGAAGGAGTACCTGGATAGCGCCCCCTACCTCATCCTGATCTTCAAGCAGACGTACGGGCTGCACCCCAGCGGGAAGAAGAGGACTCACTACTACAACGAGATCAGCGTCTCCATCTCATGCGGCATCCTTCTGGCTGCACTGCAGGTACAGTATGTGTGGGTTGGGTGGGTTATGTATATATTATGTATATATTATGTATATATTATGTATATATTACATTGTGAGACCGAATGTCCTACAACCTGCTGTTTTGATCTTGTGGGGACATTTTTTCAGTTCCCACAAGGGAAAACTCAATTTTATAAAAGTCTGTGACTATAATCAAAAAAACTAAAAATACTACACGTCTTGTGTTTTGTTTAGTTACTTATGGTTTAGGTCATTATTGTTGCGATTAGGGTTTTGCCCGTAGAAATGAACGGAGAGTCCCCACAAAGATATGAGTACAGATGTGTGTGTGTGTGTGTGTGTGTATGTGTGTGTGTGTGTGTGTGTGAGGTATTTTCATAATTCTGACCCCCATGATTAACTGTCACCTTAGCCCCCACCCCCATTATATATGGTATGTATGGTTTTTATATACTCAAGAGCCCCTGTAAAGTGCTTGACTCTCTAAATCCGCTGGTTTATCAGCCCCTTCTTTGCCCCTGGTCCGCGGGCTGAGACCGTTTGCACGCTCAGGCTAAGTGTGCGCCTCGCTCTGTGTGTAGGCCGCAGGCCTGGTGACGGTGACCACCACCCCGCTGAACTGTGGCCCCCAGCTGCGCCTGCTGCTCCGGAGGCCCCTGAACGAGAAGCTCCTGATGCTGCTTCCCGTGGGCTTCCCCTCCAAGGACGCCACCGTGCCCCGGCTGAGCCGCAAGCCCCTGGATGACATCATGGTGTTCGTGTGACCCGGGCCCGGCGGATGCGACGGCAGTGGAATAACATTCTCTAAGGAAAAACCGCAGCCGGTTAAGGGAGCGCGGTGGTGACCCTGCGAAGTGGCAGAACTCTGCTTTGTGACTCATCACAGACGGCAGCTGTGACAGACATGACCCGAGACAACAGGCAGGGGGCGCCATTAACAGCCTGGCCCAGGAATGGCTAAAAGTACCTCCTGCATTACAATAGGACGGTGCTGAAATTCGGCTCTTAAATCCTAGCTTTAGCCCAGTGTTTTAATTGCTTTTGTGCTTTTTGTGCCTTTGAATATGTGCATCAGAACTTTTTAGGTACCTCTAACTACGGGAAAGGCTCCGGATTCCTGCACATGTATATATGTGTATGTATGCCGTCTAGTATAATTTAGAAAAATATCATTTTTTTATGCAGTACAACTTTTTAGTGGCGTTTTAATCTAAAGTGACTTGTAGTTTGAACCTGTCTGTACAAAAGGATGTTTTACTGGACTAATTCTGGTCAGCAGGACTACTGTAGAGCTGAGATCAAGGACTGGTAACCTTCTGGTTACAATTCAGACTGCTTAACTTTGTCATGATCAGAATCAGCATTATTGTCATTCAAACCACTTAACAGTTTCTCAGATCTTGGTGTAGCATTGATTACTGTGCAAAATGTTCAGTATTTGGGTGGTGGAGCAGTTTAACAGTCTGACTGTGGTTGGATAGAAGCTGTTTTTCAGTCTGGATGTTTTTGCTCAGATGCAGCGCAGCCTCCTTCCCGACGGCAGGGGGGTGAACAGTTCATGTGCATGGTGGGTGGGGTCATGGAGGATGCAGGTGGCTTTTTCCCTGCCTCCCGTGGTGTATATATCCCCAGTAGCTGGTAATCTGCACCCAATGGTCTTCTGGCCAGATTTGACCAGCCTCTGTAATGCACCTGGACTTTAAAATACTTCTTTTTGTATATTTAATACCATCCTTTTCTGTGATGCAGTGAGTAAGAAAAAGTAAGCATTACAACTTGCCTTTTTGTGTTTCAGGTGAAGTGAGGCTGGATATTAATGACGATGATTCAAAACCCAGGACGAGACTTAAGAACATAAGAAATTTACAAATGAGAGGAGGCCATTTGGGGAGAACTTAACTAATAGCTCAGAGTTGTTAAAATCTTATCTAGCTCTGATTTAAAGGAACCCAGGGTTTTAGCTTGAGCTACCCTAACAGGAAGACTATTCCATGCTGTAACTACATGCTGGGTAAAGAAGGGCTTCCTCAAATTCATTTTAAAATGTTCTGCTAATTTCCACATATGGCTACAAGTTCTAATATTTAAAGTAATATTGAAGTAGCCAGTGTTGAATAGGACAGTGTACCTCACAAGATCTGTTCATATCAGAGTATAATCTGCTTCCACTTCACCTTTTTTCTTGCCCCGAAGGACAAGCATTTGGTGATGATGGTTGTTATGACCCAGTTGTTAGTTGTAAACCACTTCAAGGAATGTGTTTGTTTCAAATGAGAATTGCTTTTATGGGTGGACTCAAGCTAGGAGCATATCTACATGCGAAACATTTTTACTTCTGAAGCAGCCGTCCCTCTTGACTGTAGCGTGATCCTTGTTGCTAAGTGGCCTTACCTTTTTGGTGACGGCACCTCTTGAACATCTTCTGCCCCCCAGCCTTTGCAACGTCACTCGTAGATTCCATCTAATATTGCGCAGAATTGCTCCAACAGGTGTATTTCTGCCTCTGTGCACTAGATGGCAGTAATGTGCAGGAAGAATATTGTGTCCACTGTGACTGCTTGACTTAAATATCTTGTTTCAGAAGGGGCTTATCAAGACTGTTTCATAGATTTTAGCGTCCTGCAATAAATGTGTTTCCCATCAGATACACTTGTGTTGATTGACACAGTGGCCGAGTTGATAGCAATTTGACTGCATGCATCCAGGGCTGTGGGTCCAATTCATGCACCTAGTTCTGGTGCAGTCCTTGCTCTGTTCTCTCAGGTTGGTTCTGCTTTTCCACTGATCTCTCCTCTTATCCTGTAGTGACCCTACACACCATCATTGTTTACCTACTTAACAAGACCCCTATGGGTCCTATAATGTGGACTGAATGCTTCCAGTCATACCAGATTCCCATGCATTTTACTTTCACTTTCGCTTGTCATTATTGTGGAATAAACATATGTGTATGAATTTTTGAAAAACTGAAGTATTATCTACAATTTAATGCAGCTGAGAAATTGTCCTAAACATTAAGCTAAAAACTAAACGTTCCAATTCGTTAATTGGAAAAGGAAATAGAAAACAATATTAACTTTATGTCCCGTAGTTAATTTGGCATACGGGGTACTTAGGTTTCTCCTTTGTTCTAACATGCTTTGTCTTGCATTTTAGTTCAAATGCATACTTTCATTACACCAAAAAGTTCTGGCTTCCATTGTGACTTAGATTTGGGCTTTAAGGGTGTTACGAATCCCTTGTGTTGACATTATGATAAATGTGCTGATGGTTGTGATGGTGAGATCAATACACGGTGTTCAATCCTGCATCATTTGACAATGAAATATGAGATACGGGTGTTGCATTTGAATTTTGAAATATTGTGTAGATATGGCACCTTCGCATGTGTGTCTACACAGTCAAGTCAATTTCCTTACGCAAATCCATATATTTTATCATGCTTCCAATTGCTTATCTCACACAGGGTTACAGGGAGACCTGGAACTTATGCCAGACAGCCTAGGGCACAAGGTAGGAGAGCATTCTAGATACGTGCATCATAGGGAACGCTAACCCTCATGCACGCAGTGTCAGCTATTCAGCAATACCAGTTCACCTGACTTAATGTTTTAGGTCAAAAATATTCAGAGAAAACATGCAAATGTCATGCATACTGAGTGGTGCAGCCCTGTAGGTACCAGTATGTGCTACTGTCCAACCATTTTTAATTAAAAAATATTTTCTGTCTTCCACTAGAGGGCAACATTTGTGTAAGTCGCTTTAGACCAATTACTGCACACATTTTGTGACAAATAGATGCCTGGAGTTATTATTAGAAACATTTGATTGAAAAGTTGACAAAAGCATAAAACACTTTGTTCTGCCTACACATTTTTTTGTGTCGCCTTTGAACTATTGAAACAAGTTTAACTAGTTTAAAACCACTAAATGGAAAATAATGGCCATTATGTTTTTGAATGATTTAACGCAGGTGGGGAGGGCTGGGAGAGGGTCTTGTTTGACAGTAGCTATCAAACATTGAAACGAGTCACTTTGTCTGTATTGGTGTAAATACCATTTTCTGATCATACATTTATGCATGTAAATGTAAAGTAGCACTAACATGCACACAGATACATTAATTTAATGAAAACCAGATAAAACCTTATTTTACAGTAAATATGCAATAGAGCTATCATCAATAAACCAGCCATGTCTGACTGCACAGCCTTCTGGGATTGTCAGAAGCATAACATGACAGCTGTCAACCTTCACCGCCGTATGAGGAATATTAGGTAGGGTGGCTATTGACTGGTGGTGATTAGTGTGGACCAGAATGTACTAACTAACAGTGGATGATTGGTATAGATTAGTGTGATTCAGCTAAAGATTCTGAGCATCACTGTGGTTTGCTATGGATTACCTAAAAGTGGTAATGATTGGTATGGACTGATATGGATTAGCTGAGAATTGAAGCAGTAAGCGCTGACTGTGATGAATTAGTCAATAATTCTGGGGATACATGTAGACTGGTTCGGATTAGCCGAGAGCAGCAGCGATCATTTATCTGATCCGTGCTGCGGGTAATCCCACAGGGATGTACACCCTGAGCCGTTACCAAGGTGATAGTGGACACACCCTGCCATTTTGGTGTTGGCATGGTGACAGGCTCCCACACCCTAAACCCACATGCTCCAGCACAGCCTTGGGGATGGAGTACTCCGATGCAGAGTGGGGGTGTGCCCAAGTGCTGTGCTGTAAATCCTGGGGTGGAGGGCAAAACTGATAGGGAAGAGTGTGGGGGTACATGGAAGGGGGGGGGGAGGATTATCTGACCCATGGTGGAATTCAGGAAATCAAGCCATGCATGAACAAGAGAGAAGAAAGGGGACATTGTTGTGGTCTGCATGAATGACTCTCGGGTCACAGAATGGAATCACTCCAGAGACTTCAGGAGAAAATGGGTTCGATGCACAGTCTAATAACACCTGCTGCTGGGCGAGTGAGTGAGTGAGTGAGTGAGTGCTTCTCATGACATCACAGCTTGTTCTTTGCACAATAACCCCTTTGATTAAATATGTGTCCTTAGGTCATTCATGTTTTCTAGCAGCCTGTATAAAGCTTCATTGTTGACCTGACAGATGACACCGAGACGACTGGTCGACTAGATCTCAACTTTGCTTGAGTTGCGGCAAATGTAATTAACACTTCTGATTCCAATACTGCCGGACGCCACGGCCGTTGCCACACCAGGCACTGTTGGGGTGATTTATGAACTCCTCCTCTTCCCAGTTGCCATCCAGTGTCTATTGAG
The DNA here is from genome assembly GCA_015164015.2 of Brevimyrus niger. Classification (NCBI taxonomy): domain Eukaryota; kingdom Metazoa; phylum Chordata; class Actinopteri; order Osteoglossiformes; family Mormyridae; genus Brevimyrus; species Brevimyrus niger. The sequence continues at coordinate 9,324,861 of JAABNY020000038.1, forward strand.
TTTGCGTATTGACAGATAATTTGCATGGTGACCGCGGACTCTTTCATATGTTGCCAGGGATTTTTTGGTAGCGATGGCGCTCGGGCACATTTGAGTGTGATATGATAAGATGGGTTCCTTGTGAAGGCTGATTTTACAGCGGGGGAGCAGAGTGCATGAGATCAGGTTTCAGTAAAATATGTGCAACCCGACTCCACTTTCGGCAATCCTGCGCATGGGCTGGAGGACCTTTAAACACCCCTAGATTCCTTCAGGCCTCTTAAATCCAAATCGCTTTATTTGGGCTTGTAATTCCATACATTGTGTTGCTTCGTCAATCGAAAGTCACTCTATGTTACCTAAACCGGTGTTTCTTACGCCGATCCTCGGGGACCCCCAGACAGTCCGCGTTTTTGCTCCTACTCAGCTCCTGGAATGGAGTACAAATACGGACTGTCTGGCAGGGAGCTGGGAGGGAGCAAAAACGCAGACTGTGTGGGGGTCCCCGAGGACCATGTGGGGAAAGACGGACCTAAACAACAGCTTCACCTAAAAAGATACCTGTTGTTCTGTTTGGACCTACTATTCCTAATGCATCTTGAATGCTTTTCACTGACAAATATTACCAGGAAATTGAAGCCAAAGTAAAGACATATTGTAGCCAAAATGTTTATTGTTGGGAGGAATCCACTGTATCCTGGAACTGATCCTGAAACCATCCAGTGCCAGCAGTCCAAAAGGCTTGTTAATCTGATTCAACATGTTTAGCGCAGTGAGATATGTGGAGGCGTGTTCCTCGGCATTGTTCTGCCTCCTGAGGCCCTCACATGCTACTTGGCTCCAGCTGCGGTTTGCTTTTCTGTCGTTTTTTTTTTCTTCCCATTTCCACCCCGCGTGTCCCGGAGGCCGCTGCTCCATTCTCAGGACCATGCGCCCAATTAACATGTGGCCTAATTGCGCTACTAAGTTTGGCATTTACAGCCACTGCAGCATCCCCTTACTCTCAGCCAATCAACGCCACTTCCTCACTCTGTGCTTGGGGGGGGGATCCTTGGAGAAATACCGAGCGAACAGTACCAGATCCGAAGCTCGAGAAAAAGGTCTGATGAAAGATGTCTGACATCTGCAGGCAGGGGGGGCCCATGCGGTAGAGAAGGCTGGTGCCCACGGCTTCCAAGGTGTGCAGCATCAGAACCCAAACAAGGCAGGAGACGCTTAATGGTCAGCCTGACCTACACTTTCCCGACAGATCTGCAGATAATCATATTACACAAACCAAGCCCAGAGACAAATATGTGCTCTTGCCTGTGAGTCAGCCTCCCTTGAGTTAGAGTCAGACTTATATTTAGGCTTAAAAACAAACATCAGTGTTACATGCTTTTCACAGTAGCGGTCACATTAAATCAGCATTTTCCAAGCGTTATTGCGCAGTCAATAGTTATAGGGGAAGCACATACATTCCTGCTTTTCCACAATCATCTCATGATTTAAAAACCCGTTGGAGTTTAGTTACAACTCGTTCTTATCTGGACACCGACTGGGACCCCCGTGACCTTCTGGATTGACCTAGGAATGCCTGATGAAAGGAAACCCTCTCCGCTCGTCCTCTCAGAGAGCAAAGCAATTAGGAGAAGTGAGGCAGACAGGTTGGAGCTGTGAAGTTTGCAGTGTTTGATTGTTCGACTTGTAGCTGGAGGGGAAACACGGAAGGTGTCGCGTATCACAAGGCCATGATCGGGCTCATTCACAAACACCGGGGGGGGTGATGATGGAGGCGGGGGCAGGTAAGGAGAGTCAAGGCAGTGTATAACTGATCGGGGAAGGGAGGGGTCACCGCAGCACAAACACCCCACACAAACCAGCCAAACAATGCACCTACACAGGCTTTGAAACACTCATTAGCTGCTCTTGTTATTGACAGACTGGGCTACCTAGTACCTATCAGATTCTTATATTTGCACAGCTGTCTAGACAATGAGTTTTATCTGGGAGTCTTGACATTGTATTAAAGAATCAACTAATGTCTGTGGAATATTACAACCTTAAAATTTATCTATTATCTCGATTTCCATCTCAACAATTTCCCTGTAAATATACTCAGCACACCAAAATAATTCTGCAAACATTTATTGTAAACAATTACAATGAATTCCATGAAACATTTCCAGATTTTTCACGCTACTGTACATTTTTATATAATGATCATTGAGTATAATTTATTACTTTTTTCACTTTTGTGAGCGGTAAGTAGAACATCGACTGATTCATTGTCCAAGTGGCATGTTTTGGGCGGGGGGATTAATGGGATAAAGCATATTTTTTTGTCTTATTAAAATGCAAGAATTCTGTATAGGAAAATATATTTCCATAAAAGATTTTTGAAGCCCGCCTTGTCACGGTTTGCAGGATACATGCAGGAAGGTGAGTAAAATAACATGCAAATTAGACAGACTATATACAGCTTGCTGAAAATTAATTACTGTGGATTCAGTTTGCATGTTATTCCCGCATTGTTCAGGTTTCTGACGGGGACTGTGGTTTCCCCTGGCAGCCCCAAGACCTGCAAACTTAGGCTGTGCTGGCTGTAACAGATATTTCTAGATGTTCACATGTCATCTCAACCTAGTGAGCGGCAGTATCTCTGTATGGTGTCACGGATGAGCGGCAGACGAAGGGTTGTCTTGGAGATATGGGTAAAAATTAACGCAGCGTTCCGAATTAGCGGCTCAAGGTTAATGCACTGCTATGGATAGCAAGCTCATGTTAAACTAATTATGAATAAGCTGAAGGAAGGCCTGGTGGTGCAGTGGATAGCACTGTTGCCTCGCATTTCTGGGCCCTGGGTTCGAGTCTCTGCCTACGTGTGTGGAGATTGTTTGGTGTGCATGTTCTCCCCAAGTTGTCATGGGGTTTCCTTTGGGTACTCTGGTTTCCCTTCAGAGTCCAAAGATATGCTGAGGCTAATTGGAGTTACTAAATTACCCATGTGTGTGCCCTGCAATGGGCTGCCCCCCCCCCCATCTTGGGTTGTTTCCCACCTCATGCCTGTAGCTCCAGAGGCCCCCAAAAGGGTGAATGGGTTAGGGGGGGCCAAAAGATCCAATTCAATGATAGATGACTCTGCTGGTTTGAACAGAGATGAGAAGTCAGGCCATATGTATGGTTTTAAATTCCCAAGGCACATCCAGAGTACTGAGGGTATTATCTTTGTCTGGAATGTATAGGTCTGTCTATTTAACTAGACCTTCTACTCTCTGCTGTAGTTAATGGCTGCATCAGAAACTCATTAGGAGAAATCTGAATCCAGACTACCCAGAAACCCCTTCCAGGTTATGCGGTGCAAAAAATCCATTTTGTGGTCTCATTTTGGCAAGCGGTAGACGGCCGTGTGTGCATGACAGTCCTGCTCGCACAAACCAAAAGTTATGTGGAAGTCATCTGGTGTACAGGAGTGCTGTAGATGAGCAGTACAGAAAGCTGGCGCGCTTCACGTCTGCCAATATTTATGTCTCTCCAGAGTTAGAAGACAGAGGTTCATCAGTAGATGGAATGAAATAGACATACTTCATTCACCCGTATAAGGACATTGGGCTTTCACCTCCATCATCTCGCTCTCCATGAGACACTCAAAAGGAAAAGCAAGCTTGGGGGGGTCACAGCACAAGGTCATCCAGCATACAGCATCCCTGGAGCTACAGGGGATAGAGGCCCTGCTCAAGGTCCCAATGGTGACATCACAAGTAACCTTCCAATCACATATTCCTAGCCCACAGTCACACCCCACACTGTCAAAGAAAAGGGTACAGCCATGCTGCAGTTTTGTTGCCTAAGGTACAAGCAACATTAACATACTCCAAATGGCATGAAACTTTCCCCAGAGTCCATTTCTATACCTTCAAAGCTATATGGGTTGTCATTGATTTATGACTGTGTTTTCGACTGACCAATCGATTTGGTCATAAGTCGGCCCTTTATTGTATAGGCAAAAGTTATGATATGTATAGTATATTGTATAACAAAATTGTGCCATCTTGAAGTCATGATGTTTGTTGTTTTTTTAACCTTTTTCTCACCATTTTCTCGTAGGGATGCTGGCACTGCCGGCCGTTAGGGCAGAAACTGTCATACACTCACACTGAGCGACACTCGTGCTGTTGAACACGCCGCAGTTGTGGCCACATACCTGCCAGTGATGCGCGGGTCAATGTACAAACAACCCGAACCCGACCGACGTTTTCAATTACCCGTCCGCAACTCGGACCGCAAAAATATATATATATATATATATATTGTACCCGACCCGATTCCTGACCCGCATTTTTTTATAGCCTAGTGTTATGTAATAAAGGCTTGATTTATTCATTTATTTCATTTCATTTTC
>JAABNY020000038.1:9336213-9352281 GCA_015164015.2 Brevimyrus niger
TGCAAAAGGGAACAAAAAAAATTAAAGTTACTACAGTCAGAAAGAGTCCAGCCAAGTGCCGCCTTTACCTGTGAAAGCCCGTGATTGGGAATGATTGTGTTTACACTCCACCAACCCCCCCCCCCCCCCCCCCCCTCATTTTTATTCACTGGAGGGGGGGGGGGTCTACTTTTCACAGCGTGCCTTTATTTCCCTTCCTGTTGGCTGTCCATCCCGCATTTTAATCTGCGTCTAAACATGGCTTTCCTCCGCTGTCTGGCGGCCAGATTCTCCGGGTTCCGTCGCCAAGCTGCCGCTCTCGTTCCGCTCACTTGGCAACTCTCTCTGCCCGCATCTGAGCTCAGGCGCCCTGTCCGAGGCACCTGATTCCCCTAAATCAGAGCTCGACAGCTCCGTCTTACGATGGCTTAGGAATGCGGGATGAGCCTCCGCCGGCACTTAGTCTGTGCTGGTTCAGAAAACAAGTCGCTCCAGCCCATCGGAGCTGATTCAGGCGCCTCTACATCGGGGCCCAGCTTCCAGCCGCACTGTCTGGGGCTTCTTGCAGCGGCTGGCTGGGATGGGCCCTGCATAGTTTTGGGGGCACGCAAAGGTGGACGTGTAGCCTTTGTGGGTGGGGTCAGGTAGTGCTGATCGCCGGGCCTCCTGGGAAAAGGACCTGCAGCTTGGGAATCGCTGTGCACACCTTTGCATCCTGTGATGGGGACCATGAGGCTGGCTGTAGTAAAATGGGGATCATTGCATTGTTTCTCCACAACCGAATAGATGAAAGAATAAATGTGTTTTTTTTTTTGTTTTGTTTTTTGTCTCCCACTGCACTGGCCCTGTTGAAAACGCAGTGCACTGCATTGACTGGAGCTAGCTCCATGCATCATGTCTGGGCCAGCTGCCGAAGCGGGACATATAACTGGGCACACACTGATTTTGTTGTCACAGGCTGCTACAATGTGTGTTCCTACAGGTCCCCAAAAAAGCGGGGCACATCTTGATTGCCCGGGGGGGAGGGGGCAGCCAAAACGATCAGTGTGTGTTTAGGAAACCAACTGTAATTATGGCCGGCCCTCTGCATGGTGACCGTCCCTCTTAGGAGGACCTCGCATAATATGCAGTTCCGGTGATGATACACAGGGCCACTTCTTTTGAGCAATGTTGCTGGGCAATGTTCCTGACTAATGTTGCTCTCCTGATGAATGTTGCTCAGGCACTTTCCTACTGATATTAGGCATCAAATTTCTATTTGGAAAAACTTTTGATCAGCAATGGGCAACTATGCGATCATCCAGATCTGGGTGAGTTGCTCAAAAAAGTTGTCCTGTGTCACCTTTAGGGTCTGTACTGAAAGTCTAATGCTCTGTATTTTCTGTACTCTGCATGATGATATTTTGTAAAATGTTTTTCGTCTAATTTGTGAGAAATGTTTATAAAGATCTTTACTCGAGCTTGAGTTGTCAGTTGAAGTTCTGCACTCCTAGGTGGTGAATATCCAGGAGCGTGTTTGACTTGCAGAGCCGTGAGTCTGAGTAGGCAGCTTTCTTTTAAGCTTTGCACTGAGCTATTGTTCATTTTCTTTCTCTGGCAGTGGGGGCTCTGAAGGGCCGTTGCTATAGTGACTGCAGTGCTACAGCCCCGGTCATTTTGGTGACCCACCCCCCATGCAAGCAATTGGAGGATCTCATTAGGGGTCTGTGTCAACTAAACATCTTCCATCATGCTCTCAAAATGGACCCCATAAAACCGCTCAGTGTCTCTCGCCGAGCCCCTACTAAACAATGTCCCTTACTAAACCCATAAAACATTCCCCGCTGACCACAGGTCAGCTGCAGTGGGGGAATACTGGGCCTCTTCCTGGATCCACATCTTGGTTAGTTTTCACTCAAAATGAAAACGCCGCCCACCCTAGTGTGGCGCTGGGCTGCTGGGTGTCTTTGATTTTGGCCGAGGGTACAACCTCCATGGAGACGGAGAAGGCAGGACGTCCTGCGAACGGCGTTTCAGGAAGGATGAGGAGGGGCCCGGCCGAGACGTGCCGGATTTGAGAAGCGAGGGCTTTTCTTCCTTACGAGTGCAGTGTGACGGACAATCTCCGTGTGGAAATGAGGAATACCAGCGTTATGGATCTGAAGCCCAGAGCTTTGAGGGAAGGCCACTGGAGCATGGGGTCTACCTGAGGATCCGCATGATCGGAACCTGTGAGCTCAGGGTTAAACACAAACTACCTCTCTGGCCTGCTTCATGAGCAGAGGCGCATATGGCTGGAGGAAGCGTTTGTCACTCTACTCTTCGTTTTACTTTCTAGTCTTGTTTTTGTACCCGATCCCTTAGGGAGATGGTTTTTGTAGGAAATAAATACATATTTTGTCTGCCTCTGAAACACAATCCCGACAGATTCTATAAATGTTGATTCCCACGTCCAGGCTGTTTTTAAGTGTATCAGTTCTGAAGAGACGGCAGCTGGTTTGGTGTTAGCCTCACGTTATAGCTTTAGGGAACATAGATGCGATCCTGTTGATAATAACTAGCCAGGACAGCCACAGAGAATTTTAAGGCTTCCCAGGTTTTTGCAATTACATACATACAGGGAGGGGTGTGGCTTAGAGAGGGGGTGTGGTCTGTGGCAATGAGGCTGGACCACTGAGTGATCAGTGGGCAGGATGTGGGCGGAGTCAGCCGACAGTCAGCCTGTCAGTGCCGCTCCAGAGGCTGCAGTGGAGCTGAGTGAGCATTCAAGCCCAGAGGGGGGAGTAGACAGACACGGATCCCCCAGCGCCGTGTGTGTAAGAACAAGAGAGGGAGATTTTGTGAACAGAAGAAATGGCCAAGCAGCACTGAATGTGAGGAGCTCGCTGGGCTTGCGGACACTTGTGCTTGGAATCCTGGTGCCCTGGGATATGTAAGGATTTCGGAGTTCATCACCGGCCTCAGGAAGGGACGATGCCAACCGGTGAGCAGCTTCTTAAAATTCTTTTCTAAACTTTTTTTTTTTTTTTACATCCCACATTCAAGTCCGACGTTGAGGCAGTTATTGTTCCCAGAAGAGTGCAGAATGTAGCCCAGGGAAGTCGAACTTAAAGTCCATAGCTGCTCTAAATAGTCGTTGGGGGTATTTAGTGAGAGTAGAGCCCAGTGCAGATGAGTGTAGCGTAAGGATGGGTTTGTGCAGAAGCTGCTGTGTTGTTGCTGTCATCAGTAAAGCTGTTTTCGGTTTTGGTTTCAGGCAGAGTTTCATTGGATTTCGATGGGATCCGTCTAAAGCTCTTGTATTAACAGTACTTTCTCCGCTTCTCCTTCTGTCAGATTCCTGTTATGTTTTCTGCTTCACTGGTCTGCGGGGGATGAATGTTAAAATGCCTTCTAGGGCCTGTGACCCAAATTGCTGCCCCCGGGGTCCATAATTACGCTCCAGTGCCACTGAGACATTGTCTCTCTCTGGGACATCTGCTGTGTGTGTGTGTGTGTGTGTCGGGGTGGGGTAGGAGGTGCGGGGTTTGTAAGTGGGGGGTCAATCTGTTTTGAGAACTCCAGTTTCTTCCCCCTGACAGCGGCCGCCGTATCGGGTCAGGATCTCGTCCAGCCTGGCAAAACGGACTAACTATTTCGGGAAGGGCTTGGATTTCGGTTCTCCGCTCTGGAAGGTGTAACCTAATCACCGAGGGGTTCTGCCCCGTGAGTGGACACCCATGCAGCTCAGTACCTATGGCTGGCTCAATCTGCCCCCCCCCCACACTGATGTGCCGGTGTGGGGCAATAGCGTGCAACAGAAGGCAGATGTGAAGATCCCAAAGTAAACAGGAGGGGTCGACTTGGAGACGGTCTCTGCCAGTCACTGAGATCTGTCAGCTGCCCCGCTGCCTTGTCCATGAAGACGGCCTTTGGCATGTCAGTATAGGTTATGGAATTCAGTGGTTTGGGTTTTTTTTTTTTTTTTTTTGCAGGACCGGTATGATGGGTATTTACGTTCTGGACATGCTTCCCCTTGTAGAGTATCGCTTATCCATGGCCGGAGATAAAGAGCAAAGTCCCGTCCTCTTTATTTTAATCTTTTACATCTGCAGCCATGTTACACTTTTTGATTTATTATGAATTGAATGGAAACCCGTTTGCAGGCTCCACGCCTTGCGAGTTCTTTGTCAGGTTCTTGGCGCGGTGGAATCCCGTTGACGGTGGCAGCCAGCTATCAGTGAACGATAAAAGCGGAGCGGCTCGATGGGCGTTTTCGTTTTTAACCCCGTGAGTTTTAATTGCCGCGCATGAAGCGCCGCTATCGCCGCTTATCTGGATTCCCTGAAACTCGGGCTCCAGATGGATTGAAAAATAAGGCAAGTTCAGTCGTTTTGTTTTGCCTCTCAAGTTTGACGGCACCTTAACGAAGAGGTGATCGAAAAGGAGCTGAGATGGGAATTGGCATGAAAGTCTGCTGGTGGCCGCTGAGCTCCGTCCCTCTGCTTGTCCGAGGCTCGTCTCCCTCCGGCCCCACAGTTCATATGCTTTTACAGTCTTGCATTTGCTCGCCTCGTCTTTATTTACCCAGTTGGGGTCTGGCTGTATGGTCTCCATGCCTTTTCCACCCCGATGAGCTTGGAAGACGTGGTGTCATCAGTTCAGGGCTCTAAGCCCTTGCCATGTATAACTCGCACAATGATGTTTATTTGTGCTCTCTAGGACATTTTGTAGCTCTATGAGTCGGCTGAATCTCTCTCGGTACGTTATTTTGGAACAGAACTGTTGACCGTGCATTCTGTTCCATTTTAAAAGTATTAAAAGTATACTAGTTTATGGATCACTGCATTTTCCTTGTGTGCATATTCAGCGTATATCGCAAAGGCTATAATGGTTTTAATGAAGGGTGCGGTGACTTTTCCGTCACAACATCTGCAGCAAGCCCAATGTTGTACAGCTGTCGGTAAACTTGTTGACCCCTACACAGCTCCTGTGATGACGGCGGCATACACCCCTTAACCAGTGCTGGGGAGGGGTTGACTCTGGGAGGGAGTGTTGGAGTGGAGGGTGGTGCTATCAGGCTCCTGGTGTAACAGTGTTTAAGGCCTGCGGTCTTTGGGGTGTTTGCTGTATAGGTCAGCTTCTCCGTTCTGACCGTCTCGTGCAGCCATTGGCTGGATGTAGGTGGGGAGGCGGGGTTTCTGCTGAACCATTTGCTGTGTGTAGTGCCCTACTGCCACTGCTGCTTTATGGCCCCACTGGCTGGTATGGCACCAGGCCTTGGCTTTGTTGTGGTGACTCCTGCACTGTTACACTGTGACTGTTTCTGTGTACTTGCTGCTTACACTGTCTCCCGCTGCTTTGTTCCTGTATGGTACTTATGGCCCCTAAACACAACAGCCTTACCTCCATTTCTGCTTCTGTACTTCTTTTTAACTGTCTGGTACACTTCATGTACTATAGTTTGTGTGTGTGTGTTAAACCTGCCCACAGCCTGGGCTATTGTACTGTGTGAATTGAATGATGTCATGACCGACTATGGGTCTCTGTGGCAGCACTCAAATTCCCCCCCCACACACACACACACACCGCACCCTGTTGGATGGGAGGGGGGGTTAATACTGGCCAATCGGGTTGGCTTTCTTTGTATTTTTGGGGATTTGCTGGATAAAAGCTGACTCATGGAGCAGCAGCAGGTCCGTAGCACATATGCCAGGGGGGGCTGTGCTGTCTCTTATATGCCCTTCCCACCCCCCCCCCATGTACCTACACCATTCATGGCCCTCCTGTCTGATTTTTGCTGTCTCAGATCTGTTTCAAGTGGGAATTCCTGCATCTTGGCATTAAGCAGAACTCTTGAATTCTGTGTTTTTTGGTATTCGTCCCATTTAGTAGAATTTAGCTGTATCCAGCCTGTTACACACTATAGAACTGTGGCGCTCTTCCGGCCTCGGGTTGCATACTCTCCATGTTATTCCAGTTTTGAGAATGTAGCGTACGTGTAAGTACACATGGATTTCCCACAGTGTAGTACGACTTGGATAGTATATTCTAAATTCACCATGTCAAATCAAGTAAGCTTTTCCGGGAATTGTTTGCTAGTCAGCACCGACATTTATGGTGCAGTTTACCGTGGGATAAATATTAACGTGTAAAGTAAGCTAGCAAATGGTATAGACCTTTTCTTTTAAAAAAAAAAAAAAAAAAAAAAAGAGGTTTTTGGCTTGTATGTTTGGTGTGCCATTACATTTCCTGCAAGTGCAAAACCGTTTAGTAAGGAAATTTTACATGTAAATTGTATTCGGATTTCAACAGAATGCATACGAGAGCTTGGTAATCAGCATATATTAATCACGAGTATGAAATATACACTTTGACAGGGGTATGACTGATCCTCTTTTGAAGAATTCAAAAATGACTAGATGATAAAGTATCTTTTCATTTTGTTTGTTCTTCATGATGTTTGGAGGCTGGCTGTGTTTACCGAAATGCTTTGGATGCAACTCCATTGTTTAGTCTTTTGTTTTAGCACAGATGTTAACCTATTCAACGGTTGTCATTTTCATATAAATGTACGCATTATGAATACATAAACCATTGTCTTTGTTTATAGGAAGTGTAATAGTGATCCAAGAAATGGGGGGGAGTGACTGAAATGCTGCCTGTTTCTCTGCCAGAAAAGTAGGAGCAGAGGGGGTCTAACCCTTCTAAGCCAGTCCCATTCGCGTATTCTGGTTTGGGGGGCTAGTGTGACACTGGGGCAACTGGCTGGCTGAGTCATGTCCGACACCAGAGACTCAAAGCAGCGCGCTGCCGACTGGCATAATCCCAGCGCGAGGAGCAGCTAAACATGCAGGCTTATGCGTATTATCAGGGGACATTAAAGAGATCAGGTTGAACATAATCTAGGCTAAAGGTAAACCTCCCCATTGTGGCGTCTACCATTACCTCAGCACTTCTTTTGATACCGAAGCCAGGGTTCCGGGCTACAGGCTGTGCCGCTGCCGAGGGGGGTGTCCATGCCAGAGCCGCGATCTCACCCACCCTTTCGCCGTCGTCGCTTTACCTGCCGTGGACCGTTTCGTGCGTTTTGCGGTGAATGAAGAAAGCGACCGGATCAGAAGCCTTCTAAATAGTCCAGAATTACTTATGTTTCTGAAGAAAGAATTGCATGAACTGCCAATGTGTGCAGGCTTTAATTTTGGTGGTTTCTGTTGACCTTTGTCTGTTGGCGTTTTAGCATTTGAACAAAGGAATTCACACATGCATGCTTGCCTCTTGTATGACCCCTGCTTAAAATCTTAAATCTTTTTTTTTCTGTAGTTTTTTGTGCCTTGCTGGTCAGGGACCTTAGCCAGCATCGCATATCCACCGCTGCTTTTACAGCTGGCTTTTTACAGCAGCAGGGCAGGCTAGGAGCACATCTCGAGTGTGTTGTCAATTTGTAACCTTGTCGTGAGTCCTGCGCCCTAACTGTACCCCCTGGTGCCAAATATGCACCTCTGGTTCTCCCCTTGGGCTGTCGTGTCTCACTCGTTACTCGGTAGGGCCCCATTTCCCTCTTTTATAGTGATGGCCCGGCTCCTTCATGGATCCGACCACCCAAAACACACGGCTGAGCTGAGCAGTGTCATGTTGCTCTGTTGGTAGCAAAGCTGCGAATGTGTTGAGGGATCCTTGTCCACACCGGTCATGTGTGAATGGCACTCCCAGAAGGTTTCTTGCTGGGGGCAGGACTCCACAGGACAGGAAATTTGGTGGTTTGAGAATGTGACCATGGAGTCCATTTTCTGGTACCCCGTAAACCAAGGTGCGTACCCCTCGGAAACCAGCCCGGTCCCGTGGAAGCAGGTCATCGGTGCTGCTGGTGGAGAGCGAGCCAGCTGGGATCCCGGTCCGAAGGGGCGCAGCCTTCCTTCCTGTGTTTTGTGAAGTCGTCATTTGCCATTTGCTCAAGTGTCTCAGTTCTGCAGGAAGGACTCGCTGCGGAGCGTGTTCCTTTTGCTGTAAAATGGACACCCTCTCTTCCTTTGTGACGGTATGGAAATGGAGGGGTGGTGGGTTTTTTTAAATTTTTTTTTATAAGTACTGAAATAGACCGTCATTATCTTGCGTATCTCTGGGGGAAGCAGGTGTCCAGGACTAGGAGTACAGTTGGATTCATTTGGGTTCCTTGTTTTATTGTGTCCTTCCTTATGGAGTTTGCCCTGAAATGCTTATCAGATTTAACACATTTTAGAATAACATGGAGCCATTACTGCGAACATCCTTACTGTTTCAGCGCTTTACTTGACATAATCGAAGTTGTTTTTTCCACCGACACCAATAGCTATCCAATTATGGGAATCACTTTGGATAGAAGCATTTAGTACGTACCTCCTCCCTACAAGTACATCAGTTAGATTTGAACCTACGTAGCTGTGAGCCAATTCCAAAAATACATTTGAATTAGGTTAAGAATGTGTTTGAAATATTTGCCCTCTACAAAAGTTCTATTATCTAAGTTGAACTGTTGGAAATACTTTTGGGAACAAGCACACTTGTCAGTGAAACAGGGACAAACCCCCCCCCTCCCCGATGGCTTTGATAGAGTCTAAGCTGAAAATGCTCTTTTTCCTCTTTCCAGGACGGTGCCTCTTGGAATGTGGAACTCCATGCTTGTGCAGATAGATCGGAGACCACAGGGGTTTTCATGACCGCGTCGGTTTTGGGCAGGGAGGTCTGGGAGCCGTAAAAGCGGGCGTCCGTCCCTCAGACGACGTCTCGATGGCACCGGGCTGCCTGGAATAGAGGGCCTCTGTCGAGCTGCCCGGCCTTGGTGACGAGCTCGCCGCCGGGCACAAAACGCCCATTCATCCTCCCATCTGAAAAAGCAGATACCCTTGTCATTACATAGTTAATGTGCTTATTGAAGCTTCCTTTTGTGCCCTTGGCGTGTCTCGCCGTGGTGGATGAGGCGCTTTCCAAGGCGGGGGGGGGTCAGTCCAGGGCATCGTCACCGACCTCTGCGGCAGCCCGGGTGATGATGCGCTGGTGTCTCATGTCGGACTTGAAGAGATCCTCTTTTGTAGGTGCAAACAAGTCTGCAGATGTTCCCAGATCCTCCCGTGGGGTTTCACCTTTCCACCAGTGAAGGTGTAGCCGTGTTTCTGTTCTTTTGTTGTGGCTTGGCCGCTGCCTCTGGGGCCTCCGGCACTGTCATTTGACCGTAGGTTAAAGACCCTGGGTCGGTGTTACCCTGTAAGCGGTTGGTGGTTTGCCCGTTGGGCGAACCTCGTGTTTTTAAGGTACGCTGAAGCCGCCGTCGCGCTGAGCTCCGCCCTCTCTCCCTCCCTCTTGTCTCCACCCTACCAGACGACTCCGCCCTCCCCTTGGACACCCGTCCCTCCCTTCCAGAGACCCCCATGGAGACCCCTGACAGCGAGCGGCCTGTCAGCTATAGCTCCACCTCCTCGTCTGCCTCCTCCCGCGACAGCCGCTGCTCCTCGCTGGCCCCGGCTTTCCGAGCCTCTTCGGAGACAGATCCGCAGGCGGGCGCCATCCAGCTCGAGCTGGTGCCGGCTCGGCAGCTGGAATGTGTCGACCCGCAGCTGGAACGGAGTCAGGAGGCCGTGCACGGGCACCCGCAAGTCGCCATGACGCCAGCCGCGGCGGAACCCGTGCCGGAACCCACGGGACCCAAACTGCAGTACGTGGACAGAGTGGTCCAGGAGATCTTGGACACGGAGCGAACTTACGTGCAGGATCTCCGAAGCATTGTGCAGGTGAGAGACCAGCTTGGCCTTTCACTTTAAACTCTTTTATCCAAAATGACATGTATTCAAGGGAAGCATGGTCATCCAGTCCCTGGAGCAATTTGGAGTTAAGGGCCTTGATCAAGAGCCCAATAGTGGCATCACTCTGCCAGGCATGGGAATGGAACTGGCGACCTTCCAGTAAATCAGTCTTGACCCACAGCAATGTGTGTACCAGTATATATGAGCCACCTGCTCCCCCTGTCACACTCTTTCACTGTAATCTTGAACAGCATAAATTACATACTCGCATTGAATTGGTACATTCATCTGTTTTAGCCCATTGCATTAAAAACAGTGATGCACTGGAATGCATGCATGTCCCCCACATGTGAAAGCTGAGAAAATCGGGAGGATTAGCTTCGTGTAGCAGGAATACCCCTGACTGACCAGAGAGCACTCTGGGCAAAGTGTTTGCAATAACCATTCACATGCATGCAAACATGGTGCTCCATGGATTAGTGGTCCCCATACTTGTCCAGACAGTAGGAAGAAAATTTCTCATGTGTAATTGGACCGCTTTTCTGGGACTGATTTTGAGAGTAAATACTGGCATGGGGTTAAGGCATTGCCTGCTTCAGCTGGAGGTTGAATGCCTAGTCTATGGCCCGTGGGGCACACGGGAGGGCTGCGGGACGGCTGCGGGACGGCTGCAGGACGTGCGGGACGGCTGCGGCACGGGACAGGCGGCACGGTGCAGCTGAGAGGGGTGGATAGACGTTAGTTTTACTCTGTCCTCTTGTCTGCTCCCCCCTCCCCAGCAGGAAGCCCCTAGCTTCGGGGAAGCACAGGCCTCCAGCGTAGCAGGGAAATGTCCCGCTTCCTCGTGGAAAGACCCTAAGGCCAGATAAACCGGGGGGAATGAAGCCAAAGTGAAGGGGAAGTTTGCTAGCGGGGGCAGCAGGATGTGGAGGATGACGGGGGTCGGCCGAGCGAGCGCTAGAGCTTCCACTAGGAGGAAGCGGGCCGCCTCGCTGCTGCGCTCCCCGAGGGCGGCTGGGGCTCAGCGAGGTGTCCGGCTATAAGGAGGAGCGGGCGTGTGCGAGTCACCGTGATTAGGGCATTTAACGCGAAGCCAGTCTGCTTAAACATCAGGGGATTATGGGAATCTCTTCCAGGAAACCTTTTTTCAGAAAAAACAATCGGCACCTTTTATTTAACCTGATGTGTGTGTGTGTGTGTGTGTGTGTGTGTGTGTGTGTGTGTGTGTGTGTGTGTATTATGTAATATTGGGGGGGGGGGAATGGATAAATATTATATATTTAATGTTATATAATGTAATGTTAGCATAAGGTGCTAACTACATATAGGTATTTAACTGGGTGTGCTAATGTGCGGGATGTAGCTCACTCCCCTATGAAGCCTGCCTTCTCTCTCTCTCTTTTATGAGTATCGAGCTCATCTGCTTCACAGAGTAAGACGGGCTGCGTCTGGCCCACATTTCAGCCAAAACACCCTCCCTGATCATAGATCATATCCTTCACAGCACATCTTCAAATCCCTCTGGTTCTGGAGTGATTTCAGATCCCCTCGCATATGAACAACATCTCCACAACTCTAAAGTGGGACGGGTTATAGCCAATGGATGCGGAATACAAAGCATTCAGACTTTATTTGCAGCACTTATTTGGGTCATGGGTTGTACTCTGTGATGATATCTCCCAATAATGTTGATTTCAGATAACTTGCGTACCTCAGTGTGTATATCATGGATGCGATCAATCCTATTGACCAAAATTACAGGCAAGATATTTTTCAGCAGATTGCAAATATGTGCCACAAGCTCGTACGGTATTTCGGTACGTGGCGTTAGCTGTGAATGGTCTTGTGATGATGAACAGTAATGCCGTGGAGCACATCAAACGAACGATAACCAGAGGAGGAAGTGACTAATGTATGATCCAGCGTTCGTATTCTGAGCCTTTGTCGGAAAGTCCGGCCCAAGGCTGCCTGGATGTAAGTGGCTGTAACTCGCTGCCTGGCTTCCAGTGCTCAGCATGTGAGACGCTGCTCTCTCTCTCTGCCACGGTATCCGCACCCCCTGGGGTGGTTTGGGAAGACGGTTTCGTTTCTGGGCCGCAACCCGAGTGCTCCGTCCCCCACCGAGTTCACCTGAAAGTCGAGAGGTTCCTTGCCATCCCGCCACTTTGGGGTTAGCATGGCTGAGGGTGGCGGCCTAGCCGGCGCCGTGCCAGGGCAGCGGCGGACATGGCTTCTGGGAATTCGAAGATGCTTCAGTTTTGAAGCTCTGAATGACATGGGGAATAAAAGCCGCTTAATCCCCCGTGAAACTGAACGCCGATGCCAGACACCTAAGTGGTGCTTGGCCTCCGTCTCGGGTGCCTTTCCTATCAGATCCAGTGCGTTGCTGGAGGATGAAGCGCGGCTATGAAAGCCGTGTCGAAGCACGCCCTGCTTTAACCCAGTGGGCACCAAGTTGGCAGTTACCTGACAGTGTGGGATAATCCTCCCAGCTGTGCGTCTCAAGGCCCGATTTCTCCACCGAACTTGGCTCTTGGGGTGGCTGGAGCTGCCTGCTACCATGGTACTCAAATAAGCCTCCCAAGCAGCGCTGTTAAACTTGGCTCCATTCCCATTGGGAGATTAATATATTGCTATGGGGAAAAGAGCTAATTTAACTGGATGGACAGTTTTTAGTTCATGTCCCTTTAGACGGCACCACGTGGGAGGCTTATTTGAGGCCAATGTCACCCTGATCATGCCCCTAATGTTCATGTCGCCTCCTAACTTCTCCGCAGGACTACCTGGGCTGCTCCGCCAGCCACGCCCAGCTGGCCCTGGGGCCAGAGGAGAAGAGAGCCCTCTTCGGAAACATCCGAGATATTTACCGCTTCAACAGGTAACGACCCAGCCGCCGATTACAGCAGGGGAACATAAGAATGGTCTTACAGGGGGAAGTCGGTCCCATCGTGAAGACCATGACCCCACCCAACATGAGGGCATCCAGACTCCCACGCCAGCCAGACATAGGAAAACCTATCCGGGCTGACATCAGCATGGATACTCGGGTTAAATCAGGCCAAAATAACTAACCGTTCCGTTTTTTTTTTCCCGAGGGGGGGCGGGGCATCTAAATGTTAATCCGCCGCTGGGCACAGGGTTCGAATGGCAACAATGGAGGTACGCGCAGACTGTGCTGCCCACCGTGCCGTCATGTCACCCATGTCGTAATGACAGGCAAAATAAAATGAGGTTTACGTCGGTATTCTAAAATGAAGCTGAAATCTCTGGAAGTCTTGTGCATACAGTGTGGACAGAGAATATATTGTAAGTTTGAATGGGGGGATTCTGGCTTGATAATGACGGCACTTAGCTGCTGAAATGAACACCGCAGTCTCTGCTTCACCCCCCCCGGTCATGTACCTATTGTACACTATGATGGTTCCCATGGTCACTATTTAAAACAAATAAATAAATAAATCAGAATTGAATGCTCTGAATACATGGAAGTCATTTCTTTTGTGTTGTCAGTTGAATTCGATGTATTAATAGCAAATATGGAGTATGTCACTGCCAAGGATTGCTGGAGAGCATTTTAATGCGTCTGAAAGCCTCAACATGGTACTGCAGTGCAGCCCAACAGCAGGGCGACTAGAACCACAACAAAAAAATAAGCCCCAAAGTAATGGACTCCCTTTGTATTCCAGTGAGCTGCTGCAGGAGCTGGAGAAATGCCAGGCTGACCCAGTTGCTATAGCGGAGCGCTTTGTGGCCAAGGTAAGCAGCCTCGCACATCCGTCGGAGGCCATCCTGTCACTGAAGGGACGGGCAGTGCGCCCCCTGCTGGTCACCGAGTGCGCATGCCACTGCTTGGAGGTTCGGCACGCGGACGCGCACGACGGCACCTCGACAGTCTGTTTGTCTTTAGGATTGTAGTTATTGTTCAGTTTGTATTGTTTTTCTCGGGATACGTGACTCAGATCCCAGGAAAACGGAATAGCAGTATTTGGGGTATTGCTTTTATGTTATGTATCTTTTGGCCATAAAAATGACAGTGGGGGGGGGGGGCAAAAATGACAGAATGTAAGGTCAGCGGTGGTCATTTCCTCACTCTCCTGTCTAGGTTATCGAGTTCAGATGCTTTCTGGAAGTCTCTTCAGCTCTTACCAAGCATAAACGCGATTGTTTTGAGGGTTGTGCAGCAAAGAGGAAGACAAAGAAGGTGGCGATATCTTGAATGCGTTGTACTAGCAAAAGCAGAGAAGGCCTCTTCACGATTGATTCCATTGTGCAAGTTTGGTCGGTGTTCTGCTCGGCTAAGCGAATTGACACAATGGTGTTTGAAGCGGTGCCGTTTCACGTCATACAGACCCAATCTAGTGTGCGCAGGTTCTCGAGCCGCTTCTGTGAATCATAAGGACAGAATTGTGAGTGTGACATAGGCCTTGTGGTACCATGTGGGTCAAGCGACGGGGGTCAGAGGTCAGGTGAATGTGGTCACCTCGGAAACATCAGCAGTATGCCTGCCATAATCCAGCCCCTGCTGCTGCAGAGCCAGCTGTGAGCAGGGCGGCTAATTAAAGGGAGCCTTCAGCTCACGCTCTAAGTGCTCCACTGGGGCTGTAAATCTGCAAAAGCCTCTTCCAACAAAAGATAATTGGATTTTTGTCCTTGCTAATGGTGTTCTTCTCTCCCGGCTGAAATTTGATGAGTAGGCATGCTGAGCTTTGTCCCGAGATGAGATCAAGGTAGTGGAACGGAGTTAACATCATTAGCAGATGGCGTTCCTTGTGCCGATTCCACCGTCGCAGTGTCATTGCTGTAGTGTAAGCAAGTAAAAGCTCAGTGTGATGTCAGCACTGAGTAGAACAGAGTTAGCTTCAAGTTTTATTAGCAACAGTGGACTGTTAGCATTATTTTGGGTTAAAACGGAGGGAATAGAATAAAACTCTTGTCATTGGTTTAGCATCATTCACAGTCGCAGCCCAGTTGAGTGCCTTCACCCCGAAGCCTTCCGAACTGGGCCTGAACTGCTTGGATGCTTGTAAAATGTACCATATAATTTATCGACCTAGTTTGCCAATTGAAACATCTGCTCCTGCTTTGCCTGTGTGCCGCCGCAGGCTGGGGAGGGCAGGCTGGGGAGGGCAGGCCGGGCCGCTCACACGGAGCCGTCCGCTCTTGGCTGTAGTCCAAAAGCAGAGATCTATAGGATGTCCTGTTCATCTCTCTGCTGCATCTATACTCAAGTTTCCTGCCAGCTCAGAATGTGATTATGCCCCCCCCCCACTTCCTCACAGGGACTGCCTGATGATGAGCTTACCATGTATGCAGAGCAGGCGAACCTTTCCTGCTCCATGTCCCTACGTGTCCTAATGCTTGTAAAATATGCAGACATTGAAGTTCAACTAAAGTTCAATTTTTAAAATTTACTTCAAAAGAAAAATAATACAATTTTTATGTCATTTTAACATTAAATTTAATTTCTTCGGCCATGACTTATAACATTTCTCATTTCCTCTTTTTCCTTTCTAGAGCGAAGAATTCCACATTTACACCCAGTACTGTACCAATTACCCAAGGTAATTTTTGCAATTTTTTTTTTAGTTCATATTCTGAACTAATTGCGCTGGACTCGCATTTGACTGGTCGGTGTGTATATGCACACTTGCTCGTGTTCACGTTCCGCCTGTTGGGGAATTCAGAGCTGAAGTTGCTGGTAAAATTAGACAGGATCTGTGTGGGTTTTGCTGAAACATCTGGATGGGCCAGTTTGTAGCCCTAGTAAACAAAACCCCTGTATATATGCAGGCATGTGCGTGTCCATGTGCGTTTCCTCAGTCAGCCTCTGGAGCCGTGGCATGTTTAAAGTTAGCACACAGGCTTGTGTGGGTATAGCTATACTTAGATATACGTACAGTATTACCGTGTTTCCCAAGTATGAATGCAAAATACTGCAGCGCTAGCGTGTCTCACAGCTGTCTATAGCTGTTTTTGGGGCCATGGCCACACGCGTCCTCAGTGATTACCGGCCATTTACTCGCAGTCACGATTCGCTCTGATTTCAAAAGGGCTGCTGCTCGGAGCATTCCGGAAAAACCAGTGCAGCGTCTCCTCTCTGCTTTAAGCTGGCAGCACTTTAGAACTGCAGAACAGTCGCTGTCTTTCATGGAGTGTAATCTATCAGCTCGCTGTAGCACTGAAACTGCCCCCTTAGTGCAGTACATGATCTTCTCATTAGGGAAGGTGCATGAACTCGTGGAGCTGGTGCAATTGATCACTATTTTAATGGCCGGTCTGGAAAGTAAACTTACTGCCATTCAGAAATAGCCATTTAATAACTAAAAGCTATTCTGTAGACATCTATAATATTTAT
>JAABNY020000038.1:9352381-9364424 GCA_015164015.2 Brevimyrus niger
CTAAAAGCTATTCTGTAGACATCTATAATATTTATTACTTGGTGTGATGCGGTGGGTGTTGCCTATTGATTAAAATTGGACCATTTTGATAAGTGAAAGACGAAAGACTGCCCTGTATTTTCTCATTGAAGGGAACCACAATTACTATTTGGACCAGATCCAAACATGTAGGCATTTCTTTTGGTTGATTTTGTGTAATTGCTTAAGATGTACACGCTTTTTTGATCGTTTAATACTTAATTGCCAAAATTTTTATTTGTTGCTTGCTGGCTTATAAGATTAACTTTTATTCTATATAAACATATTCAAACTGAAGCAGTTGAGTGTCTGTTGACCTGAGAGCACAGTCGTGCTTCCTCAGACCCCAGGCAGACACTCACTCACCATACGCTGCCCGAGTGAGTGAGTATGTCGTGAGTAGTTCACACTCGCGTACTCGCAACGCCCCAGGCATCTGGGTGTATGGCTTCAGGCCCAGCCCGCGGTGCCAGGCCCAGCCCGCGGTGCCAGGCCCTAGGGGAGCGCTGAGGCTGGGCCCTAGGGGAGCGCTGAGGCTGGGCCCTAGGGGAGCGCTGAGGCTGGGCCAGGCACTAACCAGCCTCCACACCCTGACAGGTCAGTAGCAGTTCTCACAGAGTGCATGAGGAACAAGGTTCTGGCCAAGTTCTTCAGGGAGCGACAAGAGTCGCTGAATCATTCCCTCCCTCTGGGATCCTACCTGCTGAAGCCGGTGCAGAGGATCCTGAAATACCACCTGCTCCTCCACGTCAGTATTGCCCGACGCTGACATCACATGCCCGCTAGCCACAGCTCTGATGGTTTTTTGAAGGTCATGAATTATTAGCATGCTGCAGTACTAATCGTGTCATTAGTTAATACAGTGTGCTTTACTGTACATCAGTTATTAGACAGCAACTCGAGCAAAAACTGCAGAATGCAACATGACGGCTAAAAATATGCACCAGCGCTGAGCGCTTACTGTGTAAATGGCTGTAAGATCAGCTTAAGATGTTTGACGTTTCATGTGCAGTGGTTCATGAACATGGGCCAATGCAGAGGAGCACTGATGGTGAAAAATCCACATCACACTAAGTAGCCCTTAACTGGCTAACAGTTTATCACCTTTTTGGAAGGTCTGAATGTATAGAAATTCTCCTTTGTCTTGGAATACTGATAAATAAACTACGTAGTGTGCAAATTTTACAAAATACAATTTGTGCACCTGCATTTAGTTTGATTACAATTTTGAGAATCATTTTGAGATGTTTCTTTCAGAGCGGTTTTAATAAACCATCTCTTGGGGTTTGTGGTCTTTAGGAGATCGCAAACCACCTGGACAAGCAGACCGACCGCTATGAGGTGGTGCGGGACGCCATTGACACCATGCAAAGAGTGGCCTGGCACATCAATGACATGAAAAGGAAGCACGAGCACGCGGTGCGCCTGCAGGTAGGCTCCGCCTTTCAGCTGCGATTGGCCGCTGTCACTGTTGGTCTGACGTGATTGGTGGGGGGTTCGGAGCTGGTGGAGAATGCTACTTGCAGGAGGATTAATCATCCTCACATAATTTCTTTGTTGCCTCTGGTAAGCTTCTAGAATACAGGTAAAATATCGAACCACCAGTGAGGTTATAAGAGATTAACATGCCCTTGCCACTACCAGGAGATCCAGAGTCTGCTGATGAACTGGAAGGGCCCTGATTTGATTGGCTATGGGGAGCTGGTTCTAGAGGGCACGTTCCGGATCCAGCGAGCCAAAAACGAGCGGACCTTGTTTCTGTTAGAGAAGCTACTGCTCATCACAAAGAAAAGGGAGGAGTCTTATACCTATAAGGCTCACATAATGGCAAGTACTGATCCCCAATGTCATTGATAAATCTTAATGTACTGAAGACTATGGCTTTTCGCCCCCCTCCCCCATTTCAGCATCCATACTGGAACACCTTAGACTGACTGGCTGTTTTTCTCCGTGTTCAGTGCTGTAACCTGATGTTGGTAGAAGTCATCCCCAAAGAACCTCTTAGCTTCAGCGTGTTCCATTACAAAAACCCCAAGCTTCAGCACACGGTGCAGGTAAGCAGCGCCCTGGGTGCTCTATGGCCCGCCCTGTTGTTCTCCAGATCCTCACCACACCTTTCTCTCTGGTCCTTCTACCTTCCTCTCTGGAGGAAATGGCTACGACTAGAGAAATCATACAGAATGATCCCTCCCTGAGGAAGAAACATGTAAACGGAGCCACAAAATTGTAAATTGCATCCTTAAGCAGACACTTTACAAAGATAGCAGAACTGGATCCTTCAGTTTATGATCAGAATGTCTTCAGTGCATCTTCTCGGATGAAGTTCGTACACTTAGGCTCTCCCTGTACCACTGAAGGCCAGAACGTTTGGGCAGCTACATTAGACATGCGCTGCTGTAGGCTGATGTGTGCATGAATGGAAATTTCCGTTTTTCTGTATTTGCAATTGTGAGATGAATCCTGCGTATTGGTTTCCAACAGGCGAAATCCCAGCAGGACAAGCGCACATGGATCCTCCATCTAAAAAGGCTCATACTTGAAAACCATCCTGCGAAAATTCCCGCCAAGGTCAGTACATATGCGCTCCTCATCGGCAACACAAAGGGAGCAGCTTCTCCTGTTTATAGCTCAGTCGTACAGTTCTGTCATTTAGACCCTGGGAACTTCAATTTTCTGGGAATTTTTCACTTGCAGCAATTAAAATAAAATAAAATTGCAGGTTACCTTATAGTCTATAATAGGTTTGGTGTCGTTATTTAATTTTTTAATAAAGGCATTCATCCTAAAACAAATAAGCCTGGACTATCCCAGGGTTGTGGTTTCAGATGATCTGCTTACCCAACCCTAGCCCCTGATTTTGAGCATTCCCCTCACCATGCCCCCCCCCCCCCATCAGATTTGTTCTGCCGTCCACACTGGTCTATAATTACCTCTCTAATAAATAGGAATTGAAACGTATTGCATTTCATGTCTCTACCCATTATGTGATTAATGCCTGACAGCCTTTTTTTGGCCTGCAGGCTAAACAGGCTATATTAGACATGGATGCAGTGGGTGAGTATCTATACAGTGACTAATGTGACCTGGACTTGGAGGCCTGAAGGTGCAAGTGACATGGAGGCAGTACAAAGTCGCTATCTCCATTCGGTGTTCCACAGATTCCACCGGACTGAGTTGCAGTCCCCACTGGGACAGGAAAACCCAGGCGAAGGATGGGCCCACCCCCCGAAGAGTCCGGAGGAAGACCGGTAAGCTACCGGAGGCTGGGACTCACCCCTCTTGCGCAGGATTAGTGCAGGATTAGCAACATGCAAGTCGGTGTCTCCCTGTTGTAACAGTGATGGAATGAGGGGTATGTTCAATGGCACGCTATTGGCTTATGAATCCTGGAAGAATGGTATTTGATTTAGTCACGGTCTGTTTGATGATTTTCCATGACCTGTAGTTAATCTAGTTTTCTGTCCTTTTTCAGAGCCATTATCAAGATTGCTGAAAAACGCAAAGCAAAGTGGTGAGTTTTGGGCGTGTTGGAACCCGTTGTGTGTTGACCATGGAAAAGATCTTGATGTAAACTCCCTTTTCTCTCTCTCGCCTAAATTTCTCTCAGGCACCAATCCCGAGCCACAAAAGGTAAGCATCTCTTATGTTTCTGCCTCAATTTGAGATGTTCTTAAACTAGTTGATGACTTCACCACAAATGAAATGCAAAACAGAGGCTAGGTATGGATTACTTATGATCTAAAAATTCATTTGTTTTCCACAGCGGGGAAGTCTAGGAGTGGCCCTTCTGTCACCCATGTCCCAGCTCGGCCACAGAGAGGGGCTGCTGGGCTCAATTGGCCGAACCAGGAGTTTGGTCAGCCAATCACAGGAGTCTCTGGACCCAGCAGAGCCTAGTGACTGTGATGACAACCCACACCTTCCAGAAGCAGAAAATGATGCTGAACAAGGCTTGGTGAGCTGCCACGATGTTGGGCTTAGCAATATAATAAATTATGATATCTATACCGGCAATGACATTGGCGTGATCACATAATCGAAATGTTCCTTTGCGTGTCAGCCAGAATTGCAGTTTTATTCTTTGTTAGATTTGGCATAGAAACAGCTTGGTAAAAATTTTGTCTGCAGGTTAAAGGGAAGAAGTCAAAAGGTCAAGGGAAAGGAACCATGAAGAGACTCAACCCGCAAGCTTCAGTTGACTGCATTGACAGATGGCGCGATTGTAATATTGGGGTGCAGGACTTGCAGGTACCTAGATTAATCCCACCAATTACAGGTCTAGTTTAAAGGTCACATTGGTCAACCACCAATGACTTTTTACAATTAGTAAATATTCTATGGTGATATTTTGCATACCTTTGTCTGAACTTTATAGTATCCTTGATTTTGTCCCATAGGCTGTTAAAGATTCTCTTCAGATGGATCCCAGTATGTCCCGTCAAACTGAGGGCCTCTTGGCTCGTCCTCAAAGCCCCAACCTTGCTGCCATGATCTCTGGTGGTCACATAGCTCGAAACATCTGGACGGATCACAAGATTCGACGTGCGATGTTCCCAACCCGGCAACAGACCATCCAGGGAGAGGATGAAGAGGACCTCTACCAGATGTTCATGCCGTCGGAGCCATCTGATCCAGACCTAGTGGCCTCCCAGGAAGAGGAAGGTAGTCGTGGATCTGGCCGCCCCTGTAGCTGGCACATGGAGCAAACGCAGGTACCAGTGTACACTGACGCACCATCCAGCAGCAAGAAAGTCCTGCGGCGTGCCAGCAGCGTTGGTGAGAAAAACAGCAAGGCCCCAGATCCTGGGGAGAAACTTGGCGGCCCCCGGGACAGCTTGCAGATAGACTCCTCCAGCAGCGTTTCAGGCTCTGCGGAGCACCTCACCATTGACGATATTGAAAATGTGTATGATAACATCAGCTATGAGGACCTAAAGTCTATGGGGTTAATTTGCAGAGAACCAGAGAGCACCCGTTACCCTCAGGTGATCAAGGAGGAGAAACCGGGACAGAGCCAAAAGGTGGAACAAATTGCCGTGTCTACAGGAATGACTGAATCCAGAAACTCGCCTGATGTTTACGTTTCCCCATCCAAGGATAGTGTTCCTTTTGGGCCATGTGAACTGAAAATTGTGGAGGAAAACATCTATGACACCATAGGTTTCTTGGAGCAGCCTCCAGAACCCTTGCACAGTCCAGCTGTGGGTGAACAGGACACCATGTTTCTCCAGCCGATTTCAACTGGCAGCAATGGTTTGGACAGGTTTCTCTCTGAGGACAGTCTGCAGAGCTGCGAAGACGAACGCCAGGTCTCTGTGGAGATGGACTCTTCCTCCGTCTCAGATTCCCTCGTACACAGGTCACCTGCTGGCACTATGTCAGAGAAGGTGGACGAGATCTGGAATGACCTGGAAAACTACATCAAGAAGAATGAGAAGAAGCAGGAAAGGCTTATGGCTGCATTCCCAGTGAATGGCGAGGAGAGCCCTGTGAAGATGGCAAAGCAGGAGAGCCCTGTGAAATCCTCAAAGCAGGGAAGTCCCCTCAAGGTAGCAAAGCAGGGGAGCCCTCTGAAATCCTCAAAGCAGGAGAGCCCCCTCAAGACCACAAAGAAGGAGAGCCCAGTGAAATCCTCAAAGCAGGAGAGCCCCCTCAAGGGAGCAAAGCAGGGCAGCCCTCTGAAGTCTTCAAAGCAGGAGAGCCCCATCAAGACCCCAAAGCAGGAGAGCCCCCTCAAAGTGGCCAAGCAGGAGAGCATGCTGAAATCCTCCAACCAGGAGAGCCCCATCAAGACTACAAAGCAGGAGAGCCCACTGAAATCCTCCAACCAGGAGAGCCCTGTCAAGGCAGCAAAGCAGGAGAGCTTGCTAAAATCCTCAAAGCAGGAGAGCCCCATCAAGACCTCAAAGCAAGACAGCCCGCTAAAATCCTCAAAGCAGGAGAGCCCCATCAAGACCTCAAAGCAAGACAGCCCGCTAAAATCCTCAAAGCTTGGAAGTCCTGTCAAGACCACAAAGAAGGAGAGCTCAGTGAAATCCTTAAAGCAAGGGAGACTAGCACAAGGCACCTCTGGACGACGGGGTCCAGGGCTGTTCAGAGAAGAGGCCATTGAGATTCCGGAGCCCCCAGTGGCCCCTTCTGTTGTCGTAGAGAACTTAGGGAGCACCAAGACTATTAAGAGCAAGCTAGCTAGATTCAGCAGCGGTAGCTTTAGACTGGATGAGCCAGATACCCTGAGAGAAAGGGGAGAAACGCCAAGAGAGAGAGCCTTGCTAGGCCTTGGCGGTGGCCTGTTCCCCAGAGACTTTGTCAGCTTTGACAACACCTTGGACTCCTCCAGTAGCATCTTCTCAGATGCCATGGATTTCTCCCTGGACTTCGGAGACAAAACCAAGAATCGGGTGTATCTGATGGCAAGGCAGTATAGCCAGAAAATCAAGAAAGCCAATCAACTGCTGAAGACAAAGAGTTCAGAGCAGGATCATACGGTTAGCCGGCTGAAGTCAAAGCAGAAGGATTTGGCAGATATTTTGGAAGAAAAGAAGCAAGGAGGCACTGCAATTGGTAAAGCTCTGTTTTATGCATTTCCAACATGTGTGTGTGTGTGTGTTAGAATTTTAAATGTATCTATGTGGATGTGACTAATTAGGAAGCTCTTTGCTTTCAAAGGAAAGCAGCTGTGCACAGGGATTCTCCGTTTCCTTTTATGAATGAAGTTTTCCTTCTTTTCTCAGGTGCAAAAATCGCAGAGTACTCTCAGCTGTACGAGCAGATCCCATTCAAAGACATGCCCCCTGGCATGCAGACCGATCCAGAGAATGCCACCCTGGAGCCTCCCTGTCTGCATTCTTCCCCTTCACTGGCCCCACCTCAGGGCAGCTCTGAAAGCCATGCCGGTGACTCCTGTGTGGATGAGGACTGGCTCAATTCCACATACAGTAATGGGGAGCTGGTGAACTTTGTCTCCTGTGTAAATGAAGCTGCCCTTCAGAGGGAGGGTTCGGCATCTTCACCTGAGAAACAGTTGAGCCTGGTCTGCCCGATCCCCACCATCAAATACTCCTCTCCCCCGCAGTCTCCCACCCAGAGGTGGAGCGCTTGCATGGCCCAGCCCAACAAAGAGAACTCGAGCCATCAGCAGGTCTACAACTCTCTGGACCGACAGACCCATTCTGCCAAAGCACTTCCTTATAACAGATGTCAATCCTCTTCCTCCATAGCTGCAAGTGGCAAGAATGGAGATCATTTGGGAGGGGACAGCGTTGCAGGTCCTGGCGTTAGCTTGATGGGCGTGGGGACCCGGGGATCTGCGTTCCCCAGGCTCGGGTACTCGGGGCGGCAGTCCAGTCTTCCCGAGCGTT
Source organism: Brevimyrus niger (assembly GCA_015164015.2). Lineage (NCBI taxonomy): Eukaryota > Metazoa > Chordata > Actinopteri > Osteoglossiformes > Mormyridae > Brevimyrus > Brevimyrus niger. The sequence goes on from JAABNY020000038.1 coordinate 9,359,761, forward strand.
ACTCTGACTTGACCCTCCAGGACTCGCAGCAGGTGGTGGTGATGGTGAGCAGAAGTCCCTCGTCCAATGCTCTCCGCGCCACTCAGAACTACCACGCCAACTTCAAGGACAATGACGACGACGACGACGATTACGTGGAGATCAAGTCTGACGACGAAGAGCTCGGGGACGGAGCGCGGCACAGGGAGCCGCTGGCCATATCGACACCTTCGGTGACCCGAGCCGAGCGGTCGGGCCAAGGGCCTTCCGTCAGCCTCCCCTGCACACCCATCAGAACCAGCCCCCGCGTCCCGCCCCCTGCTTTCCCCGACCAGGACAGCCTGGCCCACTACCTGTGGAGCGAGCCACAAGTCTCCCAGCAGAACCTTGTGCAGTCCCTGAGGGAGAAATTCCACTGCCTGAGTTCCAGCAGCTTTGCATGAGGCCCGTCATCCGCTGCCGTGCATCGTTAGTGCGCGCCGGTGTAAAGAGGCTCTGCACGACAGGCTCTGGCGTCTACTTTGATCTAGTTCTGAGAGAATCCCTAACAGTAACTTAGATCTCCCGTACTTGGTAAAAGTTTAAAAACACTATGTATGTATATTTAAGAAATGTAATTAATGTAATTAGATTTATCATGGTTTACATAGCAATGAAGATATTTTAATTACTCTGAAAGTAACACGTTGATCAGATTATAGGGTTAAGTTTCAAAAGGGATTATATTTTTAGAAGCTGTGGGCAATTTAATGCAACTTGTATGTAGCTGGTGTTTCTGTGGGCTTCAGCAAACTGTGGACATAGAAAAATCTGAATTACTGAGTAACTTTCACCATATAGTATTACTGTGCCATATAAATCAAAACTTTTTTGATACTTTCATGGGAGGGGGGGCAGGATATCTCCTTATACCCCCCGAACCCCACCCCATGATATACCTCACACAAATGCAAGGACTGATTGGGGCTAAAATTCAGAATTGTGATTGTCAGTGTTAACTGAAAAAAACTAAATTGGAGAAAAACCAACTTGTTTTTATGTAGCAAAGCAAAAGTTTTAATTATTAGTTTTTAGTTGTATCTGATACTGCTTTAGTGCTTGTTTTGGTTTTGATTTAATTAGCAAATGCTAAGCCTGTCCAAAAACCTCCATCCTTATTTTAGTCTATTTTAACTGTGCACATCAGCTGTCACTTGAGAATGTATGACACTTACCAGACTTTACTTTGTTATATGCTAACTTAATGTACTTAGCAGGTATACTGTATTTAATACTCAGGAGCTTTGCCTACAAACCAGCTAATAATGGCAGGTAAATATCCAGTGAGAGGCTGTATGCATGCTTTGTATGCCTAAAATATCCATATATAGTCGTACAATTGCAAATGTAGTTTTTAAAATAAGACTATAAGGGTTTGCAGCAATATCCAAGTTAAAGGATCATGCTTTGAGGTTTGCTAACATACCAACCTAATGAACAAGGGATCTTGCTTTAATGGGCTTTCTTGAACTCACTTGGTATCAGAAGTACATATTTATTGCAGACTGCGAAATGTTAGTAAATTTTAGCTCACTGTATTTCTTGTCTTACTGTAGCAGAACATCATGCATCTTAAGAGCCTAAAATACTAAAACCTAAAAATCTGGGACCATGGAAGAAAGTTAAAACAGTACTGTACTTGTATATTTTCACATATTGAGTTAATTTCTCTCTTTTGCCAGTGCACACATTGACACTACTGATTACATTCACTATTTGTGGTCTGCTTGGGGTCCATCCGTTGTCCGTCCTTGGAATGGAAATGTATACAATTTAGTCCTCTAAGGATTTTTGTCAAACCTGGGGTTAATCTGGGTTATTCTAAATGAGAATTTATGTTGACAATGATGTTAACTTGACGTTAAATGTTTCCTATCATTCAACAATATACTGAACATCAATTGTATGTGTACAATTTTTTTTGCAATATATGGTTTCCCTAATATTTCATTTAAGAGAAAATTAGTTCCCCTCAAACTGTTATTAATTACAGCCAGTTCATAGATAAAAAGATGAATATTTATTTATTTAAGGTTTTTTTTTGGGTAATTTTGGGATATTTTGGCAATGGGTAATTTTGTTCAAAAGGATACTGTGAATGTTATTTATAAAAGGTTGGTCTTAAAGCACTGTTGAATTATCCTTTCTGAAATACAACTAAATGTTCTAATGCACAATCAAGGCCTTTTATCAATGTAAATACACCAAACAATGTAGAAAATACAAATGCAGTGTGTACTCATGTGACATTGTTTTGTTTTTATGTTTTTGCTTCTTATTTTGGGAATTGTCACTTTTTTTGTTCATTGAAACTGACCTTTTTGCACTTTTTGATTTTTTTACATTTGATTTGTAAACATTTTGTAAAGATGTAAGTATATTTTAGGAAACCTAATTGTACGCTATAGGTATGCTATCACTATATTGTTTTTAACTGGTTAGTTGTCCTTCTGTAGGGAAAAAAGGTATTGGAGGAAATAAAGTATAATTAAAATGTCAAATAAATCTGTCGTATTTTTGAAGTGGGGAGAGATTGGGGGTAAAGGGGGAGACTACGAGACAAGTACCCGTTAAAGGAATCATTTCTCTTGCCAGAGATCAACAGGAGTGAGAGATTGTGGGATCTGTTTTTAAACGGATAGAAAGTTGAGGGATAGAGGATTATGGTTAAAGGAAAGCAAGTTACGCTTCAGATACAATTTAGAGCTTGTCATATTTCGCCCCCTAGTGGCACATGCAGGAAGAGCATTCGGGGAGGATAAAGATAAGCCTACACATATCTAACTATACAGTATTGTGCAAAAGTCTTAGGCAGTCAACGGAAATGTGCCAATGTGTTTCTGGGTTGCAAATGTATATTTGCTCAAAACAAACAAACAAAAAAAAACATAAGAACGTAAGATCTAACAAGGATTTCCTCCATTTTCCAAAACGTTACTGGTAACTTGGATGGCTAGAACACCGCTTCTGCTCCCAAACCGCTCCTCAGGGCCACCCCTGACATTACATGTATTTTTTACATTTCAAATAAAATCGATTTAGTTTAAAAAAGTAAATGAAGTATCGATTAGCTATACAAGGCGTACTAGTGGTCGAGGCAAGAAACGCATGTACATTTGATGTTTGCATGAGATTTGGCAACAGTACTATTGCACGATACATTTAGTTTTCTACACTTTGTAAATGCGTTTGGATCTGTCTTTTCCATTAAATATACATTAATCACGTGTCCATTGAGGTAATGAATTTGGTGCTTCATGACAACAAAACCACATTAAACATACATAATAATGAACCAAACGTATAAAAAAGATTAGCGGCTTAAGTCTCACTAGCCCGACTGTGGCGCCGCCGCCGAAATCCGTAAGTTAATACAAGTACAGAGAAATGATTATCATTATTGGAATCATATATTAAATATTACATTTAAAATAACCATTTAACCATTTATTTTAAAACGGGGTGGTGTAGTGAGTAGCAATGTGGTTTCGGTACGCTAGACTTGGGCTGTTCAATCCTGCCTGGTCTCTGACGAAAGGCTGTATATGGATGAAAGGTCGGCTGTATTAAATATTAATCTCTTTAATATTTGTGGTGTTAAGTGTATATTAGTTTATGTTATTTCAACGATAAATTTTAATTATGTGTCAGGGGAGGTTAATTGGACCTCTGTGATTAGAAGGATTCTGATTCATATACAGTACTTTGTCCAGGTGAGTGATTTCACAGTTGGGCACTAAATCATGTCCCTTAATATCCAATTAGACCCTGCTTTCTAAATGTACACTATATGGAGAAAAATATTGGGACACACCTCTTATTCATCAAAGTCAGGTGTTTCATTCAGACCCATTGCCGCAGTGCATAAAATCAAGCACCTATTCATGCAGTCAGATTTACAAACATTTGTGAAAAGAACGGGTCATTGAAAAGTTCAGTGAATTCAAGCGCGGTACTGCTATAAGATGCCACCTTTGTAATTGGTCAGTTTGTGAAATTTCTTCCCTGCTAGATATTCCACAGTCAGCTGTAAGTGGTATTATTGCAAAGTGGAAGCATTTAGGAACAACAGAAACTCAGCCATGAAGTGGCAGACCGTGTAAGATAACATAGCGAAGTCGCTGAGTGCTGAGCTGCATAGTGTGTAGAAGTTGCTAGTGCTCTGTTTACTGACTAACTGTAGTTCCACATAACTGCATTAACTCCAGCGCAATAACTGTGTGCCGGGAGTTTCTTGGAATGGGCTTCCATGGCCGAGCAGCTGCCTGCAAGCCTCACATCACCACGCATGATGCCAAACATCTGATGGAGTGCTGTAAAGTACGCTGTCACTGGACTCTGGAGCAGAGGAAATGAGTTCTGTGGAGTAGCGAGTCATGCTTCTCTGTCTGGCAGTCTGATGGACGAGTCTGGGTTTAGCAGATGCCAGGAGAATGTTACCTGCCTGACTGCATTGTGCCAACTGTACAGTTAATGGAGGAGACATAATGGTATGGGGTTGTTTTTCAGGAGTTGGATTAGGCCCCTTAGTTCCATTGAAGGGAACTCTTAGTGCTTCAGCATACCAAGGCATTTTGGACAATTCTATACTTCCAACTTTGTGGGTATAGTTTGAGGAAGGCCCTTTTCTGTTCCACCATGACTGT